>CM053790.1:521881784-522501784 GCA_028749045.1 Cupressus sempervirens
ACTACCAGAGCTTGATGAGGAAGGAAGAATAATTTTAGAACCAGATTTCATTCTTCAAACACACACGAAGAAGTTTAGGAATAGAACCCTCACTTAGTATCTCATACAATGGAAGAATTTACTAGTTGAAGAGGCCACATAGGAGGATGAGGAGTTCATTCAATAGAATCCACACTTGGTTAACATTGAGGACAATGTTTATTTTAAGAGAGGGGGCATGTTATGCCCTTAATATTGGTGTATATAGTGTTATGAATAGTCAACTTGTGACTATCTTAATCCTTAATTAAGCCATGTTATCATTATTATATTATTATTTAGGTAGGTAGGTCTGCCTAGGTGTTATGTAGGGTTGTGTCTATTCAACCCAAGCATAATTAGGTATATATAGGAGTTTGTGAATCTTATCTCAACATCATATTGTGAAGTGTGTTCTGATTAGAGATATTTGGAGATTGCCCCATCAAAGTGGCCCATTACTCTCATTTATTATCAAGTATTTATATAATATTTTATATTATTTCTTCTATTGTGCAAGTTATTTCATTACATTGTGAATTGTAATCATTGGATAATAATAATATGGGACTTCTTGTTGGTGAACATAGCCTAGGGACTAGGTGAACCACTTTAAATCTTTTGTCTTGTATTCTCTTCTATGTGATTTTATTATTTTATGATATTGGTTATATTTTCATGTAATTGTTATTTCTCTCCATGGTTAATTCTAACATCTTCCACTCATCCAATTGTTGTCATTTGTCCATTTGTTGTAGTCAATTTTCCTAGGATCCCAAATAATGTCAATGCATCCTATGGTGCCTTCTTATTCTATCAGATCAATTTTCCAAACCCCAAGTTTCATGCTTAGCTTATCTCCTTGTGACTTGCTTACTTTCATTTCTTGAATTAATATTAGTTCTTATTCAAATAAAGTCATGTTCTTCTTTAATAAGGATTTTTTGTTAGGGTTGTTTAATTCCCTAACATTCTATGTAGTTAACTTCATTATCCTGTGGGAAGGTACTTCCCCTTACCTACTTTTAGAGTTTCATGGATCTTTTTTTCTAATTACATGTTTTACTACTTGCTAACCTTAATTTAGTATGCAATTTTCTACCTCTTTTTTTGTCTTTTTTATCACAATAGGGAGCTTTTATGCCTTCCATATTTCAAGCTAGCCCAAGTGAAAAAAATATTGTTCTTTGAATTGGTTATATTGTGTTCTATTTGATCATCTTATGTTTCTTCATATTCTTCTCTTATTTCTTTGAAGATTTTATTGCTTAAGTTATTATTTTCCTGAGCTACCATATTCTTTATTATATATGATTCATTTTTACTTTTCTATATCGATTCATACTAATTATGATCCAAATATTCTTGCACTTTGAATTTCTCTCAAATTTGTTTAGGATTTTCCTTGTTGTTGTTACTATGAAAAAAAATTATTCTTGAATCTATATCTTCCCTATTTTCTAAGATATATGATTCCACTTATAGAGGAATACCATTCCATTCCTTATCTTCCTTTTCCTCTTGAATTTTTTTAGAGATGGGTAACTCAAAAGAGTCATTCCCATTTTGAGGGGTTTGCCAAAATTTGCAGAATTTCTTCTTGTTTACTTTATCTCTTTTCCTAAAAGTTTCATGTCCTAATTGTGTATGAAGCTTTATCTACCACATAGCATCTCTCTTAGATCTTAAAGGAGTTGTGACTAAATTTCCCTCATTTTCGAGATTGATTTGATTAATATTTTGATTTAGTTGACTTTCTATTTTTTTAGTGTTTTCATTATCTAATACTTCCTCTTCCCTAATATGATGCTCATTTACTTTACAAGCATCTATCTTTATGGTTTTTGTATTATTTGGATGATCTATCTTTGGCTTTCCACTATATGTTTATAATTCCTGTGACTCCTTTGAATTTTTTGAAGATTTGAGTGCCTTACTCTCTTGAATTGGACTAATAGATTTGTATTTTGTGTTGTGATTATTATGTTCTTCTTGCCACAGAGTGATTTGATCACTAACATCATTTTTAATTATTAAAATCTCATTAGTGAGCCTCTTGCATAGCACCAAATTATTTTTAATATCCTCAATGAATAAGCTTTGATTTACACATTGCTCACATTGTTGCATTGTGTCCAAATTTTCTTCAGTGTTGATGAAAATTTTTGGGCCCTTATCAACAGCTTCATGAACTATATGTGATCTAATAGCTGAAATATTAATATAAGGTAAGTTCAGAGGATTTGATACTCTGTGTAAGAAATTTCCTTCATGAATTTCCATGTTAATTTCTTCCTCTTCTGGATTAATCAAAGATCTTCTATTACTTAGTTCTAAATTTTCTTGATCCATAATTTATGAGTGTTTCTTCTTCTAGTAATTTTTATTTCTAATATATATCATTGGAAATTTTTCTCTCAAGCATGAATTTCTAGCTAAGTGTTTTAGGTTGTTGTTTCAATGATTATCTATTTTACTAATGCATGTTATATGATCTTCATATCTTCAAACAATTAGTTTGTAGATTGATCTATTAGTTACTAGTTTAATCAACTTGGAATTTAATAGTCCTAGTTTTAAATTGATAAGCATTTTATTATTATTACTCTTAGTGAAATTTTCTTCTATTCCTATGAGTTCTTTGATTAATGATCTTATGTGCTTGATTATGTCTATGTGACTAATTTCAAGAGAGATAGATTCCACATTTACCTAGGTTAGGGCTTAAAAAATTGAGCTATTGATTCACTAAAATTAGGTTCCCAATTCAGGAATTTAATGGAGTATCCTTTATCCTTTATAGAAACAATATGAAACAAAATAGAAATCCTCCTTAACACTCACTTTTGCAATGAATATAAAATAATCTATTAAAGACAAAGGATATGCTTACCTAGGAACCACAAAAATATTCCATCTATCTGATCACACTAAGAATTTTGGAGATGGGATCATTCTAATAGGTAACAATCCTTGATTTTGGAATTCTGACCAATGTTCCTCATTAGCTTGATTTCTAAATATGAGAGGGTTCATCTTAGCTAATTATTATATATTAAATATTAATTAAAAATTAATATTTATTAAAAAATTATGATTATATGTATGTATATATGTAAGTAAGTATGTATGTATATTGTTGTTTTATCATAAAAAATAATTCTATGGTCAAATCAAACTATTGAAAGAAATTGACTTTAGTATGTAACTGAAATCTTATGGTTGGTCTTAGAGTTTTGCAGTATTTATTTCTCAATGTGTTTTAGGTTGTCTAGTTGGCCAATCGGGATTGTGCACCAGAGGCATGTGTAGTATATATTGTCATTGTGCATTGTAGTTGTTACTTTATGTTATGTTTATTTTGAAGATCATCTTATGAGATTTAATTTTGAGAGCATATATGATATTTCAAAGTTTTAAGAACCAATGTAAGTTTTGGTTACTTTTCATGGAACTTAATTTGATTATCATTTCTTTTGTGGGATGTGATACTATTGTGGTTTATGAGCTTGGGGGGGTTTTCTAGGTACCTCATATGGGAGTGGCTTAAAATAGGATTTCAAATCCCAAAGTAGTCAATACCAAGGTAACCTATCATAATTTGTATAATAAGTGATAACATAGTAATCAATATTTGGGATAAAAAACATTAAAAAAATAAATAAAGATGTTGTCTTGTGCATTCCTTGAGTGCTTGTATAGGCTAAGGATGGGAATGGGATGATACCTAGTGAAAGGTATGACTAGTATTCAATGTTTTCATGGGAAGGTATTCTAGTTTTCCATAGGTGATGTTCAGAGTTTGGGTCCATTGTGACTAGTCCAAGGTAACTCAATGCTTGAGATTATGGGGTCTAGTGAGAGACTAATCCAAAGTAACTCAATTATTTTAACCATGTGTGACACTCCCTAGTATGTATCTTGGGTCTCCTCTATAGATTTTGTATTTTCCTCTAGTGGATGTTATTCATTGGTGAGAATTATTTATTGTTGGTGGTTGGTACTTCTTGATGATATTCAATTATTCATTAGCTATTATTCTTTTGGTTATTGGTATTTGATTTGAACGTGGATATTCTTTCAGTGGTTGTTTCTCTTTGATTTTGGTACTTATTTTAGAGTTGGTATTTGGTTGTTGACTTTGTATGTGATAATAGCATTGGTTGATTTTTATTTCTACATTTATTATATTTTCTTTATTAGTGATTGTTATAAATATTAATCTTTCCTTGGATGTATTTAGTTAGGGATATTCCAAGCATTCCTACATGTTGTTTATCCTCCTATCCACATGTAAGGATATGCCATTTACTTTTCCTCTTGTACATGTGTGAGGAAAAATTATTTTTGTAGTTCCTTGTATAAGGAAATTAATTTTTCCTCCTTAAAAGGATCTTCATACTTAATACACACTTATTATGAATGTGGCATTTATAGAATTTTGAGTTACAAATACAACTCATTTCTCATCTCAGTGAAAGATATGATTCTCTTTCATTCTTCTCTACACATCACATTGTTGTTATTGTAATGAGCTCGTTTATGTTGCAAAGAGATTATTTTGAAGTGAAGAACATGTATTGGAACAATCATTATTTTTTCAATGATGTCAAACCTGCTACTTGCTGGTGAGACAATTGCTTTTTGGTTTGAATGCTATCATATGGTTGATTAATGAAGAGGAATTGAAAAGAGGAGATAACTAGAGCACCTAGAGAAAGGTTGAGGTATTTTGTATATAAAAGGAGCACTAAGACCAAGTAATACATTGATACTATAGTTTACTATTTATCTACTTAAAGTCTAAAATGAAAGATTACTCAAGTTAAGACTAGAAGAAGATCAAGTAAGAATTTTTTTTGCCAAGCCTTGCTAAGCAATTAGTGCAAGCTAAGAAAAAATTAGTGGAAGTAAATTGAAAATCAAGAGGTGTTGAGAAAAGAAGACAAACAATGCAAGCTGAGTGAATGTTAGTATATAATGAGTAAATTTTAGTTGGTGTCAAGCATCAGTAAACTTTAGGGTTTGCTAAGTGAACTAGTGTTGGCTGAGTGATAGAACAGTATAGATGTCGAGTGATAGTAAATATGCTAAATCAAAGATTTGATGAATCTAAGCTAATTAATTTGATTTCATGAATTGTGTGAAGTGTGTAGAAGATGACTATGATGAGCTAGTAGCATAGGATTCAAGAGAAACCATTTTGAGGTGAATTCAAGGAAGATTGTAGAGGAAATTTCTAGAGGAAACAAATAGAAAAGTTGGTAGATTCATTGAATCCTATCTAACCCTATAATGGATTATTATGGTTAAGAAGAAAAAGATCTAAATTCTCTATTTGTAGATATTGTTGGTCATAAGGAAAGGTTGTCATGTGCAAGAACCTAAGGAAGACAAGGAGTCTAGGGCATTGCTTTATCTAGTGGCCAAACAGAAGAGACCATAGTTGGCATACAATGAAAGAAGACTTAAGGGGATGAATTCTTGAAGGGTGAACAAGCTATCAAAGTTGAAGAATATGAATGCCAAGAAAAATGGAGGACTAAAATAGAGATATGTAATCTACAAGTGAGTTTATGTTTTTATCAGATCAAGTCCTACTATTACTTTTTAATAATTGTACTAGTGTGGATAAAATCCCTTAGATTAAGGTTGACCTAACAGTCATTTGTAAATCCTTTAACTGGGTGGAATTCTAAAGGAATGGTCTTAAATCCTCTAACAAGGCTCACTCCTAATAGAGTGATTGAAATCCTTTAACCAAGTCACATTTAACAGTGTGTATTGCAACCTTTAATAGGGTTGGCCTTTCAAAAGGCATCGCTTTAGAAGAGTGAGAATTAGTAGCATGTTATTAGTGGTTTTTCCCAAATTGGGTTTTCACATAAAATCCTTGTGTCAAAGTGTGTGAATATTCTTATGGCATTTCATGTTTACATTTATGCAAAGTTATTTTGACCTAGGATAGTAACCTATTAAGTTAAGGTATTGTATGATCTAATGGATGCATGCATGTTGAGGTTTTATAGACATGGATCTAATTAGCACTAAAAAATTGTATTTGTACATCTGGACCTTAGATAACTAATTCACACCCCCTCTTAGTTATTCTAAATAATTCCATCAATTGGTATTAGAGCACCAGTGCTTGAGAGGGAATACTTTGAAAGTACTAAGAGCTAAAGATCAAGATGTATAAAAAGGAGGTGTCCAAATTGAACAAGGAAAGCTTTCTTGCATGGAAAAGTTTGATGAAGCTACATCTAGGAGGTCTTGGAGACCATGCACAATCTACCATCACTACTAAGCATGTTGATCTTGCTAAAGCCTTAACTACTAATTTTCTATAATAATAATAAAAAGAACACAATCATGAAATGTTGGAGATTTCCTCTACCCTAAGTTACTCAGATTTTGATGACATCAAAGACTGTGATATTGAAAAGAAGATGTGTGATGTTATACAAATAATTTATGGAGGAGATACAATTTTTTTGAGAGCCAAATCTAAAAGTCTAAGAGGGAAGTTCGATGACATGAGAATGTAAGAAGGTGAGAATATTGTCCAATATTTTACAAGAATTAAAGATGTTGTGGAATGCTTAGAGGAGCTAATGATATTATTGATGATGAGACTATAATTAGAAAAGTACTAAGAACACTACTGTCTATCTATACTATTAGAGTTTCTGCCATAAAAGAACTAAGGTGCATACCTTGTAGTAATTTTTCCCTTGAAGGATTGATGGGTAGACTCACTAATTTTGAACTCTCTAATTTTGATAAATTCACAATTGAAAATGTTGAATATGCTTTCAAAGCTAAACTATCATTAAAGGAACCTAAAGAGAAAAAGCAAAAGGTCAAATATGTTTCTAGTGAAAGTGATACAAATGAGGAGGACGTGGAACAACTTGAACCATTGTTGGAAAGGAGATTTCACCTAGGCAAAGGAAAATTCAAAGGTAAGCTACCTATCATGTACTTTAATTGTAATGAGGTTAGTCATATTGCTTCTAGATGTCTAGAGAAGAAGAACAATAGAAGTTGAGACAAATACATAAATAAAAGAGATGAGGACAACAAAGATTATAAAGATAAAGGAAAGAAGTCTTGCTACATTACTGAGGAGGAAACAAAAAATGAATCTAATGACCATGATGATGAAGTGGTGTATGTTGTAATGAAGGATGATTTTGATGAGGATGAGGCAACTGCACTAGTATTTTACATGAACAAGAGTGACAGATGGATCATTGATAGTGGGTTTTCACATCGCATGACTAGAGATAAAAGTAATTTCATTACCCTTGATTATTACAATGGAAATAGTGTAAGGTTTGGTAATGATTCACCCTATCTAATAAAAGGTAAAGGATCAATCAAACTGACGAAAAAGATCATGTGTGACAATGCCTATTATGTAGGACTTAACTATAACTTGTTGAGTGTGTTGCAACTAAATAGTTCAAGTTGCAAACTTGAGTTTGAGAATAAGAAAGACAAGATCTATGACACTAATGGGAAACTAATTGGAAAAGGTAATTAGACTAGAAGTAATCTATTTTATCTTGACATGAATGATTCTACTTGTCTTGTTGTAGAATTTGATGTTCTGTGGCTATGGCACAAGAGGTTATGTCATGTTAACTTTCTTAGTAATAGTAACATGAAAAGAGTCAGAGGTTTTCCTAAACTAAAGAAACCTAACAAAATGATTTGAAAACAATGTTAGTTAGGAAAGATGACAAAATCTAGTTTTAAAAGTAAGACTCATTTCTCTAAAGAAATTATGGTGAAAAGCTACAAAGGTGAGAAGTACATTATCCTTTTTGTTGATGATTATTCTAGGATGATTGTAGTTATGTTTCTGAAACAAGAATCTAATGCTTTTCAAATGTTAAAGTGGTATTTGGCTAGAGTTGAAAAGGAGACTGGCAAAAGCTTGAAATGTCTAAGATCTGACAAAGGTGGAGAATTTACATCAAATGAGTTTGAGATATTCTGTAATGATAGAGGAATCAAGAGACAAACTTTTGCACCTAGGACCACTCCAAAAAATGGGATTTTTGAAAGGAAGAACAAATCTATAATGGATTGTGCTAGAACACTCATGATGGAGAAGAATTTTTCTTTGAAATACTGGAGATAAGTTGTAAGTATAGTTGTCTATACCCTAAACTAACTACAAGTCAAGATAGGAACTCATTCAACACCTTTTAGACTATGGTATGGATACTCACCCAATGTAAAATGTCTTAAGGTATTTGGAAACAAGTCTTATATTATTAAAGACAATAGTAATGGTAAATTTGATTCTAAAAGTGAAGAAGGTATATTCCTAGGCTATTCCACAAGAACTAAAGCTTATAAGTGTTTAAATACTAATACTAACAAAGTTATGGAAAGTGAAAATGTGAAGCTCGATGAATACACAGGGGTACATGAAGATGAACCTATGAAGGAACTTGAAGAATACAAATCCTTTATATACTTTATGAAGGTATGTCTATTGATGAATGTCTTGTAAACCAAGTTGCAAATCAATAGCAAGTATCAATGACTATTGAGTCACATACAATGAATGTCGAGTTGCATTTAGGAACTGAGTTGCAAAAAAAAGTTGAGGTAGATTATAATTCTAAGATAAGTGTACATCAAAGGAATGTTGATCTACTTACATAGTGATTTTTAAGTTGAAAAACCCATTGAATAAAGAAGAGTAGAACCAAGATTGTCAAAGTATGTTAGAAGACATCACCCTACTGAATAAATTATTGGAGATAAATAAGATAGACCAATGACAAGGAATAGGTTGAGAAGTGATACATGTTTGTTTAGAACGCATGAGCCTAATATAGTAAAATATTCCTTAACGAATGAAGACTAGAGTAAAGCCATGAAAGAAGAGATTGATTAGATTGAGAAGAACAAGACATGGACTCTAGTACCTAGACTAGAGAACAAGAATGTGATTAGAACCAAGTGGGTGTACAAAAACAAGTTAGATGAGAATGGTGAAGTGACAAGGAATAAGAGATTAGTTTACAAGGGGTATGCACAAGAAGAAGGAATTGTCTATGGAGTAAGAACTCTACTTGCTTACTCTACATACTAAGGTTTAAAAGTTTATCACATGGATGTGAGGTCAGTATTTCTGAATGGTATACTAGAAGAAGAGGTTTACATAGAACATCCCAAAGAATTTGTTGATTAAAATAATAATAACATGGTATTTAGACTACACAAAGCTTTATATGGTTTAAAGAAAGCCCCAAGGGCATGGTATGAAAGCCTTCACAATTATCTTTTGAAGACTGGTTTTGAGAAGACTGATGACAACAACAATCTATACTTGAAGATAGAAGGAGGTAAAGATATTTTACTAGCTAAATTTTTTTTTGATGATATCATATTTGGAGGTCAAAATGCATTATGTAAGGCATTTTCAAATGAAATGAAGAAAAAATTTGAGATGTCTATGTCTAGAGAGATCAAATTCTTTGTTGGTTTGCAAGTATATTAGATAAAATATGGTATATACATCACTTAGTCTAAGTATGTGAAGGAAATATTGAAAACTCTCGATTTAGAGGATTCAAAACTAGTTAGCACTCCTATGGTGAGATGACATAAACTTTCAAAGAATGATGATTCTGCTGAAGTGAACCAAACATTGTACAAGTCTATGATTGGAAAGTTACAATATGTAGGACATAGTAGACCTGACATTGCATTAGTTGTTGAGATTGTTACAAGACTCTTTGCAAATCCTAAGGAGAATCATTTGATGGTTGTTAAGAGAATTATGAGATATTTGAAAGAAATAAAAGATTATGGTCTATACTACAAGAAAAATGTTAAATTTGAGTTAAGAGCCTATACAAATGTTGATTGGGCTAGAAACATTGATGATAGAAAGAGTACAAGCAGTGAAACATTTTTCTTAGGAAAGAGACTAGTCACCTAGAATAGTAAGAAACAAAATTGCATATCTCAATCTACTACTGAAGTCTAATATGTGGCTACTGTAGTAAATTATACAAATGTGGTATGGATCAAATAGCTACTCAAAGGCATGAAGGAGGAAATCAATGAACTTGTGGTACTTTATTACACAAGTGTTATAAATATATCAAAGAAGCATGTGATGCACGCAAAGACAAAGCACATTGAAATCAAGTATTATTACTTGAGAGAGGTGGTTCAAGGCAAAGAATTGAGGATGGAATATATGAATACAAAAGAATAGATAGCTGATATATTCACAAAATATTTACCCGAGGATGCACGTGAACATCTTAGAGGTAAACTAGGGGTGCTACCCCTATCCAAAGCTGCTTAAGAAGCATGAGTAGTTCCCTACATCAATTGAGTTGAATTTTATATCTTACAACTTGATGTAGTCGATCTTACTTTAGGAGTTACCTAAAGTAACAAAGGAGTTGAGGTAGAAGATTTTCAGTCACATGCAAGGTGACAAAGGGAGAACCTGAATTGATTATATCTACATAAAGAGATGACAAGTCTTTGGCATTTTTGTTAAAGAGGGAGATATAAGAAAGAGGGAGATAGAGAAAGAGAAAACAAAAATAATCTATAAGGGGAGATATAAGAGAGATACATTGAAGGAGATTGATAAAGCTCACATTACCCTATGCAGAGGAAGGACACATACTGATAGAGGGAAAAAAAATTAAAGATATTATTTTCTTTTTGGTATTATTTTTGGTATTACTTTTCCATCAATGCCAAAGAGGGAGGTTGTTTTAAAATGAACAACCTGTAATGGAACAATCATTATTTTGTCAATGATGTCAAACTTGCTACCTACTAGTGAGACAATTTTTTTTTGGTCTGACTGATTTCATACGGTTGATTAATGAAGAGGATTTGAAAAGAGGAGATAACAAGAGCACCTGCATAAAAGGAGCACTAAGATCAAGTAAAACATTGGTACTATAATGTATTTTTTATCTACTTAAAGTCTTAAATGAAAGATTACTCAAGTTAAGATTGGAAGAAGATCAATAAAGAAAAGTGTCTGCCAAGCCTTATCAAACAGTCAATGGAAGTCAAGAAGAAATTAGTAAAAGCCAAGTGAAAATAAAGAGGTGTTAAGTAGAGAATACGAAAAGTGTAAGCCGAGTGATTGTTAGTATATGTCGAGTAAATTTTATTTGGTACTAAGCATCAATAAACTTTAGTGTTTTCCAAGAGAACTAGTGTTGGTTGAGTGAAAGAATAGTATAGATGTTGAGAGACAATGAATAGTGTTAAATCAAAGATTTGACAAATCTGAGCTAACTAATTTAATTTCTTGAATTACATGAAGCATATAGAAGATGACTATGATGAGCTGGTGGCACAAAATTCAAGATAAACCATTTTGATGTGAATTCAAGAAAGATTATAGAGGAAGTTTCTAGAGGAACCAAATGGAAAAGTGGGTAGATTCATTGAATCCTACCTAACCCTAGAATGGATGATTGTAGTTAAGTGACAAAAGATCTAAATTCTCTATTTATAAAGATGGTCAAAATCAAAATTTGTCATGTGCAAGAACCTAAGGAAGATAAGGAATCTAGGGTATTACTTCATGTAGTGGTTGAATAGAAGAGACTATAGTTGGCATACAAAGCAAGAAGGCTTAAGGAGATGAATTCTTGATGGGTGAACAAGCTATCAGAGCTTTAGAGTGTGAATGCCAAGCATAATGGAGGGCTGAAATAGAGATCTATAACCTTCAACTGAGTTGTAAGTTTTTATCAGATCAAGTCCTACTCTTACTTTGTAATATCTATACCAGTGTGGATAAAACTCTTTGGATTAAGGTTAACCTAATATTCATTTATAAATCCTTTAACTAGGTGACATTCTAATGGAATGGTCTAATTCCTATAACAAGGCTCACTCCTAAGAGGGTGATTGAAATCCTTTAACTAGGTCACATTTAATAGTGTGTATTGTAACCATTAACAAGGTCAGCCTTTCTTAGGGCATCACTTTAGAAATGTGAGTATTAGTAGCATACTACTGGTGGTTTTTTCCAAATTGGGTTTCCATGTAAAATCCTTGTGCCAAAGTGTGTGAATGTTCTTCTGGTATTTCAAGTTTACATTTTTGCAAAGTTATTTTGACCTAGGACAGTAACCTATTAAATTAAGGTATTGTATGATCTAATGGATGCATGCATGTTGAGGCTTTATGGATATGGATCTGATTAGCAGTGAATTTTTTTATTTGTGTATCTAGACCTTGGATAACTAATTCACACCCCCTCTCATTTATTCTAAAGAATTCCAACAATTTGATCTCTCTCTCTCTCTCTCTCTCTCTCTCTATATATATATATATATATATATATATATATATATATATATATATATATATATATATATATATATATATATATATATATATATATATATATATATATATATATATATATATATATATATATATATATATATATATATATATATATATATATATATATATATCACACACACACACACAAGGGGTTTTCATTGATTTCCCTTTCAAAATCTTTTTCTCATGTTTTGCTTCCTATTTGTGTATGCTCTTGGAACATAAATATTTCATGGTAACTTACTTGGATAAATTAAGTTTTTCTGCTCTTATTTATTTTTCTTACATGGCATCATAGATGAGGTACTAATCCTCATTTTGAGTCTTGTGCTGAAAGTTGTCATTCTTTGGAGCTCACCTATTTGGAGACTTTTTTTGAGAGAAGTGTTCTTTGTATTTTTTAGCTCATCCTAGCACTTCCTATGTGAAAGTTTTATTAATTTTCCTTGTTCTTGTAACCCTCTTTAGAAAAAAATTTTGTCAAAGGGTTATTTTCTTTCAAAAAAACTATTATTTTATCTCTTGTCTTGGAAAGCACACCACCAAAACAAGAAATTTTAGCACTATTTAGTTGTCAATTTCATTAATCTCATATTTATATTGCAGGTTTTATTGAACTAATCTTCTTTCTCTAACCTTTCTCTTACAAGTTTTTCATTATATTTTCATTTCTAACCTTTCTCTTACAAGTTTTTCATTATATTTTCATTTCTCACAAATAGTGTTATTTTTCTCTTATCAAAATATTGGCATTCTTTAACCTTATTCCTACAAGTTTTTTATTATTTCATTACATTAAATTTTCTTTATCAAAATCCATTTCTCAAGTTCTATAATAGAGTTCCCTATTTGAGCCAATCTTCTTTCATAAATCATTACCAAAGGTCTTGCCTTATGTCTCCCATTCCTTGATTTCAGAGCCATTCCTTCAAAAAAAAATCTTGTAGGAATTCTTACCTTATTTGCACTGACTCTTACACTATCTATGAATTGAGATCGTTCTTCCCAAGGTTTATGTTTTTTTTTCCACATTGTCTTTCCCTTCTCTCTTTCTCCCTTAGTGTTCCCTTAGTCTTTCCCATTTGTGTGTGCCTCTTGCATACATCCTACTATGTTTTTCTTTCACTTTGTGTTGTGTATGTCAACCTTACTCTCACTTAGCACCACCACCTTGTATGCACATTTCAGTGCTACAAGTTTGTGTATATTTTTTTCTCTCATTATCTTTGACCTACTATTATGACTATACTAGTCAACATTTTTTCCCGATAAAAAGATTTCTTGCATGTTACTCTTCTCATCAACAACATTTTCTCCAAGAAGAGGTTTCATTTTTAATTAGGCATCATCCCAATCTCTTTCTATATTCACCTTGTCTTTTTCCTTTTGTGTTACAAGTCTCTTTCTTTGCAGTGCACCCTCATTTACTTTCTATGTTTTTTTTGTGTTTCCTCATTCCACATTACCTCCTCATCTACGCATTATCCTTGTGTTTCCTTACTAATCATTTGGCTTTCCATCTCTCGATCATTTCTATTTGGCTCCATTAGCACATATCTAAAGTGGAATTTTTTTACAACCGTCCACTGCAATACACAAAGTCAAGCCTAACTCTTACGTGTTCTATTTCTCTGTCATTCAATTTGATTATGCCTCATCATTAGTACTAGGTCTTGCAATCATTTCTTTCATCCATTTACCAATCTTATTAATTGGAAATTTTCTTTACTTACACTCTTTCTATAGCTTTCTCATTTTTATATCTCTACCATTTAGTATATTCGATTGTCCTAATTTTTTTGTCTTTAGTTTTTTACCCCCGGTTTGTGTATCTTTTATCATTTTCACTCTAACAAAAAATTTTATATATAAAAAGTCTTATATCTCTTAATTTTTTTAAAAATAAAACATTCCCTCACTTTTAGATTAAATTTTCCTAACATTATTTTAAATTTGAAACAAAACAATTCTCCATTTTTTTCGTTGTTTTATTTAATCACAAAGACTATTTTTATTGTTAATTAACATTCATTAATCCTTTTTGTTATTTAATTTGTTACTTTAATTAAAAAATTTCAACTTTATCAATTTTATATATATATATATATATATATATATATATCAAATTATCATTTTTAGAGCTTTAATTGCATTACTCATTAAGAGCTTCCTTTTAACTTCATCTTCTTTTTTTGAGGGTGAGATATTTCTTTGCTTAACACCTAAAATTAAACTAAATAGCTCTATCTATCATTCGTGGAAAACCCACATTTCATTTATTTTCCATTTTAACCATATCTTGGATGTTGCAACTGAAGCTTTTGTTGAACTCACTACATCTATTGTCCAAGTTGAAAAAGATGCTTGGAAAACTTAAAAATGAAGAGGCCTTAGGTTTTATTGGCATTTCAATGACTCCTAATTTATATGCATTAATTTCAAATTATTCTAAAGCTCATGAAGCATGGGCCATTTTGCAAACCACATATGACAGCATGGATGAATGATGTAAAATATAATTGCAGGACCAACTAGAAGATCTCAAGTATTTTGATTTCAAATCCATGGATGAAATCATTTAAATTTCTAATTCTCTTAAAAGTCATTTGATTGGTTTAGATGTTCAATTAACTGATATTCACCTAATTCTTATTATTTTTGAAAAATGTTTATGTGGACAATTTTAGCAATTTATTACTAATCTTCTTGCTCAACTTGTAATTCCTAGTTTGTCTTCTACATTGACTTATGTTATTCTTCAATACTTATTGTACCAAGAAGTTAAACTTATTTAATTTGGTAATCTTAATCAAATGAACTTTCTTTCATGTCTCAAAATCACAACAATAATTTACATCCAATCATAATAACCATCATAATACTCATAATCATAATTACTATAGCTCTAATCATTCAAATAAGAAATCTCATGTTAAGTCTCATAATCATAATAATAATTGTAATAATATAAACCATAACAATAATAATCAAAGGAGTAACTCAAATTCTAAACCTTTTTGTGCTTATTGTGGCAAAGATGGTCATGTGATTAATAATTTTTTCGAAAGGCAAAATGATAAGAAACCTATGAACAACAATAATCAAACCCACAAATAATCATAAAAGGGTAATTCTAATGGTTCTCATTCTCATCATACTTTCACTTTTAGTTATAATATATCTAGACCATTAGAACTGATAGTGGATAGTGGATAGTGGTGCTTCTCAAAATCTTACTTCTCAGTAAGAAGTTTTTTATTCTTTCCAACCTGATTTTGCTAACATTTCTATTCAAGTAGCTAATAATCATACTTGTAAAGGTGAAGAATTAGGTGATGTGAGTGTTCCTAATGGTAAATTTCATGATGTGTTTTATGTTTTTTATTGTGAAAACTTGTCTTCTTTATATTTCCAAGCTATGTCAAGATTATAAAGTTAAGTTTTATAAGGGTATGTGCTATGTGATTGATGTTAGAGTAAAGCGTTAATTTAATTTCATTTATTAAATTACCTTTACTCACTTCTTAAGATTTCATTTTACGTACTTTACATTTCCATTTAATAATTAATTAGTAATTATTAAATGTCATTTAACTTTTAGGTTACCTCTTTTAGGTTTTTGATCTCCTTCTATAAGAATTGATCTTTTGTAATTATCTCTCATCTTTTTCACTTATGAGAATATAATTTGCATATTTTCAAAGAAGCTAATAATCATACTTGTAAAGGTGAAGGATTAGGTGATGTGAGTGTTCCTAATGGTAAATTGCATGATGTGTTTATGTTTTTTATTGTGAAAACTTGTCTCCTTTATATTTCCAAGCTATGTCAAGATTATAAAGTTGAGTTTTATAAGGGTTTGTGCTATGTGATTGATGTTAGAGTAAAGCATTAATTTAATTTAATTTAATTTATTAAATTACCTTTACTCACTTCTTAAGATTTCATTTTATGTACTTTATATTTTCATTTAATAATTAATTAGTAATTATTAAATGTCATTTAACTTTTAGGTTGCCCCTTTTAGGTTTTTTATCTCCTTCTATAAGAATTGATCTTTTGTAATTATCTCTCATCTTTTTCATTTATGAGAATATAATTTGCATATTTTCAAAGAAAACCCTTGTCTGTTCTTGTCTTTTTCTTCTCTATGGCCAGCATTTACATGCAGGTATTCTATAGGCTTTGTGAACTTGTATTGCTCAAATCCTCCATGGTATCAAAGTAGTTTTGTGGCAAGGAAGGACATCCAATTTCTATGTGTTGGAAATGTCTTGAGGCTTTAGAGGAGACCATGCAACAGCACAGTATTGCTTCTCTGAAGCCACCACCTCCTCCTTCAAGGAAAGGACATGCTCTTTCTGCATGAGCATTGCCTTCTAAAGCTACTTAGATTCTTGATTATGAAGCTTCGCATCATATGCCACACTCACCTGATTTAGTAACCTCACTTTCTCATAGTGTTACTACATAGATTGTAGTTGGCGATTCTACACAACTTTCAATCATAGGTTCAAGAACTATCTCTTTAGAAAGTGGTTCACTATAGGATGTTCTCCTAGTTCTAGCCATTTCTACAAACCTCTTGTATGTCTCTCAAATTTATCATTTTGGCTCTAGAAAGATAGTTGAGTTCTCACCACATGATGTGGTTGTTTGAGACCTTCATGATCCTAATTTGGTTATTGCTATAGAGAGTGTTAATCTTCAGTCTCACTCATATTATTTTGATGGCTTTGAGATCTTAGATTTTTCTAGTGCTTGTCTCATTGACCATGTAGCTATAGTGAGTGAGATTTGGCATGAGCATTTTGGCCATGTAAACTACAAATATCTACAACAAATGAGTACACAGGATCTAGTGATTGGGCTACCTCAGATCTCTTGTGCTAACAATGTGTGTCAAGGTTGTGCCCTTGGCAAACATCATAGAGATCCACTTCTGGCAGGTAGATCCACACATGCTAAGGTACCATTGGAGTTGATACACAGTGATCTTATGTCAATTCTCACTCCATCTTTTTTAGGTGCTCGATATATGCTCACCTTCATAGATGACTTTTCTAGATGCACATGGGTGTACTTTTTGAAGTACAAGTCTGATGTCTTTGACTCATTTTGAATCTTTAAGACATTTTTGGAGAAGAATTTTGGTCTTTCTATCAGGCATATACACACTAACAATAGGGGGAATATGTGAATTAGTCTTTCAAATATTTTTGCACTAAGCATGGTTTACAACATTATTTCATAGTTCCCCACACCCCTCAACAAAATGGGGTTGTAGAGAGAAAGAATAGGATATTATGAGAGATGACCAATTATATGATTTAGTCTTGAGCTATGATTTCTTCATTTTGGGCTGGAGCTATCAATTGTGCCAACTATATTTAAAATTGGATGCCTCACAAGGAATTGCAACACTTGACTCTTGAGGAGGCTTGGACTCATGTTAGAAGCTTAATATTTCTACTTTCTACATTTTTGGTAGTGAGGCTTGGGTATTCATTCCAAATGCTAGCAAAAAGCCATGGAGAAGAAGATTTGACCACTCATCTTTGTTGGCTACTGTGAGGATGTGAAGGCATACATGTTTTTTGATCCTGGTTCTAGAGATATCTTGTTTTGATGAGATGTTCAATTTGATGAGCATTATCCTCAGATGGATCCACCATCACCAACTTCTTCCTCACTACCCAGTACTTCCTCTACTCCATAGGATTATGCATCCTCTAGGTAAGATCTTGATATAGATCCCCCTTCAACACCTCCACCAATTATTGAGCAAGTGCCCAAGTGGGATTTTGATACTTTCAGACCTTGGGCAAATAATCCTACAGATGCTCATCGCACACATGCTCAGACTGCAAGTAGTGGCTTCTTGATTCATGCCATTTCAGATGATCCATAGAGTCTTTCATAGGCGATAGGACACTTAGAGTGGGATAGGGCTATGGATGAGGAGCACTCTTCTTTGATGAAGAACCACACATGGGATCTTTGTCCTCTTTTGAAAGGAACAAAGTTGGTTAAGTGCTGGTGGGTTTACCGTACCAAGTATGTTGAAGATGGTTCTATTGATAGGTACAAGGTACATCTTGTTGTAGAAGGTTTTTCATAGTTTGAGGGTATTTATTACTTTAAGACCATTTCCCCTATTGCCAAGATGGATTATATTCACCTTGTACTCTCTCTTGTAGCTTCATAGGGATGGAAAATTTATCTAATGGATGTGGAGAGTGTCTTTTTGCATAGAGAACTTCACGAGGAGATCTATATGAATCAGCCTCATGGTTTTGTGTAAGATTCTTCATTAGTATGCAGCATTCAGAGGTCTCTATATGGTCTCAAATAGGCCCCAAGGGCTTGGTATTAGAAGATGGATTCCTTCTTGCTTGCTTCATAGCTTACTCGATGTCATTCTAATCCTATAGTTTATATTCAGTCTCATGGGGTTGAATTATTGATACTTGTGCTTTATATAGATGATCTCATCATTACATGTAGCTTAGTCTCCATGATACAGAGTGTTCAACAAGCCTTGAGAGAGAAGTTTGAGATGAGAGACCTTGGACTTCTACACTATTTTTTGGGCCTACAGGTTGTTCAGTCTTAAGATGTGATAGCCATACTCTAGAAAAAGTATGGTCTTGATATGCTTCAAAGATCAGTATGCTTGGTTGCAGACCTTCTCCCACACCTTTTTAGCTAGGTGTTTTTTTATCTACCACTTGCTCTACTCCTACAATGGATTCCACTTTATATAAAATGCTTGTGGGTAGTTTTATGTACCTGGCATATACGCATCCTAATATTTCCCTTGCAGTTGGAATTATCTCTCAATTCTCCCATGATCCATATGAGAGTCATTGGTAAGCTTCAAAACATATCTTGAGGTACATTTAGGGTATAACACATTATGGCATTCACTATACATCAATGGATCCTCACATTGTTGCTTACACAAACTCAGATTGAGCTAATGATATTGATGATCATAAGTCTACTTTTGGATTTGTCTTATGTCTTAGTTTTGGTACTATCACATGGTCTTGCAAGAATTAGTATGCACACACATTATCATCTATAGAACTAGAGTATAGGGTAGCTATATTATCTAGTTAGGAGGTTTCGTGGCTTCGACAGTTGATGACAAAAGTTTGGATTTCCTCCTAATAATTCCACCTTTATGTGGTGTGACAATTAGAGTGTTGTAAAAATTTATTGCATCTCAGTTGAGCATCAACAGACCAAGCGCATTGAGCTTCACATGCACTTCATCGGGCATCTGATTATGGATGGTGCTTTGAGCTTGGAACACATTCCTATAGTTGAGCAAGTTGTAGATATCTTCACTAAACCTTTTGTATCCCTGTGGTATCTTCAGATGTGTTCTATCCTTGGGGTGAAGGAATTTTCCCTTAGGGGGTCACAATAATGAGTCCTTGATTCCTTCTTTTCTTGCTATCTCTTTTTGGACTAGAATTTTTCCCACTGGGTTTTCTCTATTTCTCTGTTTCATAAATATTTGGTTTTGATTGGGTACCTCATCAAGCCTTGTTACTGGGACCCAATTTTTCTTTCCACATTGTATTGTAGTTTCATTTATATTTTTACATTATTTTTAGCTACATTGTTGCTCATCTTAAGGGGGGTGTTAAAGTAAAGCATCAATTTCATTTCATTTATTAAATTACCTTTACTCTCTTCTTAAGATTTCACTTTATGCACTTTGCATTTCCATTTAATAATTAATTAGTAATTATTAAAATGTCATTTATCTTTTAGGTTTTTGATCTCCTTCTATAAGGTTTGATCTTTTGTAATTATCTCTAATCTTTTTCATTTTTGAGAATACAATTTTCATATTTTCAGAGAAAAACCCTTGCCTCTTCATGTCTGTTTCTTCTCTATGATAGGTTCTTGCATGTAGGTACTCTTCAAGCTTTGTGGATTTGTATTGCTCAAATCCTTCAATTGATCCTCACTCTAATCAAGTTTTTGCTAATGATAAATTGGATCATGATAATTTATTCAAATTTCATGAATTTGCAAGTTCAAGGTATTCTTTACACACCACTATTGATTTTGATATATGTTATGAAAAGCTTGAGCATTTAAATTCTAATTATATTACTTTGATGCAAAAATAAAATATGGTGGATGGATCACCTCAAATCATTCCTTCAAAAATTATTTTCACCTGTTGCATGAATGGTAAGTTGCATAGGAAGACCTTTCAAAATTTCAAATCATGGAGGGCAACTCATAAGTTGTTCCTATTCTGTAGTGACCTATTGGAACCCATGAATAATAACTCCATCCAAGGATCAAGGTATGCACTTACTTTTTTTGATGACTTATCTAGAAGAACATAGATCTATTTTTTGCATAGAAAATATCAAGTTCTTGATACTTTTGTTGCATTTCATTTATATGTTGAGAGGTAATATGGTTTTAAACTTAAGATTCTTAGGATTGATAATGGGAAGGAATATACGAATAATGATTTTCATTCTTATTTGAAATCATGTGGAATTAAATATGAGCTTACTATTCCTTATACAATACAATAAAATGATGTAGTGGAAAGAAAGTATAGGATAATTATGGAAATGGCTATATGTATGTTACATGCCAAGAATATGCATTATAAGTTTTGGGTTGGCGCTATGGCTTGTGCCACTTATCTTATTAATAGGACTCCTACCAAATCTCTTAAGGAAATAACTCCTAAAGAAGCTTTATCAAGTAGGAAGCTCAATTTACAACACTTGAGTATTTTAAGTTGTATTTCTTATTTTTATACCCCTAAACAAAAAAGGCATGAATTTGATGCTAAGTCTTATCCTTATATATTTGATGGGCATGATGAAAATACTAAGGGCTATAGAGTTTATGATCCTACTTCTAACAAATTTCAAGTTGCAAGGGATGTTTGTATTGCAAAAAGTGGAGTTTGTGATTTCTCTAATGTGCAAGATGCCAAATTTTCTAGCACTAAAGTAGTGCTAATGGAGGACCAACCTCCTTCTCTAAACCAGCCTACTCCTACTCTCAACCCTACTCCTCAAGCTCCATCTCTTATTACTCCTATTTCTCCTAGTGATAGTAATGATAACAATGTTGATACTAATGATTCATCTATAGATCATGACTCTTCTTCTAGTGACGAGTCTATTACTATTAGGAAAAATACTAATGATTTCAAAGGTTACTTAATGAAAGAGATTATTAAATTTCTAGATTTGGAAGACTTAAGTCTAAGAGGATTAAGTATTATAATTATGCTGTAATGACTTCTATTATGCATTATAATGATCATAAGTCTTTTGAACATTCTTACTCGCTACCTCGTTGGTAAAAGGTCATGCAAGAAGAATACGAGTCTTTAATTGCAAATCAAACTTGGGATTTCATTCCCTTGCCCCATGGTAAATCTTTAGTTTCATGAAAATGGTTATAGAGAACCAAGTTGAATTCCAATAATCAAATTAGTAAGTTTAAAAGCTGGACTAGTTGTTAGAGGTTTTTCACAAATTGAAGAAATGGATTATAATGAAACTTTTGCAGTTGTTTCTAAGATGCTTACTATCAAACTAGTTTTTTCTTTTACTTTTTAAATGAATTTGACTATTCATAAAATGGGTTTTAAAAGTGCTTTCTTAAATGAAAATTTACATGAAGAAATCTATATGGATGAACCATCAGGTTTTGCTAAAAAAGGCAGTAAAAATTTAGTTTGCTAATAGAAAAAATCTATTTATGGTCTCAAACAATCACCTAGATAATGGTATTCAAAGATGACTTCCTTCTTTCTTTCTCAAGGATTTTCTAGAAGTAAAAATGATCCTAACTTATACATTAAACATACTCAAGGTGATATTATAATTGTCATTCTCTATGTTGCTGATTTGATTCTTGCTTCAACTTCAAATGCCTTGATTTCTAATATTAAATTTTAACTTAATCAAACATTTCAAATGAATGATTTAAGTATTTTACACTACTTTTTAGGTATTTAATAATTGTCCACAGTTTTGCACAAAGTTACCCCTAACTCTTAAGTATTCTATTTCTTTGTTGTTTCATTTGGTTCTACCTTGTCATTAGTACCAAGTCTAATAGTCTCTTTTTTTAATCCATTTACCAATCTTATTAGTTGAAACTTTTCTTTATTTATACCCTTTCTGTAGCTTTCTCATTTTTATATCTCTGTCATTCAATATATTTGACTTTCCTAAATTTTTTTGTCTTTAGTTTTTAACCCCAAGTTTGTGTGCCTTTTATCTCTTAATGTAACAAGTTTTAAAATAAAAAGTCTTACATCTAATAATTTATTTTAAAATAAAATATGCCCTCATTTTTTAGATTAAATTTTCCTAACATTATTTTAAATTATTCTTTTAAAAACAATTTTGCATCTTTTTCCTTTTTTATTTTATTGCAAAGACCTTTTTTAATAATTTTGTTAATCATTTTTGCTATTTTATTTGTTACTTTAATTAACAAGTTTTGACTTTATCAATTTTATATATATATATATATATAAATATAAAATCTCATATTGGTTTTGACAAGCAATGTCTATACACTTAAGTTATTTACTTAGTTCATGTCGAACAAGTAACATATGTCGAGCACAACATATAAATTAGAGCATGCCAAGTAAATAGTGAGTGACGAGTCACTCATATGCCGAGTTATTCAAGTGTTGAGAAAATAGTATATGCCAAGTGATTTAGGAGATGAGAAAGTAGTGCATGTCAAGTCATTCAGATGTCGAGTGACAGTATTGAAGTCATAGTTAGTGTTGAGCACTAGGGACTTCAGACACCCAGTAACATAGTTTTTTCATAGTTGTTTTTATTGGCACAAACTACTATGTAAACCATTTTTGGGCCGACTTAAGGATTGAATTATGATATTTTGCTAACAAGGATGAATCTTAAGTGAGAATCCCTATGTATCACATGCATCCAATTAGGTAAAAGGAAGGTTTAAGTGGCAATATCGATGAATCATAGCCATTGATTCATACCTAACCCAAGTCACCTAGGTCTTCTTAAGGAGGAAAAACCCTAAAATTTTAAAAAGAGAGTTGAAAGAGAATGAATGAATGATTAAGGACAGTTTTGCATGCATAAACAAGACATTCACAGTGACCAAGGAATTATGATCTACATTTCATTGTAGAATTAGTTAAAGGAGAATAGAGGAAGGAAAAAATGAATAGTAGAGAGACATCTAATCAAGATGGATCAAGTACACATCAGTATAGAGGTGATTTGATATCAAGCAATAGAGTGTTAATCGCAAGATCATTGCTGAGACATTCTAACAGATGAATCAGTTAAATCTCTTAACAAATAAGTCCTAAAAGGCTATATTGAAATTCTCCAACAAGGTTCTTACTTAATTATGAGTTAAATCCTTTAACCAAGCACACTTCTAATAGGGTGTTAAAATCCTTTAACAAGGTAAGACCTAACAGTCTTTGTAAGCTCTCTTTCTGCTCAGGTTCATGTTGGCTCAGATCATTACCCCATTTTTTTGTGTCTGATCTTTTAACCTTTAAGAAGAATTAACCCTTTAGGTTTGAAAAGATGTGGGATGTCCATTTGGGATTGGAAAACTTGTTAAGGAATGTTGGAGCATTTGAGTGGAGGGTACTGCCATTTTCAAAATTGTAAGTTGAAAAATGTTTAAAAGAATATCAAAAGATGGAATAAGGATACATTTGGGAATATTTTTGATAAGAAAAAGAAGGTTTTGAGGAGCTTAAAGAGATTCAGGACAATATTTAGGTTGATGGATATGAGACTATCTCTAGGAAAGAGGAGAGTGTGAAACTGACTGAGATGCATGATATTTGTTAGTGTAGTTTTTTTTATTTCCTAGTGGGTTATTTATTTTTCCCTATATTGCTAGTTTTTTCCTACACTTTTAATAATCTTTCTTAGGTTAATAAAGCATGTCTTATTTAGAAAGTGGTTGTGAGGTGTCACCTTCCTACATATGAGCATCCATTATCTATCTTAGGAAGATACTTTGCTATCTTTAGTCTGATAGATGGTTGCTCCTCATTGGTCAGTGTTGCCACCTCCTTCCTCTTCGTAGTCTATATAAGCATTCTACCTAGCTTGTATTTGTGATCAATTTCTTTTGCATCCTCTTAATGCTATTTCTCTTCCAATATTTGCAATATTCTCTTGGAGACTAACTCTATGTTGCTATTCTGATTTGATATTATTTGCATTCATAATTTAGATATCTATTCTTTGCACTAGTTTTCTGGGTTATCAATCTTTTCAGATTCTAACATGGTATCAAAGCACGTATTGATGGTGGAGAGGGATCTCATCAAGGATATAGCTGCTACTCCAACACCCCCCACACGATGGAGCCAGATACAACCATTTATCATGTGGGATTTGCACCCACTACATACCATGTTGATAATCCAAGCCTAGATGGACGAAGGGTCAAAGGGCTTGACAGACTCGAACTGGTGACCTACGCTCTGATACCATGTAGATTTTGCCATCACACCAAAAAAACATACTTATGGTGGAAAGGGATCTCATCGAGGATATAGCCGCTACATCAACATGGTATCATCTTTTGGGGGGGCCTCTTCCTCTCACTTGGAGTCCTGATTTTTTTTGGGGAGTCTCTTTTCTCTCTCTTTTGGGGGAATTTTATGTACATGGGTACCTCATCAAGCCTGACTTGCCAAGACCCATTTCTACATCCACCTAAGCTTTGCTTATGGGGGGGGGGGGGGGGGGGGGGGGGGGGTGTTAGTGTAGTTTTTTAATTTCCTAGTGGGTTATTTATTTTTCCCTATATTGCTAGTTTTTTCCTACACTTTTAATAATCTTACTTAGGTTAATAAAGCATTTCTTATTTAGAAAGTGGTTGTGAGGTGTCACCTTCCTACACATGAGCATCCATTATCTATCTTAGGAAGATACTTTGCTATCTTTAGTCTGATAGATGGTTGCTCCTCATTGGTCAGTGTTGCTACCTCCTCCCTCTTCCTAGTCTATATAAGCATGCTACTTGGTTTGTATTTGTGATTGATTTCTTTTGCATTCTCTTAATGCTATTTTTCTTCCAATATTTAAAATACTCTCTTGGAGACTAACTCTATGTTGCTATTCTAATTTTATATCATTTGCATTCATAGTTTAGATATCTATTCTTTGCACTAGTTTTCTGCGTTATCAATCTTTTCAGATTCTAACAATATTATTACTAAGGAGTAGATGTTCTGGAGGTAGCGATCTAGAAAAAAAAATTGAAGAAAGGGGATTGGAATACTAAGTACTTCCACGTGACTACTTTGAAGCATAGGATGGCTAATAGAATATCTAGACTCAATGCTAATGGGGGTACTATAGAGGATGAGGAGATTATAAAAAGGGAAGCCATGGATTTTGTTAGTAATTTATTGCAAGGTGATCCCAATCTAGACAAGGAGAAGAAAAATATGTTTCTAGATTGTATCCCAAATTGTATATCAAAGGATCAAAATAAATTCCTAACTTCTATTCTGTTTAATGAAGAAATTACCAAGGCTATTTTCTCCTTTGAGGAAGACAAGACACCAGGGCCAGATGGGTTTCCTTTCCTATTATTTCATAGGTATTGGTTTGTCATATGTGAAGATGTTTGTAATGGGGTTAAGGAGTTCTTTGGCTCTAGGAGAACTCTCAAAGAGTTGAGTGGAACCTTCCTTGCTTTGATTCCAAAAAAGTTGGGTGTTGATAGTATTGACCAGTTTTGGCCAATTAGCATTTGTAATTCTTTTTATAAAGTGGTATCTAAGGTGCTAACTCTTAGAATTTTGTCTCTTTTCCCTAATTTGATATCCAAGCAGCAGAATGGTTTTGTTCCTTGTAGGTAGATCTTGGATTCTATTATCTTGGTGCATGAAAATATTCACTCTCTTACCTTATCCAAGAAAGAAGGGTTCCTCCTTAAACTTGATCTATCTAAAGCTTATGATAGGGTGGATTGGGTTTTTTAACAAATAGGGCTGGAAGCTTTTGGTTTTAATAAGAGATTTAGGGAGTTGGTCCTTATGCTGGTTTCTTCTACCACTTTCTTGGTTCTTGTGAATGGATCTCCAACTCCTTTTTTTTGGGCCTCTTGTGGTTTGAAGAAGGGGGACTTACTTTTTCCTATCCTCTTCATTATAATGGCTGAATTCTTGGGAAGATTTGTGGAAAATATAGTGATTGTTGGGGATTTTGTTGGTCTCAAACCCTCATCTAAAGAGTTGGTCTGTTCTCACTATCACTTTTTGGATGATTCTGTAGTGATGGGAGAAGCTTCAATTATAAATACTAGAAATATAAAGAATACTTTGGAGGATTGTGGGCATGCTTCTGGTCAAATTATTAATTGGAATAAAAGTGTAATATATTTCATCAATGTTAATGGCAACAAGAAGAATAAAATTAAAAGAATTAATGGTTGTGAGATTGGCACCTTACTCAGTTCTTATATGGGATTACCCCTTTGTATGGACCCACCTAAGACTTTTTGGAGTTCGTTGATTGATAAAATTCATTTGAAGTTAGGAGGGTGGAAATGATCCCTCCTTAGCGAGGCTGGTAAGGTTATTTTCCTCAAATCCATATTACAGGATGTTATGTTGTATGCCTTGAGTGCTTTTAAGATCCCTAAAAAGTTTTCTTTGGCAATTGAAAAAATTTAGAAGCTTTTCTTATGGACATGTATGGAAAAAAAGAAAATATTGGCCCTGATTGCTTGGGAGAAAGTTTGCATGCCTTTCAATAAAGGTGGCCTTGGACTTAAAAGAGTTAACACTATGAATGATTCTTTTCTTGTTAAGTTGTTATGGAGATGGCACAAAGAGGAAGGTGAATGGCAAGATATTTAGAACGATGAATACAATAGAGAGAATCAAGATCTTAAACACTTCCTTAATAGTGAGACTTTTCAAGGGGGTTCAATGATTTGGAAATATGCTCAAAAGAAATAAATAGATTATTAAGAAAGGGGTCAAATGGAAGGTGGGAAATAGGAGAATTGTTCTTTTCTGGGATGATATTTGGATTCTTGATAACCCCCTCAGTGTTGATCAAAGGTGGAATGGTTTTATGGAGTAGTGTAAGAATCTCTTCAAGATTTTTGTAGAAGACTATTGGGAGGAGAATAATTGGTTGGACCTCAATAGAGTGGATAGAAACCTTAATGATCTCAACAAGATTCTGAATGCTATATTTTTAAGCCATGAGGAGGATACTCTAATATGGAAATATAATCCTGATGGAGTATTTTTTTGTCCTTAGTGTATGCTAATGCTTTCGAAGAGCATCATGAGCCTTGCTAGGCTAAAGCTTGGTTTAAAAGTATGACTCCCAAAGTTAACATATTTTTTTGGATTCTTCTATAGGATAAAATTTTGACAATGAATAACTTATTAAAGAGAGGGTTCGACATAGTTAATAGATGTTATCTTTGTAAGAATGATGTTGAATTGGTTAATCATATGACTATTCATTGTTCTTATACTAGAAGATTATGGGAAAAGGTTTGTGGCTTGTTGAATATTACCTGGGTCTTGCCTATTACTATTCAAGATTTTTTCAAGGGTTGGAAGTCACCCTCTTATAAAACCTTGGTTATGAGATTGTGGGATTTTCTTCTCTAATTCCTTTTCTAGGGCATTTGGAAGGAACATAAAAATAGAGTGTTTAGGGGTATAGAATCTAATCTAGGTTAATTATTTTGTAAGATAAAGAATATGGTGATTGAGAATATCATATCCTATGGAAAAGGAAACCAACCTCAGAATGATTGGGAAGAATCAGTGTTTCAAAATTGGAATTTGTATGGTATTAGTTTGGTGCAGAATGGTCCTAACCTTAGCGATCTAACTAGATGGGATTGTCCTTCAATGGATTGGTATAAGATAAATTTTGATGGGTCCTCGAAGGGCAACCCAAGAATTGCTAGTTGTAGTACCATCATCAATAATATGAATGGGAATAGAGTGAGTGGAATGGCCATTCCTATTGGAGTTCAAACTAACCATGTGGCAGAAGCAAGTGCGACCCTCTATGGTCTTAGCCATGCAAAAAGCTTAAATTTGAATAAGATATGGCTTGAGGGGGACTCCCTTAATATAATCAATTGTCTTAATAAAGTTACTAATCCTTCTTGGACTATTAATAATATTATTGGTAAGGTTATTGATCTTTTCAACTCCTTTGAAATTTGTGTTGTCACTCACAACTATAAAGAATGAACCAAGCTGTTGATTGGGTGGCTAATGTGGCATGTAAGAGTGATGAAAAGTTAATTTGGAATCACAGTGATATCATGCCTATTGAGGGGTGTTTATTGATCAAGCATGACAAAGCTAGAAGTAAGCAAAAATGTTTCATTAATGATGATTATTCCAGTAAGGAGTAATTATTATATGGGTAGAATTAAGAAGTGGTGGGTTATTATGAGAAGGATAGTGTATTACCATTTAATACCACACGGATTGTGGGTCTTTTTCCCACAAATTTCCTTGGTTGTGATATCAACTATGGTTTTATATTGTAGAGGGTTTTTCTAAGAAGAGAGAAACTTTGTTTTAGAGATAAGAAGATGGGAGGAAAGAGAAAGAGAATTAAACCGACAAGTTGTAAAGAGTAGAGGAAGAAGAGGAGATTTGGGACATACTGGAGCAAGGGAATTTTATTAGTTATATGGAAAAATTGAAAGGAAGCAACCATGCTAGTACCTGGTGTTTTAAAAAGAGATGGATAGATGGGAGTATTTTGGTGGGGAATCAAAGGATGGAGGTTTCTAAGGATATCATAGTTGAAGCAACGGGGCTTGATACGAAGGGGATTAATTTCTACTAGGATAGGAAGCTCTTAGATTAGGTAGTTGATGAGTTTGTGAACTTGACTAGGGAATGCAACAAACTAGTGAAAATAGGTAATTCCTACTTTAGCCTTGGTTCCATTTCCTATCCCTAGAGATTTTTTATGTTTGTGATTATTGAGTATCTTATCTTAGATGGTCACTTCACTAAGATAAACGGTCACAATTTCATGTTGGTTAACAATTTTAGGTATAGGGTTAGGATAAATTTTCCTTTTTACCTCAAATTATCTCTGGGTAATTCTATTCTTGCCTTTCAAGATGATCTTGAGGGAGATCATACCTGCCATGAGGAGTTAATACTTTTAATAATGAACCTTCTAAGGTCAAAAAAAGTGGATAGGCCGAGGAAGAGTAAGAAAGCACTTGATTATGAGACTAAGGGTAGTGATCAAGAGGAAGATTTTGATAAGGAAATAGAGGATGAGGTGGAGGAGGTTGATTTAAAGAAGAGAATGAAAGGTAAGCTAGGAAGCTTTTCTAAGATGAAAAGGAAGGAAAAGGAGAGTGATTTAGAACACGATAGTGATTATGAAGAGGAGCAAAGAAAGGAACTTTGGGAAAGGTTTTAGGAAGCAAGGGAAAGAATGTTGAAATGGATTATGTCCCCTCTAATGATGAACTCTTAATTAAGAGAATGGAAAGAAAAAGAAAATAGGAGTTTTCTTAGGATGTAGGTGATGACAATGATATCAAGGGTGTGGACCTAGATAGAAACAAATAGGGGGAATGGGAGGAACTCTTTGAGCATAAAAAGGAAGAGGATGACTAGGGGTTCCTAAAGGGAATCATGGGTAACCCAGGGTCATCTCTGAAGGATATTGGTACCCTTAAATAGAAAATGCAGGATATTTCAAGGGACATTGATAATCTTAGCAAGATGGCAAGGGAGGAGGGAACATTGGATGAGCACATTGATAGGCTCTCTGAGGTTATTGGCAATGCAAAAGAGGTAAAAAATGTGATGAAGTGTGTGCCAACAATTGAAACCAAGAATAGGAACCTTGATTAGTTAAGCAAATATCTTCAAAAAAGGATGGATGGTGTGGATTCTAGTGTGAGTAACATGGAGAAAATAGTCAAGAAACTAATAGATCAAAACTACATTATTTTGAAGAATGTGGCTAATAATTTCAACACCTTGCTAAACAAGATGGAACAGAGTAGAGGCCAATAGTCCCCTATTGTGAATAAGGACCAAGACTCGAGTAAGCGCACAAGGGCTGATTCCAAGAAGACTGAAGGAGTGGAAGAAAAAAAGCTAGATGAAATGAGAGCTTCTATGGAAATTATGAACATACTGGCAAACCAATTTGTGGACCTATTGAAGACCCTGTAGCTATCCAGAGGTTGTCTTTTTGCTTATCTTTTGCTATCTTTTTGTGTATAGTTGTACTCTAGCCTCCTATTTTTTGGCTTTTTCTGTATATTCTCTAAGGCCTTATGTTCTCTAAATTTTTTTGTTCTTATTTCTCTGATACTTTTTCAAAGGTTTCAACTCCTTTAAAACCTATTTTTACGTAATCAAAATAGTCTTTGTAAGCCTTTAAAAAGGTAGACCTTTCATAGGGTAGATCATGTTTCATGATCAAACATTGTAACCTTCATCGGATATACTTTATTACTGCAATAGTGAAGATTTCTAGGTGTCATCCCCACCCCAGATTTACCTTCTCATTGGAGGGTTTATGAGTAAACATATCTTGTGTCATATATATGTGAATGCTTACTTGTTTACATACTTTAGATGTATATATTTTACATGATATTTCAATTTACTTATTGAATATGTGAGATGAATGTGTGGTGAATATTTTTATGAGTTAAAGTTTAAAGCCCTAATTCACTGACTCAGGCAAGAGGACAAATAACTAGGGCCAAAGGCTCACCCAGCTATCCAAACCACCTTGCAAGAGTTAACACAATGGAAACAAACACAAAGAATAGAAACCAAAGGAGAGAGAAGAGAAAATACTTCTATTGATTCATCAAAATATCTTCATACATGCCCAATTGTGAGGCCTTCTAGGTTACGGCCAATTACAATACATTCAATTACAAAGATCCAACAACAAATTCACACTTTCAATTCTTCTCTCTCTGAAGCTTGCCTAACTATAAGCTTGAAAATTCTATTTATACTATCCAAAATGGCTTATAGATCATTCTAGAATCATTACATAAGTGGAAGGCTGACCCAACAATAGTTTGGACTCATCCCAACAAAAGATCTTAACATAAATTTTATGAATGAAATAAATCCTGCAAGTCAGCTAGCAAAATCACATCCAAATATTGACACTTGGCATACATTGGGTAACTCGGCACATGAAGAAACACTCAGCATGCATTGAGTAAATCGGCACATGAAGAAACACTCAGCATACACTGGGTAACTCGACACATGAAGAAACACTTGGCATACACTGAGTAACTCAGCACATGAAGAAACACTCGGTATACACTAGGTAACTCGACACATGAAGAAACACTCGGCATACACTGAGTAACTCAGCACATGAAGAAACACTCAGCATACACTGAGTAACTTGGCACATGAAGAATCACTTGACATACACTAGGTAACTTGGCACATGAAGGAAAATAGGGTTAGTAGGCACATGAAGAAAATAGGGTTACTAAGCACATGAAGAAAACAAGATTGCTAGGCACATGAAGGAACTACTAGGTGAACAAAATGAGTAGGATAACAAGGCAACCCAGGATGCTCCTGCATCAGACAACCGGGGTTGAAAGAAATGATTCTCCTGAATCATTGAGATGTCCCAACCTGAGTTGAATCCAACTTAAATTGAGAAACCCATGAAGCATCTTCAATAGGTCTGTTCTTCCACTTCACCAAATATTCATAGTAATCTTTTCCTCTTGTACTCTTGCCAACTCTCTGATCCAATATCTATTCAACTTCCTCAATTTGCTTCTTAGAAAAATCATCTGGTATAAAAACTTCATCCTCTGACTCATGATACTTATACAAATCAGCAATATTAAATATAGGAGATATATCCATGTCATCAGGTAACTCAACTTCATAAGCATTACCACTGTCAAACTTCTTCAGGATCTTACAAGGTCTAAATTTTTTCATCTTCAGCATACTGTATGTTCCAACTAGGAATCTTCCTTTCTTTAGATGAACCATCACCTCATCACCAACTTGAAAATCAAGGTGTCTTCTAGACTGATCAGCATTCTCCTTATACTTCAGATTTCTTTGTTCCAACCTCAACTTCACTTCCTTATGCAAGGACTCCATAAAATCAGCAAATTCTTCTCCTATAGCACTTTTCTTTTCTTCACCAGGAACATCTCTCAAATCTGATATACCTCTAGGATGCGTTCCGGTAAAAATCTCAAAAGGTGTCTTCCCTGTACTCCTATTCACAGAATTGTTATATGCAAATTTAGTTTGTGCCAATACCATCTCCCAATTACTTGGTTTATTCCCAACTAAACATCTCAGAAAATTACCCAAGCTTCTATTCACAACCTTTGTCTGTCCATCTGTTTGTGGATGGAATGTAGAACTAAACTTCAATTTAGTACCCATCTTCTTCCACAAAGTCTTCCAAAAATAACCAACAAACTTACTGTCTCTATGCTTCTTGGTAATCCATGCAATCTCACAATCTCTTTAAAGAAAATTTCAGCAACATGCTCAGCATCTGATGTCTTCTTACATGGTATAAAATAAGCCATCTTAGAAAATCTATCCACTACAACAAATATGGAATCATACCCTTTCACTATTTTAGGCAATCCAAGAACAAAATCCATACTGATGTCAGTCCAAGGTTTCTCAAGAACAGTAATAGGTGTATACAAACCAGTATTGTGACTCACTCCTTTTGCAACTTGACAAACTCCACAACTCTTTACAAATTTCTGAACATCCTTATACATTTGTGGCCAATAATACTTTTCTTTCAGCAAACTCAATTTCTTATCAATTCCAAAATGTCTAGCTAATCTACCACTATGCTTTTCATTAATCAAATTTAACCTCATAGGACTTTTAGGAATACACAATTGGATGTCTTTGAAAAACATACCTTCTTGAATGAAATACTTATCATACTTACTTATGTGATCGATCAAATTTGGTGCTCTGCACTCTCTCCATGCCTCAGAAAAATCAGGATCAGCATCATACAAATCTTTCATCTCATCAAAACCAAAAACTTCAACCTTCATTTTAGTCAACAAAGAACATCTTCTACTCAATGCATCAACAACTTTGTTAGTACTTCACATGTGCTTGATCACAAATGTAAAACTCTGCAAATACTCAACCCACTTCATATGTCTTTGATTCAATTTATGTTGACTTCCCAAGTATTGTAAAGCTTTATGATCAGTATACAACACAAACTCCTTAGGCATCAAATAATGTCTCCATTTCTTCAATGCTTGAACAATGGCATAAAATTCTTGATCATACACAGAATATTTCCTTTTAGCATCATTCAACTTTTCACTAAAGAAAGCAACAAGCTTACCTTCTTGACTTAATACAACTCCTATTGCATTACCACTTGCATCACATTCAACTTGAAATACTTTTTTCAAATCAGGTAAAGCCAATACAGGTAATTCAGCAACCTTTTATTTCAAAGTCTCAAAACTCTTATCAGCTCCATGTGTCCACTTGAATTTCTTTTTATCTCCTCTCATTGTTTTAGTCATAGCATTACAAATAGCACTAAAATTCTTTATAAAATTTCTATAAAAACTAGCCAAACCATGAAATGATCTTATCTCACTCACATTCTCACATGTATGCCATTCCAAAATTTCTTTAACCTTCTTAGGATCCATCTTCAAACCATCAGCTAAAATCACAAATCCCAAATACACAATCTCCTCTTGCATAAAAGAACACTTTTTCAAATTGATCAACAATTTTTCCTCTTTCAACCTCTGTAATACTTGTCTAATATGCTCAAGATGTTCTTCCTTAGTCTTACTAAATATCAAAATATCTTCCAAATAAACAATCACAAATTTACCCAAGAATCTTTTCAGAACTTCATTCATCAACCTCATGAAAGTACTAGGTGCATTAGTCAGACCAAAAGGCATAACCAACAATTCATACAAACCATCTTTTGTCTTGAAAGTAGTCTTCCATTCATCATCTTCTCTAATTCTGATCTAATGATAGCCACTCTTCAAATCAATCTTGGTAAAATACTTTTCTCCACTCAAACAATCCATTATGTCATCTATCCTCGGCATAAGATACCTATATTTCACTATTATCTTGTTAATGGCTCTAGAATCAGTACACATTCTCCATTCTCCATTCTTTTTAGGTGCTAATATAGCAGGTATAGCACATGGACTCAAGCTTTCTCTGATCAAACCTTTCTACAACAACTCATTCACTTGTCTGTTAAGTTCTTCATTCTCTGTAGGTGTCAATCTATATGGTGCTTTTTTTGGCAAACTAGCTCCAGGGATCAGATCCATACAATGACTTATACTTCTTACTAGAGGTAAACCATCAGGAATATCATCAATAATAATTTCTTTATACTCATTCAACAACTCTGCAATTTCTTCTAGCACTCAGTCAATACTACCATCTGTCATTCAGTCACCACTGACTAGCACTTGGTTAACACTATTTTCTTGTACTCGATCTCCATTGACAAAACTCGATTTTCTTGGAATTATAGCAAAATAGACTTGATTCTTTTTCATTCCCTTTTCAAATTGTTTCCCATTAACCATGCAAATTTTTATAGTAGTACAATTAACCTCATCTGGACTTTCGATCAAAGGCAACAATGTTTGTTTCTTCCCATTTACCCAAAGAGTATATTGATTCAATCTTCCATCATGTACAGCATATCTATCATATTGCCAAGGTCTGACCAACAAAATATGACAACAATCCATGGGCATAATATCACACAAAACTTCATCAAGTAATGTCCAATTTTGAACTTCACAAGGCATTACTCACTTACCAATATCTTATGCTCATCTTTGATCCATGAAACATGATAAGGTTTGGGATGTTTTAGCCTCTACAACTACAACTTTGTAACTAGCTCTTATGATGCCAGATTTGTAGAACTTCCACTGTCAATGATCACTTTACAACATTTTCTAGCCATCTTACATCTTGTCTTGAAAAGACTTCTCCTTAAAACAGGTTCCTCATCACCTCCCTTATTACATAAGGTTCTTCTCACCATCAAATTTTCTCTAGCCTCAGGTCCACTTGGTGAACTCTCAATGTCTTCTTGAATCATAGCATTTCTATTATTCTGCCCACCTTCAGAAGATCTACATTCAAAGGATCTATGCCCTTCTTTGCCACATCTAAAACAATTACCATGAAATCAACCTCTAGAATAAGAATTACCTCTTCCTCGATAAGAATTAGTGCCTCCTCGGTAAGAATTACCACTTTTCCATTCGGTCTTGCCTTTGTCATCATTCTTCCATTCAAATTTACCTTTATCCTACATAGAACTATTAGATTTGCCACTTTCTCCATAAGATACACCTCTGCCTCTCTGGAATCTACCACCTCTACCTCTCTGTCTTTTTTCATGCTTCTTTGTCAAGATCTCCTCAGCTTTCAAGGCATATTGATATGCTTCTTCTATACTTTCCAACTTCAAAAAGCTTATTTCATCTTGTATTCCAGATTTCAATCCATTAATGTACCTTGCAATTTTCTCAACATCATCATCCACATGTCCAGATCTAATGTCCAGTCTGTAGAATTCCTTAGTATACTCTTTCATAGTCATGTCTTTTTGCTTCAAATTTTGCGTCTTTCTCAACAAGCTAACTTGGTAATCAATGAGAATGAATTTTTTCTTTACCTTGTTCACCATCTTTGGCCAAGTTCTGATCTTCTCCTTTCCTCTCCTTTTTCTATCAATTTGCAAGTGCTCCCACCATAGTGATGCATGACCTTTCAGCCTAGTGACTGCAATCTTCACCTTTCTATTATTAGGAGTGTTTTCATACTCAAATAGCTTCTCCATATCAGAGATCCAATCCAACACAACATTGGTATCTAATTTTCCATCATAAGGAACAAATTCTACAACAGGTTTTGAATTTACCCTAGACAATACTCGCAACAATCTTTCCTCATCTTGATCTTCTTCAGGTTCTAGATTATGGTTTGGTGCTGCTACTTCATCATCACTCACATCTTCAAGATGTTCTTTGCTCCTCTGGGTTGTCTCCACAGCATCTAATCTAGTTGTAATTTGTCTCAACTGATCCAATATAGCATTATCAACATTATTTCCTCTACCACGAACGATCTTCACAAATCAGGTTCCTGCAAGATCGTAACTCTTTGCAAGTTATAGGTCAAATCCACAAATCTACCACCCTATAGCCAAATCCAAATAAGGGTTCCACATGATCAAATCTCCACAAGGATGAACCTCAAGCTCTAATACCAACTGATGCAGGAAAGAAGGAGAATAACTAGGGCCAAAGGCTCACCCAGCTATCCAAACCACCCTGTAAGAGTTAACATAATAGAAACGAACACAAAGAACAGCAACCAAAGGAGAGAGAAGAAAAATACTTCTATTGATTCATCAAAATATCTTCATACATGCCCAGCTATGAGGCCTTCTGGGTTATAGCCAATTACAATACATTTAGTTACAAAGATCCAATAGCAAATTCACACTTTCAGTTCTACTCCCTCGTCTACTCTCTCTGAAGCTTGCCTAATTCTAAGCCTGAACATTCTATTTATACTTGCCAAAATGGCTTACAAATCATTCTAGAATCATTACATAAGAGTAAGGCTAACCCAACAATGGTCTGGACTCATCCCAAGAAAAGATCTTAACATAAATGTCGCAAATGAAATAAATCTCACAAGTCAGCTCGCAAAATCATGTCCAAATACTAACACTCAACATACACTGGGTAACTCGACACATGAAGAAACACTCATCATACACTGAGTAACTCAGCACATGAAGAAACACTCAGCATACACTAGGTAACTCGACACATGAAGAAACACTCGGCATACACTGAGTAACTTGGCACATGAAGAAACACTCGGCATACACTAAGTAACTCGGCATACACTGGGTAACTTGGCACATGAAGGAATGCTACAGTAACTTGGCACATGAAGGAAAACAAGGTTACTAGGCACATGAAGAAAATAGGGTTACTAGGCACATGAAGAAAATAGGATTGCTAGGCACATGAAGGAACTACTAGGTGAACAAAATGAGCAAAATAACAAGGCAACCCAGGATGCTCCTGCATCATTCACAACACCCCCCCCCCCCCCCCCCCCCACCTTAGAGTTTACCTTTCCTATTGTAATTCCAACATGTGTGTGTACATACATACATACATACATACATACATACATACATACATACATACATATATACATACATATATATATATATATATATATATATATATATATATATATAATTGTATTACTCATTAAGAGCCTCCTTTTAACTTCATCATCTTTTTTTGAGAGGGAAATATTTCTTTTTTAACTATGTCTACCTTAATTCCTCAAATTAAACTAAAGAGCTCTATTATAATACTTGGATAACCCATATTTCATTTGCTTTTCATTTTAAACATATTTTGGATGTTGCAATTGTTGCTCATGTTGAGCCTATTGCATCTACCACCCAAGTTGAAAAAGATGCTTGAAAAACTAAAAATGAATAGGCCTTAGGTTTGACTGGCATTTCAATGATTCAAGGTTTATATTTATTAATTTAAAAAAATTCTGAAGCTCAAGAATCATGCACCATTTTCCAAACCATGTATGATAGCATGGATGAATCAAACAAAATACAATTGCAAGACCAACTCAAAGATCTCAAGTATACTGATTTGAAAATCATGGATGAATTCCTATTAAAATTTGATGATCTTAATAGTCATATGATTGGTTTAGGTGTTCAACTAAATCATATATGTATAATTCATATCATTCTTAAAAAATGATTACCTAGTCAAGTTTAGCAATTTATGACAAATATTTGTTCAACTTGCAATTCCTAGTTTTTCTTCTCAATTGACTAATGTTGTTTTTCAAAACTTATTCAATTTGGTAATCTTAAATCAAGTGAACATTCTTTCATGCCTCAGAATCACCATAATAATTTTAAATCCAATCATCATAATACTCATAATCATAATCACCATAACTCTAATCATTCAAATAAAAAATCTCATGTTAAGTCTCATAATCATAATAATAATTGCAATAATATAAACCATATCAATAATAATCAATGGAATAATTCAAATTCCAAAACTCATTCTACTTATTGTGGATAAGATGGTCATGTGATTAATTATTTTTTCAAAAAGAAAAATGATAAGAAACCCATGAGCAACAATAATCAAAATCACAAATCTAATCATAAAAAGGGTAATTCTAATGGTTCTTATTCTCTTCATTCTTTTACTTATAGTTATAATATATCTAGACCACTAAAAATTATCATGGATAGTGGTGCTTCTCAACATGTTACTTCTCAAAAGGGATTTTTTGATTCTTTGTAACCTAATTTGGCTAAAATTCCTATTCAATCGGCTAATAATCATACTTGTAAAGTCGAAGGATTAGGTGATGTGAGCTTTCCTAATGGTAAATTGCATTATGTGCTTTATGTTTGTGATTCGAAAACTAATCTTCTTTCTATTTCCAAGCTATGTCAAGATTATAAATTGTAGTTTCATAAGGATATGTGCTATGTGATTTATCCTAACTTTAATAAAGTTGTTGCAAATGCTATTTGATCATGTTAATTTATTCAAATTTCATGAATTTCCAAGTTCAATGTATGCTTTACATACCACTAATCAACTTGTTACTAAAATTGGATCATGCTAATTTATTCAAATTTCATGAATTTACAAGTTCAAGGTATTCATGACATACCACTATTGATTTTAATATATGACATGAAAGGCTTGACCATTTAAATTTTTATTATATTAATGTTATGTAAAAAGAAAATAGGGTTGATGGATTTCCTCAAATTATTCCTTCAAAAATTGTTTGCACCTGTTGCATGAGTGGTAAGTTGCATAAGAAGACCTTTCAAAATTATAAATCATGGAGATCAACTCATAAGTTGTTCCTAGTCCATAGTGAACTATTGGGACCCATGAAGAATAAATTCATCCAAGGATAAAGGTATGAACTTACTTTTGTCGATGATTTATCTAGAAGAACTTGGAACTATTTTTTGCATAGAAAATATCAAGTTCTTGATACTTTTGTTGGATTTTATTTATATGTTGAGAGGCAATTTGGTTTTAAACTTAAGATTCTTAGAACTGATAATGGGTAAGAATATGTGAATGATAATTTTTTTCTTATTTGAAATCATGTGGAATTAAATATGAGCTTACTATTCCTTATACAACACAAAAAAATGATGTAGTGGAAAGAAAGTAGAGGACAATTGTGGAAATGGCTAGATGTATGTTACATGCCAAGAATATGCATTATAAGTTTTGGGTTGGAGCTATGGCTTGTGCCACTTATCTTATTAATAGGACTCCTACCAAATCTATTAAGGAAATAACTCCCAAAGAAGCTTGGTCAGGTAGGAAGCTTGATTTACAAGACTTGAGTATTTTAAGATCTATTTCTTATTTTCATACCCCTAAACAAAAAAGGCATAAATTTGATGCTAAGTCTTATCCTTATATATTTGATGGGAATGATGAAAATACTAAGGGTTATAGAGTTTATGATCCTACTTCTAACAAAGTACAAGTTGCAAGGGATGTTTAAGGGATGTTTGTATTGCAAAAAATGGAGTTCGTGATTTCTCTCATGTGCAAGATGCCAAATTTTCTAGCACTAAAGTAGTGCTAATGGAGGACCAACCTCCTTCTCTAAACCCTACTCCTCAAGCTCCATCTTTTATTACTCCTATTTCTGCTAGCAATAGTAATGATAACAATGTTGATACTAATGATTCATCTATAGATGGTGACTCTTCTTCTAGTGATGTGTCTATTACTACTAGAAAAAATACTAAATGGTTTCAAATTTTACTTAATGAAAGAGATGATTATCTTTCTAGATTTGGAAAACTTAATCCTAAGAGGATTTAGTATTATAATTATACTTTAATGACTTCTATTATGCATTCTAGTGATCATAAGTCTTTTGAACATTCTTATTCTCAGCTTGATTGGTAAAAGGTCATGCAAGAAGAATACGAGTCTTTAAATGAAAATCAAACTTGGGATTTCATTCCCTTGCCCCATGGTAAAAATTTTATTTCATGCAAATGGTTATAGAGAACCAAGTTGAATTCCAATAATCAAATTAGTAAGTTTAAAAGCTAGAATAGTTAGTAGAGGATTTTCACAAATTGAAGGATCAGATTATAATGAAACTTTTGCACCTTTTGCTAAGATGCCTACTATTAAAAAAATTATTTATTTAGCTTCTAAAATAAATTTTCATATTCATCAAATGGATGTTAAAAGTGTTTTCTTAAATGGTGATTTATATGAAGAAATCTATATGGTTCAATCACTAGGTTTTGTTAATAAAGGTAGTGAAAGTTTAGTTTGTGAATTGAAAAAATCTATTTATGGTCTCAAAAAATCACCTAGAGAATGGTATTCAAATATAAATTCCTTCTTTATTTCTTAAGGATTTTGTAGAAGTAAAAATTGTCTTAACTTATATATTAAACTTACTAAAATTGATATATCATTTTCATTCTTTATGTTTACGATTGTATTCTTGCTTCAAGTTGAAATGATTTTATTTATGATATTAAGTTTCAACTTAATTAAAATTTTCAAATGACTAATTTGGGTATTTTACACTACTTCTTAGGCATGCAAATTTGGAAAACACCTAAGGGTATTTTTCTTTCTCAAAGAAAGTATTTTCATGATCTTTTGGAAAAGATTGAGATGAATTATTCTAACCATGTTTCAATTCCATGTGAGTTAGGAATTAAATAAATGGGTTATATGAATAGTCCCATTTTTTATGAAACTTTGTATAGGAAACTAGTAAGAATTTTGAATTATCTAACTCTTACTAGACTCGATATTGCATATAGTGTTGGTTTAGTTTCAAGGTTTATATCCAAACCTCAACAAACACACTTTAAATTTGTTAATATAATTATAAGATATATCAAAGGAACAATTTATATGGGATAATTTAATTATGAAAAATCTTATTTTACTTTACAAGGGTTTACTGATTCTAATCTAGGTGGAGATCCCAATGATTGGAAATTTACTTCTAGTTATTGCTTCTTTGTTGGTTCAGGTGCAATATCTTGGATATGTAAAAAAGAATATTCTATTTCTCTTTTCTCAACTAGAGTTGAATACAAAGGTTACCCTAATTCATAGAAAGAGGCTTTATAAATTAGAAAGTTGCTCGAAGATTTGGGTCTACCTCAACAAAAACCTACTCCATTATATTGTGGCAATCATAACACTATTATCGTAGCCAAAAATATGAATTCTCATGCAAGGACAAAGCATAGTTCTCTCCAACATTACTTCATTAGAGAACAAGTTGAAGACAAGAAAGTGACACTTCTCTATTGCAAGGATGAAGATCGAGTTGCAAATATTTTGATTAAGCCACTCTCTAAAGAGAGATTTCAATTTCATTGTAAAAATTTGGGGTTACAACCCAATTATGTACACTCCCCAAGTAATGATTAGGGGGCAGGGGGGTGTTAGAAATATTAATCTTTCCTTGGATGTATTTATTTTTGGATATTCATGTACCATCTTAAATTGGAAGAACTCCAATTTAATGAAAGTTTGGCATCTATTTAATGTGAGATTGTCAATCTCCTTCTATCTTTCATCTCCTTTTCCCTTTTATGTCCTTTCTCCTAGGTGGAATTGGGGTAAAATGTAATAGATTCTCTTTAAATCCTCTATTTTCATGGTGTTAATTAAGCTCAAGGTAGGATCTATTTTCCCTGGGTCCCTCATTTTTATTTGTCTATCCACTTGGAATCTAGTCACACTGAAATGGAAATTCCTCAAAATCTAGACTTGGTTTTTGGATCACAAGACCTATTTTTGAGCCCCAAGATAGTCACTAAGATTTGTGCACCTAGTTATCAGGGTCAAAGTATTCCCCTGACCAATAAAGGGTGTAGTATGACCTTGATGGACCAATTGAAGTTGTTGTGTGCCCACAATGAGGCACTATTTTTTCCTCTTTCTCTGGGTCCCTTATTTTGGATGTTTGGTTGTTAATTCCTAGGTATGTTAGCCTATGGCAGTTAGTCAATTCTAATCTCTATATAAACCCTTCCATTTGCTCCATTTCTCATTTTACATCACAACATCTTTCTCTCAAGCAACCAAGCATTCAAGTTCTTAATTTTTCTTTAAGGATTCAAGGCATTCAAGTTTTCCTCCATTGAAGATCAATGATATATGTGTTTAATCTATTGAAGGAGTTTATGCTAGATCTTATATTGCATTTTCAACAATCAAGATCTTACTTCATACGTTCAAGGTGTTTTTTTTGCATCTTTTATGCAGTCTACAAAGATAGATTTCAAGAACATACATTCAAGAAGGTTTTGATCTTACTTTGATTCCTTTCTAGGATTTTCAAATTTGAGTCAAATCTATTTCATATACATACTTTATTACATTCCAAATTCAAGAGCATATTCATAGGTTTAAATTTCTTCTTGTTATATCTATTACTACTATTTGCTAGCATTTCATTTCAAATATTTCAATTCAACATTAATTTATAAACTGGGTTTGACTAAGAAAACTCCCCTCCCCAACCAACAACAACAAAAACCCTTTGTTTTTGTGGTTTTGAATCTCAATTTGAAGAAAAAGTTACAGATTTGGATACCCTTTTCAAATTTCTTCATCAAAATTGTGAAATCAAATTTAGCATTGCACATAGTCAATCAAGGTAGCATTGCATCCCTAATGCTCCAATTCTCCCTTAACAAATCGTTGAAAGATTTATGGGCTTTTTTTACCTTGTATAGTTCAACCTAGATCTCAGGCTATAGCACCTTCCTATATCATCAAATAGAAAAAATTTAAGGTTTGTAATCTATAAGGTATTCTCTTCTCTTTTATATTTCCATTTTAGATTTTCTTTATTTGCATACCTTTACCTAAATCCTCTTAAGGTGGGGGTGAGAGGGAAGTAAATCCAAGTCATTAATTCCCTTTGTTCATTAGGTTTCACATTGATAATTCCCTTTGTATCAATCAAATCTAATCCAAAAGGGGTGCATCTTGATATTCCCCCTTCCATTTATGTAGGGTTGGTTTTCTCCCTTTTTCCTACCTTACATAAATTGGTGAACCCTATATGCTCTTCTTTGTTCTTGGAGTTACCGTATTATTTTCCATTGTGTGTTCACCTCCAACATTAGTGAACCCACATGTCTTCTTTTGGAGTTAGATCTTACTTTTTTCTTCTCTTGGTTTGCACACATCTTGCATTATGAAGATATTTTGGTGTATGGTTGTCTTTTTCAAAATTATATTTCTTGAATCTCTTTATAGTACTTACGATTTTTATGAGAGTTTTATGCATTTTATAGTGTTTATGGCTCTTCATACTCTCATTGCTTATGATATTATAAGGTTGATGAATAAACCTTTTCCTTATCTTAAATGTGTGCTTAGGCCATTATGTGGTTGGCTTACTACCTCTTTGGATTATGTGAGAACCTTAGTTGATGATGCTCTTCATCTTAATTCTAATCCTCCTAATCCTCCTCCTTCTTCCTCTCCTAGGACTTCTTCTACATATGTTCATGCTCAGACTTTAGTTTACAATGAGGATGGTTCTACCTTCCTTGAGGAGCCTATTTCTCCTCCTGTTACTCATTATAGGGAAAATTTATGGCCCCTTTTGTTCCTCCTCCTATCATTACTCCTTATACCACCTTTTCATATGAATTTTATGAATAAAATCCTCTTGTTTAATATCTAATGAATAAATATCCTAAAGGTTATCACATGGTTGTTAAGCAAGGTTACAATGTCTTAGGACTTGGTATTAATGAATAGGGTCTTAAAAATCATATTCATGTGTCTCCTAAGATGAGTAAATATGGTCTTAGATATTATCCTTCTTATATAGAGAAATAATATTTTGGATGACATCCTCTTCATCTTCTCTTACCTACTCTCATCTTGATTATCCCAATGCTCATCAAGGTTTGACTTTGCAAGTCTATATTCAACTAGTTGTTGATGAGCCAAAGAAATATACTATACCTCTTAAAGATTGTTTTTTTATTATTATTCTCCCTTTCATTATAATGAAGATCATAACATTTCCAATTATTTTCATTTTTTTTGTACATTAAAGAATAGGATTCAATGGGTAGAATTCCTTATATACATGAGGTGTTACAATTTTTGCATGATTTCTCTTACTCCTTGTCTTCACCTAGTGGAGTAGATTCTTTGCTATCCTATAAAATGTTTCCTTAGAATCTCCCAACAAGTTTCTAGGCAAGGTTTCTTTCTTTCATCCTTATGAGATCCTTTTTTCTTTCTCTCTTATGTGAGATAAAGATTGTGTTATCTCTTCTACACTTGCAATTTTTTTTAATGTATTATGCCTTATCTCTATGAGAGTTTTCTCTATAAGTATAATGGCTTTGTCTTTCTATAGATTGATATTGTTTTATAGAAAAAAATTATCTATTGATATATTTTATTTTCTATATGCATAGCTATGTGTTTAGAAAACTATATACATTGATGTGATCTTAATGCTTCTGATACTATGTTCCTCTATAGATTCTTTTTAAGTCCTCTTTTCTAAGTATTCTTGTATTGTTTAGAATAGACTGCTCCCTTTATAATATGGCATTATATTTCTCTTGTTAGATATTATACGTTGTCATTTCATGCATGGATATCATTTTTTTCTTATGACTCATTCTTATGTTCTTCAATATTTTTATATATAATCTACTATGGATTTCCTTTCTTGGCTCATGCTTGGGGGGAAAGAGTTGTTGTGCATTCTTGTCTTTTTCTATGGATATATTTTCTTTAAACTTACATGGAATTATTTCATTATGTGACATTTTTCGTCCATTATGCACACCTTTCCTTTTTTGGAGATTTTTATCCTTCATCCAAGGATCCCTATTTCCCTGCTATATATATATATATATATTGGGGGGGTTGAATAGGTGCATTCTTGATCTTTTCCCCCACAAATTGGAGACTTTATCTTAATTAAGCACTCATCTTAGGTGGATGTCTTGTTATTAAGATTTATCCCTTTTGAAGATGCTCTTTTTATTAGCAAGATATCTTTTTCATAATTGTATAAGCTCTTGGGTTGTAAGAGTCATGGCTCTTCGCTATGAATGTACTCCACATTGTTTCTAAAAGGATATATCCTTGCTCTATAAGTGGGTATCCTCTTTCTCTTCATCATCATGCCTATTTTACATAAGTGTGAAAAAAGGGGGCATATATACATCCTCTTGTACATAGTTCTTTCTTGCATGAGGTATCAAATGTGGATTCTAAGCATGGATTTGAGTACTTTATCCCTAGATGCTAGGTATACTTTCTAATTCATTCTCAAATCTATGCATTGTTACTTCATCCCTCTATTGCACACATGAGCACATGCTAAATCTCATAATGGGTGATGCATAGAAACTTGATAAATCTCATTAATGGGTAATGAATCTAGATACATATATGCTAAATCTTATATTTGGGCGATGCATAACAACTTCTAAGTCCCAATATAGGTAACACATTGAAACACAACATGTTAAGTCTCATGCATGGGTAACATGTCTTTTACACAGGACCATGCCATGGTGATATAATAGATGTTGATGTATGGATGGAACTTTGGTGGGTTGACTAGCGAGTTACCACCCTATTAGACTATTTTAGTGCCATATTTTACAGTAGCTCTCTTGGTGATTCATAGTGGAGTGGGCACTCTACTAGGCGAGGTAATCACTTTTTTCCCCTTTTTCTTTCATGCTAGTAGAGATAGATCTAGATGCTATGTTCATTAATGACATTACTCTTCCATTTCTTATGTCATCACTTATGCTCTTGTAATGGCTTTCTAAACATGATACTAGTGGGAGAGATATTTTTTCAACTAAGATTTTTCTCACTAGTTGATTTGGGCTTGTTTAGTACTAACCTTTTGTGTCTTTATCTTCCTTTTTGCCTTTTTATTTTCATTTTTTTTCCCTTTGCACCCTTGTGCATGTATGCAGATTTAGAACTATTGGTCTTGGGGGATTTTTATCTTTGATTAAGTGATGTCATATCTTGTTGAAATTTGCTAGACTCTTCTTCCTCTTCTTCTTCTCTCCTATATTTAATTGTAATAACTTCAATTTAATGAAAGTTTAGCACCTATTTAATGTGAGCTTGTCAATCTCATTCTCTCTTTCACCTCTTCTACCATTTTCCATCCTTTCTCCTAGGTGAAATTGGGGCAAATCCTAATAGATTATCTTTAAAGCTCCTATTTTCATGGTGTTAAGCTCAAGGTAGTATATATTTCCCCTACGTCCCTCCTTTTAATCTATCCTTCCACTTGGAATCTACTTCTCATATTGAAACGAGATTTCCTCATAATCTAGACTTGATTTCTAGATCCCAAGACTTATTTTGGAGCCTTGAGACAGCCCCTAAGGTTTGTACACCTAGTTATTAGGGGTATAATTCACTCTTGACCAATCAAAGGAATAATCTACCCCTTATGGGATAATCAAGGGGCTTAGTGCACCCTTAATGAGGCCCTATTTTGGCCCCTTTCTCTAGGTTCTATGTTTAAAGATGTTCAGTTGTTAATTCCTAGGTTTGTTAGCCTTCAAGAGTTGGGCAATTATGAGCTCTATATAAACCCCTCCACTTTCTCCATTTCTCATATCACATAAAAAATCTTTCCCTAAAGCTTCCAAGCATTCAAGTTCTTGATTTCTCTTCAAGCATTCAAGGCATTGAAGTTTTCCTCCATTGAAGATTAAGGATTTATGCATTCATTCCATTGAAGGAGTTTATGCAAGATCTTATATTGCATCTTCAACATTCAATATCTCGCTTCATACATTCAAGGTCTTTTGTTGTATCTTCTACATGATATAAAAAGATAGATTTCAAGAACATACATATAAGGTTTTGGTTTCACTTTTATTTCCTTTCTAGGGTTTCTAAAGTCAAGTCAAAGCTATTACATCTACATACTTGATTACATTTCAAATTCAAGAGCATATTCATAGATTTGCATTGCTTCATGTTAGATCTATTACTACTACTTGAATCCCATTTCAATTATCTTGATTCAAGGTTTATTCCTAAACTAGGGTTTGACTAAGGCAACCCCCACCCCTCCCCTCCAACAACAACAAAAAGCTTTGTTTTGTAGGTTTTGGATCTTGCATTGAAGAACAAGTTGTAGATCTAGATACCTTTTTTTGCTTTCTTTAGAATTGAATAATTAGAATCAACATTACACATAGTCAATCAAGGTTGCACTACACCAATTCGCCCCTGATTCTCCAGTTCACCTCGAAAAAATTGTCAAAATTTTTCTAGGTTTTGCTACCTCACAGAGTACAACCTAGATTTTGGGTTATAGAAGCTTCATACATCATCCAACAATAGATTTGTAGGTTTATATCTATAATTTATTCTCTTCTCCTTTCTATTTCCATAATTTTCATATTAGCATTGCTTTATTTATATGACTTTACCTAAATCCTCTTAAGGTGGGGATGAGAGGGAAGTAAATCCAAGTCATTCATTCGCTTTGATCATTAGGTTTCACATTGATACTTCTCCTTGTATCAATCAAATATAATCCAAAAGGGGTCAATCTTAGTATTTCCAATTTCATTTATGTAGGATTGGTTTCCTGAATTTTCCTACCCTACAATTCCAAGGATCCTTGCATGTTGTTTTTCCTTTAGTCCACATATGAGGACATGTCATTTACTTGTCCTCTTTCCCATGTGTGAGGACAACTCATTTTTGTAATCCTTGTATAATAAAATTAGTTTATCCTCCTTAAAAGGACCTTGACACTTTTTACACACTTATTATGAATGTGGAACTCATAGCTTTTTACACACTTATTATGAATGTGGAACTCATAGAAGTTGGATCTCTCTCTCTCTCTCTCTCTCTCTCTCTCTCTCTCTCTCTCTCTCTCTCTCTCTCTCTCTCTCTCTCTCTCTCTCTCTCTCTCTCTCTCTCTCTCTCTCTCTCTCTCTCTCTCTCTTCCATAGGATTTTCCTTCATTCATAATATCACACAAACGTTTTCTTTTTCTTTTTTCCCATTCAAAATATTTGTTCCCATTTTTGCCTCCTATTGGTGTATTCTCTTGGAACTTGGTTATTTAATTGTAACATCTCTTCACCCTTAACTCACTTGGATTGAATTAGTTTCCATGCTCTTCTTAATTTTTCTTACAGTAGTTTGCGGTACCCTTGAGGTAGAGAGAGATTCTAGGATTCCTTGCCTAGGATTTGATTTTTTGATTTGATATTCATGAGTAGATAGTACATTATCTCCCTAGCATTGTGGGAGAGGACTTAACTTGGTTACCATGAGGTTGGGAGGTAGTGACTTCTTACCATTTGGGTTCCCCAATAGATTTTCACTAGTATTGGACAATCCATTGTTGCAATTGTACAATTATTATTCTTATATCTTTAAAAAAAAAATAGTTGATATATCTATGTGTCCATGTATATTTTACTTATATCTTGAGATCCCATGAGATGATGTAGTGCATTATATTGTACTTGTATAATTATTGCATATCCTATGACATGTGTAGTTGACGTGATGTATTTGGATGTGCTTCATTGTATTAATTGTACAAGCATGTATTATTTATGAGATTATGTAAAGATTATTTCATCATGGTAATGGACATTGTACTTAAAATTAAATCTAAACAGTAAAAATTTCATACATGTGCCTCAACGTGAAGGAACACTTGAGAAATAGAAAGTGTTATTGCATTTCTTATGTATTTTTGATGTGTATGAGTTATACTTCTCATGGATTGTTATGTTGATAATGCATAATCTTTTAAGAAGATAAAAATGGTTTAGTAAATATTGTAACATAATAGCTTAATTTATCTTGGGCTCCCTAGTTAGGCATTACATTGGGTATCAAAGCTTGAGTTTCTACACTAGGAACTTTGGGAATATTGTGCACCGATTTGATAACAATTAGTTAAATATGCAACAAGATTTATCAACAAAAAATGTAGAGGAAAAAGTTTGAACAAAAAAATTGGAAACTAGTAGAACTTTTGAACAATAAAATATGGATTCATAACACGTGTTTTAAACTCTTAATTTATGACTATGCATTCTACTCATATGTTTTATGATGGGTTCTTTGATATCATTCATTAGTTTTGGTGTTTTAGGAGAGATGGCTACTGTATCTAGATATGTTGTTAGGGTTTTTAGCTCTAGACATGGTAGAGGTCATGGGAGAGGAAGACATCATAGTCATCCTTTGATCCACATAGAGGACAATGTATATGAAGAAAATATAGGGGGTAATAGTGGTGAACAACATGTTGAGTTAGAAGGACCCTATACTAGATATCTTCTTTGACCTATCCTAGAATGTGTACCTATGCATCAGAGAGTTAATTAGGAGGTATCACAACATTTGAGAATGAAGAGAGGCCTAGTTCCATCAGTCCTAAAAGAGGGCACAAAGATGGTAGATATGAGTCTATCAAGTATGCACAAATGAAAGACCTATTATGAACCAAGACTCCTCCTTTTGACACTTTGTGTGTTGAAAATGATGCAGAAAATGGCTTATCACATTGGACAAGTTCTTTTCTATACAATACTTTCACACCAATGTGGAAGAAATTTTTTCTACTATGTACTTAGAGATTTTTGTAGCAAACTTTTGGAGGATTGAGGAAAAGAAGCTTGGGCTAGATACGAAGAATGTCACTTGGGAGTTGTTTCTTGAGAACATTTGTGAGTAGTTCCTACCATATTAGTGGAATGATTAGAGATTGGATGAATTACTATGGAAGATGTGGAGTATATACACAGATTCTTTGACCTCATGCCTTACACAAGATGTAGTGATAGTTCACCTTTGATAGTCCAACACTTCATTAGAGGGCTTAAAGATAACATTGTTGGGGTTGTTAAGGTCTTCCATCATAAAACCCTTAAAGGTGCAATCATTTAAGCCAAAATGGTGGAGAAAATTTTGTCTATAGATCACCATGGTCAATTGGGTGTTCAAGCTAGAAGATGTTCTTTTTAAGGACCTAAGGTTAACCAGTCTTAGGGATCTAAGAGCTAGATAGGAACCCTCCTTCCTTCTCAAAAGGTAACTAGGATCAGAAAGGAAAGAATTTCTTCCATGGTAATAATGGTGGTTAACAATTAGGTAACTATCAAAATTGGAAGCATGGTATATGCAATCGAACAAATTGGGCCACTTATAGTTATAGTCATGATGTTGGTAGGGGTAGTTTTCAGCACTCTAGTGTGGATGGAGCTCAATGAGGTTTTAGTGGAGATTATATTCTTATAGACAATGTGGTCATGAAGAGACCAACTATCCCCAGTGTGCACCACATTTATTGGGATAGAGACCTATAGTTTCAAAGTCAATAATTGGGAATGTTGGTAGATTGTAGGTGATGTTTGCAATTGAGTCTCATCCACCTACAATAGCGAAGGGTCCAAGGCCCACACATTGATTTTATGAGTTTTTTATTATTGTTGTAGGCTTCTAAGAGTAATCCTAAATCTAAAGGGGTGGATGTAGTACCCACCTATAGTTTTTCTTTTAGTTCTTATTTCCAAATTCTTTTAGGCCAATTATCATACATTTGTTAGTTTTCAAAAATTCTTGGTTTTATAATTATATGACACTACTTCATGTTTAGATTATATGTCAAGAATGATTGTATGATTATTACATTTCATATATTTATTTAATGATTATGATTACTTTCATAATGATGATAGTTTACTTTCTCTTAGTTAGTATTTGTAATTACTTTCATGATGTAATATGATGTGTCTTCGGATGATGTTTATAATTATCTTCATGTTAATGAGAAGCTTATGTTAGAACATGATGCTATTTATATTATTGATTTATAATTATACTTACCCAATACTTGCATGTGTATGGTGTGTGTGTTTATTTTACATTTATGTTTAACATGCTTGATATGGTTGAGAGAGGGTGGTGTAGTCACCTACAAGTCAAGATCTACATGGTGTACCACTTCTCACCATTTCCTATTAAATTATTATGCTTTCTTGTCTTTTATGTAGGTTTACAGGTATTGAGCATCAACTTTCTTCAATTGTCAATATTAGTGTGCCTTATCACAATAACACAATGGTAAGAGAGGGAAAATAGTATTCATGTCTCAATCCTAGCCTAAGCCAAGCTATTGTCCTGAGAAGGAGAACATGTATTTGACTGACTACTATCTTTGTGCATGTTGTTTGATTTTAATTTTGGATTTGGTCTATTTTGCTTATTTGATTTATTAGAGTTGGGTGATGTGAATTATTTAGTACATAATTTAATTATAGTATTCTTATAATCATTTAATATTTGGATTATTAAAATATGAATTTAATTTAAAGAAAATATTTTTTTTTAAATAATTAATTAGAAATTAATTATATATGTGCATTTAATTTAATAGTCTAAATATATAAGTTAGGGAAAGAGTAATTAAAATATTAAAGAGTGCATCATTCTTCTAAAATTATTTAATTAATAATAATGAAATTAGATTTGAACATAATTAATAGATTTTAAATAATAATATTCATTAAAATAACATTTATGCTTTTCGAAGTGCTTTATGCTAATAAATAAAGTGAAAAATGAAAAGAAAATAATAATTTAGTTCAAAAGTATTTTTAAGTTTGCATAAGAGAATTAAATAAATTAAAGTATTAATATTTTTTTAAGTGAGTTATTTTTTATAAAATTAGAGATTAGAAACCCTAGTTAGGGCTCTTTATTGGAGGCTTTTTAGTTCATTTAGAACAAATGGGTTTTGGGAGAACAATTGGGCAGATTGAAGCTGAACATTTTTTAAAAAATTCTTAGGAGTATTTTGGATTGAGAGCATTTGCCAAATTATTCTAGAATTTCAGTTGTCAAATTGAGGTAGTGTTTGAGAATCCATTTTGGAAATTACTTTGGAAAATCAATATAACTTGTGTCTACCACATTCTTGAAATTTGATTGTGCTAAATTATGGAACAATATGGTTGTTATTTGGAAATAGAATTTAAATCAATTGTTGATTAAAAACTCAGTAGAAATATAAATAGTAAAAATCATGCTACTAAAAACTATATTTGATTGACCGGTAAAAAATTCACATTGAAATTTAGAGGAATTGGAAAAATATGATTTTTATATTCATCTCAAAACTCTTTCTTTGAATTTCCATAGTAGAAAATTGGAGAAAAAATAAACATTAAACTAACTAGAGTTTGACCAAAAAAATTTTAAGATTAAAGAGACAGAATAATTAAATGCAAACATAACTAATATCATAGAGAAATAAAGCACACATAAGTGGAAAAAAAATACATAGAGATTCAATGTGGTTCACCCAATTCTTGGGCTATCTCCACCAAACAACAAGTCCAATATTATTATCTGCTAATTTTAAAATAATTACAATCTACAACCCCTTGCAACTCATTACTACCACAAGAAGCTACTACATTATCATACATCATAAAATCCCTAACCCTAAGCCATTTTATACAAGACTTATGTTTCTTAACAAATAAGGGCTAGAATATGTCATCTAATAGAAAAATAACTCTCAACACCTTTTATAATCATAAAGTCATTTTTTGGCCTCATAGGGAATTGCCCCTTGACCCACCTTTTGTCACAAAAGGGAGTGTGTCTGGGGTTCTACCCTAGGACCCTACAAGGGGTACTGACCCTTGACCCCATCATGGGAATGTTACCCTTGAACCCCCGTAGAGAAATTGTGTCAAAGAAAGTACAAAAAGTTAACTGTTGAGTCTGATTAGGCTCCACATTACAAAAATATCCCACTTGGTGACTAATCATAGCACCAATAAACTAGTAGCTCCCTTTGAAATGAAAAAACCACTCTCGACTTTGTTATTCTTTTATTATGTTCAGTCTAGAAGAGCAACCAAAGCTGAAGAGAAGTTCAACTTCTCCCTTTTCATTGCCTTTGTAAATAAATCTATTGGATTATCATATATATGTATCTTTTCTAGCTTTAACTATCCATCATCCAAAACTGACAAAATAAATTGGTAATGCATTTATATATATTTCATCTTTGAATGTAGAAAAGCATTCTCTACAAGATGAGTGACACTACCTATCTATAAATAGATAATTGTCCATATGTGGATCTACCCCAACTCTTCCATGAAAAATTGAATCCCTATCATCTCCTTAGTTGCCTTAGTAGAATCAACATACTTTGCCTATGTAGTGGGAAGAGTATTCACCTTCTATAACCAATAAATCCAACTCACTTTATCCCACCAATAGTAAACACATATCATGAATTACTTCACCTAGTATATAGATCCTCCATCAAATCTAAATCAACATAGCCTTGTAAACTAGTAGTCGAGCCCCCAAAATGTAAACATTTACTAGAAGTATCTCTCAATTATTTGAGAATTCATTTGACTGCATTCAAATGCTCAACCCTAAGATAACTCATATACCTACTAACAACTCTCATGCCATGTGAAATATCTAGTCTAGTACACACCATGGCATACATTAAACTACCTAGAGCTGAAACATATGGTACTTTGGACATTTTATCTTCCTCTTCATGTGTCTTGGGACACATCCCCTTAGTCAATTTCAAATAACCATGCAAAGGTGCATTGACGGATTTGACATTATCCATATTGAAATATTGCAACACCTTCTTAATGTAATCAACCTAAAATAATGTTAATTTGTGTTCTTCATATTTCTACAAATTTTCATATCAAGGATTCATTTTTCTAACCCCAAATCCTTTACAACAAATGAATGTGTTAACTTTTTTTTTAATCCCTTGACACGATCCATGTTAGACCTAGCTACAATTTTATCAGCAACATATAAACACAATTTAATATAGCTATGATTATCCAATATTTTAAATAAACAAAATGGTCTGAATGATACTAAGTGTATCTGTGCACATGCATAAAATTGTCAAATTTAACATACCATTGTTGAGGTGCTTTTTTTAAGCCATATAAAGTTTTCTTCAATCTACACACTAAATTCTCCTTACATTTAACATCAAATCCATGTGGTTGTTCCTTATATATTTATTCATCCAATTCAAGATGAAGAAAAATTGTTTTAACATCAAGCTATTTCAAATACAAATCTTCAGCAACCACAATTATTAAAATAGTACTAATAGAAGTCATTTTAACAACTAGGGAAAAGATATCATCAAAATCAAAGGCCTTTTTCAATGCAAATCCTTTGATAACTAACCTAGGTGTAAATATTTTCTTTCCTCCATCCTCTTCTTTCATCCTATAAACTCATTTATTTTATAAAACCCTTTTACCTTCAGGTAACTTACATAAATTCCAAGACTAATTTTTCAGCAAGGAGTTCATTTCTTTTGTCATTGTAGACTCCCACTAAATCTTCATCTTAAACTTATTATTCACAAATATCTAATAATAAAATAGAGTAAAAAGAGGGGGAAATTTCTTGCTAGAGGTCTACATAGCCTTTTTTACAGTATACCATTCACTACATTCTGTGGTATTTATTGTTGTTGTTGTTGTTGTTGTTGTTGTTGTTGTTGTTGTTGTTGTAGAGCATGAAAGAGTGCTAGAATATCATCCTTTTTAGTATCATCCAACACTACATAATCATTTTCTTTCTTCTCATATTGTTGTAATAGATATTTGTACATCACTTTCTCATTGAATATGACATCTTTGCTTATTACAATTTATGATTTTCAAAATTCCAAAGCCTATAGCCAAATTTATCAATGACATTTCTAACAAATAAGCATTTCTTAGATTTAGGTTCTAGCTTGGTTCCATTTTCAAAATCTATATGTGAAAATGTTTCACAACTAAAACTTTTGAGAAAAAATTAACTCACCTTCTTACATGTTCATGCTTCCTCTAGAATGCCAGAACACAAAGGAGTAGAGTGACCTCTATTGATTAAATATATGGCAGTAATAATAGCCTTTTCCCGCATGTTTAAGGATAGCCCAACATATAATCTCATACTCCTTGAAATATCCATTATTGTCTTATTCATGTGTTAAACCACTTCATTTTCTTATGGAGTCCTTGGAATAGTTTTTTCCTAACAATAGCATTAGAGGAAAAATAATCTTCAAACTCTTTGTTGTAATGTTCACCACCATTATTAGATCTGAGAAACTTTAGTCTTTTAGCAGTCTCATTCTCAACCAATATTTTCCATTTCTTAAAAGTTTCAAATAAATTATATTTATGTCTAAGGAAATTAACCCATAATTTTATAGTTTCATCATCAATTAATGTAACATAATACAGAGAGCCATGAAGGGAAGATATGTGAGTTTGTCTCATACATTTTTATGCATAAGCTATAATTTATCATTTTCCTTTTCTTTTCTACTCTTCACAAAAATAACTCTTTTTTATTTTTCATAAACATAACTTTCACATAAATCCATATTAACACATTTTAGACCTAGTAAAAAATCCTTTGAATGAAGTAATTTCATACCTTTTTCACTTATGTGCCCAAGTTTGTCATGTCATAGTATTGTTTCAGAATCTAAAATAACGGTTTGATGTTCTCCCTACTAAACTATGACAATTGTTCTTGAATATTGATTTTTCTCTTAAAATATTAAACTGGAAAGAATAGTATGACTTGTACAAAGATATAAGGTGCCTACTTTCACTTCTTTTTCTACTACTAGGGAACCTTTTGTAACCTTGCAATTTTCAACATCAAAATTAATTGTGCAAACCTTATCATACAGTTGCCCTAATAAATTTAAATTTATACTCATCTTTGGAACATGTCTTACCTCTTTGTTGATATAATATTGTTTTGAAGTGAACAACCTATAATGGAACAATCATTATTTTGTCAATGATGTCAAACCTATTACCTGCTAGTGAGACAATTGTTTTTTGGTCTGAAAGCTATCATTTAGTTGATCGATGAAGAGGATTTGAAAAGAGGAGATAAAAATAGTACCTAGAGAAAGGTTGAGCTTTTTGCTATGTAAAAGAAGCACTAAGACCAAGTAAGACATTGATACTATAGTGTATTGTTTATCTACTTACAGTCTAAAATAAAATATTGCTCAAGTTAAGACTAGAAGAAGATCAAGTAAGAAATGTGTTTGCCAAGCCTTGTTGAGTAGTCAAAGCAAGCCAAGTAGACATTACTAGAAGCCGAGTGCAAAACAAGAGGTGTTGAGTAAAGATGAAAAATAGTGCAATCCAAGTGATTGTTAGTATATGCCGAGTAAACTTTAGTATTTTCCAAGTTAACAAGTGTTGGCGGAGTGACAAAATAGTATAGATGTTGAGTGATAGAAAATAGTGTTAAATCAAAGATTTGACAAATCTAAGTTGGCTAATTTGTTTTCTTGAGTTATGTGAAGCATGTGGAAGATAAATATGATGAGCTAGTGGGATAGAATTCAAGGTAAACCATTTTGAGGCAAATTCAAGGAAGATTGTAGAAGAAGTTTCTAGAGGAACCAAATGGAAAAGTGGGTAGATTCATTGTATCCTACCTAACCCTAAAATGGACAATTGTGGTTAAGCATAAAAAGATCTAAATTTTCTATTTATAGAGATAGCTAGTCGGAAGAAAAGGTTGTCATGTATGAGAACCTATGGAAGACAAGAGTCTAGGGTATTGCTTCATTCAGTGGCCGAATAGAGGTGACTGCAGTTGGCATGCGAAGAAAGAAGGCTTAAGAGTATGAATGTTGGAAGGGTGACAATTTATCAGAGCTGAAGAGTATGAATGCCAAGAAGAATGGAGGATTGAAACAAAGATCTGTAATCTGCAAGTGAGTTGTAATTTTTAATCAGATCAAGCCTTATTATTACTTTCTAATTATTGTATCAATCTAGAGTAAATCCTTTGGATTAAAGTTGACCTTAAATTCATTTGTAAATCCTTTAACCAAGTGACATTCTAATGGAATGGTCTAAAGTCCTATAACAAGGCTCACTCCTAATAGGGTGATTGAAATCCTTTAACCAATTCGTATTTAATAGTGTGTATTGTAACCTTTAACAGGGTTGGCCTTTCATAAGGCATCACTTTAGAAGAGTGAGAATTAGTAGCATGTTACTGGTGGTTTTTTTCAAATTGAGTTTCCACGTAAAATTGTTGTGTCAAATTGTGTGAATGTTCTTATGTTATTTCATGTTTACATTTCTACAAAGTTGTTTTGACCTAGGACAATAACCTACAAAGTTTAAGTATTGTATGATCTAATGGATGCATGCATGATAATGTTTTATGTATATGGATCTACTAAGCATTGAAAAGTTTTATTTGTACTTCTAGACCTTAGATAATTGATTCACCCCCTCTTAGTTATTCTAAATAATTCAAACACTCTTATAGTAGTCAATGATTCTCATTCTGCAACTTAGTCTTAATTCTTCTTTCTCTAACAATCTGATAGGGTTCATTGTCTCCCAAATAAAATATCGCAAAGTCCCTTTGGACATAATAAAGAAAATAAATTATATGGGGTGTATCATGAAATGAAGCCCCTAAATCTAAAACTCATGAATCATCAATATTTTTCAAGGAAAGAAGCAAAGCATCCTCTTCAACTTTATTACTTTCCACATTTGTCTCTTTTTTTCCTTCTTGTTTGTCTACTTCAATTTTCTTCCAAGACCAACATTTTTTCTTCTTATGACTTAGTTTCCCATAATACCACTAGTCTCTTGGTCCTCTAGACAAAGACATTTTTCCCTTTGATTTTCCTCTTGATTTTCCATGATTTCTAGAATTATTTCCTCTCTCATTCATTTTGTCTTTACTTTGTGCATTCAAGACACTTCCTGATGTAGATCTACCCTATCTTTTCCTATAAGTTTCCTCACTTAGAATAACACCAATAACATCATCAAATGTTAGGATATTAAAACTAGAAATAGAGTTACTCATAGCTATTACCAAGTCATTTCAGCTTTCAAATAAAAAACACATAATCAAGAGAGACCTAATTTCTTCATCACAATTGACATCTATAGAAGATAATTGACAAGTAATTGTATTTAACTCATTTAAATGATAAGCAATAGACCCACCTTCTACCATCTTCATATTAAATAAACACATCATGAGAAATGTCTTGTTTTAAGTGAAAGGTTTTTCATACAACTTTCCTAAGGTTTCCATCAACTCTTTTGTTGTCTTTGCTTTCATAATATTGAATGTCATTGATTTTTCCAAGCATAACAAATACTTCCAAGTGCCTTCCTACCCAAAATATCTCAATCCTCATCTAACATATGTGGGTCCTTCTTGGATTTTCCTCCCAATGATTTCCATAAACTTCTAATAAAGGTGGTCCTCCATTTTCATTTTCTATAACTAAAAGTTCTTCCCATTAAACTTCTTAACCTTCAACTTACCCTCATTTGTCAATGCTCCCACTCAATTGTGAGACTCACACTAAAGTGTGAGACTTTCTTGCAAGGGATAACTAAAACAACCTCATTTTGATATCATTTGTTAAGATTAAAGAGATAGAAATAACAATTACATGCAAATATAACTAATACCACAAAGGAATAAAGCACACATAAGCGTATGAAAGACACAAAGATTTACCATGGGATATGTCCACCAAATAGTAGATTCAATATTATTATCCAATAATTTTAACTTGATTACAATCTACAATCCGTTGCAACTCAAAACCACCACAAGAAGCTACTAAATCATCATACATCATAAAATCCCTAACCCTAAGCCATTTTATACAAGACTTGTGTCGCTTAGAAAATTAGGGCTAGAATATGTCATCCAATAGAAAAAAACTCCTTGCACCTTTCGTAATCATAAAGTTATTTTTTGGCCTCATTGGGCACTATCCCTCGAACCACCATGCACCGTGAAAGGGAAAACACTCTACCCTAGAACCTTGCAAGGGACACTGGCCCTTGACCCAACAAGGGACATTGCCCCTTTACCCCATCATGGGGTTGCTACCCCAAAACCCCTATAGAAACATTATGGGAAGAAACTACAATGAAGAAAGTGGGAAAAAACAACCATTGAGTCTAATTAGACTCCACATACCAACAAAAAATATGTTGATTAAACCCACAAAATGGTATGTATTTCCTTTTTTATTAAAATATATATTTTGCTTATCCAATAAATGATTCAATATTTTCAAAAAAATAGATTAAATTAATTACTGAAAATTATTTTCCCTATCATATTATGCATAATAGACTGATAAATAAATATATTTAAACAAATTATATTAAAATTTAATGGAGGGGAGTTTACAACCCCCCCCCCCCCCCCCCCCCCCCCACTACTATCACATGTGGTTTTCCTAGGACCACACATCGTTGCTTTTGGCAGTGTGGGGTTGCCTTAGGGCAGCATACTACTACCACAAGCATCCACGTAGTCCTCCAAGGTTGCATGTTGTGTGTGTGTGTGTGTGTGTGTGTGTGTGTGTGTGTGTGTGTGTGTGTGTGTGTGTGTGTGTGTGTGTGTGTGTGTGTGTGTGTGTGTGTGTGTGTGTGTGTGTGTGTGTGTGTGTATGTATGTATTTATGTATGTATAATCTTCTTTTTTATTAATTTTAATATATTGTTATAATTTAATAATATTTAATTTATTTAAAGTTTATTAAAAAATATTAATTATTTTTTTTTTTTAAATATTTTTAAAAAATTGGTTTATTTAAAAGTTAGTGAAGCTTAGTTAGGCAAGAGCCTACAACACAATGGTAAATTGTGAGCCTCTTATCTAGGAGGTCTTGGGTTTGATTCTACTCAAGCTTAATAAATAATAATAATTAATCGCAACACATAATTATAATGAATCTTGGCTTCAGCCTCTTACCGATATATATATATAAATAGCCTACAACACAATGGTAACTTGTGAGCCTCTCGTGTGGGAGGTCTTGGGTTCAAGTCTACTCAGGCTTAACACAATAAATAATTAATTACAATAAATAATAATAATGAATCTAGGCTTCAGCTCATTATCGAACCAAAAAAAAAAAAGTTAGTGAAGTTTACTTAAATTAGTTAATATAAATGTGAGAGGGGTTCATATATTAAATATTAATTTAAATTTAATAGTTATTAATTATTTTATGATTAATTTGATATAAACATATATACATGAAATGTATTTAATCTTTATAAAAAAAATTGTTGTTGGTATGAAATAATAAATGACAAAATAATGATTGGAAATTCATGTGTGTAGATATGTATATTGCGGTTTTATCATCAAACACAATATTATGGCCAAAGCAGACTATTGAAAATAACTGAATTTATTATGTGATTGAAACCTTATGGTTGATCTTAAGAGTTTTGCATATTTATTTTATGATGTATTTTGGGTTGTCTAGCTGGCTAATCAAGATTGTCCACCAGAGGCTTGTTAGTGTATTCTATTATGGTGAATTGTTACTGTTACTTTTGTTATGTGTATTTTGAAGTCCATGTTATAACATTTACTTTTGAGAGCATTAATGATATTTTTAGGTTTTAAGAACCATCGTAAGTTTTAATTTCCTATCATAGGAATAAATTTGATTATCATTGATTGTGTGCTATGGGATGCAATTGTGATTAATGAGCTTAGGGGAGATTGTCTAGGTACATCTTATGGGAGTGGATTACGATAGCGGAATGGGGCCAAAGTGGTCAGTACCAGGGTAACCTATCATAAGTTGTGTAATAAGTGATAAACTATTAATTAATATTTAGAATAAAACTTTAAAAATATAAATACAGATTTTGCCTTGCCTATGCCTTGAGTGCTTGTATAGGCTAAGGATGAGAATGGATCGATACCTAATGGTAGCCGTGACTTTCATCATCTTCATGGGAGGGTATTAATGGTTCTGCATGGGTCACATTGAGGGTGTGGAGTCCAAAGTGACTAGAGTCTAGGGTAACTCAATGCTTGGGGGTCTAGTGAGAGACTAGCTCGGGGTAACTCAAGTAGGTTGACCATGTAATAACACTCCCTAGTATGTAGCCTAAGTCTCCTTTGTAAATTTTGTTTTTTCCTTTGGTAGGTGTTATTTATTCCTAGAAATTATTTATTATTGGTGTTTGGTACATATTGATGATAGTTAATTATTCATTGGTTATTATTCTTCTGGTTATTGGTATTTGATTTGGAAATGGATATTCTTTCAGTGGTTGTTTCTTTTTGGTTTTGGTACTTGTTTTGGAGTTATTATTCGGTTGTTGACTTTAGATGAGATGATAGTATTAGTTGATTGTTATTTTGACATTTGTTATCTTTTCTTTATCAGTAGTTCATGGTACCCTTGAGGTAGAGATATTTTTTAGGATTCCTTGCCTAGGATTTGATTTTTTTGTTTGATATATGGGTGTGGATCATACAGTATTTCCCCAATGGTGGGAGAGGGCCTGACTAGGTTACCACAAGGACAAGAGGTAGTGACTTCTTACCATTTAGGTTCTCCAAATGATTTGCACTGGTGTTGGATGATCTATTATTGCAGTTTTGTCATTCTTATTATCATACCTTGGAGACTTCCTATTCAATTGATGTATCTATGTATCCATGTATATTATACTTATATTTTGAGATCATAGAAGATGATGTATTGAATTCTATTGCACTTGTATTATTATTACATACACTGCAACAAGTACAATGGATGTGATGCATTTGGATATACTTCATTGTACTAGTTTTACTTATGTAATATTTATGAGATTGTGTATCATTTATTGCATCATAGTTATGGACATTGTACTTAAGATTCAGTATAATTGATAGAAATTCCATACATGTGACCCAACATGAAGGAAACCTTGAGAAATGGAAATTTGTATTCCATTGCTTATGTGCTTTTGATGTGTATGAGTTATATTGATTATCTATTGTTATCTTGATATTGCATAAACTTTTAAGAAAAAATAATTAAGTAAACATTGAAACATAATAGGTTAATTTCTCTTGGGTTCCTTTGCAGGGCCTTACAACCAACTCAACTTCCATATATCCCTTCTTTCTATCATGTTTATATGTATTTCTATTATCTTTTTTCTGTCTACCTTCAAATATTTGATTGTACTATTCTTACTCCTATTTTTTAATTTAAGATTTATTATTTATTCTTCCACTTATCTTTGTAATCCATATATTATTACTTCTTCATTTTTATTGCAAAAATATTTTCATGTGCTCTATGCTCTCTCCACCTCACAAATTTTCTCATATAATCCCCAAGTCATATGATATTCATTTTCCCTCTTACACTTTCTCTTCTACCTTGCACAACTATGTCTTCGTTGTTCCTTCTTGCTACCTTCTCTCAAACCTAAACAATACAGGTTCACTACTAAGAGGGGGTTGGAGAGTTGGGGAGGAGGGGTTGGTGAATTAGAAATGAATAACATTCAAACCTCTTCAATATAATCATTTTTTTATTGTAGAGCATTAAACCATAATAATACAAACACCATGAAACCAAGAAGTACAAAACACAATACACAATATTGTGATGTAGAAACCCAATACGGGAGAAAACCATAGTGATGATAGATGTTAGGATTTATTGTGCTAATCTCACCTCACAGATATTCAACCCAATTGCAACTTTAAGGGCTTCAACCCTATAGATAAAAAGCATCTCTCTTTAGAGCTAGAACTCTCTCGCCACATGAACACCCACCTAAACAATATGACCATCAACTTGACATCATAACATGTGCACAACCCAATAATAATCTGAGCACCCACTCAACCTTATTTAAGAAAAAACACATTTAAAATTGAAAAGTAATTTGTGGATCAAGTTATATCTATCTCAATATGAATTTAATACATCTCTTTCCAGTTTTAAAATCCAAAGCATATATAGAATTCTACAACCAAACACTGCTAGAAGTCTACCATAAAAAGTAAACAAGCTAACTTTTAAACGACACAAACTAAATAAGTGAAATCATTTACAAAACTCCTCACTATGAAGACCTTAATACACCAAACTAAAGTCTCAAAATATCTAAATATAAAGACAAGTAAAAATGTATATCACCTCTTTACAAAATATCTAACCGTGAATATTTATCACCTCTTTGCTATCATCACAATATATGAATCTTGCATATCATATGGTCTTGTGTATAATACAGTATATATCTTTGTGTTTTATTATATGTCACTTCTCCTCATTTAATCCTTTTAATACATTCTATATATCTCCTCACATTTCAAATAAACACAACTTTAGACTTACAGTGCCAAGGATTTTAAGATGGAAATTGGTTCTTGTTGGGCATTTGTTTTGCATGAGGTCAATGGCAAGAATCCATTGTGTGATTCCTCTCTTGAAAAGAAAATATTTTTAAGGATCCACTCCAAGGTTTAGTATTTTTCTTACAACGTACCAAAATTTGCTCAATAGAAGATAAATGTGAGTGTTCACAAGGAGGCCTTTGCTGGTTCTAAAACTCTTTTATCTCGAAATCAAAGTAAATCTATTCACTATCTCAAAATATCACATCAAAAGAGAACAATTTTTTTGTATTTTCTATTTTTCAATTAATACAACTCTAACAATGCAGCTACTATGAGGTCCTATTCTAACAAGGGGTTAGTAAAGAAAATAATGGAACTGAAAGAAAATAACATGAAATCAAATGAGTTGAAATTGAAATTCCTAAACGGACATAAGCTACAGAACACAACATGTTGTGAGTTAAACCTTCAAAGAAATTAGTAGGAAACCAATGAAAATAGGAGCAGCGCTTCCTAGAATCCACTGATGCAATCGTCAGTGAGAATCTTTAACAAGTTGAATGATGTTTCACTCTTCATCAAATCCCAAGGCCATAGAAAGTGCGCTCATGCGAGACAAAAAGTTGTGTAGACACAATCGGGTGATCTCTTCTCAAGCTCGTTACATTAGCAGAATTTGTATATCCATAGCAAACACCAGAACTAAAAGATCGCACAACCAGAAACAACACAATAAACCTTTGGCTGAATCACAATCTCATGAATAAAATCCACAAAACAATGACACATTCAGGCAAGAATAACTACACTCTGAATGCTAGCACCAAAAGCATAATTTTATTGCATAATAATGGCGGCCTTTGTTACATTTTACAATGGGTTATTTATAAGAAATCCTCTCCCCAATTTGTGTTGAGAGTGAGAGATATCTTGATGCAATAAAATGCTTTTAAAACATTTAAACAAACTGACAATCTAACTAGTGCTTAGAGGGACTCCATCCATATTTTATTCATTAATTGGATGCATGAGCCCTTTACATGTCAAAAACAATGAAAGCATGAGAAAGAAAGTAGGAGGAAGCCATCAGTCAAAGTGGAAGTGCATGGAGGCATCAAAAATGGAAACTGGCCCTTCACTACGCATGTGTCAGAGTTAACTTGCCATCAAAATGTGTTCCCAATGCATGGAAAGTGCTATTTTTCAAACTGGCAGTCAACTGTCGGTGTACCTCTAAATTGTAGAGTTGCAGACCTGCAGACCTATAGAGCTACAAACCTACAGAGCTACAGACTTGCGGACCTCGACTGGGTCAAAATCTCAAAATTTTACTAAGTGTCAAAATTGAAATTCTAGCCTTTGGGTTTTGTTCATCTTCATCCTAAAGCTATGTTTGGATGTTTGCACTTGAATTTCTCTATCATCTCAGTAATCTTAGCAGCATCTAGAAGATCCAAAGCCTCATACTTTAACTTGACCTTCTATCTGTAGTTGTCCACCTCAATTTGAGTCTCTGCAAAATCTTTGAGTTTGGTGTCCAACTCTAACAATGCTTCCTCTGTCCTGAAGGTTTGTCTAATGTCTTCATCACTGGATGATTCTTCTAAATTCTTCCTAAAAAATTTCATGACTACCTCAACTAGCAACAACTTCTCTCATTCTTCATCTTCAAAAATGTCCAAGCATGCATCACTGTACAGCTTTTCTGCTTCCAAAATTCACTCTCAGGCTTGTTCCTTGAGCCTATGTATCTCATCATGCAATGTTTCCATCACTTTATTTCCATCTGCAATCTTCTCTATCCAATCATCTATCATATCTAACTCTTCTTTGGTATATAAATCAATCAAAATGTAGTACCTTTTCCCTTTTACGGCTTGTAGAGTTTGCAAACCCTTGCTCCATGCTCGTACCCCATCCATGATACTGAAGTCCTGCCTCAAAATTGCCATGATCTTATCAACATTCTCTTGCATAGCATGCAACAACTTCAAACTTCCTATGATTATAGTGACACCCTTATCCTCAAGGTTGTCTCGCCAATCCTGAAAAGCTTTCAAAAATGGACCGAGTCATACACCTTCCCCTTCTCTAAGAATGGTATTCAAAGTCTCCTTAGGGTATTCAAATATCCCTTTAGAATCTCAACTTGCCTTCGAAGTGTTATGATTTCAATCTCATCCTGTTCCATGTGGCTAAGAACCTCTTTGACTCCCATAGTCATCATTTTTCAAGATGTATCCTGTGTAGGCTTTCCTAACATAATATCTTTCACTTCATAGTCCTCAAGACTAACAACTTCTACATCTATACCTTCAGGAGGGTGAGCCACTTGTGCAAATAAGTCTTGGTTCCATGTAGTAGTGAGGAACGCAAATGGCATTGCATCATGTAATAGAGACTCGGGCTTGTTCAAAATCTCTGCAATGTCAAATATCATCCTCTAAAGCATGAAATTGATGCTTGGCACTTCTCATTATTTCTTTCTGAAACCATCTTAGGATATATCTCTCTATATCCTTGGCTCTAGATGATGAAGGGATGTGTTCAACTACCTCCTTCCCTTTATCGCTCTTGCTCAGAGTCTCCTTTTGTGAGGACTCTTCTTCTATAGTCTTTATTTTTGTAGATTCTGTAGTTTGATCCTCAACTTCTTGAGAAGGTTATTGTACACATTCTACTATCTGTGCCTCTTTTGATGGTTCATTGGCAACCCTTGGTTCTAGTTGCTCTTGTAATGACGGTTCCTTTTGAACATGTTCTTCTTCTAAACTCGGAGGTGGAGGAGTTACTAAACCCTTATCTACCATCATAACCTGTGGTGGAGATGGAGGAGTGAGATGAGGACCTTGTGTCTCTGGTGGCATCTGCATCCAATCTTGCTATTGAAGTTCACCTGTAGGGGTGTCTCTGATCTTATCTCCAACTAACTATGTACCCACAGGCATGAAATCAAAATTTGGGATGGAGAGAACATCTTCACCTTACTCCCTTTGATCATTCACCCATTGTTGCACTTCATCTTTCAAAGAAGAGAGTTCTATCATTTTTTCTTGGGTGGGTGGCGGGGTATTCGTGGCACTCTTCCTTCTTTCCAATTCTGTGGCTTTTGCCAACCGAGTTCTCCTTTGTAGAGGCATTTGTTCCTCCTCCTCATCTGATTATGTTTCCTCCTCATCTAATTCTTCCTCTGGAATTAGGAATAGATGGATTAGGCACTAATATTTTATGAACTCTTTGCCTCTTGTTCATTCTAATCTTGATCCTCTTTTTTTTCTGTGGAACCATAGGAGAAGCAGGCTCTTCGTGCACTAGAGGAATGGAGGTCTCTGGAATTTCTCCCTCTTCTCGTTGACTTGACAAAATAGCAGCCAATGGAAATTCAACCTAGATATGAGAAGCTCTGCCATCCTCGGGCTCTTGGGGACTTGATTCTTGTTGCTAGGAAGGGACCTATTCTTCAACATGCTCCATCTGAAACCTCTAAGAAGAGGCTCTCTTCCTCTTTCCCTTCCTCTCTGAAGGGTGGTAGTATCCCATTGGATGATCAAGCTAGTAGACTATTTCAGGCCTGATAGGAGACTGGAGCACAAAGATAGGAACTGTGACTTTCCTTCCCTTACTCCTTTCTGGGCGAGCATGTGCATGGAAGATCGCTATATCCAGAATTGGATCAAGTGGAAAGGATTTCTTGATCCAACTCTTTTTCATTTGAATGACATGTCTCGCTCAATGATTAATATCATCTCCTTCCTCTCTATCAACTTCTACATTCAGAATGGGTATCTCACCAACTTTATCTGTATTGAATAGAGGATCCATTAGTTCCTTGGAGTCATGTAGCGTTATCTCATTACAGATGGTCAAATGGAGAGCCTTTTCTACTAGAGACAAATTCATCCTACAATAGTCTTTGATGTGGACATCATAGTTTTTTGTCATGTTCATCCAATGATCTTCAATGGCATCCTCATGATAGAACTCCTTTCTTGCCAGGTTTTCCACTTTACCAACATTATTGAAGAATGGTCGAGGAGAGTTATACTCTTCAAGAGGGTAGTTCTCCCATTCTCACTTGAAAGTCAGGATATCCTGCTTTCTCTTCACCTGATATGCTCCTATTACAAAAGGACAATCCCAACAAGGTCTCCATTCTCTTTTGATCCTCTCATAAGTTGACTCAATCTGTCGAGATATTTCCATTAGGACCAACTTGTCACTTGGGTACTTTGGGAGTTTCTTCAGATTGATAGATGCACCACCTACCTGAATGTATGTAAATGTCTGGAACTGGATGAAATATGCTTCGAGAGCTATGATCTGTGCCTTAGGTTCCTCAGACAATCTCTTCCCATAATCTCCTTCTATGAATCGAATGATGGCAAAGATGAAGGCGTCATTTACAATCTTGTACTCTTTGCTCTGTGGTGAGAGCTTCTTCTTCACCAACTGAGGATAGACTATATATGGCCATGCATTAGGGTCCTACATACTACCTTTCTTGTATAACCCAGGATAGCTCATCGCCCTCACTGCCAGTAGGTACACCACATAAGAAGTCATATAGAACTTCTTATTATTCTTTATTGTGCTCAACTAATCACACAAGTTCTCGCTTAGTGTGGTGGCCCAATCCAGTGGTATCTTCACATGCCTAATAGTCTTAATGAAGTTGACCATAAATGGAGCGAGATGGACTACTACAAGTAAGCCCATGACTCTACTCAAGAGAATGATCAAGTATCTGATGTCATCCTTCATGTATCCCCATGTCATATCCACTTTGTTGATTGTTTTTCCTCGAGGTGGCTTCTCAATAAAGTATAAGGAATGTATGATGTTGATGGCCTCCTGGTGGTGATCTTTATACCATCTCTCAGCTACTTTGTAGGAGATTCAGATGAACTGATCAACTCTAGGAAGATGGAAGACTCGCTCAATGTTATTAGGTTGCAGATCTAAAACCACTTCCTCGGTAACACTCTTGACTACCCTTTCATCAAGAATGAAGTGTCGAGAAAGGGTCATGATCAACTCAACTGACTGCACTGTCCCTAGATGTGACACTACATTCACTAATCCGGATCGGATTAATGCAGACCTTAGGGATGACTTTTCTATTGGATTGTTGCAAACTCTCAGGAATTCTCCCAAGTCTATGTGCCCAAGGTCTGTGTCTTTGATCTCAGCATAGTCATCATGTAATCTTGATTTTGGGGTCACGCCTTGAAATTTGTAAACAAATGGCTTTGCTATTGATCTGGATGTGGATGTCATCTGATTATGTTACATGTGCATTACGAGAAAGAAAACATGATCAATCAACAAATAGTGAAAAACGTAAGAGAGGAAAAAAAAGGTCCCCCCTTGGGGACCTATTCATTTTATTAGAAAAATTTTATTATTATTATTTTTTTAAACGTTACATCCATTTGCATTAAAATAAAATAAAATAAAATAAAGAGGAAAAAAATATGAAGGGCGCGGGTGTGAGTATGCACAAGAGCTGACACACAGCTACGGGTGCCACTGCATAGGCACTGTTGCTAGCGCTGCTAGGGCACAGGCGCGAGCACCGCAAGAGTCATGCTTAGCATCGTACGGGTGTTGTAAGGGTGCAAGTACGAGCATGGGTGCCTTGGCCAATGCCGCAAGGGTGTGGGCACCCAGCGCTGCAAGGGCACAGGCGCGGGTGCCGCAAGGGTGCAGGCACAGGCACCGCGAGGGTGCGAGCGCAGGCGCCACTCTTTGCATCGCACTACGAGCCATGCAGGTACCGCATGTGCACCCAAAAAGAGCGTTGCGCACAAGTGCATCGTGGGCATGCAGTGCACATGCACGTGCCCATGAGGGCGCGCGGTGCAAGAGAGGGGGGGGAAGAAGGCTTACCTCTCCCTCCTCTAACACTTCACAAAAAAATGGAGGAGGAGGGGAGGGAGGGTTTTATAAACCTCCTCCCCTCACATGCATCATTTCTCGATGCACACATGCACAAGAGGTTCAAAGAGATTTTTCTTTTTCTTTTTCTTTTTCTTTTGGTTTTTTTTTTTTTTAATGGTTTTTCAAATTTTGACTCTAGAAATCTAACTTCTAACCAAATTTTCTTCTCCTGACTCGCGAACTTAGTCTAGGAGTCAAAAAAAGTAGGGGGTCCCCATTCTTGGTGAGGAATGGGGCGTGTGTTGTGAATACCACAACAGTTCCAACTTTCACCAACTAGATTCTTGCAACTACAAACAAGCAATCGTATATTACCATTTGACAATATAGAACATTTATTTTGTATCTGTCACTTTGTGTTTAATAATATCCATAACATATTGTTAAACAAACAATGTAGATTCTAATCATCATTTTATAGTTGGACAACGCGGAACATATTTTGTTTGTTTTATAATAATTCTCCATTGGAGATGATAAGAAGATCGTTTTAGAGATATTGTCATGTGAGGCATCCAACACTCTTGTACCACTTATGTTCAAACTTTGTCGAGACTTGTCTAAGTGTCTAGTAATCTGATACTTTGTTTATGAAATATTTTACTACAAATGCTAAGAATCCAATAAACAATGCTTTTTACAAACAACATTGCAATTTTATGCAACAATTTGATTAAAGACTGAACAGATTAAAAATCACACACTAAGGCTTGATTTCTTGGCTAAAATTGTTAAATAGTCAAAGTTAGCTTACATTTTCCAAAAATTTTCCTTAGTAAGTGATGTTTAAGTGTGGTCGATCATGACTATCAAAAAAAACACAGGGCGCTAGAGATTATTTTTCTTGGCTTCCACCAAAGTTAGTTGTCATGAATGAAGACTCTTGTGGTATCATCAAACTAGAAAATTATCACTTTCACCAAAGATTTTATTAATTGCACTAGTCAATGCCTTTCACCACTCTCATTTTTTATTATTTTTCATCTATGACATGGCATTGGAATTCAAATTATTTCCATTATAATTTTTTTAGTTCCAATACAAATAACTTTTTTCTTTGTATGATCTTTATCAAACCCGATATATTGTGGACAAAAACTAGATAATTTTATTACCTTACATATCAAACACACTCTTAAAATACCTTACCAACATTCAATAAAAGTAGTGTTTGATCTATGTGTATAATAGCAAAATGGTGGATGATAAGTGAATATGCATGAACTTTTTAGAGTTGATATAGACCAAAAAGGATCAATACATTTTCATTCTTTTTGAACATTGTTGAACCTTAAATGTTGCATTGAAAAGTAAACACTTTGTTGAACCATTACCTCAACATAGGTTCATTGAGATATTTTTATGAAAACTATTACATCCAATGGCTCTAATCAACCATTATAAACTAGAAGGCCAAATGTATATATTGTTAGTCCTAAGGAATCATATTACTAAGATGGGGGTGAATATTCAATAATTAGCCATATAATCACATTTTCAACCTTTTTAAACTTTAACAAATAAACAACTTAATAGAAGAAAATAAAAGAATCCATCACATGAAAACATCCACATATTTGACACGGGTTTTGGTAATGCAAAAAACCAACTTGGATCAAAACTGTGGCGGGGATTAGTACCCACAAGATTTGCACTCTTTTGAAGTATGCCTTGTTAGTAGTTTAACCCTATTAGGACTTACAAAGACATGGCAAGGTATCACCTTGTTAGGAGATATTCATGTAGACTTGTTAGAAGCTTGGGTAGCCTAGTTAAAGGAATTTGAACACTAAATAAAGTATCACCTCGTTAAAGGATTTACAACAAGGACTTGTTAGAATCCACCCAATTAAGAGATTTTGACTATTGTAACTATTAGGGAACAACAAAAAGAATAATTTGTGTAATAGCACTACCTTTGCCTAATAAGATTCATTAAAATTCAAACTCACTTCTCAACACACTCTACTTCTTCCCGGATGGATCATACCTTGCACTTATTCACCACACTTGCTTGATTATGATCAACAACACAAATTGTTCATCCTTCAACTGTATATAATTGTTTTCCAACTCCACTACCTTAATCAAACCCTAAACATGTTATTGATATGAAATTAAAATATCCTATTCAAATAAAACTTTCATAAGACAATATCTTATTCTCTACAAAACTTTTACATGATCACACCAAGTAATTCAAATAATTTTGTGCTAAGGTCAAACACGTTTTAACCAACCACTTGCTTCCTCTAGAATCTTCTCCAAATTTTATTATTGACCAATGTGATGTCATATCATCTCCTCCATATATTCATCCACATCACGGGATCACTTCTAACTCATTCAAATTCATTGTAACCTTCCCATCAGTCACCAAACATCATTTAATTGATTATTTTGCAAGAATCATTCTTCTTTAGCATGTTCATCAAACATGTCGTTACTGTTAACTCTAAAATTTGCACCCTAAAACTAAGCACTAAAGTACTTAGAAATTCTAGATAACATGGGAACAATCACGAGTTTGTGGGTAAACTATAAAGGTGACTGAACCTCTAGATTCTAGTACAGTTCCTATTTGATGTTATGTGATGCCTCACCTAAACTATTGAAAACTGTAAACTTGTGAGGAAAAGGGATAGAAATTACGGAATGAAATTTTTCTTAAACCTAAGAGGTGATGCACCTGGACAAGATAAGGGATTTTGATATTTTAGCAACACAATGATAGGAATATTGACAACAATAAGATACAACTTTGATGAAAACCTCTGCATAACAGTGTTTCAGAAGAAGGCTCAAATGAATAAAATCAAAAAGATATAAACCACAATTGATATTATTTCCATTAAGACGCACAACTTATTACCTATGCATTGCAATTTTACTAACTCAAATAGATGCAGAAATGAGACATAAACTTAAAGGTTCTTTAGAAGAACACACACAAATAATGAGTCCCAAAGTAGATCCAGCTCGCTATATTATTCCTTCAAAGGCCAAAAACATCATCTCCCAATGATACAATCCAGAAAAGATAAATGCAGAGGACCATAAAAATGGCACAATAGCCTTCTTCTTCTCCAAAACTGAACCCCTTTACAATCAAAGTTCCAAGACTAAATATCCCAAATCCATAGGGTCGAATCCATCAAAGAAAGCCCTCAAAAAGAATGCAAAATCCATCCAAATGGATGACAAGTGAATGACGAACTGTGCCAAGTCATAGAAGAACCTATGACTCACTCATGATCACCCAGAAAACACTCCAGCTAACCACAAGGACTCCAAGTTACCATTACAAAGCTCAATTTCGACCCATTATGAATCCACAAAAATACTCCTTAAATGACTTGAAAACCATCAGTTAGAACTCCAAGTCTAAAATGCTCACTAAAACACTTGGCAATAGATTGCAGCACTGTCAAATCACTCAAAGAGACTCCAGCTAACAACTTGAAACTAAAGTCTAACCCTTGACATCTAGGTAATTAGAGTACTCACCTAGTTAAGTTAATTTCAACATGAAATTAACTATTTCTCATTGCATTTTAAATTTATTATTAAATAACTGACTTATAATTAGTCAATTAATTTAATAATAATTACAATTATTAATATGCAAATAGTGAAATATAAACAATAAAACTTAAGAAAAACCCTAAGTTATATTGTGACAAAACTAACAAAGCAAATAAAAAACATGACTTCAAAAAGTCACTCTATGTGGACTCGAAATTCCGTTAGAAAGGAATTAATTTGCAAAAGTTAGATTGCAAAACAAAACAAAAACTCCATCGCTCATTCTCGAGCCCTAAAATGCAAACACATAGGGTTTGAAACCCTGACTGCATTCTTCCTTCTTTTGGGCCTGCATGTTGAAGCTGACTTTGCATTCTTAATATGGAGGTGAGCATATTTAGTTGGGCATTGTGCTTCATTGTTTGGGCTTGTATGCTAGTGATGACTCTGCATTTTGATGTTGCTGGGTTCTATTTGTTGGGCACTGCTTCTTGCTATATTTGTGGAATGTGTTGTGATAAGCAACTCATGGAATACACCTATGAGTATTGTCTTTTTCTTGACTATGGCTATATATGTAACTAAAAACATTTCTTACTATCCTTTCCTGGCATTTCTCTTGCAAAAAACGTGACTCTTTCTCTAGTATCTTCGATGCTTCTTTGAATGTCTCATGAACAAACTCGTAGATTGAATCAATCTTCTGATGTAATTTTTTATTTTCCAACTTATATTTGGCCACTCTCTACTCAATCTATTTTTGGAATGAACTGGTTACCGTTAAAACTATAGTATGTTGTATTTGTGGACGCATTCATTTCTATTACTTGGGTTTGCGCAGAGCATTGAAAAGATGCGAAATGATCTTTTTCTGGTTGAGGGTGCACTATGGTCTCTGTGACATTCACTTCTGATATTGTCTAAAAAACTGCTTGTTTCTTCTTCTTTTTTGGGTTCTTGAATCTTGATGCCTTTCTTCACCTTTCTCTCTTGGTTGATCTATTTGATCATCTTTAAGAGTGTTTCTTGTAGGGATGGGTGCAGCTATAGCCTATTTGCTTTCCTTTCTGTTATCATGATTGCTAGCATATAGCTAAACTTAGCACAATTTTCATGAGAAAGTTACTAACTGATTTTCTTTTACTGCTGTTCTGAAAGTGTTTATTTATTATCGCTATTTAGCATTTCCCTGCTTCAATTTTTAACTTAAACCTGCTGATAGCATATTATATTTTGTATTTCGTTGCATCTCCCATGTTTTACTTTCTTATAAATTGTAGGCTTCAACAATTACATGTTGCTCAAAAATACCCTTTCCCTTTCTGCAGGCTCTACTGGTTGTTCCTTTGAAATTTAGAAATTATGCATGATCTTTATCATTTAATTTGCACAAGATCTTTGTATATTTCATCCTTTCAGTTACTTCGTTGCTGATCTCTCTTCAAATACCCTCAGTTATTTGCATTTATGTGTTTGCTACAGGAATAAATGTGAACAAAATGTCTACATTTTTGCTTGCACATCATAGTCTCCCATAATTGTTCTTGCTCTGTTTCTTCTTTGCATTTATGCATAGTAGCTTTCCTATGAATGCATTCTTCTTGCACCTTTCAATATTTTCACACCCTACCTTCAGCCTTGTCTCATGAATACCTTTCTTGCAGCCTACATCATGTCCATGACTAAAAGAATTCGTTGTATGGTGATGTCATGGTTGTTTGTTGTTGCTGGTACAACTTTATAGGATATGATCTTTGTTATAGTTGAAGGTGAATTTATGTATTTCTTCTAGTTTGCTGCAGGAAGAACATGAAATATATGATCTGCATTCTTTCTTTTATTCTTCTTCTTTACAAGGTTCGAGCACGGTCTCGTGACACTTGTAACCAAACTATTATTATTCTTTGACATTGATTATAGCTTACTTTCTTTTGCAATGAAATGCATCAACAGATGGAATATATTTAGCAGTAGAGATATTCAATCATTGCTTAGATCCTTTGGGATCTAATATCATTTCTTTTCGTCTTTTGCAGCTGTCGGGGAATTCAAGCTTGGAGCTGGATAGAGCAATCATAGGAAATCTATAACCAATCAAAGAAAAAGGCAATGACTAGTTATCTCTAAACTCGCTTCTTTCCTTTGAACATATTTTATCTGTTCATGTATTCCTGTATGAAAGAAAGCTAGCTAGGAAGCTATACTCACGGCTTGTGTGAGACCCTTTACTTTCAATATTTCAATCATTTTAATCAATTGTAAATGAAAATTGTACATATCAGTTATGATTTATACAATGAACATTGTCCTTCTTTGCTCAGAATAAAAATGATTTTAAAATGGAAATGAACTGAGACAAATGCATGAATGGCTTATGAATTCTTATGCAATGTTACAAATAAACTAAATTTCAGCATGTGTGAAAATTTAGTAACAGTTACTTCATTAGTCATCTTTCCATCTTGGAACTAATTTACCTATATAATGATAATGAGTTGATATCATACCCACATCTCCTTCACATAATCTTGTGGTTGCTCCACTTTTTCAATATATATTTCACAAGCCAATCAAATAATCTATTATTTTCACTAACTATTCTTCTAGTTGCACTATGAACTTGTCAATCAGATTATTCTTCTCTTTAGTAGTAGTAGACACCTTACACGCTTCAAGAGACATTCCCAATTCTCTCTTGATGATCACACAAATTGATCTTCGCTACAACACTCTAATTTATCATAATTATGCTTGGTATCATACTAGGAACAGGAGCTCAATAGTTGACATCAATGACAACACAATAACTAATCATCATGCAATCAAATTTGTACCATGACATTACTAACATCACCAACCAACACACCATCATTTATACTAGTTATGCTAACAAATATGTATTTGATGTTGTGCAATTATATATGACTTCTTGGTTTTGACATCAATGACAAATATAATGTTGGATTACTTATGTATACCCTTTTTTTCATTTTGATATTCAATCCCATAATTATACTAAAGTATTATTTTACCATTCCTTTGCCAAAATACCTACTCTTTATATGTAACATAAACAAGAAGTTTTATGTTTTCTCTTCTACCAACCCTTGAAACTAGAAACCTAATTTATAAAATACAATATCACCCCTAGGAAATCATCCATATTTAAATTTGAATTTATGGTCTCAGTGATTACTACAACCCTATTTCTTACTACATTCAAAATAGTTTCTTGCTTGCGATCCTTCTAAAATATTAGCATCACTTGTGTTATGAAGGTTCCAAACAATTCAAACTATCACTTGATTCTACTTAAATTAATCTTTCTTCACAATAAAGCTTATGTTGTGATCCTACAAAATCAAAGATGATAGTTCTTCAACAAAGTGAGCATTGAATCTACCATTTGGTATTTCACAAATCTCTCTAGCTAAACCTTCCCAACTACTCTCATTATCCTTTTCATTATATATATATATTATTTTAAATGCTCATGCAACTCACTTGCACACACCAATCTAGTTTAGAGATGTATTCACTTAGGGGTGCACGTTATTAAACTTCTATTAACTATTGTAGATGCTAGAAATATACCAAGTAAAGGATTAAATGAGGCAATTCCCCTTTGCACTAACTAGTTTCTTCCTCCACCAAAATTACATGATCATTAGGGTAGATATTTTCTCACATATATGGGCTTTGAAAAAATTAATGAGAAAATCCAAAAAGTTGCATAGTATTTGTAGTTATGGTAATATGTGCAAGATACCCAAACAAAAGCACACAAATATATTGAACACAAAATCCAAAGATCCAAACATGGGCACTACAAAAACAAAGTTGTCTTAAAGCAACCAAAATTATAGCAACTACCCTTGATTTTTATTTTATTTTAATGTACCAACTTAATAGATTAAGCATCATTGCTCTTGGCTTGAATGTGTCAACTTCACGATTTCATAGTTATTGTGATGGTGATAATATAATACAACTTATTCTTACTCTTGAATATTCAAGGGAATTCACTCACTTCTCTCATATGAGATCTTTGATATCTCTTAAACTAAGATTTTTGTTTCAATCCCAATATCTAATTGTCATCAATATTATACTACCATACCAAATAACACAAGGGTCGTATACCTACATAAGTCCCTAATTCTACAGAGATCATGATGTTGTCACAAATGGAAGGACCTCAAAGAGATCTATCCAAGTGTGTACCAAGAGAAAATATAGAGGAGAATAATAAGAGATTGAGAGAGCAATGCCAAATCGACTTTCATTAAAATTTTAAAAAAATATTAATAAGTGTCATACATGTCAAGCTATAACAGACCTATTTGAATACAATCTTTAGTTAGAGACCTCATATCCATTTCTAATGATATATTTCCTTAATCTAAGAGCTACTACTACTACCAATCAAGAGATACATTACATTACAATATTTAGGCATCATGACATGTAGGTTAACCCAAGAAAATATTACATTCTCCGAGAAAAAGAAATATATTACAACTAGTAGATCCAGTCCCAAATCAAAGGAACAAATGACATAAGTTGTGTAAGAGCCAATGAACCAATATTTAAGTCCACAGACAATCCAAGAACATATAAGTATGTGTCACCAAGCTTTGTACACCATTTTCATCACCAGTTTGGAATTCATCGATGGATCCAAGAACTGGAAAGATCATGCTTCCTAAGAGAGGAAAAATCATAATGAGAAACAATGATACAAATGAGTTGTGAGCCTAGGAACATGATCCAAGATAGGATTTTATTTTAATTTGATCGTCGTATCCTCTAACTTGAGAAAACGAATGATTACAAAATCAATCATAAAGACTATACAAACTGGCAAACTAGAAACAACTAGAAACAAAAAGAAAATTGGTTGATGGACGATTACTTTGAACCCAAGATCCTCCTACATCAAACACGTGTGGTTATTAAGAAATTAAGCCTGTCACTCTTCAATCTGAGAAGAATCAAACTGATCCAACTCAACATGATAAATCCATGAAGAATCCTCTACTGATTTGTGCTTCCACTTCACCAAGTACTCCATATACTCCTTGCCTCTTGTAATCCTTCCAACTCTGCTATCCAAGATTGCCTCTATTTTCTCCATCTACTTCTTAGGATATTGTTGTTTTAAATCCAAAAAATCCTCTAAACCCAAATTAGTCCTATGAAACTCATACAAATATGCAACATGGGATATGGGCGATATATCCATATCCTTAGGAAATTCAAATTCAAAAATCTTTCTAGAAGAAAACTTCCTCAAGATTCTACAAGGTCCTAACTTCCTCGTCTCCAACTACATGAACTAGAGATGCCTTACACTATACCTCAGAGAGACTGTGTAGCTTCATGACCACACCTTATAGCTTTTTATTTCCCCAAAGAGTGACCTTGGTTCAGGTTATCACCGCTTTCTTCTCTCCCTTGTCTTGAGCACATGGGACAAAGAGGTCTTATAGTGCCACCATCACTTGTCACTCTAGATATGTGAGACCTCATAGTTGTTATACTCGTCAGTGACACCCTTCCATCTTTTCTCGATGGTAGTTTAGGGTACCTACTAGCCCTAGTTCATACCCTTCAGTGCTTGGATTCTTTTTATGGAGGAGGGACCCTTAGTCCTTGCCTCATTCTTGTGTTCCTTGCTTCTTCTTGTTTCTCTTTTTTTCCCTATTTGCTTTCTTTCCTTGGCACCATTTGGTGCTCTAGCAGTTAGTGATCTTTTATCTTGTACGCTTTTCAATCCCATAGATCTTTTTGGTCTCTTATTGGACATTAATAAATTCATCTTATCTTATCTTATCTATAAGTTCCAACTAGAAATTCATTTCTTCAAATGAACCATAACCTCATCTCCTACTGAAAATCCTTATATCTCCTAGATCTATTATTCTTGTCTTTATACCTTTGGTTACAATGCCCCAAATGATGGTGAACCTCTTCATGAAATGACCTCATAAGATCTACATATCCTTCTTCTGTAACACTAATTTTATCTGCATGCCTAATATTCCTTAATTCTACAATTGCATTATGATTCATACATGTAACAATCTCAAATGGTGCTTTACCAATGCTTCTATTTACAAAATTGTTATATGAAAACTCTACTTGTGCCAAAACTAAATCCCAAAGGCTAGGTTTATCTTCAAGCAAACATCTCAGTAAATTACCCAAGCTCATCTTTGCAACTTATGTTTGTCCATCAGTATCTGGATGAAAAATAGAACAAAACTTCAATTCCATATTCATCTTCCTCCAAAGTGTCCTCCAAAAATATCTCACTAACTTATTATCCCTAACTCAAACTATACTCCTTGGTATTCTAGATGCTATCTCACAATCTTCCTAAAGAATAAGGTCCACTACATACACTGCTTCTAAAGTCTTTTTATAAGGAATGAAATGTGACATCTTAGAAAATCTTGTTTACCACAAAAAAAAAAAAGAATTATTTGTGTTTTAGGAAACTCCAAAACAAAATATATGTTAATATCCTCCCAAGGTTTACTAGGTACAGGCAATGGTGTGTATTATGTCATATTATGACTACTACCTTTAGCAACTTGAAAAAATTTGTTACCTTGCATAGATTTTTGAACATCCTTATGAATTTGTGGCCAATAATATATTTCTCTAGCCAAAATCACCATCTTATCAATACCAAAATGTCTTGCAAACCCTCCTCTACATTTCTTCTTAATTGTATTTTTCTTATTGATCCTCTAGGTATGCACAATTGAACTCCTTTGAACAACGTATCATCCTATAAGAAAAATTCCAATCACCTGCTTTGGCCAACTTCAATAGGTTTATTATAAGCTTTCCATGGTTCCAAAATCTAGATCATCCTCATACAAAGTCTTCAATTCGTCAAATCCAAGCAGTTCTATTCTCATCCCAGTTAACATTTTTTAATCCTACTCAATGCATCAACTACATTGTTTGACTGTCCACTCCTATACTTCAAACCAAAACTATAACTCTACAATAATGCTACCCATCTTGTGTGTCTCTCCTTTAACTTACATTATCTACTCATAGGGGGTATGCAAGGGCCAAACAAAAAGCAAACAAGGAAGGATGAATTGGGGGAGGCGTAGAGGAGTGCAAGAAGTACCTTTCTCTAGAAAAGTGACCGACTACCTAACCCTAAAATTATGGGCTATGGACAGCCGCAATTCAACCTAACCCTCTTGTCAATCTAGTGATGTATACCCCTACCTTTGGATCTCGGGAGACCTTACCTTTTATTAATGCATGCCCAACCCCATTCTTTCTTTCTGGAGGAACAACCCCATTCTTTTGATAAAGAGATCCTTCCCTACCCCTACTATTCAATGAAGGCCCCTACAATAATTCAGGATTTTTCCAGTTCGATCCTTAATAAAGAGCTAGCTAATAGTAGGTGGAAGGATTAGAAGAGATGTTACTGACCTACTTATAAAGGAAAGGCGAGACTGCTCCTCAAGGTAGGATAACAGGTTCAAACCATGCGCTCCTGTCATGAGGGAGGTTAGTTATGATCTGGACTTTATGAGTACAAATAAAGAAATGACACTCGTCCAGCTAGGAAAGGGTGGGAGGCAGGGGTGTTCATGTAACACAAGTTTCTTTGGTAATAAGTAATGTCTCCATTTCTTCAAAGCTTGAAGTATGACATAAAAAATTTGGTCATAAATTATCTCATCCTTACATTATTTAGGTTCTCATTGTAAAAAGAAATAGGTCTAACTTATCGATTCGACACTACTCCAATTACATTTTGTAATGCCTACCCCTAGTTGATTTTTCTGTTGTATTGTTGGATTCTTTTAGGCCAGTTTTCTGATTGCATTTTATGATTATCGGTACGGGGTTACCGGATTTGATTATATGTCATTTCATAATCAGTTAATTTATGTGATGAGTTGTTTAGTTATTCATGTGTTTATGTTTATCCTTTTAATGATGATATATGTATGTTCAATTAGTGACTGCAGTTATCTCATGATGTTAAATATATGGATTAATTATATGCAGTTTCTATGGTTACTTACCCCATACCTGCATGTGTATGGTGTACATGTTTGTTTTACTTTATGATTGACGTTCTTGATGTGGTTGAGGGAGGGAGTCATAGTCACCTGCTAGTCGGGATCTACATGATGTACCACACTCTACCATTGCATGTTTAGTTTAGAATATATGAGTTTGTACATGCGTGGATTTTATGTAGATTGCAGGTATCAGGTATCAACTTCCCTAAACCGCCAAGATGAGCATACCTTATCACAATATCTCAATGGTATAAGTGAGGAGATAACTCTTGAGTCTGAATTCTAAACCTTAAGCCAATTGTCCTAAAAAGTATGACAAGTATCTTAGATGTTTACCCGTCTGAGTTCGTCAAGTGATGTCAATTCGTGATCTTGACCCTGGAGTTTAATATAGTTCTGTGTCTTCAGTTGAGTTGTCGTACTTGGTTTTGTGGGTTTGTGATGATTTTCTATTTTAATTAAATCATATTAAAAGATAAGTTAATGATTTAATTTAATGGAAATTTTATAAAGAAAATTCAATATTTAATTAATTAAATAAAAGAATTAAATTTAAGAGATTTTATTAAAGTTCTAATTTTGGTGTTTTATATTTATTTAATTTAATAATAATTTATTTAGGAATTTTATTTTAATAATAAACTCTAAATAACATTATTAGTTCATTTAAATAAATATTATACTAAAAACATCTCGCAAATTAATAAGAGAGAGCAAGCAATAATTTAATAAAGTTTATTTTAATTAAATTATATAAAGCTTATGCATGAAATTAAAATATAATAAATTAATTAAAGAGAGAAAGAAAATGAATTTAATAAAGATATTCTAAATTGCTTAGAGTGTGTGTGCATAAAAATTAAAATATAATAACAGATAAAGATCAACAAGTCTTCTCGAGTGATTGCACAATTGAAGCCCTAAATTTATGGGAGAACTCTTTATCAGAGATCTAGAGATTATTTTGCAAAAATGGTGGTTTAGGGGAGTTGATTTCCGAGAAGAGGATTTTCAAAAGATAAAGAAATTCTTGTGTGTTTTGTGTGTTCATGGTTTTAACATCAGATTCAGGTAGGATCTTGTGGGTTTATGCACTAGTTGCTCATTCTTGATTTCTCTGTCTTCTCCGTGTTTGCAAATTTGTTTTTAGAATTAAATCGATTTGAAAGCCTTTGTATGTGATTTCATCGTTCATCATTTGAGAAACCTCTGTCTATGAATTGAATCTGAAACCCTTGTTTGTGATATTATTGTTCTTCATTTTGAGATTATTTGTATACGAATTGGAAATATGAAACCCTTGTTTGTGTCTATATTGCTCTTTGTTTTCAAAAGCATCTATGAACAAGCTTAGTATTTGAAACCGTCATTTGATTAATTTGATAATTCATAGTTTGAATCAATTAAGAAATATGTGTTTTCAGAATAGGGTTTGGGAAAGTTTTCATTTTCAGCAAGTTTCCATTTCAGGAAAGATTATGTTTTTAGTAAGTTTCCATTTTTTGAAAAATTTTCATTTTTAGAAAGTTTCTATTTCTAGAAAGTTTCCATTTTAGTAGGTTTCCATTTTGGGAAAAAAAATTGGGAAAGTTTTTTGTTTTAGCAAGTTTCCATTTTTGGAAAGTTTCCATTTTTAGCAATTTTTTCATTTTTTGAAGATTTTTGTTTTTAGTAGGTTTCTACTTTCTTGAAAGTTTCCATTTTTAGCAAGTTTCTGTTGTTAATAGGTTTCCATTTTTTAAAAGTTTCTATTTTTAGCAGGTTTCTATTTTTGGAAAGTTTTCATATTTAGAAATTTCAATTTCAGGAAAGTTTCTTTCTAGTTTAATAAATATAAAATTATTTTTGGTGATAATTGATAGTTATTATTAATAATAATTTTAATAAGTATTGTTAAAAAAATTAATTTAATTATTTCAAATTTTGATTTATTACTTTATTATTTAAATATAATTTTAAAGTATAATTAAAAAATGAAAGACATTAATTGGGAGAATAAATGTTTTCTTTTATAAGTTAGGATATGTTTATATGGTTCAGATATATGAAAATGATTTATAACACTAGGGAAATTTTATGATTTGATGACCTTAGTAGTTATCATACATTGAAAAGACGAAAACTGTAATGTGTTTGTTTACTGAACTCTGATGTTTTGATAACAATATTGAAACAACTTGATATGAATTGTTGAATTGTCTGGGATTCTAGTGAACTCGAAAACCTTAGTGAATCTGGCAACTAAAGAAATGGAAATTGAAACCCTAATTGAGATCAAAAACATTATGAACTATAATACTTGAAAATGAAAATGAGAACTTGAAAACCTATAAGTGAAAATTAAACCTTGGTGTTTTCAAACCTAATGTATTGAGAAAGTTACATTGTATGTATTGTTTGCAATGTGTGATTTACTGATGTCAGGCTAGGATTGACTTAGCTTTGACCAGTCAGCATGTTTACCAAAGGCTTGGGGATTTGTTTTGTGTTGTCATGATGATATTTTGTATACGATCTTTTATACCTGACCATGGTGATGTGTCATGTGTGTGCTATGATGAGTTTGATCAGATATTTTGATGTGCTTTCTAGTTCTTGTGTAGAATTGAGGTGGATGATGTGTCTTTCCTTATATAACCTTTGAGTCTTCAATCAGTTATCCTTTGATTGCTTCCCAATTGCTTGTATAGGACTAAAGTGATTATATGATTTTTTTTTGGTAATGTCATGTAATGACATGGATTTGGTTTATGTGTACTGGATTTTGGATAAGTCCTGTTAGGATGATCGTATGGTGAAATCTATCATAATGATCAATAATATTTTAGTGCTTTTCAGTTGCTTGTTTAGGAACTGGTGTGTGGTTTATAGTCATTTGAGATCTTTTGCTTTTGCTAATAAGCTTAAGGTAGGTTATATGTATGTCATATCGAGAAGTGGCTTGCAATAGAGGCTGAGGCCCTAAAGAGGCTAACATGCAACCCATTGTAGGTCATTTTAATAAGTGATAACATTTCATTAAATGGGTTTAAAATGAATTAATAAGATATTGGTACCACAGAAAGTCACTAGGGCGTCCAGAGTATTAAAAAACTACCAGGGTAACCTTAGAGCTGACTTGTTAGTATGCCTCGTTTGTACGAAAGGATATTGATGCCACATAGAGTCACTAAGGGGTCTAGAGTATTAAAAGACTATTGTGGTAACCTTATAGTTGGCTCATGCAGTGACACTTGCCTGCTTGCATAGTAGATTCCCTACGTGTATATGTTGTCTCTGGGTTTAGTTGATATTTCTATCTTGGTACCCTTTGAGATAGTTTTCTTTCAGGTGATTCCTTGAACTTAGATTTTGGTTTTGACTTTTGAGCTTGTTATCTGTATGGGAGTTGAGTTTATCTCCTCAGCACAATGGGAGTGGACCTTTTTGGGTTTCATAGGGTCAGGTGGTAGTGCATTTTCTTATACCATTGGGATCCGACCGTTGGATGTCATTGTTGGATGTGTTTGTGCAAATGTTCCTTTCTATTTGATCTTGTATTTCTATGATGGATGGTTATACTCTAAGTGTATTATATTTGAGTTCATAGATCTTACGAGATGATGTAATCTATTTTATGATGTATATTATTTCAGCCTCTCATACCCTTGTTGGAAATTTGTTCAGTGCTCCCCTTAGGATTCGTGACAAGGGCTCAACCGCCTCTTGTGTACTATAAGTTGAGTGGTTGTATCAAGCATTCACAGATCGATCTTTTGGTGCAACGACAACCCCACTCTAACAAGTGGTATCAGAGCTTGATCATAGGTTCAAATCCTCAGACCCTCAAGTAACCTGAGGGGGAGATTGTTGGAAACTTGTTGAGCACTCCCCTCAGGATTCGTGACAAGGGCTTAACCACCTCCTATGTACTATAAGTTGAGTGGTTGTATCGAGTATTGACAGATTAGTCTTTTGGTGCAACGATAACCCCACTCTAACAACCCTATGATCTGTACAGTGGATGGATGTGCATTCTATTTATTGTCAAGTGACATTCGAGATAATTGTATATTGTTTAAATGAATTTTATATATTGATTTTAGTATTAATTAAACTTAAATGTAATTCACCGTCATAGAACCTTAAGAATTGTAATCTATTTTATGGTATGTGTTTATGTGAACGTTAATGCTTCCGCTATATTGTATGTTGTTTAAATTTTATTTTTATTTTTTTTAAATGTTTGGCAAACTTAGTGAAACTTTAGGTTAATTTCTTTTGGGTTCCTTGGCAGGGCGTTACACATTTCACTTGATCACACTCTAGTTGAAATGTCTTTGTGAAATCAAGTCAGGTCAATATTGGTTGTTCAGTAACTATTTGTTTCAATAATTCAAAACTTTTAGTTGCTCCATATGTCCACTTGAAATCCATAAGGTCACCTCTCATAATTTTTGTCATAAGATTGCAAACCAAATTAAAATTCTTGATAAAATTATGGTAAAAACTAGCCAATCAATTAAATGATCTAACTTCTCCCACACTCTCCAGTGTTGGCCATTCAAGAATTTATTTAAACTTTTAAGGATCCTTCTTCAAACCTTAAGTTGAAAGTAAAGATCCCAAATACACTAAATCTTTCTTTATAGGAGTATATTTCTTGATATTGATCAATAATTTTTCTTCCTTCAATCTTTTGTAATACTTATCTCGGATGCAATAAATGTTCATTATTACACTTCTTAAAACTCAAATTATCATGCAAGTATATAATCAAAAATTTACCAAGAATTTCTTTAATACATCATTTATTAGCCTTATAAAAGTATTAGGTTCATTGGTAAAACCAAAAGGCATAACCAACTGCTCAAACAAACCCTCATTAGTCTTGAAAGAAGTCTCCAATTCATCACCTTCTTTGATTTTGATCTGACAATAACCACTCTTCAAATCAATTTTGTTAAAATAGTTTGTTCCGCTCAAACAATCTATTATGGCATCCATCCTAGGTAAATGAAATGTATACTTCATTGTGATTTTGTTTATATCTCTAGAATCAGCACATGTTCCTAATTATGTATTCCTTGTAAGTGTCAATACAACAGGTATTGCAAGTCAATTATTTTTGCAACAACTCTTGCACTTTCTTATTCAACTCTTCATTCTCTACATGTGTCATTCTATGTGGTGTCTTATTTTGTATTCTTCCTCTCAAAATCAGATTCGTACAATGATTGATACTCCTAACATGGGGTAATTCATCAAGTACATTATCTAAAATGATGTCTTCAAATTCTATCAACAATTTCTTTACTTGTAGTGGTTGCTCATCCACTATTCTCAAATTAGGTTTCTTAAGAATCAAAGAAAAACACACACTCTCTTTCCTTAAGCCATCTAGAAATGTTTTTCTTTCAACTAAACAAACTATTATTGTGGTACAATTCACATTCTTAGAATTTTCTACTAGAGGTAACAATACTTGCTTCATCCCATTATCCACAATAGCATACCTATGTAATCTACCATCATGCATTACTTGCCTATCATACTGTCATGGCCTACCCAACAAGATATGACAACAACTTCTTGGTATAATATCATAAAGAATTTCATCAAGCTATGATCCAATCTTCAATTTCACAACATGTTGTTCACTTACCATAACCTATGATCATCTTTGATCAACCAATTTGGTGTGGGTTCAGGTGCTTCATTTGTGGCAACTACAACTTGGTAACCAATTCCTCTTACGCTATATTATTTCAACTTCCACTATCAGTGATGACTTTGCAACACTTTCATGTAGCTTTACATATGGTTTTGAACAATTTTTCCTCATCATCAATTCTTGATTAGATTCCTTATTACATGGGGCTTTTTTAACCACTAGGGCTTCTCCATCTTGTAGTTTATTCATTGATTTGCTTGATTCCTCTCACATATGCATTTCTACTATTTATATTGATCTTCTTGCTTGAATTCTCATGAATGTGCTCAAACACTTTATGATATTGTCCACACTTGAAACAAGTTCCTTTAAATCAATTTTTTTCCTCTCTTTTGTAGCCATTGCCACTTGGGTATCCACCTCTTCCCTGGTATGAAATTTCTTCTTTTAATTCTAACTTGCCTTTGTTTGCATAGGAGTAATGTGTACCTCATTTTGCAAATGATCTACCTCTGCCTTTTTGAAATTTTCCACCTCTTTCTCTATGTCTTTTTTCATGCCTTTCATTCAACTTTTCTCCTACCCTCAAACAAAATTGGTATGCTTCCTATATGTTATCCATCTTGACCAAACTAATTTCATCCTCAAAAGAAATCCTCAAACCGTTGAGATAACTATCAAATATTTCAACTTCATCATTCATGTCTAGATATGATATCCAACCTATATAATTCTTCAGTGTATTTCTTCACACGAGACTCTCTTTGCCTTAGGTTCTACACTTTCCTCAACGAGCTTACTTCATAATCAACTGGTAAGAATTCACCCTTCAATTTATTCACCATCTTATCCTAAGATTTGATTTTGTCCTTTCCTCTCTTTTGCCTATCAAACTGTAATTGTCCACCATAAAGATGCATGTCCCTTCAACTTAGTGTGAGCAATTTTCAACTTCTTATCTACATGTGTACTCTCACACTCAAAATACTTTTCCAACTCAGTAATCCAATCAAGAAATTCATCTAAATTTATCTTACCATAATTATTAGGAAAATTGAAATGTGGTTTTGCATTAACCCTAGTTAAGGCTCTTAAGAATCTTGCATCTCCTTGTTCAAGTACAAGTTCGTTGTTTCCTACAACTACTTCAGCTTAATCACCACTTAATCTACAATCAATCTACATCTTCTTTGGGTAGTCTCCACGGCTTCCAATCTAGCTACTATTTGTCTCAACATATCCATTACACTTGAATCTGCTTCTCTCCTTCCGGTAACCATTTTTGTCAACCCTCTATGATTGTAGGCCAAATCTCAACTCTGTCACCCTACGACCAAATCAACTAGTATATTTATATAGTGTGTGAACTGTTAATACACCAAATATATATGTATGTGAATTTGTGTGTGTGTGTGTACATGCATACATAATACACGTGTATGTATTATGTACATATAGGTATACATGCATAGATATATACATACACAACTGTATATATATATAGAGAGAGAGGGGGGGAGGGGGGGGGTAATGGCACTGGCTAATCTCCAGACAAAATGCACCAAATACAAATACTATATATATATATATATATATATATATATATATATATATATATATATATATATATAAACATGATTCTTTTTCAGATTCACGAAAACACAACAAAATTTTCTCAAAAAATTTGTTGTTTTCGATCACAAAATATACATATCATGAAGATCAAATACTGAAAATTTCAAAAAAAATCATTGTGTTTTCCTTTTTTTGAAATTTAGTCAATGGTGCAATTTGTAGGAAGGATAGCCGCATCCAATAGTAATTTTCTCCTGTAAGAGTTGATGAAATCCAACTCCGCAGTCGCCAAGATCACTTGCATACAAAAAACCTGTCAAAGGGAAACCAAGGTAGGAAGAGGTGGAGCTTGGGAAAAATCCTAAACGGACATGAGAGAGAGAACATATTGCAAAACAAGATTGTATTTACAATGGAATGAGTTATGAGTTGTGAAAATACAATGAGAGAGCCCAAATATAAAAGCCTCATGGAAACTTGTAGAACAAGCTGGAAAGAGGTAAAAGATAAGGTTGACAACCAGGCACACTTCCAAAAAAAGGTGGAACATGCTAGAAGGGAACAAACTCTAGTGTTGTCAACAACTCATCACTACATGCATTAAATACTAAATATTAAATAAATGTATTAACCTAAGCAAGCTTAAGTAAATAGAATAAATAATTAATAATTAATTAATTATTTACTCTAACACCCCCCCTCAAGTGCCACTTAGGGGAATTCCTTAAGCTCACAAAACTAAGATGAAAATGCAGAATGGGTCCCAACAATGAGGCCATGTTAGGTACCCATGTACAATGCAAAGAAATGCAACCTCTGTAAATGGAGAAAGAGAGAAAACCACGTGGGAAAAACCCTCCCCCAAAAAGAGGTAAGAACCTAGTGAAGAACAGAAGAAGCCTCCAACTAGGCGAATGTCCCCTAAAACATGAACAAAGATTGATCATGAAGAGCATCACTGAAGCATGAAGAAGCTGCAAAATCTATCATCAAAAAGAAACTGTTGATCTGAAAAACCTCCATGAAAGAAGAAAGCACGAACCGAGCATGTCTATATGGTAGATGATCCATCTCACCAAAATGCATAGGTAGTTAGTCACTGCAATCGCCTCATAAATAGGATCAACCACTGAATACATAGCTCACACTATCGAACCATCAAACCAATGATGCATTAGAACAACAACATAACCCCCCCTTAATGCAAACAGGGTGAGATGACAGGCAACTGAGAAGGTGCGCCAAAATCCTCTGCAGACAAGACCAAGAACGACAAGAGAGGAAGAGGTACAAACACCTATAAAGACACAATCACACCGACGCTGCATGGGGCTAATGTCGTGGAAGGGACACTCACTTGACAAAGGAAGAAGACCAAAAAAAGGCAACATCTATCCCCCCATGGTGCTTTATAAAAATAGTGCAAGTACAGATGTCTCAAAAACAACATTCATGAACACGAAATGCAAAAGTGGCACTTTATCTCAATGCGTATAGAAAAGAGCTTACAAATGATGTTTACAATGATCAAAACAGGAAAAAAGATGACACAAAAGAAAGGACAGCTCAAAACAAAAGAAACCATGCCAGGAAAACGATCCTCGAACCTGAAACACCCAAGATATCCACCATAGAGCAAAAATGCCAAAAAATATGATAGAAAGAGCATGAGCCAGAATCTAAGGAAAAAGACTACATTTCTGAAAAGGCGACAAAACCAGCTTTCCAAAAATATAACATTTTCAAAAAATCGAGATGGGACGCAAAAGATATGCATGTCGAATCAAAAACAGAACTTCGGACTTCAACTAGAAAAACGGACAACAAAACCACATCAAAACCTAAAAATACATGCACCTATGTCTCTATCTCGGAACCAGCTTTCTGGCGCTTTTTTCGGATCAGAAAAATACCTCTATATGCTCAAGATATGGCCAAAAAACTGAAGGTAGGTCAAAAAGGACCCTAAGAGCCTGGCAAGGGTGTTGGTGTACGCTGACGTCATGCTAATGTCAGCAGATCACGGCATTAAATTTGACGACCCAACAGTTGTCAAGGCAAAAAAGAAGCCACGTGGCAAGTGGGTGGCATGGCAAGGTGTTAGGTGTTGCTGTGGCGACTTGTCGGTGCTGCCGCTAGCTGCGGTGGAGCGCAGGCCGCGCAGTGGTAGAGCGGGGGTGGCCGTTGGGTGGCGCACTCATAAATTGATTTTTTTTTTTTTAAATTGTTTGCCTACGTCCATACAATGCATACGAAAAAGCCCTTCGAGTAAAAAATTTTGCCTCCTGGAGCCCTGTCACCAAAGTCGAAAGTTTTTATATGGATCCTAGTTGAAAAATCCCTTCTAAATCCAATGGCAATGTCCGTTTGGGCCCAAAGTGCTCCGAAAAAATGCTCTTCTCCCAAAATGAAGAAAAATACACAAACAAACTAGAGTTTGTGTCTCTGAATCGCGGCTTCAAAAAACTTTCAATGAAGCAACAGTAGGGAGGCTCTGATACTATGTAGGAGTTGATGAAATCCAATTCTGTAGTCGCCAAGATCACCTGCATGCAAAAAACCTATTGAAGGGAAACCAAGAAAGGAAGAGGTGGAACTTGGAAAAAACCCTAAACGGACATGAGAGAGAACATATTGCAAAACAAGAAGATTGTATTTACAATGGAATGAGTTATGAGTTATGAAAATACAATGAGAGAGCCCGAATATAAAGGCCTCATGGAAGCTTGTAGAACAAGCTGGAAAGAGGTAGAAGATAAGGTTGACAACCAAGCACACTTCCACAAAAAGGTGGAACATGCTAGAAGGGAACAAACTTTTGTGTTGTCAACAACTCATCACTACATGCATTAAATACTAAATATTAAATAAATGCATTAATCTAAGTAAGCTTAAGTAAATAGAATAAATAATTAATAATTAATTAATTATTTGCTCTAATAGCTCCAACATATGATACATCTATATAGTGACTAGCTCAACTATATGTCATTTACATAGCGATTAGCATTTATAGTGTGAGTAACTAACACATCCACATTGGAAAACTATCACTCGCCCTTTGTGCATCACAAATAAAAATAAATATCCTTGCATTGCACACTGCACCATGGGTCACAATGTGTTCCTAGTCTTCATACTACACTCATTGTATGTCTTGGGGCCAACAATGTCAAATATTTCATTTCCACATCAAAACATGCCCAAAATTATGTTATGAGTTTAGTCTAATTATTATCATTTAGTAGAAATTGTATTCACTATAGTTACCTCAATGGCTAAGCAACAAGGACAACCAGCACCGACATGCAATTGGCCCCACAACCCACATGCTCCTAGTGAAATCTGGTAATGTCTTAAACCAATGCGAGGAATCTCTCACTTGCATGCAAATTGTAGTAACCATCTGCTAGCTAGGTTGTATGACTAACAATCTACCAACATAACACACTCCTTGACTAGGGTCAATCTCAAGCAGATAAACTTATCTAAAGTAGGTTGTAGACTTTATCCTTTGCTGAACCCCTCTAGTCTTTGTGTTAGAAGAATACAAACCTCTATTAATGCCCTCATAGGGTCCTAACTACATGTGTTGTTGTAAAGCTTAACACCTCTACTTGACTCAGCACTATAACAAGAATAAATATTCCTTCTTTAGAAGAAGTAAATCATAATTGACTTATATAAGAGTATATAGTCAAGTATTATAGGTTCAAGATTTAATTTGCAAGCACATTATATATTAACTACAAAATATTATTTTCTTTTATCTCTTCCATAACCATCTATTACCCAATTCGGCCTCATATTAAACTTATGAAATAATAATGGTAAAATCAAATAGGAACAACATCAAAACTTGAGAGTTATCCCCCCTACATTCTTCCCCTGTGAACTTGAGGTCACAAGGGTATCCTTCACCCAAGTATTGCCTATGGTCTCGCTTCCAAATGGGTCAAAGATATGAGTAATTCTTCTTACTAGGTCTCTTGTACTTCAAAGGACCTTTACACAAATTCTCCATAATTGAAGTTTTATTAATTAATAACACGAGATGATAGTTGTGAAATCATAACTAAGTTCGTACTTTTCCAAGTTAAAACTTTCAGTAGCTAAAACTCTCAAGTTGTCCTCAATTGGAATTGGATCATTTCATTGGGATGAAGATTCATTGGAGATGGTGATTTCAAAGGTTATAATGGACAAAGATGACTCTTTCCTTTCCTCAGCCAAAACCCAACAACTATTCGCCACTTCCCTCTAAAGTTGTTTTCCTACTTTAATGCAATATTCCTTTGTTGCTTCCCAAGATAGTGTAGAATATGGACTACCTTGGCAGTTTAAAGTGATTCAACAAGAAGAATAAAGCCACCATTAAATCATGAACATGATTTGAATAACTATCTATCACTTTGATGGATTGTCTCTCCAAACCCCTCTATTTAGATTCTACCATATATTTATTCTTCTACATGCCTTCAACTACATTGTCTCTCATTTTCTACCTAAATATCTATTGAATCTTCTCCTTGGGTGGCAAGAAAATAGAATGCTAACAAAATTTGTGGAATATTGCTTTTCACATGTCCAATGTGCTTCTATGCATGTTTCTTAAGCCTTTACCAAAAATTGCTTTCAAGACTAACCTCACTCTTCTCTAATATTTCTCTAATATTAGACTTTGAAGGTTGATCTAGCCAATCTTGGGCTCCAACGCACCTCCAAAGACAATTGTGGACTTCTATCCGATTATGGGTGCCACCTGCTCGAGATGTGTGAGTCCTCCGACGTGGTAATTCTAAACGCCCTCTTGTGCTTCCCAAGTTTCAGGCTCTTCACTTGCCCACATTCTAGTGGTGCGAGTGTTGTGGACTATACTCTTGATTCAACCTCCTTCATTCAGTCATTTCACCACTTCTCCATCTCTCGCCTTCCCTTGGTCGATCACAATTTCCTTAGCCTTTCGCTTAACTATTCACCCTACCCTCAACTTCCTTCCCCCCTCGCTTCCCCTTCCCCACCCTCCTCTTGTCCTAGCCTGCACCCTTGCCCACTTTCGCTTCGCCAAGAACAACCCTACTATCTTCACCTTCCATCTCAAGCAACTTCTTCCCCCCGGTAGCTTCTCCGAGATTGACCAAGCTATTGCTATGTTTGTCTTGTTGACAGCTGCAATATGGGAGTTTGCTCTTCTTTCCATCCCCCATCATCTTTTTCGTTGCTCCAAGCGACATAATACATGCCTTATGAACCAATGGTTTGATGATGATTGTAAGTCTTATCATCGCCATTTCCGTTCGACCTTTAAGACTTGCTTCGCTGGTTTCACCAACCTTCAACCTACTTATCGTCGTTTCCTTCGCTCCAAGAAACAATCGTTCATTAATTCCCAATGCTGCTCCTTGTGTGTCATGCTTCCTTAGGATCCCAAGTTGTTCTGGTGCACTTTATTCCCTCATTCCACCACCTCACTCTCCTCCCTTGATTTCATCTCCTTCACTACCCATGCCTCCACTCAGTACGACATCCCTGGCCAACCCCACCTTCACCTCACCATGCCTCCCCATTGCTGCCATCTTTTTACCCCCTCCAGCATTTGAGGCCATCACATACATGAGATGTAGTAGGGCGGCTAATGATGAGGGTTTTTAGGCGAAGCTCTTCAGTGTTGTGCTCCTTTCTTCTCACACTCTAAGAATGTGGTATGCACTAGCATCCCAATCTCCTGGTCAAGGCATGTTATCTACCCGATCCACAAGTCAAGGCTAACTTCGGACCCCAACAACTATAAGACTATCATGATTGGATACACCTTCGCCAAGCTCTACACCATAGCACTGAACACTATTCAGAGAGCTTGACATGAGAGATTGTAGTGCTAGAGGCCAAGTTGGATTTCAGGCAAGTTACCAGACCATGGACCACATCATGACATTACGAGTTATTATTGAGGAGGCTCAGCACCGCTCTACGAAAGTTTATTGTTGTTTCCTAGACTTTCCTAAGGCTTTTGACACCATGCCGTAGGGGGTCCTTTCCTAGCGGCTTAGAGACGTCGAGATTTCAGAGATCTTATTAACAACTATTATGGGGTTATACGAGAACGTAGTAAGTAGATTCAAGACTTCTAAGGGTTTCTCAACTCCTCTCCAGAGCACTATTGGGGTGAAACATGGTTGCCCTCTTTCCCCCACATTGTTTGGCATTTATATTGATTAACTCAAGACCACCTTCAGAGAGTCTTCACTCCCAAGTGATGGTTGCTACTTACACCAAGTTTTGATCTCCATTCTCCTATATGTTGACGATGTGGTCCTTTCAGCATCTTCTCCCAAGAGTCTTCAGAGGCTCCAAAACGATTTAGGCTCCTTCTGTGACTTATAGCAGTTGACTGTGAACCTGAGTAAGATTCGGGTTATGGTATTCAACGGTCTAAAGAGATCTGATCTACACTTTTATTTTCAAGGAAAGGAGATTGAGATCGCCTCTTCTTACACATACCTCGGTGTCAAGTTCTTGAGACATCGCTTCAATATGAGACCTCCCATCCAGCCCAGAGTTAACAAGGGGATGTGCTCCATTGCTATGCTAGAGAGAAAATGCTTCAGACACCACTTCCAGGACACGATGTCCAAGTCATCCCTCCTGGACTCCTTGGTTAGACCGACAATGCTTTATGGTTCAGTGGTTTGGGGACCATCTCTTCTCGACTCAAATTGGGCCTCTATTGAGTGTGTTCAAACTCTGCTTCTCGGACACGTTATCAAATGCCATAGATTCATCCCCCATGACATTATTTTTGGTAGAATTTAGAGCTCATCCTTTCAGACTAGGTGTCATTTTTATTTGGTTTGGCTTCTTCACCATCTTTGTGGCTTTGCAAACTCAATGATTGGGCGTCACCAATATTCTTACTTGGCCTATTGTCCTTTACTGTCGTTGCTACCTCAGATTCCTCCCTTGGAGGTCGATGTTGGTACGCTTAGGCGACCTCTTTGTTGAGCTCAATAGGAATAGATATTGACCACCTCCCTCCTTTCCAGTTTTCATTAGATGCCCCTACTCATCTCCTCCCATCACAATAGAATCTAAATGGGCATGTCACAACAGATATTTATAAGTAGTACATCACCACGACCTAGAGTAACCCGATCAAGGGGTTACGTCCTAAGATGGCCTCTTATGTTGAGCACTTCTTGGTTATCATTGATGGGATTATTACACGACTTAGTTACTTATCACGGTGTTGGTGTCATCCCTTATGTATCTCCCTTGGATCTTTCAAAGTCGGCTCCCACCGATTATGGATTCAGACTGATCATCATATGAGCAGAGATGACTGGATCTGTCATGTATGCTCCTTGACAGAGGCTGAAACAAAGACTCATTTCATCTTTCGCTGCTTGTCCTACTATGAGATCAGAGGGAGGTTCTATTGCCTATTCAGAGAATGTAGTTCCCCCACAACTTTCTTCATGTATAAGGATCAAAGATGCCTAGCGCTCTATCTCAAGGAGAGATGCAGTTCCGGACTCCAATTTGCAGTGCTTGACCCCCCAAAAGGTCAAGGATCAACCCCTCATCGCCACCTTCTTCTCCCCCTCCCCCTCCCCCTTGTCTCCGACAAGAGGGGTGAAGCGGACCTCCAATGCTAGTAATACCCCCATGGTTGGCCACTCTAGATCAGTGAGACCCTGCACCAAGTTTAGTATTACTACTACTACTACTCTTACTCCTCAACAGCATCACTCCCGCAACTCACAACGACAGACTAGAGGTCCTTCATGCCAAGATTCATCTCGTTTGATGTTGGAGTTCTTTCAGCGAGGGGAGGGTCCCTAGTTCTTGCCTCCTTGTTGGCCCCTTTGTTGTTTTGTTTTATTTTGTTCTCACTTGCTCTTTCCCAGACACCGTTTGGTGTCTTTTAGTTCGTTACTTCCTTGCTTGTATGTTCTCAGTCCCTTAAACCCTTGGCAGTTTTTTGTTGGACATTAATAGATTTATCTTATCTTATCTTATCTGCAAAGTGCATACAATATAATTTTAAGAGCTCAAATAGAGCTATCTCCCATTTCATATAGATAAGGAGAATGTAGACAATGTCTATGGGATTTGACTTTGCATTGCCAATTGTGTCCTCTTTAAGGTTTCTATAGCCTTTTAACAAATTCAATTTGTGCATGCCCTACAGTCATTATATTCCATAAGACAATATTTCTCTTAGGGATTTTACCAACAGTCCACGTGCTCTATCTTTGCTTGCACTTTTTGCATGGATGTCTCCCAAAGCAATTGCGACCACACATGTTCTTGTGTAGTTCCTCCACTTCTCATCAATGGCACATGCACTTCCTTTTACTCCATCTATCACCAAATCTAACACCCCTCTTCACCTATTTCCTACCTGTATTTTATGGGAAGCATCACATCTATGTAAAAGCTACACCGCATTAGATTTTAATGGCTTCCATTCAAGCCCAAGGCCCGCTGAGGGTTGGCAACACCATACCCTCCTAGCTGTGTAGCCCCCTTCCTCCCACTCCGTTGCCATGCCTAACAAATATTTCTCATCTCATGGCATTTCATGTCTCTGTTATTTTTCCTTCTTTAATGTTTTTAGCCATACTTATTTTATTTAAGACCACACCCATCAGATTTGGTTTACAGGTCAAAGATAATCTGATTCTACAGCCATCCTAAGTCCTTTTTAATCCAGACAATTTTTTCAACTTATTGTTCAGTTATTTCCTATGCATAGTTCACTTCAATTTTAATTCCCAACACTTCTGATTCACTGTATCCAGATCAACTCTAAATGTTAATCATTTTCTAACTATCATATGAACTTATGAAGTCTAGTTTGTTTTATATAAAAATCAAATAGAACTTAAATTGTTACCAGATTAGGAAGCTAATTTTTATTTTTCATATGTAAAATAGAATATGATTGAAACATAACATAAAACCTATCGAATATTCCAGCAAAGTATTTGGTACACCAGATTATAGAGTATTCCCAAATTCAGTGTGTCAGGGCCTTGTTTTAATTATCCAGATAATATGTTGCATCTCATTCCGTGAAATTGAGCATAACAATGCACACTGCCCAACAAGGTAAATTATTCTGAGCTCGTAAAGCTCCAAATGAATTTATTTAAAAGTGCTAAAAGTTCCAAAACTTATGTTAGAAAAGAGAAGAAATATATTACAGCATAGCCTTAACGCTTAACCATAGCAGATAGAAATCCTTAAAACAAATGAACAATGTATTTAGTATCATTGAAAGTTTCTGGATTCAATTGTGTCACTGTTTTTGCATCAACATTTTGGATCACACACTGTAATCCAACATCAGGATGAAAGATAGAGAACATGAATGATTGAAAATAGCAGACTTAGCCAATAAGGGGTGGGGGGAGGAGGGCGAGGGGAAATAGAGAAAACCAAGGATAGAAAAACAAGTGGCCAAGGAGAGATGAGACACAAATCAGGGGGAATAACTCAAATACAAAAAAAATATCAGATGGGTAAAACCTAAGTGATCGAAATGTTGATGCAAAAACAGTGACACAATTGAATCCAGAAACTCTATGGATTGTGGAAATCTTCTCTCTTATAATGTATTTAGTCTCAATTTTTGTTGATTGGAGCTGTAACCTACCATAAAAAATTGATAGGGTCTGATGATTTCTATCCCTTTCTATGAAAATTTACATAGCAGAGCAATCCTTTGAAAATTATTTATCGATATATGTATAAGAAAGAACAAGTTTACAATATCGCAATAAAATGGCATGCGCTTAAGTGATACTTTAAACTTTAAAGGAAGACTGGAGAGAGAAATCTAGAAAATCAAGGAAATTTTAAGCAGAAATAATTCCATGGATCATGGAAAATAAGATGTTATAATCTTCCATTTACTTCATTTGCTATTGGACTCGTCTTACCATCACAACACTATCACCGCGCAAGAAAACCTGCAAAGTAGTTCCTATACATTAAATGCAGTTCAATACTCTTTTCATTGAAGTCCAAAGATTATACTTCAACTGAACCAAGTTAAAACAAAAAGGAATGCCTTAACATGGAATGTAAGAAAGAGATTATGCTACTAATTGAAAATCCACATATGCCTAAAACATCATCAAAGAATCATTGAATGCATAGTCTGAATTCTCTGAAAAGTATTAACTATGGAATCTCCAAGCTAATTCCTAAAAAGAAAAATGTGAAGGTATGAAGTTTGAACAAATGTAATACTGTAAAGCAGCAAAAAAGAAATAAAGAAAGGAAAAATTACCTGACCAACATGTCGGCGCCTATGCTCCAACTTTGGGAATAGGCGAAGCTCTTTCAATCCTTCACTGATCTCATCTATTTCTTTGCTTGAATTTTCATTACCTTCTGCAGTAACTGTAACCAAATCTGAATTCTCAACCGCACTAGAAGAACATTCATTATTGGATTCATCTTTTGGAATTTTTGATCCACGGCCTCGTTTGTTCACAAGTCGAGGTACATGTCGCCGAACTGTCATATTAAAACATGCTCAAATCAACCATCCTCGTGATATCATCCACTTAAGTTTGACCTAAGAACCAATTTAACCAATAGAAAACTCTTATATACAAAAGATGGAAAGCATATAATAAAAAACCTAAAACAGACTTTGGCAACCTATGAGACTTCTAAAGGGTCATGTATTACTTTACTGATTGACAAATTCATTCTCAAAATGCATCTTCAATTTTACTTCTGCTGTGAATGTCACGACTACAAAGCAGAGCTAATAGCACAATGCACACATCTGCAAAATAACATATCCAAAATAATTGCAAGCCTGGCTGGCAATATAAGCAGTAAAATGCAAAACGAACCTCAGGGGACCAAGTCTGAATTGCATGAAAATGGAAATGAAAATTCGTTTGATAAATATTTAGTCTTCTCTACCTTATACCTATTCTAGATGTGTTTTAGAGTAGGCCAAAATCTCGTATAGCAGGTAAAACTACAAATTGAGCTATAACTACTGCAGAGAGTTCAAGGTTTACATTCATTAAATATTTCTAGCCATATTGGGCCCTCATTTTATTTTACTTCTTCAATTTTAGACATGAAGCTTCTGATATGTCTGGCAGATCTTTGTTGGAATTTAAAACCCTCGACTCCTTAGATGCTTCATCTGTGACTTATACTTTAGAATGGTCTTAGATTTTCTTTAATTACTGTGGTTTAAAATTACAAGTTGATTAATGTGTTGTCAGTTATAATTAAATCATAGACGGTGTTAAAAGATTTCCATTAAACTATTTGTCTTGAACAAAGCAAACTAAAGGTGGAACCACAGATTTCCAAAGTGGTAAAGCAGTGATGCACTTTTCAAAAAAGAAACGAAGTACACTCACATATAGTAATAACCACCACATTGCTCTTGCAATAGATATTTTAGTCAAGAAGAACCACCAATTTCCAACACATACAAACACTCTGGAGCCTGACAGATTTCTAAGAACATGCAGCCAAAATTTTCTCAAAAGTCAAACAAAGACCCACATTATGATATTTTAATAATCGTGATAATGTATCCTTCAAGTTGATGCGTCATGTTCCTATTAGACTAGAAGTCAAGAACAGTAAAGAATGTGTATTACAAGTGGGATAGCCTACTGGAGGAATATGAATGACAATTACCTACATGTTGAACAATTAAGAAATATATAATATTGTAATATACAAGCAAAGCTGTTGGAAAATGATATTTAATTTTGATTTAAAAATCTACACTAATAGAAGATTGCATATGGTATAGACCTTTGTTAAAAGCAAGGTTTACAAAGAATTCAGTATCAGATATGAAATTCACATACAATAGTTGATAAGGCCAATCAAGAGATAAAGAAGGTCAATACATAATAAAAATTTAAAACATTCAATGGGTGTTTCCACTCGCTTGGTTATGTTGATTTTATTACGAAAAGTAATGACACAGAGAATCAACGGAGCAAAAGTCTCCTTGAATAGGAGTTACTTGTCAACTGGAACATCAGATTTATACTTACTTTGTACACCTATCTGCAGCCAATGAATTTCTTATCTGGTGGAAGATCTGTAAGACCCCAAGATTTATTCTTCATAAGACTACAATGATCAGCTTCCATGGTCTTTTTCCATTCAGGTTTATCTTTTCCTCTGCACAATTCCCTCATTCATAAACACTCCAATGTTACAAATACAAGTAGAGTTGGCTACATTCTGCTTGCTCTTGCCTTTAGATGATTTTCCTTCAATCATTTATCATCCCAAACATTATCAGTGAATTCTTCCCGCCACCTAGGTCTCTATGAAGAAACCACTTAGATCTAGGGATTGGAGTTGATATAATCAAATATTTTCAATCTCGGGATTGGAGCCCATAGCGCCCTTTTCAACAATATGATACTTGACCTAAACAGCCTTGGAAGCATTGCTCTAATTCTTCAGAGGAGGATGTGAAACTATATAATACTCGAGAATTTAAGGTTAGATTTGAGGTATCATTATGAATATAATTATTTCAGCAATGGCACATCGAAGAATATTATTGTGGTGGATTTACAGGTAACATATAATTTAGGAATCTGAAGAAAAATGTCTTGAAGAATATTTATCATTCCTGTATAATATCTAGCAGCATAGATATCATGGGCCCAAGTTTGACAAAACTTCATTGAGCACTGGAATTGGGACTCCTGATGGATCACGTGATTGCTTGGGCACAAACAACATATGCATATTTATACTACCTTGCCACAGGAGCATGTCCCAATTTCTCTGGAGGTGGTAGAAGTATTTCAACCTAATCTTTTCCCAATATCAGTATTCATTGTCTATTGTGTTTGTACCCTCCTAAAAAGTTAGCACCTCTAATTAGATACTCTATTAGGCACCATTTTCATGATTTTGAGATTTCATGTCCTTTATGCTTGATCTAGTAACCTGGCTTCACTTATCCCAGAATCTTCCCTTCATACCCGACTTCCCATTTCAATCTGGGCCAATTTTCCTAGACATCAATTGCCTTGGGCATTCAATAACCAAGTATGGCCCCAACATTTGAGCCCAAATTTAAATGGGTGACCCATTGCAGTGTATTGGTAGGAAATTTGGATGTGTGGTTAGCTCTCTTGAGTTTTGATCCCTAAAATGTTGTGAGAGATATAAAAGTGGCCTATCTCTCCTGATTTTGGTTAACCATAATCAAAATTTCAAGTCCTCTCCTACAATTTTGCATCCAAGCATTCAAGATCAAGTCTTAAGCATCCTAAGGCATTTTGAAGGCAATCTTCTCCATTGTGACAAGCTTCTCTCCCATAATAACCAAGTAAAGGAGTTCTCAATCAAGCAAGAAGATCCTTTTGTCTATCTACATGCATTTCATTCATCCATTCTTCAAGGCAAGAGTCCATCAAGCATAATAACATTGAAGTTCTTGGAGGTACAATCATAGATATATACATTTGTGAAAGGCATCCTTGATTCCTTCCTGCATTTCAAGATTTAACAACTACAGTCAAGCAACATACAAGCGTCCTCATGAATATGTGTGATCTCAATATCTATTAATGAAGGTATATACATTTACAAGGTAGATCTAATATTTACCTTTACATTTACACGTTTTCCTTTATGCAATTTCATTTACGTTTCAAGGTTGATTCTTAAATACAAGTTTGACCAAGAAAAACCCCTTTCAACCCAACAATTTCCCATTTTCCTGTGAAGAAACAAGTGGCAAATCTGTCATCTCAAATCTGGAAAGTAGAAAGATCCAGCAGACTACCCTAGAAAGTTTCAGATAAAAGTGCAAGGGATATAGTGGCCAAGGCATTTTACACCAAATCTACTTTCAAACTGAAACCACAGGTTAGATTTGTTCTCTAGCTGTTATTTCAGGTCACTGCAATTATTGTCTGACTTATGTTATTCCATATATGTTGAATTTTGTCATTTTTTCTGAATCTTGTCATTTTTTTCTTACTTAGCCATCTATTTTGTATCAGTCAACCAGATCCTGTCGAATCCAACTCATCCCAATTCATTATCAGAAAAGGATCATTGACTCATTCAATGCTTAAGTCCTACTTGAGCTGATTGGGTCATCTTTCTTACATGTGTACATTAGGTAAAGGTGGACAATCACCCTTGTGCCTTGCTTCCTTTTTTCTTTTGTATGTCATGTTCAACCATGAGAGAAACCATGACCATTCCCAGTGTGTTATGTTAAGTTGGAGGTGATTCAATTATTATTGGTGTCGTGAACATTCCCAAAAGAAAGCATGATCTATTCTTATAGTATTAGGAAGTGGTATTCATCATTGCATTGGACTGATAACTACTAGTGAAGTTGGAGGATATTAACCACACTGTGGGCATTACAGACATGAACATCTATAGAAGCAACATCATTCTGTAGCAGCAACTATTGCATTCAATTTTAATAAACACTTATCGGGACTATGCACCATTGACTACTTGCCCAGAGGCTGAATTGTTTCCATCAATACGCAATGTTATTTCCTGCTAAATTAGCCTTTGTAAAGGAAAAGTTATGTTACACCTGAATTCCTTATTTCTATATTGTTTCCAATCTGGAAAAATTGGTGTTGATATCTCTGCATAAACGTTGGGATAGAAACAAACGAAAATACACTTTCTGAAGGCAAGAGCCTACAACACAATGGAAAATTGTGAGCCTCTCATCCAGAAGGTCTTGGATTCGAGTCTACTCAAACATAACACATAATAACAATTAATCTCAACAAATAATAATAAATAATCTAGGCTTCAGCCCATCACCTATCTATCTATATATATATATATATATATATATATATATATATACACACACTTTTTGTAATCAAATCACGAAATAGGTAGAATTTAATGTTTCTCCGAAATTGACAAAGTCAATTAACGAGCTTTTTGGTTTAGGGTCCATTGAATTTTAAAATGTATTAATTGGGCCACTTTATTATTTTTTCCTCTTGAGGGCCCACATTTCAATTCAAATTATTTTGGAGGGAAATGTCAGTCGAGGTAGTATAAAATGAGATCATTTGTGTTAATGTTTGATAGCTTTTATCGGATAAACCTATATATAATTATATGAGATACAAGTGTATGATAGAAATTAATATAATAATGATATATATATATATATATATATATATATATATATATATATATATATATATATATATATATATATATATATATATATATATATGATTAAATTTATTATTATATTAATTATCTCATTAACGAATAGACATGTCCCTTCATGTCTCTCCATGGTTTATTCTCAATATAAATAAGAGATCGCTGTTATTTGAAACACACATACCAAATACATGGCAGTGCTTAGTACATCTGCAACAATCAAGGAAATCCAACATGGTATCAAAGCAGGCTGCAAATGTAAAATGATGCACTATCTTTGCATCCCTCTTCCATATCAATTCCAAGCTTATCCTCCCTAACAAGAAGCGAAAACAGTCTCATAAACTTGCATTGCCAATGTGAATGAAAGACATGGAAATTTTGTTTAATCTATCAACCACCTGCAAACTCGGATGTGATACAAAGTATAGAAACTCGTATTAAAAAAGGGCAACTTGTTAATTATGTGACCTGTCAATGCAGACTTAATGTGAAATAGAACATAGAAAAGAGACAGTACTCATTGTACTAACAAGGCAGAACTAATATATTGCCATAAACACTGATCCCACCACTAACGTGATATGTATAAAATGGAGCTGTTGAAATTAATACAAATCTGGCCTCCGTAATGGAATCACAAAGAGATAGCCGCTGCCATGCCAAAGGAGGTCCCTTAAACAAACCCGCCATAGGAACATTGAATGCCCATAAGGAAACAAAGGGGTCAATTAAACGTGGATTGCCTCATCACATATTGAAAACAACCAATCAATATATTTGGCCACTGCACTTGAGAAAGTGGGATTGCAAGCAACGAAGGAAACATTACAGACAGTCAATATTGATCTATAAGCAACGTAAATGGGTAGAAAACATTGATCAAATAATGGGGATGTTTATCGGGCTGCCAGTCCATAAGTTAAGAAAATGAAAAGAGAGGAGCGCAAGATGACACTGGATACAATTATGTATGGTAACAACAGCAAAACAAATGTCCTGAAGAAAATGGCGACAGCAGTGACTGATAATTGCATAGAGAAAATGATGCACGTCTTAGGTGTGGGCTTGTTTTGCACTAACAGGCAGCCCAATAGGTGGCCTTCAATGAGAAGAATGGTGGATATGTTGCTCGTGTGCAGTGGGGACAATGTTAAAGTGAGAGTAATCAAATAAAACCTGAGCACAGAAAAGGATTTCAACTACTGATTCCAATAATGAGAATGTGGTAGCTTATTTTCCAGAATAATGGTTTCCAATTCTAGAAATATAGGAGTAAATATTGCCGCCGTGACAGAGGAGTCCTGGGAAACAGAAATGGCCCCATCACAAAGGGAATGCAGAGGAGTATAAGACAGTGAATCAAGGAAGGGAGCAGATGACATGGATTGAAAATTGCATAGGTGAATCACACATCGAGCATGCAGACTATACAAATTGGAAGGAACGAAGTAAAAGAAAGAAGAGTTCGATTGAATAATGAGGACAAATTATCAATCGTAAATGATTAGAGATGGGCTGGGATATCCCATACAAATTCAGTCATAATTGAATAGCACGTCAGTTAATATAATAAGTGGACATAGACATATGATTATAAGGTGTTAGAAGCATCGAGCATTGATCAAACAAGGTATGTATTATTCATAAATATGGGATTATAATTGAAAATTATCTTTGGAAATATATATGAAAGTTTCTATTATTGAACATATAAAATAAAGAGAAGTGTTAAAATCATTTATGTTAGTAATAGACAGAAGTTAAAATTACTAATATTTTGATTAATATTAATATTCTATACGAGCATTTGCCTTGATGTTTTCCTCCGAGAATGTTATTGCAAGAAGAGGGAGATTGAGATTCAAAGGGAGACTAACATTTCATTAGAGGCTACCTTGAAAGAGAGGGAGCAGATAGAGGATATGATCCACTCAACCTTTCGTGATCTCAATCATATTGATTCAAAGGGAGTAAACCATGTTCAGATGGATTCTCCAGTGAATTGTAGCAATCAAGAGGACTGTGATTCATGAATATACCTCATGACTATGTGATTTTAATGGACCTGCCTGCTATGTACTTCATGAGGAAGTGATGACTTCCAAATGATGTCACTTGTATTTGCAGAAGTTATTGAAAGGTGATGATCTTACAATAACTTAATTTTATATTATGATAGATACCTTACAATGTATATGCAGATCATGAGAGATTATACTTTGCCTGATGGATGTTTATATGGTAAGCATTATGAAAATACGTGTGTACATACCTTATAAAAAAAATTGAGTACATGGTGAATGTTATACAAATTGATGTTTTGGGAGGCCATTACACAGAGTACATGATGAATGTTATGGGAATTGATATTTTGGAAGGCCATTACTCACAATACTTGGTGAATATCTTGCATCTCAACATTTTGGAAGGCCATTACTCAAAGATTATTTGGTGAATATCATTGATATTCTGCGAGACCAATACTCACGATATCATATGTGATATCAAACATATTTGAGTAATTGGTGAATATCATGTATTCTGGGAGACCAATACTCATGATATAAGATGCGATGTCAAAACAATTTGAGTACTTGGTGAATATTGTGAATATCGAATATCGAATATCGATATTCTAGGAGACCAATACTCGTGATATCAAATGTGATATCAAATCTTATTTGAGTTCTTGGTGAATATCATGTGTTGATATTTTCGGAGACCAATACTCTTGATATCAAATGTGATATCAAAATGGTGGATATTTACGGATCAAAGGATATCCTTAGAATTTATCATTCCTAATGTTACCAATGGTGTAATATTTGTCTTGTGTTCATCCTCCCTAGGTAAGAGAGTGTTAATGTTTGATAGCTTCTGTTGGATAAACCTATATATATTTATATAAGATATAATTGAGATAAGTGTATGATAGAAATTTATATATATATATGATTAAATATATTATTACATTAATTATCTGATTAATGAATAGACATGTCCCATGAAGGGATATGTCTCTTCATGGTTTATTCTCAATATAAATAAGACATCGCTGTTATTTGGAACACATATACCAAAATCATGGCAGTGCTTAGTACATCTGCAGCAATCCCGGAAATCCAACAATTTGGATGCAATTAGGCATGAAAGTTTCAGATTCTAACATCATTTCTACCTTTGAGCTTTGCGAGCTAACTTACATAGGAGTTTTGGTGTCAACCCCACCCGTCTCCTCTCATAGATACAAATTTGCAATTTGTAATTTCCTGCATTGCTTGGTACATCAGTCAAGGATTGGCAATAGGATTTGAAAAGCATGTGTTGCTAAAGAAAGCAATTCGACTGTAGCACACCAAGCCTTGGTTTTAGTGCATCAAACTGAAACCATTAGTCCATCATCCTTGTTGAGTAATATGAAATCAATCTAGAGATCACATCATGGTGGAATTATTCCCATTGATGTCAAAGGTACATAACGAAATTGTCATTGATGACAAGATAGTATTATTAATGACAAGTGGCTGCAGCTCTCCAACACATACCGGGACATAGAAGTACTTGACAGACATATTCACCCGCAAGGATTCTAGTGATTATAAAAGGTTTGAATGTGTTCATGTATATCTGTTTGTGACCAGTTTAGAAGACATAACAGATTTAATATTCAGAAATAATAGTGAAGTTATGTGCAGTGATATTGCTATGACATTAAATGAAAAATGCCATGCTATAAACATACAGCAGTAAAACATTACATACAGCAGCAAATTCAAAGAGTACATCATAAAACTAACTTGGTATTGTAAATATAAAGAGCAAGAGGTGATTACCGTTCAAAGTACTTGAGGAAAGAGAAAACACACAAACAAACCACTTAAACAGAAATCAGATTTGGAGATTCTATTTGAAAGAGACAGAGATCTGTATATTGAAGTCAAATAATTAAAGAGCAAGGTCGACATTAAATCTGAAGGCAGCAATTGTTCAATATCTTGATAGAATGTAGCACAATATACAATTGACATTTGAATTAGTATCCTCCTCAGCAAATAAGATAAATCAAGTGAATCAGGTATTCTAAGATCAGTATGAGTCGACGATTATAGTATCCAAGTCACGATGGACACAAGGGGACAAAGGCATTTACGGGAAACAAAACAACTCAAGAACAAAGACATGTACGTCAGCAGAACATAGATATGATGAATTCTGAAGCAAAGACTATGATATTAAATGTCCAAGCATATGCAATCACCACTAGAAAATATAGTGAGATATATTGGATTATTCCAAATGTAGTAGGCAATTACATACAGTACAAAAGACATAATTAAAGGTCATTGATGCATATATTAGCGACATATAAATCTACCCATATCCATCGATTATTAAGAAAGGAATTTCACATTGAAATGTCACAAACTGGGAGTATCATCGCTAATTGATAGACGGTGATAGTTTGGCAGCTAGCAGTCTTTCATACGTGTCAGAGGAGTCTTGTGCATGTTGTTTTGTGGCAGGGATAAGTGCCACAGTGACAATCCTGTCAGCATTCAATGGAGTCTAAATCATGTAGAGAAGTTAATATTCAGATAAGCAATGACTTATTTATCAAGACAGCAAAGTCAAATAATGAACAGCAAAATGTGAGATGGCAACAAAAAAATTGGGTGAAGTGTGTGATGAGTATCAATAACATACAGAAGCAGATCCTGTACATGAGTCATCAAAACTTATGCATATTCATCGAAAGTAAAAGTCACATTGCATAAGACAAAACCTATTTATTAATAAAAAGTAAATCACTCATTTAGAAAAGCCAGTGTCATTAGAGAAATTCAGGTAAATAAAAGAGACAGTATAATTTTATTATTAGTAATGAAGGGTTGTCTTTTATTGAAAGATCACAACCTTTTGTTGAAAGGTTATATGAAGTTATAAATAAGAGTTATTTTATTTGTAACTAATATTAAGTCAGTGGTGAATGAAGAAGAAATAAGAAATAAGGTGGAAGTCAATGGAATATATATGAGAAAAAGGGGCAGAGCAGAGAAGAGAAAAGACAGAGGGATATATTCAGATTGACACATATATTATAAGTATGTGAGAATAATAAAAGAGAACAGCTCTAATAAGAAGAATATAAAGAAGGATATATTCAGATGTGAGTGTGGAGAATTTTGTAATCAGACTAAAAAGAAAATTATGGAGGAATATTACAGAATTGAGAAGACAAAAAGAAGATTGTATTTTCAGATTGGTAGAAGACATATAGCAGTTTCGGTAAAGAAATTCATAAAGGATCCATCATCTATTGTTAGAGCAACATTATCAAGGTGGAAATAAGCTATGTGTGCAGTGAATAGGTGCTCACAAAGACAAGCAGTTGGGGTTGGTGCTTCCAGTAGGTCGGTGCTTGCGAAGAATGGGAGTTAGAGCTTCCAATGAGTCGGTGCTCATAATCATAGGGGTTGGAGCCTGCAAAACATTGTAAAGAACAAGTTTATATAAAAGCAATTATTTCCCATGGTTTTTCTCTCGCATTGGGTCTCAATGTAAAACGTTATGTCATTGTGTTCATGTGCATAATTGTTTATTTGAGTATTTGAAGCTATTGTTTGATAAAAGCTTAAATTTGGCAAAGTTGTTATTATACTGATTCACACCCCCCCCCACCAACACTCTCAGTATAATTGTGTGCTCTTTACACCAAAACTGTAACTCCCGGTTGCATGATATATGACAACATCAAGTGGAACTACTAAGGTTGCAGAAACCAAGTGATAACTAAATATTTCTTCGTCGTTACAACACAATCTTCTATGAACCATTGTGTGTTGCGCATGATGTTGCAAATATAATAACCAGAATACAAGATCCACTTGAGATCGGCCCAATTATGTAGTAGTGTTCACTGTGAACTAGTTTGCGCAAACACAAACATTTGATTGTTGATCTGCAATACAGTCAAATTAAGGACCAAAGTCAATGCATGATAGAAGGAACTCCAGATTAAATGATTGTTAATCAGTAAATATTTGAGCAACCACTGAAGCAAGCACTGCCTGTTAAGGCTCCGAGCACATATAACAAGTGATTGATATGAACTCAAAACTACCATGGACTTATAGATACTAATTTGGCTAGCCCTAAGAGATTAAGAAGGCACCAATCCAATACATAACAATCATGGTCACAGATTGTCAGGGGCTGTTAACAAGATCGGTCTTTGTTCTAACACGATGTTCTATTAATTTCTAGGAAGGTGAGTTTGCACTGCATTCAATAGCAGATGGAATCTATCCATTTTGCTCAAGTATGATGTAGATGGAATATCTATTTTTCCTTCAAGCCCTAGGAACAATTTTAATGATATAGCCTAGGAGTTGATGGAATCTCTCATTGTTGCTCAAGTATGAGAAGAATCCTAGAATGGGTGATTTGGGGTGTTGAGTTGTTAACACTATTCCAAAATTTTATATGATTTGTCCAAAGGTTGTACTCACCTTTGGACTGCACAACCATTCAATAAAATCCAAACTCCCTAAAGAGATGCGAATAGAATCAATAGGGCACCTTGGAAGAGCGCGGATTATGCCCAAAATATTTAGAAACTCCCCTTACTATACCAAGCCGACCTTCTAGTCAAGTTGACCTATCAACTCTTTGCATGAACTTTAAGGTAATTTCCAATTATTTTTGGTCTAGACTTTCACTGCAAAATATTTTGCTCTCATGATCATCAACTCTCTTGTAGACACTCACTTCTAATCCTTTCTCATTCTCCAAATAGCCTTAAATTATCAATGGTTCTCATACAAAGATTGAGAAGAAAATTATAGAGAGGTATGGATTTCATCGTACATGGCTCAGTCTCTGAGTTTTTCATCATAGAAGAGCACCTTGCTTAAGGAATTTTGCAAAATTCCAGATGACTTCGAATAAATTCCTCAACTCCATAAATAGGTGATAGCCAAACATGTCCCAACAAGAAAAAATAAATATTCTAGATAAGTTGACCCCAAGATAACAAAATCATTTAATACAATTAATTTATTAAATATCTTTATAAAAATATTCAATATTATTAATTAATAAATAGTGCTTAAAAACGCTTTATTTCTTGATAAGTAGGAGATAATTTCCATAGCAAGTCAAATTGTGATATTGCTATCAGGATTTAACTGTGTGATTTTTGAGTCAAACTCATTGACCCATATTTCATGAGTAGTGATTCAACATGAATCCATCTCTCATGACAATAAATGGAACACTTAGCACTCATTGGATCTAGGTGATGCTCACAGGGGTGAAGCACCGGGACTTCCCGGGAGGTCACCCATCCCAGTACTACTCCAGCCTGAGCGCGCTTAACTATGGAGTTTCCTCCATGGTTAAAGCCAAAGCTTGCAACCCCATTTGGATCTAGGTGATGCTCACAGGGGTGAACCACCAGAACTTCCCGGGAGTGCAAATGGGGTTGCAAGCTTTGGGTTTAACCATGGAGGAAACTCCATAGTTAAGCGCGCTCAGGCTGGAGTAGTACTAGGATGGGTGACCTCCCGGGAAGTCCCAATGCTTCACCCCTGTGAGCATCACCTAGATCCAATGAGTGCTAAGTGTTCCATTGATTGTCATGAGAGATGGATTCACGTTGAATCACTACTCATGAAATATGGGTCAATGAGTTTGACTCAAAAATCACACAGTTAAATCCTGATAGCAATATCACAGCTTTATTTCTTGCTACAAATTGATTGATTTTTCAGGGACATGAGAATCCTCCCCTCCAAGATGTTGTTTCTCCTCAAACAACTTAGAATTTCCATTTGACCAAATACTCTGGAATGACCTTGTTTCTTAGACTTTTTCTCCTCACATATATAACAGTATCCAGTTCAAGAATTAAGTTTCCTTCATTGTCCAATGGTGGCAACTCAACTGAAGGATTGATATGCTGTCCAAGATCCTTCTTGAAGCATAAGAAACGCGGAAAAATTGTGTATTGTGCTATTAGCTGGAAGTTTCAGCTCACAAGTGACCTTGCCAACCCCTCTCAACACTTTGTTGTGTCCATTAGAATGTGGTTTCAGGTTTCAACTTCTCAGCTTTGTTTAGTACCTATAAGCATACATATTTTTCTGCTTTTGTGCTTTTCTGAAAGTTTTATTTGAGAGTTTTCAAAATATCCACTCAGTTGCCAAACATCCCTTGTCATTGGTAACCTATTTGCAATGATCAAATTCTTTGGTGAACCATGAAGTCTTAAAGTCTCTCTAAAAAATAGATCTGTCGTTTACGGGGCTTCATATTCTGAAGAAATTACATGAAAGTATGCAAATTTAGTAAGCCTATCAATAACATTACAGACAGCAACAATCCTTGAACTTTTGGCAGCCTGGTAATGAAATCCATGGAAATGCTCTCCTATTTCTGATTTGTAAAAGGTAGGGGCTGCAATAAACCAGATGGGAAAAGATGCTTCGTTTTGTTTTTCTGGCATACCATTCACTCTAACATGTTGCAACACATCATTCTTAAGCCCCTTCAATGAAAAACAATTTTTCACCTACTTGTATGTCTTGTAGAAGCCCAGAAAACCAGCAAGTGGTGTATTGTGACAAGCCCTAAAATCCTCTTTCATCTTAGATTCAGGTATGAGATACATCTGATGTCTGTGAAGGATGATCTCATCAACCAGCTTAAACATATCATCTTATGATTTCCCTTCCCTAATCTCATTAGCAATTGGATTCTTAACATCTTCGACCGCTATAGAAATCTTCAACTCAGCAGATATATAAGTTATAGAATAGAAATAAGACTTCCAAGAGAGTGCATTAAATACCACATTATTATTCCCTTTTACATATCATTTAACTCCCTTTGTTTGAAAAAGAATTTTAGATTTTTATGATCTGTTTTGATCATAAACTTCCCACAAACTAAATATAGTCACAATTTGGCTAGAACATGCATGATAACCAATATCTATTTGTAACAGTGCTCCCTGACTCAACGTGTATCAGGCAAGTCATCCGAGTCTTCAAGCTGAGTCAATCTCAGCAGGTCAAGATGAACCTAACTCGTGACTCTCCAAATGAGGATGACCAAGGTTTTTCCCTTCATCAAATTGCCCTCGAAAACAAATATGGTGTTATGAGTTCTATGATTTCTTATGTGTTATGTGTTAGTTTTCTTCTTATATGCTTTGTATGGTACTAGTGCAATTGGTTCAAAGATAATAAAAGAGCTAGAATACAAGTTCACCCCCCCAACCTCTTTGTATTCTTGAATCCTAGTACCCCTCACAGTAAACAGTTTTTGTGTACGGTTGGCAAGAGTTCCAAAACATCATATGGTGGCAAGTAAGAGTTTGTGCAGTAATGAAGTTGTCGTACAGTGGCTGAATTAACTTGGCATACAACGTAAATTTCGAACAACTTCCAAATTATTCTTAGTCAATGTACGATATTGTCGAGATACACAAAACATAGATAGTACAATCGATGGATATCTCAATGTCATTAATATTATTATTGCCAGCTTGTACTATAGATCGATGCCACAAAATACAATACAATATGAGTTATTGCACATAGATGCGAATGGGAAATAATAATAGCACTTCAGATTACAATAGTTCCAAATGAAGAGCAAAGCAGAGTGGGGTGAAGAGTTAGTCCCACTAAAATTGTGGATGTCGAGTAGGCAGGATCTTTCACCTCTGAAATGGCAAACAACTGAACTCTAGCAGGAATTTGCACATACAAAGAGAAATAATGAATTCGCTTACCAACCTCAAAAACTAACCCGCCCATATACAGATTCAAGGAAACTTCCTAAAGGATTACAGAAAGTTTCGATACTCAAAAATTTTATCAACAATAAAATAAGAAGGGCCCAATTGTAATAATAATATTAATTTCACGGTCATACACGCAAAATTATTAAATTTATTTATTTCGTTGGGTGGATATTTTGCAACCGACAGATTTTGGGTAAAACCTAGTCGTAAAATAGAATGACCAGCTATAGCGTGTGAGACAGTCTCTCCTACCTTAAAGGGAAGGCTCCCGCTTCTCACCGTTCCTTGGATCAACTCAAGGTAAGCAAGAAATAAAGAGATTTTATGAAATGGGTGTTATGATATCCTTTCTTCTTATCTTTCAAGAAAGAATCCACTTACTCGTGGAGCGAGTAATGGGCAAGGTGAATCTCTAACTACACTTCTATCAAGAGCTGGAAATAGTGATATCGATCAACCTTCACTAACTCAAAGGCTACCTGAAAATGTACCGGTTTGGCTCTAAGTGCAGTTGTACTTCTATATGAAAAAGCTTTACAATTAGGGCACAAAGACTCCTAAAAGTAAAGAATAACTTAACTATTTTGCGAATTAAAAAAGAAGTATAACCTACAAACAAAGCTTCTAGCTATACACTTCCAAAATCGCTCTTGGTCAAAGCTCTAACTCCAATTGCTTCTTAACTCTTTTCTATTCAATTCACGAGATACAATTACCAATAACACAAGATAACATGAATCAAAGATAACTTGGATGAATTATAGACAAAGCTTACAACTCACACAAATAACAATCTCACTTAGTCAAAGTTAAGTCTCAAATGCTATTTTGTATTCACTTTCTCTCAAAAATAGTGCTTACACAAACAAAGTTTTGCTAGCACAATTTCTCCAGAGCTCTCTTGCATAAAGATAATGATGGTTTTACAATGAGGGGGCACTCCCTTATATAGGCAGAGGAGTTGAGAAAAGGTGGAGGAAAAAAGTGGGAGCAACTCAACCAACTTTGACCTAGTCTAACTACAGAAGAAAATAAAGGGTTACATGTAACAGTACATGCAATTCGCATTACATCATTTTACATACCTGTAACTCGCATTACATGTAATTACACCTTTCTTATGTAATGCATCTTTTACAACTACTAACATGAAATAAAAACAAAAACAACAATCTTAAAGATTGTTTCTCAGTGCCTTGAATTTGACAATGATGTCATGTACTGTGGGAAGATCAGCAATTTCCATAGTCTTTGATATGGCTTCTACTCACTACATTTTCATACACTAATTGCGCAACTTGAAATTTGCTATTGTAGTAGCTAACAATTGTTTTGTCAAGGATTTATACAAGGCAAACTTGTTCATCATGTGCAAACCAAAATCTTCAAAATCTACATCAGCATTGATCCTGATTGTATACTCTGAATTTATTCTCTCTACAACAATAAGATTACCAGATTCATCAATAGCATGGCATCCCATCTGTTCCAAATCACAAGTAACACTTGTTTCAACTACTTGACAATCTCCAAAGGCCACCTGCAACTTTGTGATCAACTTTCTCAATGTTTCCTCTTTGTAACCAATGAGTCCTTGAAATCTGAAGAACATTTCACATGACGGAAGAATGTCACATGAGACCAAGGCATCTAGATCGAATTTTACCATTTCATCACAATCATCGAGGATTTCCTTCAAGTTATCCGCTTCTTGAGTCAAAGAAGAAAATAAGTTTCACTCTATTTCATTCATCTCTTTGATGTGCTTAAGGATTGCAAATGTCTCTGTGATGGCTCGAACTCCTTCAGGAAATGATTTCTTGTATCCAAGACTTAGTGGCTTCGATCAGATTTCTCTCCTTAGACATTTGAGACATAACAACAACACTCTGAGAAGATTGTTTCTAGATGACCTCATTCAAACGAGAAACCTCCTGTTTCAATTGATTTTTCTTTTCCCAAAACTCATGATTACTCTTTGATACATTAGCCAATGCATCTTGAGCATCTTGCAAACAACTCAAACATGATTGCTTTCCAATTTCAACCTTTGTAAACTTCTAATTAGAACGAGTAAGTTCCTCAACAAGATTATCCACCAAGGGCTCAACAACCTCAACAAATTTGGTTTTATCAGAATCAACCAAAATTTTGGAAACAATCTTATCTTTCAAAGATTTGGATTTGGTCTTCTTAATAGGAAGATTGTCCAGAGGAACAACCACTTTTCTCCTCTTCATTGTCATTTTGCTCAACCATGCAAGCATGCTGAAACTTTCATCCGCAAAAGCAAGTATAATGGAAACCATTGGCATTGATCCAGATTGTATTTCTCTAGTGACTGAGCAAGATTCAGTCTGTACAACTGATGGCATAGGAATATGTTGAGAAGACTCTGTCGTGAAAAGCTCAAATCCTGTCAAGGATGTATCAAGTTGGGAAACTTGACTACTGGTAAGAGTTGGAAAATCTTCAAACACATTTGCTAAATGATCGTGTTGTTCATCTGCAGGAATATGAGGAGCAGCAAAGGAAATAGGAAGAGTCATGGTATTAACTTCCGAAACTGGAATGAAGGAGTAAAAACAATAGAGAATGAATCCACATCATCATCAACCTCATGCAAAAAAAGCTCTTCATGTATAGAAGATGTACAAGCTTGTGCAGGCTTTGGAGGAGATATGATCATGATTTCCCTTTCTTCCTCTAAATCTCCTTTATCAGATTTTGTTTCTAATTCCTCTTCTGATTCTTCTATAGATTCTTGAATTGGTTCAGGAATTTGAGATGAATTAGCTCCTTTTCCACCCTTCAATTTGAATTTGAGGGAACCCTTAGCATCAGAAGATGAGGCACCATCTTTCCCTGTGATTTTCAGTTGACCAAAACTTCCACAATCCAAACCCATCTTAAGATTTACTCTTTTAAGACCTTTACTTTTCAACCATTTGTTGGTGTTTACCAAGATGAATTGAAATCTATCCATTATAGATGTACCTTCCTTTTGTTGTCATTGAATAGGAAAAAAGTACTTATCAAAACCAGCTTGATGAAACTCCAGATCAAGGATGTTGCCATCATCTTCAACTTGGAAATTTAAAGGGATTTCCAACATGTTAAAATCAATTATCTACTGCAGGGTTAATCTACAATAGTCCATCTTCATGATGTCAAGTTTTGTCCTCATATCAATCCAGATGTCCTCGATGCGATGAACATGAGTGTAGACTCTTCATTTGAGAGTTCATCTCTTGGAAGTCAAAATCAAATCTGGCCTTGAACTTCTTCAAGGTGATCAACTGCAACTCTTCCATGTTCTTTGCTTTAGGCATAGAAATGATTGAATAATTGGCAATAGCCAAAAGTTTGCTGAGGTAATGCCAAAATCAGGCCTATGCAAAGCATGTTGATCACTCTGCACGTCCATGAGCTGCCTCGCTAGCTCCATCAAAATGATTTGATCTGTAGCATACCTAGGTAAGGTATACAACTTACCTTTGAAATATCTCTATCAAGTATGCGAAAGTAGGAAACTGAATAAAAATACAATCATATTGATTCACCTTCACCCATGTTGCATCATATACTATTTTGACAGATAACTATTTATTGAACAAGTACTTAAAATGCCCAAAGGAGGCATTTTGGACACTTCTATAATGAAATTTACTATTTGCTAAAGTGATTTGGTCATTGTAATCCCAAATAGGAACCTGAAGACAATCTCCCTTGGTTGAAAGACCGAAGAAAGATCCCATAGCAGTAGCAATGTAGACAAGATAAGAATTCATGTAGAAGGGCACTAATGTTCCCACATTGCATATCTACTGGCAAAGTGCAGTGCTGATGAGTTCTCCCCAAAAGACGTGTTCTTTATTCTCCATAATTTGAAACATAAACTTATACATCCATGGCTCAAAATCAGTAGAATCTTTAGGGCCACAAATCCTGCTAAGAAGGATGATGAGATCCTTATATTCTTGTTTGAAATTAGACCGATGAACAATCTTTGGCCATCTGGAGAAATTGCTTCTTTTATTGTCTAACCAATAAAGGTTGACATACTTCTAATAATCACCCTTTTGCCTATTCCAACATGCCAAAGATGATTCTTTAGTCAAGTCTGTACATTCTGCTTTATGTGGAACCTTGAAGATTTGTTCAATAACCTCAGGATCAAGGCTAATGATAAGCTTGTCGTCAGCATTTTTGATAGTCTTCATCTTGAGAGTAAACCGTCGTGCACATCCAAGAATGAAGTCAGGTTTTATGGCTGCCATAGGACACGTAGACACTAGGTGAATGTTGCTTCTCTTAATATGCTTCATTTCATGAGTAGTTGGAGCTTCAACTCTTTGTAAAAAATCAGCCACATCCACATGACCAATATTTGAGTCCATCATGTTATACAGAATAGATATGACTGATGAAAGAGCTACATGAGCCAATTCTTTATCATATTGATATTTCATTTTGCTTTTGGAATTTGATGGCGCAGACATTTCTTGTGCTTGTATTGCAACACAAAAATCCCAAAACACAAATACATCATCGAAAGAAATCTCCATAAAAGTGGATTCGAGATCAGCAATGAAGATTTGAAAATAGATTGGAGACTTCACAAATCCAACAAAGTGACTTTAAAGAGAAAGCATATGCATATGCAGTAGAGAGCGGAATGAAATGTTATAAAAATGGAAGAATGAAAGATGAAATGAAGTGGAATGAAATGAGAATGCATGAAGGTGGAATGCATGAGAATGCATGCAAATGAAAATTGTTGATTTCAAAAGTGACTTAATATTTTCAAAGCATTATTGCATGAAAAATGAGTACATGTAAGTGCAACATGTAATGGGAGATGGAAGGTGAGATGAGATGCCAATGCGGGTGAAGGATACACTTCACATGTAAGTGTGAATGGAGGATGAGATGGAAAGCATGGAAAGAAGCGAAAATATGTATTTACTCATGGAGGCGCAAATGCATACGGATGGAAATGGAAAATGGAAGAGGGGCAATGAGTCTTATAGTCACTTTTTGTAAATAGGGGAAGTCAAAGTACATGGGAGATGACATCTTTTTTACTTTTCAAAAAGTGACTTTTAATCAAAATTGGACCTTTTGGATGCAATTACATGTAAGGCATTTCGTGTAATCATGTCGTTCGAATAAATGCAAAAAGTGAGATGAGTGAAAATGGAAACGAAAAATGAGATTACATGCACGTGCAAATGGTGAATGAGATGGAAAACATGTAATCGCATTTGTTGAGTGAGAGATGAGGTGTTGTGACACGGAAATGGAATGTGGAATGTTATGATCCTTTCGCATGAAATGAAGCAAGAACAAGTTCTTGGGAAAGAACTTGCAATTTCCAAGTGGAGAAAACTGGCAGGCAAGCACAAAGCACAAAACACAAAAGAAAAAAAGTACCTTTGGAAAGTGACTCAAACATGTCAATATGCAATACACTTCAACACTCAAACTTGAAATTGGGACTTGGGAAAGAACCAAAAACATGAAAAAAAACAAAAATTTCATTTTTAAAGAAAAAATGCACTTTCCATGGCAAAGATTTTAACAAGTGGCAACCATCAAGTGATTACATGCATAAAATCATCTAGATAAGCACAAATTAAAAGCAAGAAAGAAAGAGTCCACTTACATGTGCCAAAAATGAAGGAAAAAGATGCTCCAATGTTTGAAAAATTCTTCAAAAACACTTACACTTTTTCCAACTTTACAAATTCCAATGGGAGAGGGCAACAAACAAGGGAGTTCTTGTTAAAAGATGCCAAAATGTGCCCTATTCATGCTCCATAATCCAACGTTTTTGGATGTTCATGCTTGTGGGACATTTTTGGTGAAAAACATGTTTCACCAAGAAGCATAATCATAACGTTTTGATCATCACAGGTCAAAACGTGCATCAATATGCAATGCAATCACCATAAAACACCAAATCAATTCATCATTGTGCAAAAGCATGGGTCAAAAATGGATCTATTTGGAATTATTTCCAAAAACATGCCCTAGATGGGAGCTTCCAAAAACGTTTTTAAGCTTGTTGAATCCATTTTAAATGCAAGATAAATCATTGCCAATCAAAAACGCCTCCAATAGAAGAAATCTCATGCAAATTCATTGAGAAATTCACCACTTATGATCAAAATCATGGAGGGCAAAAGCATGGAGTTCTTCATAAATTGGACTTTTCAAGTGTCATTACATATATTAAAACATGTTTTTTGATCAAAATCGGAGCTTTTTGGGTCACATACATGTTTTAAAATATGCATCTCATCAAAATTGCACTTTTTGGGTGCTATTGAATGTTTTAAAATCTGTCTATAAGCAAAATCAGACCTTTTGAGCGAGGATGCATGTTTGAAAATGCATCTCACTTTTTTGATGTAAAAGCATAAAAACTTCACTTTTGATACAGTAGCATCAAAAAGGCCCACTTATGATAGACTTTTGATGTAATGACATCAAAAAGGTCCACCAAAATGAACTTTATATGCAATGACATGAAAAATGTCCACTTTTGATGGATTTTACATGTAATTGCATATAAAATAGTCATTTAATTCACTTAAAATTATAAAAATGTTACAAAATGGGTCGTAAACAATATTTATTTATCATATTTTGAAATATAACATATAAACATCATTTAAAAAGTATCATTTAAATAAGCATTTGATTTAAAAACCAAAAATTAAACTGGAACTATATAATTATATAGTTACTTTAAGTGAAAAATTAAAAAGTAACTCAACTTAAAATTATAACATAAAGTGCACTATAGTCACTTTAAGTTAAAAATTTAAAGTTGAAGTAACTAAAAAACATAACAAAAAGTGAATATAAGTTATATTTATCAAAAAGCGAAAGTTAAATTGAAAATATAACATCATTTTTTAATTCATGTTGTTGCACCAAAAAGGTCCACTTTTGAGACACTAAAACAGGCATATCTCTTGACTGACAACTCCGATTGAGCTCTAGGTTAGACTGAATCGAAGAAAAAAGCGAATGGCATGGCATAAGCAAAACCAAAGGATTAAAAACCAACAAACACAAAATCAAAAGCAAAGAATGAATAATGAAGGCTTCAAAAATCAAGCAAAATCTCGACAGAAAGCAAAACGAAAAAGACTTAACGAATGTCTTCAATAAAAAGATTTGATATATGAATTGAAATGGATTGATCGATCAACATTAAGCAATTGAATATCAAATTCACACTTAGAGAAATGCAAAACTAGCTTGAAAAAGTTTTGTGTTATCAACATTTTGAGGTGACAAAATGCAGTACAACATATTTAATAATATCGGGCACATTACAATCCTCTTGGCCCAGGAATTGCTTTCCTCAAGAAATTGCAAACTTGGATGCTCCAAAATTTGTTTGCCTTCCCAAGTGGCATCCTCAATCAGTAGGTCCTTCCATTGCACTAGATACTCCTTGGTTGTGTGGCAGATCCTTCAACACTGTGACACATTGCCTAATGACATTCTTGATGCATGAAACATGAAAAAAATTGTGAATTTGACTTCCATCTGGAAGTTTGTAATGTCCCCACTACTAATGTTAGCTTTGGACAAGTAGAACTTGAAAAAGAAATGTCAAAATTAAACAATAACAACTCTAACTACGATATTTCTATTCCAATTCCAACCCAAACCTTAAGGACGTCCTCAAAGCAGCTTCCCTAACACTTCATTATTCCAACATCTTCTTTGGAGTGCAACCCCCTAAGATTTCTTCCTAGAAGGGATATTCCCTGTCCAAGGCCTTATCACATATGCATATGTTGACTCATCAAAATATTTTGGCACTATTATGACAATCTCATCTAGCCATTCATGCGAGATTATACTAACCTCCCATACTGGTACTACGAGGTTTCATTTATCCCATCTTAGCCATTCATATAGAGACCACTCCAAACCCGACACTGGAACTATGAGAATTTGAATTCATTACTTATTAATAAATATAATACGAAATAACCATTATGTGAATAATGAATATAATATCAAATAACCATTAAATATCACTACGTGAATACCATTATTTAAAATACATAAACCTTTAAATATCACTTTAGAATGAATATAAATTTTGAATACAATTATACAAATATATATATATATATATACAACTCATCTCGAATTAAAAAAATTGAGTTTATTATACGGTTACCATACTCCCTTGGGGGTCAGGTCACCATACTACAAAGAAGTTTATTAATTATTTGTAGTTCTTCTAGTTTCGTGCCTTCCTTAATATATCCTTTCCTTGTTTTATTATTCTTCTCCACCCTCTATGTAGAAAAATCCTCATGAAAGGGCGAGTTATATTCCATATTGTTTCCTTAATAATGTTATCATTGGGATTTTATAGGCACTAAATATTTTAGTTTGTAAAGTATCCTCTAATTTGTGAAGTAAAATTTTGTTATTTAATTTGTATCTATAGTGTTAATAATAATATAATCAATGTTGATTATTTAAAGGATGAAAATGGCTCACAAAGCAATCTGCTCTGCCCTACCCAAGAACATTGTGGTGAACAACACAACAGAAAAACAAGCCTTCTTTGCAAAAACTAAATATGGTTCCAAACCCATTATTCTGAGACACTCTTTTGCTGCCCAAGAAAATCTATGTGATTTTGCTCTCCCAGAAACAGTATTCTCATACACAAACTATGCCCTACAGGTTAAAAACCCTCTCAAAAATTGTAAAGGGGGTTACCACCATCAAAATGGAGATGGAATTATTTGCACACGTAAGGAAAAATTACATCATGAAAGAAATAGTAGGATATCTACTCAAAACCAAGCAAAGAATTTGAAGCAAGGGCTAGCTCTAGCAAATAGAATTTTATTATGCAGAAATCAGGGCAAAAATCATCTTTAGATACCCTAGGGTTTCAAAGGAATTCTATGAATCCCAAATTCCTAATCATAAGGCTTGAAAATAAGAATGAAAAGGTATCAATTGAACTGAATACTGATAAAGGAGGTTTTGTAATATTACAATCTTTAGATATAAATCTAGAGGAAGGACTTATCGAAGAACAGAATGAGGAACCTATCAATATTGGGGCAGATAAACTAGATCCTAAAAAACCCTGACATAGAAAAGCCCTTAATTGATCTGATATCTCAAGATTTAGATTTGTTAAATAATGATCACTGCAAATGTAATGACATTGTTTGTGTTGTATGTGTTTTCCAAGCGCTGATCCAAATGTATATATATAGGAGTAGAAAAGATATGTCTCTATGTTAATCAATATTGGTTATTGTAAAATTAATTGTCATTAGACATTATTATTAACAACAACAACAATATATATATATACAACACTCCCTTTTAGCTAGGGAGGATAAAAACATAGTTAGATATTATCTCAATGCAATATCAAGTTGGCATGATAAAGAGTATCTTTGATCAAAAGATACAACTTAGATATCATCTCATGATATTAAGAGTAATGGCCTCCTAAATGTCAAGTCACATGACATGCACCAAGTACTCAAAGTAATGGTCTCCTGAATGTTAAGATGCATGATATTCACCAAGTACTCTGAGTAATGGCCTCCCGAACATCAAGTCACATGATATTCACCAAGTATTCTGAGTAATGGCCTCTTGAACACCAAATTGCATGACATTCACCAAATACTCAAAATGTTCATAATGTATGTGCACACATATCATCAATAATACTTACCATATGAACATTCATGGTTTGTTTGAGGAACTTAATCCTCCATGCAAGATATAATTTATCATGATCTATTTAGATATCATAAGATATCCATCATAATAGAAAATTAAGTTATTGTAAGATCGTCACCTTCCAATAACTTTAACAAATACAAGTCTAAATCTTTTGGAAGTCGAAAATTCCTCATGATGTTCACAAGGCAAAAAAAAGTCATGAAAAAAAGTCATGAAATAACCAACTACAGATTTGATTCAGTTTTTTGTTGCAACAGTTTGTGATGTTCCTGCGTCCATAGATTTTGACGTGGCTACACCTAGTGTTGATACAGTTGGCGTGTGTGCATTTGGATAACCTGTAGCTACGTCCTTTCCTGTGAATGTTGGAGATGACCAGGATTCCACTCCAGTATATATTATGTGGGTGGTGACTAGGAAGAAGAGTATGCTGAGATTTCTTGTGTTGTCATCTTCTAGTGATGCCCTGACTTTTATATTATCAACACAGGTACTGGGTGCTACATTGCAGGCAATATTGATGGTCTTGATGATATTGGCATGAGTTAGTTCAGTGTTGATAGGGATGTCACATACTTCTTCATTTGACATACGGTGGAGGTTGGAGTTCACTGTGTTACCCAATTGCTTGAAGGCTAGCAATCTCGAGGAGAGAGGACTGTAATGTCCCCATTTTTCCCAGCATTGGAGTTTCAGGAATTAGCCTATTATTGTGATCCTCATAGGCTAATTATTGTGGATAGAGGGTCTTCTGTAGCAGTGGCTTGGCTTAAGAGGGTCTTATCTTCTCCACATCTCAGTAAGTTACAGATTGGTTTACGTTTGGCTCGGATCGGACTTCGTTTGGGCTTAATTTTGTGTACTTACTATTTGTGGTAAGTTGGTGTTGATCGAGATAGACACTTTCTAATTTTGGAAAGTGCATTTGGTCACATGAAGAAATAATAGGTATGACTCCTATTTCAAACGGTATATTTAAATGATGAGTATTTGTTACATCCCAATTTTTGCCCTAATTTCTCTTTAGTTAAAAATAGCCGTTGAACCAGAATAATTTTTCATGTTCAAGTGAAGTTAGCCGTTGTGTTCATATGAAAATGAATATAGTTTTTAGCCGTTGTGTTCATTTGAAATGAATATAGTTTTTAGCCATTGTGTTCATGTGAAATGAATATAGTTTTTACCCGTTGTGTTCATGTGAAATGAATATAGTTTTTAACCGTTGTTCAATCAGTCATTATTTATGATGAAATTCCTAACGATATTATATAGCAAATTATGAATTAAGAAATTGATTTTTTGGCAAGAATGATTGTTTTGAAGGTTGCAGGATAAAGACTCGAGAAGGAGGGGAAGCACTACGAAATGAGGTCATACGAAAATGGGATGAACATATGACCTAGTTATCAGGAATATCAGGTTTGATCAAAAAGACGCCATGGCAAGATTGTTAAAGCTTGACAACAAAGTTCAAAGTGGAAAGTTACATGAGCTAAAAATAATACAAGATTGTAAAATTAAATAAAAAATTCTTACCTTTATTTATTAAATAGTAATATCATTTAATATTATATCATTATTTTGATTAAAATCACAATTAAATATTTGCAAAGTGGCACTATTATATTAGGATCTATAATACAATAATGTCACTTTGAATATACTTAATTATAATCTAACCAAAATAATAATATAACATTAAATTATATTAATAAAACTTTTTCACCTTTGTTCCAACGTTTCAGATTTCCAATCGATGGAATTTCAATCGCATTAGAGTCTTGTAACGGCAGAAGATGAAAAGCCGATCAATATGTTTTATATACTGCCTTTGTCGTTTTCGAATGGAGGTAACAACATTCCCGTCTGTTCATGCTTTCCGCCATGGTCTTAGAGATTTGTCTTCCAGTAACCCGAGTTTGCCATCATTGAATAGTCTTTCTGCCGTGAGATATCCGTTTCAAGATTTCCTTCAAAGATCCATCGACCTTTCTGCCCAAACATTCATTGCCTGCAACATCATTCTGCTTAGCCATGAAACCATACATCTAAGCATATGTGAAGCCATTCTTGCACATTTCTAAGCGACGAAAATCAGCATATATTGAAGAATTCACCAAGCAGGGCGCACAATAAATTGTAGACAAGTAAGGGTGTACTAAAAACGATTTTATTTCCTTTGCTCACGTTTTTCCATTTTTTTCTGTCTTCTTTTCTAAGTCGGGTTGAAACAGAGTGAAGGAGTTGTGTGCACAGATTGAGTCTTGATGTTACACTTGTACTCATCATATTAGTAGAATACCAACAGAGCTTGTATACATTGTTTAGCAATAAAAGTAGTTGATGCTTATGATAGTATCGATAAGGGAAGTAATGAGACTTTTGATCTTATCTTATTTTGTCTGATATTACCACTTCATTCAACAATGCTTTTGATTATAAAACTATACCATTATCAGCCCGTGTCATAAATCTGTAGAATTGTGTCATGAACTATTCTGTCTCAATCAACCAAAATCAGTAAAAATGATCAACTTTGAGTACCAAGGAAATTCTGAGAATGCAGAATCATAATCTTATGAATAAGTATAAGATGTAATGGATTCAAGCACCGAGGAAGCACCGATCTAAAGATCTGTTGATGGTGTGAGGTGTAGAAGAATCTGACACAAGAAAAACAAGAAAGATATCAATAATTGATAATATTCAAAATAATCTGATTAGCTCATGTAAATCCACTTTGAAAAATTAATTGTCAAGCTGAGAGGTGGAGATCGGGTTATAAAAACCCACCTCTGAAATCCCTAGCCAAGGCAATAAAAGGGCAAACATGCCACAACAAAATGATCGCATTGTTGTCCTAATACTTCAGTTATTCAACCGAATAGCTGTTGGGACCTCAACCCACCTGAGTACTCCGATGACTGGATCGATGAACGTCCCAAGCCTTACCTCAGGGTAGGGAGGGCCGTTCTATTTATTTAGAACTTGTGGGGATAAGTAAAAAAGTCCGCGGTTGGGAGGTTAAGCCTATGTTAATGCTTCTCCTCTCACCAAAGTCAAAGCTTGGTCAATTAATTGGAAAAGTCTCTCAAGTAAATCAGTACGTATCTTTGTTTTTTTTTAAGTTTCTTTATTTCTTTTATGCAATATATGTATATAACTGAAAGATTCTTTCCTTGTAAATAGATGTATCATAAATTGATTCTTTTTAGTATGTTAGATGCAAGTTTTCTTTACAACAATTTAGATTAGGGTTAAATTTCAGTATTCTCAAACATTAGAATAAATTTGAAATTCAGTAATTAAAATAGATTTAGTATTTAGATTAACTTCAATATTAGTATAGATTTATCTCAACAGATAATTAGAATATTAAATTCAGCTGATTTTTGTAGTTGTAGAAGAACCTAATGTTACATATGGTATCAGAGCGCTGGGTTCAACACTGAACCTGGGGCTCATCACGTCCATGAAATCTAATAAAGATGAATACAAATACAGGATGCTAGTACGTAAAACACCCCGCAAGAAAATCCGACACCCTATATTTCCTTACCTCATAAAAAATATGACTAAGTACGACTATTCTTGCTGCTTTGAGCCTTGAGATGATGAAACATTGTATCAAGCCATACAACGAATGAAGAAGGAAAGGATTCGATGGACCCCGGCCAAGAAGGCAACGTACAGGAACAAATTGATTCAGATTTGGAGCACTCAGCAGAACAATCCCCTTCTTCATTTTCATAGATCTTGGATGGTACGAGACATGTACCAAATTAAGCCAGAAGTTGCAAAACAAAAATAAACATATTCTATGAATGTAGGCAACCTCATTAGAGGAATTTTTGTAATAAAGGATTGCTTTGTTGAGCAATGTTAAATAAGATTTTTGCTTTGTTGAGCAATGTTAAAAAAAAAATTTGCTTTGTCGAGCAATAGATATGTTTTTGCAATTATGCTTTGTCGAGCAATAGATATGCTTTTGCAATTATGCTTTGTCGAGCAATAAGATATAAATTTGGAAAATTTGCTTTGTCGAGCAATGGATATGATTTGTAATTAAAGATTTGCATAGTTGTGCAATAAAATAAAATAAATAAATATCTTGGCAAACAATGGGGATTAAACTTTTCTTTTGAGCAACAAAAACTAAACTTTAAACTTAATTGTGTAAACTAATAGGTGCAACTCTTGAAAATACAACATGAATAACAATGAGGATGTGGAAAACCGAGAAATAGTTCGAGAGAATCAACAAACCTCTAACGAATTATTACTTCAAATTCTTCAAGAAACACAATTAAAACTAGAAGCAATGGATAAAAGAATGAGTGAGATGGCAGCCCAGATGGGGCAACAACGCGAGGAAATGCAAAAGACACCCAGAGTTGAGACTGAAGTCTCAGAACATAATAGGACTCCCTCCCCTAAGCAAACTGATAAACAGAAGAAAAAGGAGATTGTAGCTGATTTATCAGCTGATATTAAGAAAATTAAACCTCCTAAATTCTGTGGTACTAAATCTAGGGAAGAAGCCGAGGCATGGCTGACGGAGATGGAACAATACTTTGAGATCCGGAATTTTTCAGAGACTTCTAAGGCTGTTTGGGGTATATACTAATTCACCAGGGAAGCAGCAACTTGGTGGGGAAACACTAAGGTAGAATTGAACATTAGATCTACCGACATAACTTGGGAAAAGTTTGTCAACATATTTAGAACACGGTGGCTACCTCAAACCTTCTATGATCAGAAACTCATGCAGTTTCAGAATCTGAAACAAGGGGAAATGACAGTTCATAAATACTGGGAGAAATTTACCAGATTACTTAAGTACGTACCCCCTTAGCAGCAGGATACCAATCTAAAAGTAAGAAAGTTTATCATGGGAATGAATAATAGAATAGGGGGAGCCGTAGATGTTTTAGCACCACGAACCATGGAAGAAGCTTTGGAAAAAGCTGTGCGCCAAGAGCATAAGGTCAAAAAGGATGATTCTATTAGGGACAGCAAGAGAAAGACCAATTGGAATTCAGAAGGTGCTGAATTTGGACCACCAAGGAAACAGTTTAAAGACACTAAGAATAACAAACTAGAAAATAGAAGCAGTGGAACCAAAGAAAATCAGGGAAATGTTCATATAAACAAAAATGACAGGAATAATGAGAAAAAAGGACCACCAGGAGGTTGTTTCATTTGTAAAAGAAATCATTTTAAAAGACAATGCCCTAACCTCAATCAGCAACAACGCCAATCCTTGCCACAGCAACAATAGGTTTTTCAACAAAGAATTCATGCAACATTGGATAACCAACAGGCAAAGCAACAAATAGGTTCCATTGAAACACCGGGTAAGATTTATGGTAACCCCGTAACTATTCTTATTGATACTGGAGCAACAGAATGTTTTATTTCACCTAAATTATTAAGTAAATTACCAAAAAGATCTGGTTTTATGGCAAAACCGTGGACAATCGAATATACAAACAAGAAAAGGGCTAAGGTAGAGCAATGTCTGTTCGAAGCCCAGGTTGACTTTCCAAACTTCTCAAAACTAAATTTATACGTAGCACCATTAGGATCTTATGACATTATCATAGGAATAAATTGGCTTAGCGAACACAAAGCTAAGGTAGATTGTCTTGCCAAAACAGTAAGTTGTGTGGATGACCGAGGCAAGCCTGCAAGTATTTCAGGAGTCAAACATAAAATAAGAGCTCAACAGATTTCAGCAATGCAACTTAAGAGGTATGGAAGGAAAGGTTGTGAAATATTCGCAGTAAAAGTTGAAGATTTGAGGGAAACTACATATGGAGATGATTATATTTATGAAGATGGGAAAATATAAAAAAATTAAAAGAATCATTTGAAGAAAAATATCCTTATCTAAAGAACTATCAAGATGTGTTTCCTGAGGAACTTCCTGGAATACCCCCTTCCCGGATATTTGACTTCTCCATATATTTAGTACCAGGAGCAGAACCTATATCTAGAACCCCGTATAGGATGACCACCACTGAACTTATGGAATTACAGATTCAATTGCAGGATATGTTGGATAAGAAAATGATTCGACCCAGTGTCTCACCATGGGGAGCCCCTGTGTTATTTGTAAGAAAGAAGGACGGAACCATGAGGCTATGTATAGATTATCGGATGTTTAATAAGGTCACCATCAAAAATCGATATCCGTTACCCAGGATAGATGATCTATTTGATCAAATGAAGGGTGCGACTGTGTTTTTGAAAATCGATTTGAGATCAGGATATCATCAACTACGAATTAAGGAAGCAGACATACACAAAACTGCCTTCAGGACCAGATACGGACATTACGAGTTTACAGTGCTACCGTTTGGATTAACTAATGCTCCTACAGCCTTCATGAATCTAATGAACAGTATATTTCATGATTGCCTAGACAAATTTGTGTTGGTATTCATAGATGATATTCTTATTTATTCTAAAAATGAAGAACATTAGAAGCATTTACAGATAGTACTTCAGAGACTTAGAGAACATAAATTATATGGGAAATTATCAAAGTGTGCTTTCTACCAGAAAGAAATTCAGTATCTAGGGCATATAATTTCAGCACAAGGCATAGCAGTAGATCCATCTAAGATTAAAGCAATCAAAGAATGGCCAATACCCAGAAACGTGTCCGAAGTCTGGAGTTTTATGGGATAAGCTGAATTTTATAGGAAATTTGTCAGGAACTTTTCAAAAATAGCTTATCCAATCACAACAGTTCAAAGAAAAGGAAAGAAATTTATTTGGACAGAAAAATGTCAATCAGCTTTTGAGTTTCTGAAGGAAAAACTGACTACTGCACCTATTTTAAGAATACCCGAGCCACAGAAACCATTCGTGGTAATCACTGATGCTTCAGGGGAAGGATTAGGGGGTGTGTTAATACAAGAGGGGCAAGTCATTGCCTATGAGTCTAGAAAATTGAAGAATTATGAACAAAATTATGCACCACACGATCTAGAATTAGCAGCCATAGTTCACGCTTTACAAATGTGGAGACATTATTTAATTGGAAAACCCTTTGAACTTCGTTCTGATCATCAAAGCTTAAAATATATTTTCACTCAACATAATCTGAATGCTAGACAAAGGAGATGGTTAGAATTCTTAGCGGATTATGAATTTGACATAAGTTACATTAAGGGAAAAGAAAATAAGGTTGTCGATGCCTTAAGTCAAAGAAGACACATTTCAGCAATGACTAAGGTAAAATTTCAATCAAGGGATCAGATTTTACAGCATTTGGAGCAAGATGATTTTTATGCAAAAATCAGTTTGGCACTTATTAGAGATCCACAGGATCCTAAATATTCATATTTTAATTTAGAGGAAGATGGATTGTTGAGATATCGCCACAAGATTTATGTGCCCAATCATTCTGAGTTACGTAGATTAATTCTAGAGGAGTATCATTCAGCTCCATATTCAAGACACCCAGGGGTCACAAAAATGTTATCAGTTATAAAGCCTTCATACTTTTGGAAGGGAATGAAAAAAGAGAGAATTGAGTTTGTAGCAAGTTGCTTAGAGTGTCAGAAAGTGAAAGCAGAACATAGATACCCAGTGGGACTGTTACATCCAAATGAGGTACCTGAATGGAAATGGCAAGTAATATCCATGGACTTTGTACAGGGGTTGCCTATGACCCGAAATCGACATAATACTATTTTGGTTGTGGTTGATAGATTGACTAAGGTAGCACATTTTATTCTAGGGAATGTATCCGATGGAGCATCCGAGATAGCACATTTTATTTCAGATCGTGATACAAGAATAACTTCCAAATTCTGGTAGACACTATTTTCAGCCTTGGGCACTAAATTGAATATAAGTTCAGCATATCATCCTGAGACAAATGGTCAAACAAAGCGAGTTAATCAGGTATTAGAGGATCTTCTAAGGGTTTATTGCATGGATCGACAGTATCAATGGGAAACGTATTTGCCTTTGGTTGAATTTGCATACAATAACTCCTATCAGTCCTCAATTAAAATGGCACCTTTTGAAGCCTTGTATGGCCGTAAGTGCAGAACCCCAGTAAGCTGGAATCGATTAGAAGACAGAGTTATAGTTGGGCCAAAAATGCTTATAGAAATGGAAGAGCAAGTACTTCAGATCCGCCGGAGATTGAAGGAAGCCAATGATAGGCAAAAAAGTTATGCTGATGCGAAAAGAACACCCAGAGAATTTACTGTAGGGGACAAGGTGTTATTAAGAATTAAGCCTCAGAAAAGTACTATTAAATTCGGCAAAAATGCTAAATTGGCCCCTAAATATGTGGGACCCTTTGAAGTTTTGGAGGTAGTTAACCCAGTAGCCTACAGGATTGCTTTACCTCCAGTCCTTGCCAGGATGCATAACGTCTTCCATGTGTCCTACCTTAAAAAGTTTGTTAGTCACCATGAACATATGATTGATTGGAAGCTATTGCAGGTATGAGAGCCAAGGGTGGTAGAGGTAAAGCCAACCAGAATACTCGAGGTGCGTAAGCTGCACTTACGAAATCGAGAAGTAACTAAGTGCAAGGTTCAGTGGGATCAGTATTCAAAGGATAATTCCATGTGGGAAGACTATCATGATATCTTTCAAAGATACCCTTATCTATTTTAGAAACTGGAAACTGAATATTTCTCTTATTTTTAATTTTATTTATTAGTTTTCTTTGATATTATTTCATCGTAAGGGGGTGGGTATGTTACATCCCAATTTTTGCCCTAATTTCTCTTTAGTTAAAAATAGTCGTTGAACTAGAATAATTTTTCATGTTCAAGTGAAGTTAGCCGTTGTGTTCATGTGAAATGAATATAGTTTTTAGCCGTTGTGTTCATGTGAAAATGAATATAGTTTTGAGCCGTTGTGTTCATATGAAAATGAATATAGTTTTTAGCCGTTATGTTCATGTGAAATGAATATAGTTTTTAGCCGTTGTGTTCATGTGAAATGAATATAATTTTTACACATTTTGTTCATGTGAAATGAATATAGTTTTTAACCGTTGTTCAATCAGTCATTATTTATGATGAAATTCCTAACGATATTATATAGCAAATTATGAATTAAGAAATTGATGTTTTTGGCAAGAATGATTGTTTTGAAGGTTGCAGGATAAAGACTCGAGAAGGAGGGGAAGCATTACAAAATGAGGTCATACGAAAATGGGATGAACATATGACCTAGTTATCAAGAATATCAGGTTTGATCAAAAAGACGCCATGGCAAGATTGTTAAAGCTTGACAACAAAGTTCAAAGTGGAAAGTTACATGAGCTAAAAATAATACAAGATTATAAAATTAAATAAAAAAATTTTACCTTTATTTATTAAATAGTAATATCATTTAATGTTATATCATTATTTTGATTAAAATCACAATTAAATATTTGCAAAGTGGCACTATTATATTAGGATCTATAATACAATAATGTCACTTTGAATATACTTAATTATAATCTAACCAAAATAATAATATAACATTAAATTATATTAATAAAACTTTTTCACCTTTGTTCCAACGTTTCAGATTTCCAATCGATGGAATTTCAATCGCATTAGAGTCTTGTAACGGCAAAAGATGAAAAGCCGATCAATATCTTTTATATACTGCCTTTGTCGTTTTTGAATGGATGTAACAACATTCCCGTCTGTTCATGCTTTCCGCCATGGTCTCAGAGATTTGTCTTCTAGAAACCCGAGTTTGCCATCATTCAATAGTCTTTCTGCCGTGAGATATCCGTTTCAAGATTTCCTTCAAAGATCCATCGACCTTTCTGCCCAAACATTCATCGCCTACAACATCATTCTACTTAGCCATGAAACCATACATCTGAGCATACGTGAAGCCATTCTTGCACATTTCTAAGTGACAGAAATCAGCATATATTGAAGAGTTCACCAAGCAGGGCGCACAGTAAATTGTGGACAAGGGTGTAATAAAAACGATTTTATTTCCTTTGCTCACGTCTTTCCATTTTTTTCTGTCTTCTTTTCTAAGTCGGGTTGAAATAGAGTGAAGGAGTTGTGTGCACAGATTGAGTCTTGATGTTACATTTGTACTCATCATATTAGTAGAATACCAACAGAGCTTGTATACATTGCTTAGCAATAAAAGTAGTTGATGCTTATGATAGTATCGATAAGGGAAGTAATAAGACTTTTGATCTTATCTTATTTTGTCTAATATTACCACTTCATTCAACAATGCTTTTGATTATAAAACTATACCATTATCAGCCCGTGTCATAAATCTGTAGAATTGTGTCATGATCTGTTCTGTCTCAATCAACCAAAATTAGTAATAAAGATCAACTCTGAGTACCAAGGAAATTCTGAGAATGCAAAATCATAATCTTATGAATAATTATAAGATGTAATGGATTCAGGCACCGAGGAAGCACCGATCTAAAGATCTGTTGATGGTGTGAGGTGTAGATGAATCTGACACAAGAAAAACAAGAAAAATATCAATAATTGATAATATTCAAAATAATCTGATTAGCTCATGTAAATCCACTTTGAAAAATTAATTGTCAAGCTAAGCGGTGGAGATCGGGTTATAAAAACCCACCTCTGAAATCCCTGGCCAGGGCGATAAAAGGGAAAACATGCCACAACAAAATGATTGCGTTGTTATCCTGATACTTCAGCTATTCAACCAAGCAGCTGTTGGGACCTCAACCCACTTGAATACTCCGATGACTGAATCAATGAACGTCCCAAGCCTGACCTCAGGGTTGGGAGGGTCGTTCTATTTATTTAGAACTTGTGGGAATAAGTAAAAAGGTCCACGATTGAGAGGTTAAGCCTACGTTAATGCTTCTCCTCTCACCAAAGTCAGAGCTTGGTCAATTAATTGGAAAAGTCTCTCAAGTAAATCAGTACGTATCTTTGTTTTTTTTTAAGTTTATTTATTTCTTTTATGCAATATATGTATATAACTGAAAGATTCTTTCCCTGTAAATAGATGTATAATAAATTGATTCTTTTTAGTATGTTAGATGCAATTTTTCTTTAGAACAATTTAGATTAGGGTTAAATTTCAGTATTCTCAAACATTAGAATAAATTAGAAATTTAGTAATTAAAATAGATTTAGTATTTAGATTAACTTCAGTATTAGTTTAGATTTATCTCAACAGATAATTAGAATATTAAATTCAGTTGATTTTTGTAGTTGTAGAAGACCCTGATGTTACAGTATTTTGGGAGTTATTATATTTTAAGTGGCCAAATTATTATTGATTATTAAATGGCTTATTATAAAGTTATAATTTCACTTAAGTTGAGAGTTGAGTTATCATTGGAAAGTGTCATTTATTAATTAGTTAAGCCAAGTCAAGTGAGAGAATCTAAAGAAAGCTTCTAATTAATGTTGTGTGGTGAAGCTTCTTAAGTGAAGTTACATTTTGGCAACAAAAGGAGATTTGGAGGTTATAAATACAAGCCCATCTGTTCAGAGAAGCATGCTTGGATATTTATTTGCTTTTGTTGCCTTCATGGCTTTTTCTGAGTTTTGATTTTCTATGCCCTTGCTGAAGTATAAGGGCTTTGACGCTGAGAAGTGTTGGGTAATTTACAGCGGAGGTATTGTGAATTCCCTTCTTGCAGATTATGTGAAATCACTGCTGAGGTAAAATGATTTGGTCATTGGTTTGATCTCCTTACTATATTTATCTGTAGCTGGGAGATATCATTTGTGTTATTTTATTATTATCTTGAGATTTGGGTGAGGATTTGAATTCTGGAATTATTAGTTCTAAGAAATATTTTAGTGTCTTCCATTATTGTATTACTATTTCTTGCAGGACAGTTATTTTGTGTTTGGAGGTCTATGTTTCGCTATGGGTAATCCATTAATCTATTTGCTACTGTGAAGAATTTATTGTTTGATCTAGATAGGAATTGGTGATCAATTTTGCAAGGCTGTGTCTGATCTAGAGGGTGTTGCATTAATTATTTGTGAGGCTGGAAATTCATCACCACAGGCTGTAATCATTTCCAGCATTGGCATTCTGAATTCTAAAACTATCTATGATAACTGGTGGGCTGCAATTTGCAATTGGGAGGGGCTGAACAAATTCTAAGCTCTTCCTGTAATATTATCAAGAGAGGCTAGGGTCATGTTTTGAGAATGTCTATCTGCTGTTAATTAAATCAACTCCAGAATTTGCTAGGTTCTATTTACATTGTTGTAATGGACATCATAGTTGGAAATAAATAAATTACAACTAGTTGAATTTAATTGTGAAGCAAGTTTCTATTTCATTTCAGAATATGTGTTTCCTGTTTGAATGAGAAATGCCAGGCAAATAAATTATAAGAGATAATTGGGGTTTGTTAAAATCATATCGAGCTAGGGATATTACAAGTTAGTATGTACAGGTTATTCTCAAGAAGAAGGTACTGATTAGGGTGAAACTTTTGCTCCTGTTGCAAGATTAGGTGTTAGAACTTTACTGGCATATGCAGCTCATAGAGGTTTTAAAGTTTATCAAATGAATGTAAACTATGCATTCTTGATAAGGAAGTCTATATAGAACAACCTGAAGGTTTTGTAGATCCTAGCAAAAGAGACATGGTCTGTAAATTACACAAAGCATTATATGGTCTCAAGCAAGCTCCTAGAGCTTGGTATGAAAAACTTCATAACTATTTGATACAAATTGGTTTTCAAAGAACAAATTATAGCAGTAGTCTGTATATCAAAGAAGGGTCAGACAAGAAGATTGTGTTGGCAGAAATATTTGTGGATGACACTTTATTCATAGGAAATGATGACTTGTGCAAGGCATTTTCAGAAGAAATGAGTAAAGAATTTGATATGTCTATGTTTGGAGAGATAAAATTCTTTGTTGGATTATAGATACAGCAGAAGAAAGATGGTGTCTACATTACTCGATCTAAATATATCAAGGAGATACTAAAGAAATTTAGAATGGAAGATTCAAGACCAATTGGAACCCCTATGTCTACTGACCATAAGCTTTCCAAAAATGACGATTCCAAAAAGGTAGATCAGACCACATACAGATCAATGATTGGAAAATTGCAGTATGTAGTGCATAGAAGGCCTGATATTGCATTAGCAGTCGGTATGGTGGCAAGATTCTCAGCAAATCCCAAAGAAAATCACATGATAGCAATCAAAAGAATCATGAGATATCTGAAAGGAACTGAAGAATATGGTTTATGGTACAAAATAGGAGGCAATTTGGATTTAAAAGTATTTACAGACACTGATTGGGCAAGAAGTATTGATAATAGAAAAAGCACCAGTGGTGGAGCATTATTTCTTGATAAAAGACAAGTGTCTTGGACAAGCAAGAATCAGAATTGTATTTCTCAGTGCACAACAGAGGCAGAATATGTGTCAGCAGCAATTAACTATTCTAATATTGTTTGGTTCAAACAATTGTTGGCAGGTATGACGATAAAGATCAAGGATCCAATGGTTATATATTGTGATAACACCAGTGTAATCAATATATCAAAGAATCCAGTGATGCATACCAAAACAAAATACATTGCTATAAAATATCATTTTTTGAGAGAATTGGTACAAGATAAAGAAGTAAAATTGGAATATGTAAATACAAAAGAACAAATTCCAGACATATTCACCAAGCCATTAACTAAGGATGCATTTTTTGTATTTAAAAGGTAAGCTAGGGGTCGTTCCCCTATCTGAAGCTCACTAAATGAAGTTTAGTGATGCATCAACCAGAACATGTTGAAGATCAATCAGTCGGTGTAGTATTGACAAGGGCATATTTCAAATGAATCAGTACTTGAGGTACATTAATACTCACTAAATATTGTCTTTGGCATGAGATGTCAAACAGGAAAAAGTTTGTTGTCCTAATCATATCTCATAGAAATTTTGTAAAGAGAAAGAGAAAGAGATGTCAAAAGAGAGAATGAACTTGGTCTGATATCAAAGACAAAGTTTGCTATCAAAATTTTTCTGACAGAGGGAGAAAGTGAAGGCAAAAGGAATTCACACTAATAGAGGGAGTTCTCATGGATGAGAACCTGAATGAAACTAAGGATATGTTCCTTACTTTATTCTTACTCTAAAAAATTTAATTGCAGTATGACGTGTTGCCATCAATGCCAAAGAGGGAGATTGTTGAATACAACTGATTAATTGTGTATTGTCCTTGATGTTACACAAAATGTCATATTATTACCAGTCAGTGTATGCCAAGCTCACTCGGGCATTGAAGACAGTTTTTTGTGTTTGTCAAGCATTCCAGAGTTTTCTTAGTTCAGAAGACAGTATCTACCGAGTTCACTCGGGCGTCAAAGGAAAGTTTGCAAAAGTTGAGTATTAACTGAGCTCACTCGGTTAATAAAGGAAATGTTGGATAGAACTAGTGTTAATCGAGCTCACTCGATTACCAAAGGAATTTTGTCAATATGCAGTGTTAACTGAGCTCACTCGGTTACACAGGGAAATCACTCTGAGTTAGTGTCTACCGAGCAGGGTTGGCTACTGAAGGATTTTCTTGTTTTGGCATATTGAGTTCAATTGAATTGATTGTTGGTTCTAGCTGACTGAGGAGATGAAAATTGATTATTCTAAGTTATATTCTAGCCGACTTGACTATATGAAAGATATAAATGTAAGGTCAAGTTGAGAATTAGAAAGAGAACATACATGGAAAATAATTGAAGATTTAATGATGCTAAGAGGAAGCGAATTAGAAGGATAAGTAGAATATCCTTGTGGAGCTGAAAAGATACATTCAATCAAGAAGGATCAAGTATACAAGCCAAAATTGAGATCTGTAATCAGCAATTCAATTGCATCATAAATCAGGTCATCTCATTGTTACTCTCTAACCATTGTAGCAGTGATCTAAATATCTTAACAGAGTTGGCTTAACAGTTATTTGTAAATCCTCTAACAAGGTGGCATTTCTATTGAACTATCAAAAGACCTCTAACAAGGCCACTCCTAACAGGGTGATTAAATCCTCTAACAAGATCACACCTAACAGTGTGTTTTGTAACTTTTAACAAGGTGGGCTCCTAATAGGGCCCACTTCAGAAGAGTGAAAATCAATAACTAGTTACAATTAGTGGTTTTTCCCAAATCGGATTTCCACGTTAAATCTTGGTATCAAGTGTGTTCATGCTATTTCTTTTATGTGTTTGCAACTAAGTTAAAGTAATATTAATCACAGATAATATCTTAAAGATTTTCATGTTATGCATTTACCAAGTTATTTTTGCATTTACCGAGTTACAACATTTTTCTATGTGTTTGCAGAGCATCAACAAAGTTAAATTTTTACAAAATTGTTTTGTACTAACATCTAAGGGATCTGAGATTTATTTTAGTGGTAACTAATTCACCCCTCCCCTCTCAGTTACTCCTCTTATATTCCAACAAAGCTCCCTTTGAATGCTCTAAGTTTTCTCATTGGCTTCTCAAGTACATTTTATTTCAACTTCTTTATATAAATATAAATATATCTTCACAAAAGTCCTCTTATATGTTATATCTGCATGTCTTCACTTTTTGTTCTATCCTTAATAATAAAAGAATAAGTTCTCTATTATCCATTATTCATGAATTAGAATACCCCTTAATAATTAATATTAGGCTTTGAACAATGTTAATTTAACTATAATTCTTGATCTTAGGCTTCAAGTAGCAGACATCACTATACACAAGTTGTTTGATCGGGTCGCTCGTACCTAGGGTTCCAATCTTAACCAAATTTTAACGCGGTAATTCAGTTGATGATTATGGTCCTTTGGAGCCAATTTGTATCTCCTCATACTCCTCGATTCATGCACAACTCTCAATGGTGGCGACAATGTTTTGTTTAAAATATATTTCTTTCCACTCTCATATCTACTCATTTAATCCGCTACTCATTGGTGGGTCCAACCATTTACACACAGTATAATAACCCGTTGTTTCTTGCTCGATTCTTGTCTTGCTGTCCGGGACATCATCAGCTGGATGAGTCTTTTGCACGCACAGTATAAGACCCTCTGTTTTTTATTTTTTACCATTTCCACCATGGCAGCCTCCTCTCACTGCTAACACCTCTGAGTCAAACAGTAGCAGATATTTAAACTCCAAAACAACAGAAAATTGAAAAACTATGCAATAATCAGATTACTCACAAATCTTCAGTCCAGGAGCAAGGGGTTTATAGATCATGAGTTTTATTAGGCATTTAAAAATACTAGCTTCAATTACAAAAATGTAGAGCAAGAATTTTCTTATGGACTAACAATGTTGACATATGCATTTAAGAGAGTTTAAGCATTCCCATGTCTAATATATACGGACCTCTTACATCTATTTGATGAGAGACATTGTTGACCCAATGCAGGAGTGACTCAGTCTGGTATGGGCTTAAGTACAATCAATAGGGCACCTTCGAAGGAGTCTCAATTCTGGCCAAAATTATGAGAAACTCCTTTTAATATATTGATGCCACCTTCTGGGCAAGTCCAATCGGGTTTATCCACTCTCTGCATGATTGCTAGATAATTTCCAGCAATCTCTTGCCTCAACATTCACTGCAGAATATTCTCTCCTGGATATCATCAGTTCTCTTGTAGACACTCACTTCTGATCCTTTCTAATTCTGCAGATGGCCTGAAATCATCAATACTTCTCATACAGTGCTTTAGTAGAAAATAATAGAGGTTGCGATTCCTCCTACTGACTCAATCTCTACATTTCTTGTCTCAAGAGACCACGTGTTGTAAGACATTTTGCAAAATTCTCAAATGAAATCGATTCCATATTTAGGCAATAGCAAAACAGGCCAACCCAAGAAGAAAAAAATAAACATTTTGAATAAGTCAGATCCAGGAGAATAAAACCATAGTTGAAAGTATCTGCGCTATTTGGAAAATAGCGCGACATATTGCGCTACAGGAAGGCAAACAATATTAGCATAGTTAATATCTGCAAAGCTATATTCATTATCGTGCAGCGATTTTAACCACTTAATATCACCAAAAACCGCGAGATATTCCTTATTATATCGCCACTAAAATCAAAAAACAAATTTAAGCTAAAATAATCGATGTTTTTAGTTCTCTTTTGTCTGTTTTGAACTTTTGAATGCTCATCCTTGGCACTGGCAGAACTGCGTGATATCGTATTTTACTATTTGTCAGAGCTGAAGTGTTTGTCCATCAGTTTTGGTAGAGCTGAAGTTTTTTAGGCGGACACCATTTTTGGTGCTTCATATTCGGCTGCTCCTCCATGTTAATATGCTAAGTTCTAATTGACAAATTGTTGTGCATTTATGTCAAAACTTTGATTAATATTTGTGAACATCTCAAATTATTATACGCTTTACAAATTAGGTGTAACTGTGTGTGTGTTTTTAAGATTATTTCAAGAAATTGTATATTTTCAAATGTTCGATAAAAGTGCTGATTTATAGCTGAGCTTTTGGCGATTCCAAGATTTTGAATATTTTTGGTTTGGCTGAGATATTGCCGAGACCGAGATTTTCAACTATGAATAAAAGTTAAAACCACTTAATATAATTAATTATATAATAAATTTAATAAGATATTTAATATTATTAATTTACTATTATTTTTGCACTATTAATATAATTAATGAATAATAGTGTTTGAAAACACTTTATTTCATACTACAAATTGCAGATGTACAGATTAATGACATAAGCATCCTCATGTTATCTTTAAATTTTTGCTTTCCTTCTTAATTGGCCCTAAAATATGTCAACGTAAAAATTATAGCAAGTGTCCAAACTGCCAACATGAAAGTAAGCAGAGTTGGAACTCTTTGTCCATATTCCTTCCAGTCGCTCTCTAGTGGTGTGTTGGCCAAAATAGTTAGAAAATCTGATATTTTTCCTGAAGTTCTGTAATGTCCCCAATTTGTGCCTGGGTTGGCCAATTCAAAATAATAGATTGATTTACAATTAAATAATTCTAATCCAACTTGGAAGCCAACTTGGGCCAACCTGTTTTATGGTTTATAATTAGTAATAATTTATATTTGAAAGTGTTTTGGATATAGTTTTTGGCATCAGAGGTTTCATATTCTCTGCATTAAACAACTTCATTCTACTATTTCAGATGCAAACCTCAGAAGCCCTTAGTGGTGGGATAGAAACCCTGATGCTTTACCCATTGGCACAAGGCATCATGAGAAAAATATCTTCTCTGAATTGGTGATAGCTGCTTGAGGATTTATTTTTGCATTTTCTTGGATAGAAACTTTGGAAATATGCGATCAGAATTGACAGTAAAGGAAGGCGCAAGGAACTACTGCTTGATTATGTATACACCTGTAAGCAACAATTAAGATGCCAATGGTTTATGCACCTATAGTTTGTGATTAATTTGCCAATGGGGTGTGCATCTGTAGGAGAAGTCATTGTCCTTTAATGTGTCTTCTGACACTAGCAAAGCAAAGGAGAGTTACAAAAGCACCAATAGGATCATAAGCAATCATAATCATTTAATTCATAGTTACACCACCCTGGTGGACGGGGGACAATTTCTGAGGTAGGGGGACAAAGGGGCCTTAATTTGGGGACGGCAGGGGGACGGCAGCAAGGGGGGGATTGTATATATTAGACCTATGGTACTTAAAATGCTAGTTATGAAAAGATTTATTGCAATACGAGATATAAAGATAAAAAAAGAGTAAATACTTAAACATTGCATTGAATCGGAACATCAAACATTGAACATAAATAGTCAAATCAGCAAATAGTTAACATCGGGACATCCTCCCATCCTCAACAGAGATGGTGGAATCTGGTGGCACCATTGCGGATGGGGGAATGGAGTCCCCAAGTTTAAAACCAGTTTTCCCGGGTCTTAATTAACAACTAACATATTCAAGGAACTACAATTATTACTTCAATTTCATAGGAAGACAGTAGAATTAGTTTCGTTCATATGAAAGAGATTGACGGTTAAAATCAGTTGATCAAAATTTCTTAACTAAGAACTTAAAACACCATCAATGAATTACTATAGAAATTAAAATCCAAATACCATGAAATTCGAATCAGAAATCATTGTAGGGATGCTTCTGCAACCACCCAAGTTAGTCCACAAATACCACTATAACAATATCAAATAACAACTACCATTCAATACTGCTATATCAAAATTAAATGACGATGATCCTTAAATACCACTAAATAAAATTAGGGCATCACATACCACTGTATCAATTTGGGCATCGATTACCATTGGTTCATTTAGGGCACCAGTTACCACTGTATCGATTAGGGCTTCAGATACTACTGAATCAATTAGGGCTTTTGATACCATTCTATCATTTAGGGCTCCAAATACCACTGAATCAATTAGGGCTTCAGATACCACTGTATCATTTAGGGCTCTAGATACCACTGAATCATTTAGCGCTTCAGATACCACGGTATGGTTTAGGGCTCCAGATACCACTGAATCAATTAGAGCTTCAGATACCACTATATCATTCATTTCCTTCTGTTTGCTTAACTGTGGCAACAAAATAAGATTAGAAGATACGATCATATTTATTATTCATATAAATGAAAGTTTGATATAACAATCCATCAGATAAATTTTTCTCTCGTAACTACATGTAAACTAACTGTATCGATGATAAAACTCAATTAATCTTACCTTAGTCTTGCATTTACAACATAAAAGTAAAAATACCTATTTCCGACAAACAATTGAACGTAAAACTTATCTTTGTCTGTGATACGTCTGACAACTTGGGGAGAGGTGAAACATTGTTAGGGGCTTAACCACCCAACCTCGGACCATAACTTTATCCCCACACAATCTCTAACGAGATAGGCCATCCCTACCCGAAATAGACAGAGAGCATCTGTCATCTACTAAGCATCCTAGTATTTAAACACACCATTCGACTTGACAACAGGAGGATAAACATGTTCATGCATAAGCTATTAAATGATTCCTTTTAAAAAATAGTAAACATTGTTATGTCATAACTGATACTATTTTCATGTTATTGCAGATTCCTTTCCCTCACCTTCTCACCCTTTTCCTTAGCTAAACAGTCGAGTGAGTCCCAGGTGTTCGGAATTCCTGATCAATCTACTCTATGCATGAATTCTGAAAGGATTTATTGATTAGTAAAATCTTATTACAAGCTGTGACTTAGAAGAATATGTTCTTAAAACCAATTGAAAATATTAACGAATTCTGATTTCCAAATAGAATATTTCGTTCAGGTTTTATTACACTTAGGAAACCCTTCTTTAAGAGATACTATTCAACACTCTTTATTATGATTCTGAGAACCATGAGAGTTAAGAAGAAAGTTCATCATAATTTACAAGGATTACTCAGATAGTAAAGGAAATAGCATGATCACAAGCAAAAGATAAGAATTTTCCATGCCTAGCCGGCTGCTATAGAAAAATAAACATATTGGAATGGTAACTTATGACCTAATAAGAATTTGGAAATGCTTTGATGATCTTGAACTCTGTTCAACTCTCTTCAGTTGCTTGAGATGTCACCTTCAGTGCTCACAGCCTCTGATTCTCAGCCAGAATTACTCGTACATCTAAGTTGAAATCATACAAAAAGAACAAGGTTTTTATCAAAGGTAAATTATAGATGAATCAATGGCAGATTGTGGGTGTATCAATGGCAATTTGCAGACATTTTAATGGCAGATTGCAGGTGTGTCAAATGCAAGATACTAACGTAACAATGCAGGGTCGAATTGGTTATTGAGACAAGGGATTCTGACAAACATAACAAGGTAGGAAGAAGATCAGCACCAAGGAAAAGGGTCCTGCCGTCTCTCCCTCGCAGCTTCCATATATGGAGAGGGATCATGACTCCTTGGCTTCCGTCGGTTTCAAAAGATAATAACCAATTCAAAATTCCAAGTATTAAATCAATTTATCATGCCAAGTGTTAATCAGTTAAAAGCAAGAATATTAAAATGAAAAGAATAGAGTTGGAAGATTATAATTTGAATATTATAATAATTCGAATGTTATTATATCTGGAATATTATTATAATCTTATATTTATATATGTACATGTAAATATTACTCTGGTGACATCACTTTATTAAATTATTATAATAAAATAGTGCCATTTCATTTTTATATTTATATGCACGTACATAAATATTTATTAAAATAATATGATGAAAGATCAAAAATCCTTTGAGGTATGGTTTATATTTTAACTCAATTATTTATGTTTCTCAAATTATTTATTTAAATAGCTCATGCGGGTCCCACAAATGTATCTTGTTTCAAGTTTCTAGGTCCTCAGCCCATCTGCCCAGTGATGGTGATCCTCCTATGCCTAATTCTTTTATGACAATGCTTTCACCCCTTCGACGTGGTTCCTGCAAGAAAATTCTCTATAATTAAATCATATTATCATAACAAGTTATAAATAATCATAACGGCTAACCGCCCATTCAATTTCATGAATTCATGATAAATAATTATAACGACTAACCATCTTATCATTTCACAGGATTATAACCAATTTAACTGTCAACTGACTTCATGTAAACCTCAACAGCTATATTTTAAATTAGGTCAAAAATTGGGATGTAACACCAAGTCCCCGGTGCATGTGGCAAAAAGGGGGGGACGAGCCCCCGTGTTACTGTCATTTATTCTTCAGTATTGTTTAGAACTGGGAGCACCATTTGTAATTGGTACTGTGTGTTATTGCATTTTGTACTTACAAGCATTGTCAGATAAAGGGATAAGTTTGAAAAGTCTCCCCTCAAAAAAAAATCTTGGCAAATCTTGCATTCTTTTGGAAAGAAGCTATTAATTTATGTTGACAAATCATCCATTTTTTGAAATAAACATATTCATTTTATTGGCAAATTTTTCAAATTATGATATTTTATAGAGATATCGGTGAGTCTTGGATGACAATTGGAAAATGCATTGATTACCATGACATAAGTGTATTTGTATGTTTTAACTCTCATGTGGCTCAAAATTTCTTTAAGACTCATGTTTTCCATCTGGGATCAACAATCCAAAAGAAATTTCAGCCCCCACAGGCATTACAGATTGTAGATAGATTTTACCTTATGGAATAAAATGATGACCATCCGATTATATTTAAATTTTTTAATCAATAGTCGCAACTAGAGATTGGTGATATAACCCTAAAGTAACTAATATTAATGATATATTATCAGCAAACTAATTTAGATTTCTACAATTACTTACAAAACTTAGACAAATCTAATGTCATGTCCCCTTTCTAGAGTAGACATCAGAGACGATAGAGTTGGCCTATCATTAGAGTCTCGTAGGTTGGCAGTGGTGTTTAGAGACTCAATCAGGGTATACAATGTTCGGATCTGGAGTTTCAGACAGTAGGAGGGTAGTTGAGAGTAGTTCCTTAATTGTAAGAGTTTCCTACATTTTAGGAGGTGGAGATGGGTTATAGTCTTGAGTCTCTACGAGATCATTCTATGGTTTCAGTTTCAAGAGATTCGGAGACATTCCTATTTTTTAGGAGTATCCCTAATTTTGAGGGATGAGACTGTTATTTATTTCAAATTATTCGGCATCAGTCACAGGAGGTGACGAGTTCAGTTTCACCTTATAGAGGTGTTTTGGCTATCAGTTCGCTATTTGGGAAATATTTTAATATATTTAAATATTCTCCTAAGTTAGCATTTTAATAATTTAAATAAGGTTAAGTTATAGCCATTTTGGAGTAATAAGGGGTTTTTTAGCCTCATCTGGGTGAAAATCCCTTGGTGTAATAGCTCATTGGAAAGGTCTTGAACTTTTCTAAATATTTCTGTTTTGACTCAGAGCATTTCAGTGAACAGATTTCTTTCTATTGGGAAAAAGGTCATTTTCTAGATACTTGGCCACTTTAAAAATGAGAAATATATTATTTTATAACCCAACGCCACATGGGGACACTTTTAGGTTCAAGCTAAGTTTGGTGGGTTATAAGGAGTAAAGACAAAGTTTGAAGGCATGATTGACATATTACATCTTGGATTTGTGATTTGGGCTCTAATTGAGCTTTCAGCACTTGGGATGCCAACCCCACTTGCTTTGCCTATTTGGGACGTAGCCCCCAAAATAGTGGTTTGGATTCGTTACAGTCAAAAGCATCTTGGAGATTGTGCATTGTTTCTTCTAGGTAACACAGTATTGAGTCAGAGTTTGAGCTGGGGTTTGGGCATTCTATCCATGTGTGAGCACTTTGCAGCTGTACGGCAGCACCTGGTAGCCATATTCTTTACCACGTGCAGCATTTGAGAGCTGGAACTTGGCCGTAGTTTCCTTTTGGGCTCATATTTCTCCTTCATGCCTTCAGGTTGGGTTTATCCTTGGTTGTAAACATCTGGGTATTATTGTAAATCTTCATTTGGTTACAAATCAGGCTTTATATTCAAAAATCTGCTTGAAGCGAAATTGCTTTGGTTCTATTTGGAATACATTTTCAGAACTAGTTCATGTTATTGTACTTTTGTTATTACTTATTGCAAAATCATCAAAAACATAAAACAATCAAACCCTTCTGCAACTTCCGTCTAGCTCTACAAGAAAATTTTAATAAACAGGGAAAACAAATTTAAATATATAAAATTACAGCAGATCAGCAGAAGAAATGTATCAAGGATCTTTCATCTAATCTTATCATGTATCAAATATTATGGCAAGTCTTTGAGTTAAAAATTTAATTAAAATAAGTTCTTCGGTGACTAAAAAAAAGAGAAATAAAACTTTGTAAAACTTTGGCAGTTTAGATTGCCTTGTTTCTTCAACTATTAGCCAAACTTAAATACCCAAATTTCAACTATTAGTCAATTGGTGAATATTAACGACTAAAAAATCATCAAATTTAAATGCTGCAACTATTATTGGTCTTTAAAAAATATGATGGTAGCAAGAGATTTTGTTATTTGATTGTTGTCCTTGACGAGGATTATTGAATTAAATGGCTGTCTAGAAACTTTAATTTTGTATATGCTATTTGAGCATTTAAACTTTGCATAAAAAACCTAGTAATGATCTGTTGAGGATATTTCAAAAGTATCAAAGCCACCTATTGCAAGGCGTGTGTGCTTGCTCTCCTTGTGATGCACAGCGCAGCACTTAGGTCAGTGACATGGTTTAACCACCTCCTATGTTTTGTAAGTCTAGTAGTTGTATCAAGCATTGATAGGTCAATCGTTTGGTGCAACAACCACCAACAATAGATATTAGAGCCTAGGTCGTAGGTTCAAACCCCACACTTGCATCGAAGAGGGGTTATTGTAAGGTGTGCGCCCCTGATCTCCTTGTGATGTGCAAGGCGGCACTTGGGTTTGTGACATGGTTTAACCGCCTCACTTGTTCAATAAGTCTAGTAGTTATAACAAGCATCAATAGTTCGATCTTTTGGTGCAACGGAAACCAACATACCTTCCCACCAAGTAGTGAGGAGTTTCTTCAGCTTCATGAAAAGACGAAGCTATGGTCCTAATGCAAATTTAACAAACAAAAGAACCTGCTAAAGAAGTGGGGAGATGTCATGCCAAATATTTGAAATCAGGCCCAGCTACCCGACAGGATTTGACCTTCACTATATATTGTGAGCTTCAAATGTAGAGGCAAAGGAGAAGAAGATATGGGGAGCAGCCTTGCAAGTAGAATCTCAGATTGGAGAGATTGGACTAGAATAGGTACAAATTTGAAGCCATCAGAATCTTCGAAAAATATCTAGGGTTGCCTGGTCAAATTAAATCTGTCTTTTCTTTTGATGATTTCTTGAGATATCCGGTTTGGATAAACCAAAGGAAAGGGAACTTTATGACAACAAAAGACAAATGAGAATATAAGAGACAAATGCAGGATCACAAGAAGAGGTCAAGGAAGAACTGATAGTGGAGCAGAAAGGTAGAAGAACTGATAGTGGAGCAGAAAGGTAGGTCAGAGTCTCAAGATGACAATTGATAGAAATGTCCATGGAACACCAGCCCAAATTCTAGGTATAAACATAATTGCATCATGTAATGATGCATTGTATATGAGAATGATTGGTTTCTCTGAGGTTGAAGGCCATTAAGAACTCCAAACCTTTCCAGAAAATCCCATGATTATGCACTCTCATTACATGGAGGTGTGCAAAGAAACATTCACAATACATTGTTCCAGGATGGATAAGATCAGTGACGGAGTATGGAAGAGAAATATTCATCAATACCACAGAAAAATGGCATAGCAGCGATTATGATGATACTGGATCTTGGAATTCAGTTCTGTTTGCAGGTATGGATTGCTTCAAGACACACGATCTTTGGGATAGGATGGTAATGTTCCCGATTTGTGGTAAGGTCGACCAGTCCCAAATAACAAATGATGTTTTCTCAAATAATTCCGAGCCACCTTGGAGGCAGCTAACAATTTGAGCCGACCTGTTTTATGGTTGAAAATTGATAATAATATAACTAAAATACATGAGGATGACCTGTTTTGTGGAAATTTCTTCTTTTGTGGCCAACTTGAATAGACTTGTATTCAAAGGTGTTATGGAGATAGCTTTTGGCATCAAAGCTTTAATATTCTCTTCATTGAATGAATGCACTCAGTTGTCTCAGACATAAACATCAGGAGGAAATCCCACTACTTGACCCATCAGTGCAAGGCATGACAAGAAAAAAATTGAGTCTGAAGTGGTGACAGCTATTGGAGGATTTAAGTTTGCAATTGCTAGGATGGAAACCCTAGGAGTCTGCAATTAGAAATCCGGCTGATGTGAAGCACAAGGAACTACCACTTGATTATGTATGCAACTGTAAATAGCCATTAGGATGTCAATGATTTATGTACCTATAGTCTGTGATTAAGACTCCAATGGAGTGTTCGCCTGTAAGCAGCGGTCATTGTCCTTTACTGTGTGTCATCTGACACCAGCAAAGAGTGTTGAGAAAGCAGCACTAGGATTATAAGAAGACACAATCATTTATTCTTCAGTATTCTCTTTAGAACTGGTAGTGCCGTTTTGTAACTGGTATTGTGTGTTATTGCATTTTGCACTTAAAAAACCTTGTCAGATTACTATGGATCCTGAGATTATTATTGCTTCTAAAATCTATGATGACATAACTGGAAATTCTGCTCTTGAGGTGGATTAAAGAGTTGAATGGTTGTCTTGAAACTTTAATTCTGTGCATTCTATATGTATGAGCGTTTACATTTTGCATACAAAACCAGTTAAAGATCTGCTAAAGAAATTTCAAGTTCAGTTTAGATACAAGGAGGAGATCGTTGATGGGAAAGTGCAGATCCATGGCAGTTCTGGATGCAGCCTTGGAGGAAGGGCTGGAGTTGATGGAGAGGTTGGGGCACCAGTGATGGCAAGTGTATCAGTTATATAAACAGCTTGTATGGCCCCACTAATTTTAGACAGGTCTCGTGTTGGTTTGTAGTTAGCTATTTGGTTTTTGGTAGTTGTAGTGTCCCTTTGGGGCTTTTGTAGGCTCCGATTTTTATTGGTAATCTTTTGAATTGTATGGATTTAGCCACAAAGCTGCAGTTCTTACTGTTAGTGGATCAATGCATGTATCTGTTGTTTATATTTCATGAGGGCCCCAACATATCCCTCCCACTCTATAAAAAAACAAAAAAGGGAGAGTTTGTACTGGTAATTCATTGAAGAACATTGAAAATTAGAGACATTAAAAATCCATAAGACAAATTGGTTAAGAATGATAACTGACCTGTATATACCTCTTCCACATCTTGCAATATCTGTAAAACTATAGAATTCTTTATCAGAAGAATAAGAATATAAGTCTAACAGAGTTCTCTCTATGGTAAACTGTGAGACTTCAAAAATGAGTCATAGTGATGTACCATGTTCATATGACGGTCAAATGCATGCAAAAATCCAATCAGGTTTCCTCTAATTCCATGAGTGTGTCGGGTCCAAACTTGAACATGGCCTTTTTCATTATAGCAGACAGACAGAAAACTTAATGGACCTTTTGCTTTTTCTGTAGAACAGCATAACATCAAAATGATTAATAATATAGAACACTGTTCAGAGCACAATTCAACTGTCAACATACACAGATGGTGCACGAAGAATGCTGGACAAATGAAGGCTTACTAATGTCACGAAAAATGAATTCTGGTGATAATTTCAATGCTCAAAAAATAATTGGAACTGACAGATCATAATATAGAAAGAAATGAATGTGGTGCCAAGCTAAAAGGTGTAATTCTTTCTCTTTTATGTTGCTGCATAATTACATTGTTCTGTTTAGCATCAAATTAAGTAATTCTAAAGGTGATAATTTCACAAAAATGAATTGTGGTGATAATTTCAATGCTCAAAAAACAATCGGAACTGACAGATTTCATAATATAGAAAGAAATGAATGTGATGCCAAGCTAAAAGGTGTAATTCTTTCTCTTTTATGTTGCTTGAATTATGTAAAATTATCTGGTAAGCTTTTTTGGTTATAAAACAAGTTGTTGCAGAACTCATATTACAGATGTCTGATATAGTTTTCATTTGTTTGGTACCACGTTTACTGTAATGGCATTCCTGGGCAGGGTGTCTTGCTCAGCTTCTTAAAGGTCACACATGATGACTAATTTCCAAGGCAATTTCTTGTTTCATATTTCTTAGATAGGGGCCCAAATGGCAACCAAGTTGAGAATCCAAAAAACACCATACAAAGTAATGGAACTTGAATAGAAAATTTCAAAATTCTTTTTTCCATTATCTATATTAAGAAACAGAAGCCCTATATAAAAAATAAATAATCACAGCTATAATCCCTCGTCCAAAGTCAAAATAAAACTTCAAGCATCTTTCATGAGAATGAACAAAGTTGGGTTGTAAAGACAGTTGCAGAATTTAATTTATGTAAGAAATAACAGATTGACATCTAAACAAAAGGGAATGTGTTATAATGTTTGAATTGAAAGGTATGTCATAGAAAAGAGCAATTATCTGAAAGTAGTAGAATAAGATTTTCACAATCGGTCTCCAGTTCCAACCTCAGTCAGAGGTTTGTGCTGAATGTCAATGAATCATTGCTAACTTAACCAAACAGAGAGCAAAGGATACAGTAGGTTATTGCATAGCAGCAAAAATCATTTGCAGAAAAAAGGCAAACCAAAAGTTAAAGATGTTTTTTTAAAACGCAGTTAAAATAAGATTTTCTTAGGAAAAAAGTAATAAATTATAAAGGAAAGACAGAAACAACTTCTCTACATAATTTTAAGCACATTTCCATAGCATAAAGATATAAAGAGCAAATAAAATAGAGAGTTTAACCCATGAATTTTAATAAAAAGGACTTTGTTATTTTAAATTTTTATTCCTGTAGCTGATTAGATTGCATTAAACAAAACATACCTCATAGTGCATAACTAGTAACTTGATATAATATAGTTGGACACAGTTAACCTATATACTAAGTATAAAGTTACAAAAAATCAATGTACCATGGGGATGCATCGCCACCCCCACCCCCCCACAAAACAAAAACTCTTTCTAGGACAGTAATGTCTCTGAGACATGTGGAGGAGGACGGTGCGTCACCCCACAGTTCCACCACCATCACAATGCAAGAAACGTCCAGACGATGTCAGGGAGTCTCCAAGGACACCTAGCAGTCCTCAAGCATCCTAGGGATGCTGAGAATTTTCACGTCCTAGGGACATAAACAGGTATTTTTTTAATTTAAAAAAAATAAAAAAGTGGCTGGGGATGTAAGCAAGTGTTTTCTTTTTCAATTTTTTTCATTTGTGATGATCTTCATTCTTTCCTCTTCTTTTCAAAAAAAAACTGCACCCCTTCCATCATTTGGATTTTGCTTTTAAATTAATTGTTCATTTTTTATTTTTTGGGCTGAAACTTGTATACAAAGAGAGTCCAGCAACACAATGGGATATAGAAGTAGAGGAGCCAACACAGATAGATGAGGATGTTACAACTTCAGATGCAGGGCTGCTGGTGTTAGCTTGGTGAAGTTTGACCATGACAAGTGTTAGGGATTTGCCATTGATGTCATTATGGAGACCATTTCTATGCTCAATTTATATATGATAAGTCTTTGTAGTAGTCGCAAACATCAGAATAAAAATAATGATTGGCAAAAGGATGAATGGCGACTGTATATTTCCAGCTAAACAACCAGCCTTTTGGAGACTCTCGACCACCAAAAAATATGGAAGATTAAGGAATACTAAAATTCAGATAGCAGGATTCCCAGGTTGCCGTTTGCAACAGATAATTCTAAGGAGGTACACAACCATAGTGATCCTGAAGTAAAAGGAAAAGAAATAAAGATATCAAAGAAATAAATGTGTAATTTGTCAAGACAGCAATTACGTTTTTATATTGAAATTATTTACAAATCCTGTGCTCATTAGAGCAACAACATGAGAATTACAAGCTTATTCAAGCTCTTTTCAAGCAACCACACTAGAAACAACATTTGGAAGACCAAGAGTCACAACTTAGAATTCACCTTTTACAATAAGACAAATACAACCAATAGAAGACCAAGAGTCACAATTAGAATTCTACAAAGATGTCCCTCTTGGGATTTGAACCAGGGCCTCCACAATGAGCACTCGTCACTTCAACCAAGCAAGCTAAACCCCTTGGACAAGACAGCAATTATGTTAAAAAAGGGGCAGCAAATTAATATGTTTTGAAGACATATTAAATGTCAACTCATGCACCCTTGATTAGCTTACCACTGGGAGCAGGGATTACAAGGAAAAAGAAAACGATTAATTCAGAGTTAGTAAATGACAAAATGGTGCAGTTTTTTAAGGAAAATAATAAATAATGAAAAGGTACCATTCATAACTAAGGAACAATAGTTAAGAACATTTTTATAGGCATTTAAGGAGGAAGTGTGATTAACGGAAAGGTGGCTAAACTGAGACTACATCCATTCAAAGAGATGCTTTTCTACATGGAGACATTAAGTTTTAAAAGACACTTGTAAATCAATAAGAGTTGTGTGCGTTAAGTAAATAAGAAGAAATCAGATAAAGTACATACACCAGCTTTAAAGGAAATATTTTATGAATATCATGGAGATTTGTGGAGAGGTAAATAAAGAATTTATTGTAAAAGAGGAAAGATAAGTAGACTTCATAGCAAACCTTGGGAGAAGAAAAGATGATCGTACTGTGGCAGAACTGTGAGCAGATTTGAAGTAGGTAAAAAGAGATTCATTATAGAAAAATGTGAAGAAAATTTTGTGGAAAACTTGTAGACAATTCATCTTAGATTTAGGATCCAATCTAATGAGGGGTTGGTGCCTCGAACTGAATGAGGGGTTGGTACATCTAGTGAGAGGGCCAGTACATGCTCACCCTAACTTCACACTTGTCAAAATCCATGGAGATATTTCATATCACTCTCAATTTTTTACAGCAGTTTACTTGTCAAGTCCCCTACATAAAACAAAATTTCAAGATCACGTGGTCAAATATGATGCCACATCGGCATATGTTTTGCAAAGGTGTCCAAAATGGTCCTAAAAGGTGAAAGGACCAATAGGTGTGCACTAAGTCATGTTTAAAGGAGCCCTCCATTGGCAACACAAGTGGTTGCTTCTTGAAATTTAGAGGCATTTTTTGAGGACATGCCTTAATGGGACATTTTTAGCACACCACTTTAGGGTCTGTTTTGTCCACCTACTATAACATGTATTGGACCCCACATATGTAATGGCTCCTCTCCCCTTCGGAGTTGGTGCTCACAAATTAAAGGAGGGGTTGGTGCCTATAAAGTTGTAAAGAGATTATTAAGCAAACATATTGGTAGAAATTGTGTTATTATATTCTCTGCTTTTGAGTATTTTGATAGCAGGCTGCTTATTGTAATCATCTTTATGATATTTCTCTACATTACTAGATTCTCCTAGAAATGTGCATAGTCCCATCCGATCCACCCTAGAAACAAATTTGGATTTGGGTCATTCTGTGTTCATACAGGGTCCTCCAAAAACCTTGTAGGATCGGCATAGTAAAGAATTTTAACAATATTTGATCAATGATGGCTGATTGTTAAAATTGACATGATTATTCTTCAGCTGAAACATTGATATGGTGGTGTATTTTGTCGTTTTGCTATGTTAGTTGGACTAAAAAAATAATGTATATAGTGGTCTCCTTTGCTATGTGTTGTGAGGCTTTCACACCATTGCCCCATTGCAATGGAGACCCCCTCTTTTTGCTTGTAGTTGTTAGGTTTTGGCAGTAAAGTTGGCAGTTCAGAGCTTAAAAGGGTTCAGGAGTGGTCAAGTTGCAATTGAAAGTGGGAGTTTTTAAAATTAAATTCCTCTGGGGTTCAGTTGTAATGGATAGAGCTAATATCCTACGTGTATAGATATCAATGACTCATAACTCACTGCGAGTCAGGTGAGTTTTGGAGAGCTGAGGTTTGAGGAGTTGTTGGCAGGCTTATATGATCTGAATTCATGACCCGTCAAGTCATGGATCATGACCCGCATGACCCGTCCAGCCAACAAGTCATGCCCCATTGAGTCCATGGCTCATGACCTGCACCACGACTATATGGGTTGGACTTGCAAAAAAAAAATTTTAAAAAGTGTTTGCCTTTATTTTTTATACATGTTCTCGATTTTGCCCTAAAAGACATTCGATTTGCTTGTTATGAGAAGAAGAGAAGAAAAGAGAGGGGAGGAAATTTTCTTGTTTGCATTGAGAGCATCAAGAAAACCATAGCACCTGCTCCAAGATTTTTCAACTTATTTGAAAGAGGTAAGTGTTAAATTTTGTAGATTTTGTTCTTTTTTTTGTATGTTGATGAATTTTCCATTTTTTGTTAAAATATTTCAACTTTCCAAATCTTGAATATTTTCTATAAAAATATAAATTTCATACTTCAATGAGAAGTAGAACAATATCAAAACCTGGATTTTTTAAGTAAACATGTATTTACATTTTTTTATAAAAACAATGTAGGGCTTATAGGGCTTGTTGATTTCCTAAAATACAATGCACAGATGGTAATTTGTTCATAATATTGTCTTATTGCAGAAGCCTTCAAATTTTAAAAACATTATTTTTTCCCATTGCCTCCAAAGTGTCCATCTTGGAAATTTACTAAAGAATTTCCTGGTAGACAAAAAATCAAACAAAATGCATGTATTGTAAAGTAATTAATCATGGTAGCATCGATAGATTTAAATATCGTATTGTTGACATACCTGGCAATGATGTTGACCCGTGTGATAAAGCAACTCTGGAAGCAGTTTGTTTTTGTTATGTCTGGTTATAAACATATGGACAAGAAAAGGAAACTAAGAAGAAGCAACGGGAAGAGTTAAATATTATTGGCTCCTTTCATCCATAGCCACATTCGCAACTGCATCCAAATCTACAGACTATGTTGGAGAGGATTCTTCCATGCCTCTCTTTTGTCCTAGTGCTAGTGCCTATGCTCCTCCTAGTGGCACTATTACCCTTAGCCCTAGAGTCCAAAAAAATCGAAGTTGGACATTTATTTTGTGCCACACACTACTCCTCATGCACAACCCTTGTTTGAGAACATGGGTTGGAACAAGGAGGTCCATGATACTGCAAAAAAACAAATTTGCAAGTTTTAGTACTTTTGCAGCATTCCATTTGTGCTGCTAGGTAATTCTTTTTTATTTAATTGCTATAACTTTAAAATTTATAGTTTGAAGTTGAACTTCGCTTTATCTAATAATTAATCATAATCTATTTGTGACAAGAGTCCTTATTAGCAAATCATGATAGATGTCATAACCATTTGTGAGACGGACCTCAAGGCCCTATTGACGTTAAGTGCTCTCCTCTTGTTAGAAATGGTTATTGATATAAATTTGATCTAGAGAACCATAGACAACATTGGAGCCAAATGGGACGCACCATCATGACACATGGTTAGACAGAGAGGAGGAATAATAAATTTTCTTGTTTCCTGCTGAGGCCATTGATCATTCTACTTCTCTAAATGCATTGAATTATTTATATTTTGATTCATTGATTGATCCATGACAATTGATAATTATTTTACTTTATTTTCAGAACCCACCATGTTCTTGAAGTCTATTGATGCTTCCTCAAATGTGACATACTTATGTGAGGCTATTGAGGAAGTCATACAAGAGGTGGGGGAAGAAAATGCGGCATAGGCGGTAATGGATTATGTGGCTTATGTTGGTTCAAGTAAACTATTAACTTTTTAAGTTTTGACGGAGAGGCATCAATGAATTTATTTAAAATTTGCTAGTCTTAAGGGAACAAATTACTGAGAGGGGGGCTGAATTAGTTTCAACCAATTAAACAACTTTTCAACCTTTAAACCCTTTTTCACAAGAATAACTTAATAGAAGAAAATGAAATCTTCAAACAAATAAGCACATCCACAATATTGACACAAAAGTTTGGCATCACGAAAACTCAATTTGGTGAAAATCACGGCTAGGATTAGTACCCATAGATTGTACACTCTTTTGAAGTACGTCCTGCGAGGAGCTCAACCATGTTAGGAGTTACAAAGACTCTGTTAGGTGCCACCCAATTAAGGGATTTACCTCTAGCCCCATTAGGAGTAGCCTCGTTAAAGGACTTTAAACACTAATCGAAGTGAAACATCGTTAAAGAATTTACAATAAAGGACCTTCTAGGATCAACTCGGTTAAGGAATTTCATTACTACAACAATTAGAGAACAACATAAAGAATGATCTGTGGAATAGCACTCTCTATCTAATCAATCCACTGAAGCTCACACACACTTCACAACATACTCAACTCTACCCTGGCTTGAATGCAACTTATGCCCTTCACCGCACTTGTTGCACCACACAAATTGTTCAGCTTCCACCAGTATATATTGGACTTTTAAGTCCACTGCCTTAATCAAGCCCTAATATTCAAGTCGATGTAAATTTCAAATATCATGCTCAGATCCAACCCACTACAAGACTAGACTAAAACCACGAAAAATGTCTTCAAGACCATGTCATCGAATCCACTAATTTACATAGAACTCTATATAAAGAGGTCAAACACATTTTGACCAAACACTTTCTTCCTCTAGAATCTTATCCATATGCTATCATCGATCAATGTGATGCCAAATCATTACCTCCAATCATGAAGACATGTCACCAAATCGTGACTGACTCAATCGAACCCATTGCAACCTCAAAACTAGTACCAATCATCAATTTACTAAATATCACTCAAGAACACAATACACTTTAACCTATTCAACAACTTTGTCACTGCTTCATCGATCACCTATCCACTCTGGCATTGCTTCACTAATCACCTATCCACTCTGGCACTACTTCACCAATCACCCTAATGAGTTGAGGTCGCAACTCTATCATCTAAATTGTGTTGATTGCATCCACCTATGATCGCTCCACTTGACTTCTCTTAGATTTGACAAACCAATTAAATCACCTATCTCTTGTCACTAACTGTTCTACTAGTTGCACTGTTAATTCTCCTAATCATACCTTTCTTCACTTCAACAATAGCACCATGGACCTTCAGAGACATTTGCAATTCTCATAACGATCACTACCACTAAAACTCACTGCAACACATTGTTCATCATGTTTATGCTTGGCAGCACACCAAGAACACTAGGTCAATAGTTAGCATTAATGGCAACAGTAAGTGATCGTCATGCAATCAAATCTGTATCATGACACCACTGAACATCACCTGCCATCACAACATCAGTCATGCTAACAAAGTTTTCTTAACACATCTAAATTTCTAATTAATTTAAAATTGTTGCAAGTAAACTTTTGATAGAGGCACCCAAATAAAATTGGTCTCCAAGTGCGGCCCATTGCCTTAACCTCATGTTAGAGGAGATTGGTAAGCTTGAATGGGTAAAACCATGTGTTGAAAGGGCCAAAAATATCTACAAATTTATCTACAATCATGCATTGGTCCTTAGCATTATGAGGCAATACATGAGGCAAAAAGAGTTAACGCGTCCTGGTATCACGAGATTTGCCTCAAATTTTCTCATGCTAAAATCCTTGATAAAATCAAAAATAGCTTTAAGGTACATGTTTGTTGGCGAGGAGTGGACTACATCATCCTATGCTACAATCACTACAAGGATAGATGTGGCAAATTGTATTTTTGATGAGCTCGATTTTTGAACCCTTTTTGCAAAGATCATACAAGTAAATATATGTTTGTTTTCTTTGCAACTGAACAATTTTTTTTATTTTAATGCACACTTGTGACTTAATTCTTTTATTTTAATATTAGCTATAGGTCATTGAGCCCCTAGTAGTTCTCCTACGACTTGTTGATGAGGAGAAGCCCTTTATGGGCTACATATACGAGGGCATGGATAGGGCCAAGGAGGCCATTAGATCCATGTATGTAAGAGTTGAGGATAAGTATGGCCACATTTTGAAGATAATGGATATGAGATAGAAAAACCAGCTTCACAAGCCCATCCATACAACCACTTATTTCCTCAATCCGGCATTTTTCTTCCTTGTTAACTTTAAGGTGAAAATCATCCTCAATTCGGCATTTTGTTACAAAAGATGTCTAGTGATGGCACAAATAGTGCAAGAGATAGATGCATAAAATAATGAATTGAGGGTGATTTTCACAAGCAAAATGTGCAAAGATACTCGAACAGAATTGCGGCCAAGTAGAAATACATGTTAAACATAAAGATTCTTATGTTTATGGCTTATGCAATTTGATTTTATAATATATCCTTAAAGTTTGAAATGAGATTTATTTTTTATCTTTTCATTATTTTAGATAGATGGTGGCCAATGTTTGGACCTACAACGCCAAACTTCAAAACATTGTCATCCGCATTTTCAGTCAGCCATGCAACATTTCTGGATATAAGTGCAATTGGTTCATGTTCAAGAAAATCAACTCAAAGGCGTAACAGATTGATCGTGGAGATTTTGAATGATCTTGTTTTTGTTCATTACAACCTATGTCTGAGAACTAGACAGATTTTGGACACTGACGCATCTTTGATCACTCTATCAAAGATCGAACCAAAGTCCAAGTGGCTCATTGAGTCTACTGATACTGTCTTCACTGAGGACCATGAGTGGGTTAACTAGGCAAACAAAGAGGTTGAGACTGTGGCTATGGAAACGGAAGAGCATAGATCATGATTAGGTGCAGCTAATCTTGATCAAACTGGCACATCACAGGAAACTATGGCTTGTTAGTCATCCAAGACCTACCTCAAATGATTTTGTAGGAAGCAAACAGACTACTCTGAGGCTAAGGTTGAGCTAGAGCTTGAGCCACAAACTTGATTTTGTTTACACATGTTTGGGAACATTTGATGTCATGGATTCATGGATTTTATACACATTTGACAACATTTATAATTATGCATATCTATATTTTCTATTTCCTTCTACTACAATTTACATTTGTAATTTCCAATAATGGGTGCATGAGACAAGTTTTAAATCATTAAAAATCTCTAAATTTCAAGGATATTTTCATTTTTCCTCATGGTCGCTAAGTCACTTGTCGAGTTGACCTTGCCGAGTCATAGCAAAGTCTAAGTCATGGAACTATGATTAATATTTGGCTACTCAAATAGTCCAAATTACATAATAAAGATATATATATTGTACAAGGGAATTAAAATCCATGTAAAAATTGATTTTCCATACTTAAAATGATGAAAAGTTTGGACATGGCATGAAATTTCCCGCTTAAAATGATGAAACTCTAAATCTGATATGAAGTTCCCCACTTATAATGAAGAAAACCCAAAAAAGGCATTAACTTCCCCATTTAAAATAGTGAGAATCCGGAGATAGCGTGAAATTCACCACTTAAAATGATGAAAATCTAGACATGGCATTAAATTCACCACTTGAAATGGTGAAAATCCAAACCTAGGGCTATTTTTCTCCACTTGATGAGGTATTTTCAATAAGAAATTCTAATTGTTAGACCATTTGTCCAAACATGGGTCGATTTTCCCCACCAAGATACTAAGGATAAGGAATGTGATGAAGAGCCAAGATGCAAAGTAATTTTTTTTTATGTTATTGTAGCTATAGTTGGTCTCCTTCAAGTCGACATCGATATGATAAAGGTTCAGATAATACAATCGATAATATGATTATTGCAGTGACAATAATTGTATTATATTAAATTGAAAATATACTTATTTTATTAATAATTATAATTATATTTATATAATCAATACCTTAATATGATTATTATAAATAGCGATGTCCCATGGTGATAGGGCGCCACCCACAGATATGACAAATGTCTTCCTATTATTAAAAGTGTAGCAAGGAAAGATAATCAATTACTCTAACAATTTTCCCCTTTGAGCATATACTTAGGCAAAATTTTGAGGTCCCAAAGTAATCATTATCCCAACAAAAGTCTGGATATATCCAAACACAGATCGATTTTCTCCTTGGCATTAATTGAGGATAAGCAGAAAAATTCTAAGTGGGGGGTTGAATCTATCACTGCCTAGGTCAATTTTCCCCACTTATGGGCACAAGACAAGAGTCTCAAAGCATGAATTATGGTAATTTATCCTTGCGTAGATTGAGTTTCCCCAATTGGATGAAAAGAAATGATTATGAATTTTTTTATGGAAGTGTGAATTACCTCTTTTGGGGTGGTGAAAGGGGACTTAGAAAAGTAATTATGATTCCTTATGTGGGTCAATTTTCCCTTGGAAGTCTTAATATAAAAATAATTAAAACCCACAAAGCCCCAAACTGCTCCATATTTGATTGTGAATTAATTGCAAGGTTAGAATGCCTATTTGGTGCAGAAGCACCTATCAAAAAGGCACAATAAAAGGCTCCATGAGGATAGAAGACATTTAATTACTTGGCATGATCTTTCAAATGTATTTTGACACCATTTGAATCAATATGTAAGGCTAAATAAAGTCATTTGCAATGAATTGTGAAAGTATATAGTATGGTCAAATTATGAAAATAAGTCTTTGAAAGGGTGGTAATATTTTACAATGTCATATGTAGTCTATTTTGACATTGTTAGTAAGGGAATTATAAAGTTTAGAGGTCATTTGTAGAAAAATACAAAAGTTGTCAAATATGTAATAAACTATTGTCATAAAGTGTTCACAATATGCAAGGGAGAAGGTGAATGGTCGTGGGGGGTAATTAATCAGTTATATAACTTGAAAAGGCTTTAAAGTATCATGTAATAGTCGTGATTTAAGATTTTGAATGATTGGAGAAGTTGGAAGGGAATACAAATAAAAAGAAGTTTGTTCAAGTTTTTAAGCTAATTTTCTGTGTATTTTTCCAGGAAATCCTACTCTTGTTTCTATTGGTATGAACTCATATGACAATATACAGACACACAACTTATAATTTTGGAAAGGTCTCTGAGTTGGCTTTAATTTGGTTTTGGTTTGGGTCAATTTCATTGTGATTTGAAGAAGCAATAGTCGTTTTAGTGCAGACTGATCTGAATCTGATTTTTATGTAGGCAGTTTTGGAAAAAGAGTAATAACTTTTATTCCATTCATTATTTCGGGCTGTAACTTTGGAAAAATTTGTTTAACTCATTCATTATCAATCTTATTAAATTTATTTGTGATATCTATTCATTTGTGAAAGTTATTAGTGATTCTTTGAAGAATTCTAATTTTATCCTAGATGTAAATTTATTCAAAATGTCTCTTAATCATGCATAAGAGCCCATTGTTGAAACTTCTTGAGTGTTAATCCCATAAGAAGTGTTTCCTAGGAAAGCTCTGCATCACTATTCCTTGACTGATTTCAAGCATAAATGGGGCTGAATATGTGATTTTTCAGACTAAGTCTAAAGACTCCCCCATAAAATTTCTGAGTTTTTTAATGATCCTCAAGGTTAATCCATCCTCGTCACAGACTTATTGGAGCAATTTTAGGCACATTTTGAAGCATTTGAAGTCTGAAACAAATGTGTCTGCGGATCCAAATCCGAAAACACCACTGGAAGGGGTGATTTTGAGGAAAATCGTCATAATTTGTTACTCATCCCAGTCGCATAGGGGGATGTTGCTAAGTCTTTGGGAGGTATTTTTGTGCAAGGATCAGCAAGTTTAAGGACTAAATTGATCCAAAGAAGGTAATTTTGAGACTTGTCCTTAGAAAGTCTGTGTTTGTCATTATGGACAAAGATGGATTTTGACCATGGTTGGTTTACATTTAACTCATAATTCATAATAGAACCATGGATGAATTTAATGTAGTGATTGATTATGACTTGTCTCCAGACCTACTACCACAAATTGTCCTCAAAAAATCAGAATTTTTTCTTTATCCATAGAGGTCTGATTATATCATTCCAATTGCTTAGTTTGATCATTTTCGTTGTTCTAAAATTCCAATCAAAATGTCTATTCTATTTATAACCTTCTATGGGTAGAAATCCTAAGTTATTGCATTGAATTCAAGAATTAAATCAAGGATTTAGAAGTCTAAAATTTATTATTTTGTTGAGTCCCTTAAGGCCATACTGACTTCGAGCTTTGTACCAGGACTCATGTTCGGATCAAAGACAGGGATAGTTGAAAGGAAGTGAAAAAAAGGTGAAAGACAAGTTCAAGGTCAAGGTCAAGGATGGCACTGAAATAGAAGTAACCTAAAACAATCAAGATCAAAGGAAGAGACACTCAAGATAATGCACTTCAAAGCTGTGACAAAGGAAACAATATTCATAGACCAAGCTGAAGGAATTATCTCAAGATGAAACCTTCATCAAGCAACGATATGGGGCAAGTCCAGATTTAAAGGAGTCCATGGACAAGTTCAAGGATTCAATTCATGGGCATTCATGTGTCCCTGTGCAAGTCAGCTTTCCACTTGATTAAATGCTTGAAGAATAAGGATTATTTTATAGGCAGATCAGCTTGTCTCTATTTGCATCAATTTTCCGTAAGGACAAAGCATGATTCAATTAAAGAACAAGTTGTTAGGCACTCCAATTTGTCCCTATGAAGGATCAAGGATCAAGGATTTTGAGCCATGGAAGAAAAGCTCTACAAATGAGAAAGATAGCCACCATCAAGAGTTCAAGGACATGACTTACAAGTCTATGATCAATAGAGGGAAACCCATTACTTCAAGAAAATTGAGAAATCAAAAGTAATTCCAAAAACAAGTCCAATGAGAGAAATTCCTAAAGGAAAATGAAGAATCGAAACAAGAGTCAAAGGTGAGCAAGGTGAGGTGGCATCCAATTATCATTCAACCAATCAGAGAGCTTCAAGTTGACGTCTCCAAGATCATCCAATCAAAATCATTCACAAATGAACATATGGAACATATTATTTTATCATCGGTTCATTCTCAAGGGGATGTGGAATGTAATTTTCTCATTGGTCTATATGTTGGTGTCTTGTTTATATTGGCTATTTACCATAGTTACACCGCCCTGGGGGACGTGGGGACGACGGAACGGGGGGACAATTTTCCAGGACGAGGGGACAAAGGGGCCTTATTTTGGGCACGGTGGGGGGACGGCAGGGGTTACGGCAGCGAGGGACAAGAGAGGGGCTGTATATATATATATATGGTACTTAAAATGCTAGTTATGAAAATATGTATTGCAATATAAGATACAAAGATGTAAAAAAGTAAATACTTGAACATTGCATTGAATTGGAACATCGAACATTATTCATAAATAGTTGAATTTGCAAATAGTCAACACCGGATGTCCCCATCCTCAGTGGAGGTGGCGGAATCTGGTGGTGTTGTTGGGGACAAGGAGATGGAGTCCCCAAGTCCACAGTGCATTGAAGTCTCCAGGACGTGGGGCAAAAAGGGGGGGAACGCGTCCCCGTGTTACTACGCTATTTACACTTGCCCTAATTAGGATGTGTCATTGATTAATCTAGGCCATTGATTTCAAAACGATCATGGTTGTATTTGGGACTCCTATATAAACCCCACTCCTATCATTTGTGATAAGAGACATGTTGAAATTGTTGTCATAATGCCAACAGAGGGACTGCTAATTCATTGTTGGTCTTTGTGGTGGATTACTTGTGGTGCTTTGAAGTATTGCATGGTTTCTTCATTTCCTCATTTGCAGTAGGAATTTTATTTCATGTTGAATAGAAGTAGTTGAATAATGATTACTAGTGGAGCTAGTGTCCATAACTTTTGCTACTTGTTGATTGTAAGTAACAATGCAAGGTTAGTCTAGGCCTACATTGCAAGTGTTTAGCTTCCATTGGAATTGTTCATTTGGATTGTGCCTTATTGACAATGTGAAACTATTTTCACATCCTTAGAAAATAGCACCCTCCTATGCTTAGTTAACAAAGCGAACCAAGGTTTAGTTAAGAGGCTCACTGCATCATCTTACATCCTTTTAGATTAAATTCTCTAAACTCGTTCTCCTTACAATTTGCTTGGTTCGAAGTAAGTTGAAGTAATTGATATCTATTGTGTTAAATTTGGACCAAATTTTTATGAGCTTAAAAATGAACAAAACAAACATAATTATCCTGGGAAAAACCCTCCTCACAGAGGAAACAACCCACCCACCAAATCGTGCACTTTATTTCAAAAGAACAAATTAAAATGCTCTAATATTTTAGTCTTCAACACAGTCTAATCAAAAGAAACTTACATTAGTTATATAATAACTTTAACAAAAATTTACTGCATAACCTGATAGTACAAGGAACGATGATTGATGCTTATTAGGATGCCAAGCAACCTAAACATTATGAACAATATCTTTGGAAACACAATGCAATAATAGATGCACAAAGCAATCAATACGATTGAAAAACTCTATACTCAAAACTGAGATCGACTCAATCATAAAATGCAGCTTCCATATTGTACCACAACAATCAAACAGAGAATCATAATATCTGTATTCTTGTTTTGCTTGCCCATAAAACCATAAAACTATATATATATATATATATATATATATATATATATATATATATATATATATATATATACATTTAACTTTTGTAATTTCATTTTATGCCAATAGACCTTTCGAAGGTAAAACAAAGAACAGTTACAATTGAAGTTGAACCGATGCATCCACGACAATCTTGTGAACTGACCATAATAAAGAGGAGACTTCAAAACATCCGCCAAAAATAAATGACATCAAAACTACTCATTATAATAATATTTCCTGCCAAAATAAGGACATCAAAACGGAATGTAACAATAAATAATCTTCCACCAAGTAGAAGACATTAAAACACCACATTCCAAGTATGTGATCATATATACAAATAAACATAACACAATGACGTCCAGTAGCTAGTGACCAATCAACACAACCTTCAGCTTTGAAGTAGCCAGTGATCAACGAACATAGATTTGACATAATAGAATTTCATCTAAAGCTACAAATTTAACACTCCCTCTTAGCAAGTATGAAATTTACTAAAGGAAAGAGCCTACAACACAATGGTAAATTGTTAGCCTCTTATTTGAGAGATCTTGGATTCGATTCTACTTGAGCTTAGTAAATAATAATGATAATATTTAATCACAGCACATAATAATAATTAATCATGGCTTCGGCCTCTTACCCATCAGAAAATAAGTATGAAATTTATTAAATTTACCAGTCATGGACTCTATCAACATGAAGAAAAAGAACAAGCTACTTATTTAAATTCAATGTTGAGTGACATGGATCATCTTTTGCACATAATAATGATAATATTTAATCACAGCACATAATAATAATTAATCATGGCTTCGGCCTCTTACCCATCAAAAAATAAGTATGAAATTTATTAAATTTACCAGTCATGGACTCTATCAACATGAAGAAAAAGAACAAGCTACTTATTTAAATTCAGTGTTGAGTGACATGGATCATCTTCTGCAAATGTACTAACATTGCCAATGTTATAGATGTGTTCCAAATGCAGATTTGGATCTCATATAAATATGAGAGGAGTCATGTCTCATGAAGAGACATGTCTATGGTTAATCATCATTAATTAATAATCTATTAACAAAAATAATATGTATAACAATATATATATATAACATGGAGAAGTATATATAAGAAATGATGATTTATTAATAAAAATAATGTATCTCAGATCGAATCAATTTGACTGAAGCTACAACCTTTACACTCCCTCTTAGCTAGGAAGGATTTGTAGAGCACATTATGCCTTAAGTATATGAAGCGATATCATCTCAGTATGATATTTATTTATTTTGGAATGACATGTCAACATATATCCATCAACTCAGATGTTATCTTTCAATAAAATCCGAAGTATGATTCAACAAGAAATGTCAATCATATGATGTTTGTCCTACTTATATTCTTTTGGGATGTGCATTGGCACCAAATCCTTGATGCCTACCAAAAGAATATGTTATATCCTAGTAGGATATAAGTTATCTAATTTCCGACACTTCGGGACAACTTAATGAAGTTGATTAGATAACTAGAAATCACTGTCATGAGCTCTATTATGACAAGTATCATGATATCCGGCACTCTAAGACAACAACTTAATGAAGTCTAATCATGATACGTTCGTTATCATGGCTTCCAGCACTCTAGGACAACTTAATGAAGTCTATCATGATAACAAGTCTACCATTTATAAGATTATCACCTTACAATGGTTACCTTTTGTTTATAATATTATATATGTCAATGAAAGATTGTCACCTTTCATTACATATCATATGTGAAATAGTAACCACCATGAACCAAGTCAAAGGGTGGTACAAGGGCTTTCACCTAAATTCTCTCTTACAGAGAAGAATACATTACAATGAATTTCACTTAGAACTTCTCCCTCATAGAGAAGATGTCATTCACAAAGGATTGCACCTCAAAGATTCTCCCTCTGAACAATGATCTTGGGAAGTCAGGTCCTATAGTTACTCCCTTTGAGACTCTCTTCACCCAAGGATGCCTGTCAGACTCCCTTTGAATCTAATATTAATCTTTCAACCTTCAGGTGACAAGTTATTACTTACTTGTGATGTATACATGAGTAGGCCCATCACAATCATTTAGTCATACACATGTATGTTAGACTTCGTCTAAATATCGATCTTCTGAGCTCCTTGTATAAGGTTGTCTATGAAGAAGTATTGAACTCCCTCTTGCTATGGAGGGATACTCATAATCTCAATCATCAAAGATATTCGCTTCTTGAGCCTCACTTTAACCAACCAAATCATTAGATGACTAATAAATTCTAGATCACAACTTCTTCCAAGTTACTACCATAAGATTGAGTCTACACAATATTTGGTAACATGTGTAAAGTACCAGCTTGCTTTTCCTGCAAGATCATCCCTACACATAAAAAAAAAAAAGATCAAGGCAAAAAACTCATATAGTATGTATAGAATTACAAATAGGAGAGAGACTGCAATGAGTAGATAAATGTAAAAGATAAGGATACTTATCTGCACATGAGGGTCCATAGCTATTTGAGAATGGAACATCTCCCCTAAGATGATTCAAGTGGGAATGGAACATTGGTTATTATTCCCCCTCACAATGTAAAATTCCCACTCATTTCATTTTGTAGTGTTGAATCCAATGATGACCAACATGGAGTTTTAGTAGTCACAGTGCTACATAAGCTTGTACTCTCCCTTTGCTACTCAAGTTCTAACTCATTCTTTCTTTCTCAATAAGCGATACAATTATTTTATAAAAAGCAAGGAAATCTATATCCCATAACATCAAGAGACTAGCACCGCCGAAATAAGCTCTAAGTCCTTTTTTTGAATTACCTTTAGTTTCAAAGGAACAAATCGTCCTAAGGTTTTCTTTTCATGATGAAAATAATTTTACTTAATGTGCTCATGTATTGGTACATCAATCATTGTCATGAAGAATACTTATTCAATCAAAATATTGAGTCTCAAATGCATATGTATTGTGATTGCATTTTTCAACGTCTTCATGTACTATGACTGTAAATTCCTCTTGAATTATGACTCAACATCCTCTTTCTTGATGATGCATGAAAAGTAATACTTGACAATTTCAGTTGATGTTATCATTATTCTATGATGAACCATATCCAAAGGATGTGAACCATTTGTAGCACTTAACAATTAAAATTATCTGCAAGATCTTTCTTTAATGTAGTAAAGATCTTTCTTTAATGTAGTAACAATACTTTAAGAGGCCACATTCATTAAATATAAGGGTGTCGATATCCATAGAGACGAAATATTGAATTCATAATTTATTTCCAAACACAAAGATATCATTGTGGGAAATGTTTTTAGCATTGTATAGTGACTTGGTTTGTAGAAGAGATCAATTGTTTGACTGAGTGGGATTACTACAAACATGATGCCATCTCAAAAGACTTATTTGTAATACTTTTGGACTTGCTCTGTCTAATATTTGCCTCTACAGTAATTCCTTTATTATTGGTATGGATTTTGTCAAGTGTTCTTTCCTGCTAAATGGCTTGTTTTAGTATGTAGATCACTTCCATGGTAGTTAATGGTTATTGGTTTCTCCTCTATTTGTCCTTATTTCTATCTCTAAGAATATTCATCAATGTCGAAAACATGTGCAACTCTACTTGCTTATAGAGCTGTTGTAGAGATATGAATATGTGAATACAAGTAGTTTGCATCCGAGGATAGCGTGGTGTTCATGTATTCCTAGTTCTAATGTAACAAATGGTTTTTCATAACAAAATAAAGACGATTGATAAAGAGTGTTCCCCAAACAAATAACTGAATTTCTTTTCAAGGGACATTAACTGCTCTTAACTACCATTGATTAACTGAAATAACCAAGTTCAACTAGGATAACTATATCAATGATAAACTGCAATAACTATAATAATGATTAACTGAAAATAATTGTATCAATGATCAATAGTAATAACTATAATAACGATTAACTGAAAAGAACTGTACCAATGATCAACTAAAATAACTATATTAATGATTAACTGAAATAACTGTATCAATGATCAATTGTAATAACTATAATAACGATTAACTGAAAATAATTGTATCAATGATCAACTGTAATAACTGGAATAACGATTTACTATCTTTCCCTACATACAAGTAAAGTAAAAGCTTAACATGAAAAAAAAAAGAACATACAAGTAATATCCGGTGAGTCTTTAGTTGGTTGTGCAAGCCTCGGCTTTCAGTAAGAGGAGAAGCATTGACTTAGGTTTAACCTCCCAACCTAGGACCATACTTATTCCCACACAATCTATTGAATTAGAATGGCCCTCTCGACCCCAGGATCAAGCTTGGGATATTTTTAGTCCAACCACCCGAGCATTCTAGTGTTTAGAATGTCTGCACAGTTATGGACGAACATGTCTGAATAACTAGCTCAACTAACATCAAGTGATCAAAGATGGCAAACATGCCTTTAAACGACCTTGGCCAAGGTTTTTCTAATGGATTCATTGACCTGATCACCACCACTCAACTTGACAACAGGGGAAGAATAATATGGATGAGCATGAGCTATTAAATAAAATTATTTTAGATTATTGCATCATGTCTAATTTTTGTTTCTATGTCATTGTAGATTCCATCTCACCTCTTCACCTTTTCCATGGTTATACAGTTGGTGAGCCCTAGGTGCTCAAATCTTAGAGCAATTGGCTCTGTTCGTTGATTCTCAACTAATTCATGAATATTATATGTTCCAACTTATCACAATCTGTGATTTGAAGAATGTGTTATTCAAGACTTGTAGAAAATATCATTTGGTTCTGACTATCAATGGCATAAATAAATTACGATTCCATGTCATGGATACTTTACTATCATTTATGATAAACAACTCCTTCTTAAGAGGGTCTAATTTATGATACTTAAGCATGATGAATATATAACTGCAGCTTACTGCTATGGAAATCGGAATATAGTAGCAACTGATAATGAAATTCGTAACATTACTTGGAATTTGATGGACCACATAACCTGATGTAATCTAGAAATGTTTGGAAAACTGTTAAACGTTAATGATTCAGCTCTTCCTCTAAATGATCTCCAGGCGCATTCACAGTGTGAATTATAATCACGTCTTCAGCAAAGAAGATTAATACAAGGCAGAAAAGAGATTAGCAATCTTATAAATGCAGAGCTTTCGGATGGTATTTGCAGAGATATCGGATGGTAGAAAGGAAGTCGGAAATGAGAAGAAAGTCAGAAAAAATGAATTGTATGTCCTCCGTCTCTCTCGAGCTCATGATATATAAAGGTTAAATGACTCTTTGGTTTCCAAGAAGCCATAACATAAGAAGAAGAGTCTTGGCTCTTGGATGCCAATTAAATATGCCAAGTGTCATTCACTTTTCTAGCAAAAAGAATGAATAAAGATGGAAAAAAATTAAAGGTTAAAAATCGAAAATAATTATGGTTTATATATATCTACATGCACGTAGATATAATTATGAGGTGACATCATACTATTATAAAAGAAATAATAGTATTATGGTGTCACTTTATTCTTATATCTATGTGTATGTACACAGGTATTTATTATAATTATGTCGTGGAAAGATCAATCAAAATCCTTTGAGGTACATATTATATTTTAATTAAATTGTTTAATGTTTTAAAATGTTTACTTAATAGCTCATGCAGGTCCTTCAATTGTATCCTGAAGTTCAAGTCGCCAGGTCCCTACTAAGACAATTTAAGGTCATACCTGTCAACCTGATGATTGGACTAAGCTAGTATCCCATTTTGTTGATCCCGTTTAGCAGTGCTTCCCCCCTTCATCTTCTCCTACAATCACCCGTGCAATATTTCCACGATAATAACAAGTTCCATAATTATTTTCATATTAACATTTAAAATAATTTAATTATTAACCATAATTCCAAAATCAAGCAACTGCTAAACATCACATGACAAATAATGGAAAATGACCATCTTCATTAAACAGTTAATACAATGGAAATAAATAACTACCTATTTCACATGATTATGAAAGAAAAATCCATTCAGTCTAACGGCTATGAATAGATTTTAAATTAGGTCAAAATTTGTGATGTAACATATAAATCCGCGTCATACACCAAATTTTCAATTTTCTTGATTTTAAAATATCTGATGGAGTGGTTGTCTTTCATGTCATATATATCTTTCAATTATGGAAGGATGTGCCTCTTTGTTCACTGAGCCACATCTCTTGACAATTGTTCCTACTAACATGTAGACTGGATATCTCATATATGCCTTGCAATATTTGATGTTAAATATTCCCAATTCACCTTAGTTATCTAGACTTTAGCCAATGTTTTGAGTCGGTGATGTTGACCATACGACTGATTTCGTTGCTTCCTCAAATTAATATTAAAACTTACAGCTCAATCTAAAACTCACTATCTTGGATGACAGATATTTAAGTCAATATTGGTGCCACTATAGGAGACTGAAGATGTCTCTTCAATATAATATATTTATTGAGTGCCTCTGTTATATTTCACCTGTGTGTCTACATGGAATGGTGGTGGTCGGTCAAAATAAATATCTTCCAATCCATGTCACCTTTGGTAAGAATATATAGTAATAAGGGGTTCGATGCTTGTCCAAGTTTCTTATTCTTATTTTATAATATTCTCAATATGCAGGGTGGTACATATGTTTTGTTTGTAATGCCAAGACGGAAAGGCGTTATTAATGGTAATTTGTTCCCCTTTAAATACCTCACATCCATCATCTAATATGATTCATCTTTTCTTGTTTTACCCGATCAATGGAGGTGTGCAGAACTCGCCTTGGTGTACTCCACGTTTGCAAAAGAAATAATTATTTATTGCTCCTCCTTTCATTTCATCTTATATGATTCAATCTCTTTTATACTCCTTATCGCTTCGTATGTGGATGGTTGTGTTAGTTACTTCCACTAGTTTATTGGTTGTTTTCTCAATGTTGATCTATTGGTTCTACATGTTACATTTACTCTTAGTAAGCCATTTATACTCTTGGTCTGCCTGTAATTGTGGGTAACTACTCCATTCATCAGCTTGGGTGTAACTGCTTCTTTAGCTGACCATTGCGTACAGTTCCTCATACATATACTATCTCAACAATTTCATTCCCTTTTAGCATCCAGAACTCTTTAAAATCTGTATAATTTCAATGTTCCATCATTTAAATAAACTAAGTTTCTCTATTCCAACTCCAACAATCAATCTCACGAACCAAAAAGGAATTTGAACCATTGAGAATTTTAAAGCAACACCATAGAACTATGAATTAGTAATTCAAAAACCAATGTCTTCACTGATGTTGTGATTAATTCGCAATAATTTGATAACTACGCCTACTCTTCATATCTGTATTTCTCATGTCTGCAATTAACAAAAATTGTTTCCAGCCGTCATCAAAGTGTCACAAGCAATCTACACACAGGTACGAGAATACTAGATAGCTCGTGTTGGATCGTAGAGGAGTACAAGGGCAATCTATAATACCAAGGTTATCGTCTCCCACCAACATACTTTTGTAGAGAAATCATTCGTTGGCCATGATTAAAAGTTGTTTTTTGTTGTCAAAATTCTTCAATAAACTGGCCTCATCGATATTGTGTAGGCACAAAAACAACAGCTCCCAATTAAAATATCAATAAGAATATTGGATCTTCCTGTTTGTAATAATTATGTCAATTTCTCGCAAAAGGAAAATGATGAATCTACTCATCAAAATGACATCGACTCTGAACTCCTTGGTATCGTAAGTCATATTTGAAGATAGAAGTTTATACATGTTGTTGAATTTTTGCATATGAATATTGTTCATCCAAATATCATTTATCAGCTCCTCTTTTCATATCTATTTTTACATTTGAAGTTAGCTCTGATACCATGTTGAGTAACATGAATCATCTTCTGCAAATGTACTAACTAACAATGCCAATGTTATAGATGTGTTCCAACTACAGATTTGGATCTCATATAAATATAAGGAGTCATGTCTCATGAAGAGACATGTCTCTATGGTTTAATCATCATTAATTAATAATATATTAACAAAAATAATAATACGTAATACAATATATATATATATATGTATATATATATATATATATATATATATATATATATAATTAACATGGATAAGTATATATAAGAAATGATGATTTATCAATAACAATAATGTATCTCAAATCGAATCAATCTGACTGAAGCTACAACCTTAACATTCAGCAAAAAAATCATGGAATCACTCAACATGACAAACCTACAAGGATCACAATCATCTTACATTACGTACTCTCTCAACGTGATTCTGCCATGGAATCTCTCAACATGAAATCCAATTCCCATCACAAAATCTCTCAACATGATGACATCATGGACTCTCTCTACATGATGTTCACTATGATTTCCCTCATAAGTGAAAGAGTTATCATAGTTGTCTTTACAACTTTATTATATTCACATCAATGAGAACTCATAATCAACAAGAAGGAAAATCGCAACTGAGACTTGTTTCCAACAAGACTCTCAGATTTTACAATACCTAACTTGTCCTTAAACTAAGAGAACTTCACCTTGGATAGTGATTTGGTAAGGATATTGGCAGTTTTCTCATTAGTGTTGATATATTACACCTCCATTGATTTTCTTAGAACCATGTCTCTTAAATAATGATACTTAATTTCCACATGCTTGGACCTATTATGAAAACAAGATTGATTGAAAGCTTTATACAGCTTTGATTATCACAATAGATTACAGAAGGTTCAAGAGAATCTCCAAATAATCCAACAAGAAGTTTTTTAAGCCATACAGCTTCTCGGGTTGATGTACAAGCTGCAACATATTCAGCTTCAGCTATACTTTGAGCAACACATCCCTGTTTCCTACTTCAACAAGAAACCATAGCAGATCCAAGGCTGAAACAGATACCTGAAGTGCTCTTTCTATCTGATACACACGCTACCCAATCAGATTTAAAGAAACCGTGCAGATGAAGATCATTAGATTTTAAAAATTCCAAACCATAGTTTATTGTACCATGACATATCTGAAAATATGTTTGGCAGCAATAAGATGAAACTTTCTAGGCTCGCTCATAAACTGTCTTAAGGTGTTAACAGCATAGCAGATGTTAGGTCTGGTTTTAACTAGATATAGCAGTGAACCAATCAGTTGTCAATATAAAGTACAATCAATTAAATCTGAAGCAGCAGCAACTTCTAGAAGCTATTTCAAATTTGTCTCTATAGGAGTCACATTGGGTTTACAGTCAAGCATAACATATCTCTTAAGCATGCTACTGCATACTTCCCTTGCCTTAGCAGAATCTCATATGGTCTTTGTCATATTTCCAAACCAAGAAAATAATGCATTTAACCAAGGTCCTTCATTTCAAATTCAGAAGTCAGCTCTTCCTTACATGAAGCAACTAATTCATCTTCACTAGTTATAAAAAAATCATCAACATAAAGGACTAGAATCAGCATAAGATCATTATATCTTTTAAAATAAAGATCCGATAAGTCTCATTTTTCATAAAACCCAACTTTAGAAGATAGCCATAGTTACGTTCATACCATGCCCAAGGAGCTTATTTAAGGCCATATAAGGCCTTTTTCAGCTTGCACACGTGTGACTCTTTGTCATGACTAATGAACCCTTCAGGTTGCTCAACATAAACTTCCTCTTAAATGGCTCCATTTGGGAAAGCAGCCTTGACATCTATTTGATGTAGCTTTCATCTTGTAGCATATGCAATTGCAATGATAGTTCTAATTGAAGTGTATCTGGCTACAGGAGCAAAAGACTCATCATAATCTATCCCTTCCTTTTGAGAAAACCCTCTTGCTACACATTTGGCTTTGAATGTTTCCACACTACCATCAGCAGCATTTTAATTTTATAGTCATTTGGAAGAGAGCTCATTTGTTTTTAGGATGGGGAACAATTTCCTAAGCATCATTTTTCAGAATAGATTCATATTCCTCCAGCATAGCATCTCTCCATACTTGATGTCATATAGCTGCATCAAAACAAGGAGGTTCAGAATCAATAATATTACACATTAATGCAAAATAACCAGCAATTTTTAAGGCCTTTTGCTTTCCCGATAAGTTCCACAAGGAGCTGAGAATGTTTCAGCCTCTTGCATAGTATGCCTTGCCCACAAGGTCTTTCCTTTCCATTTAACCTGTCACTGGGACCAGCAGCAGAAACAATCTAATTTTTAGAAGAATTTGGACAATCTGAAATAAGAGACTCCCTCTAAGAGTTACAAGGAGAGTTTGGAGCAGCAAGAGAAAAGTGTTGAGGATCTTCAAAATCTTCCATTGCTAATACTAAGGAAGGTTCATTAGATTTAACACAATCAACATTTTCTTCAAAAGAAGCATCTCTACTTAATTCAATCAGTCTTTAACCCTGAACATAGATTCTATAAGTTTTGGAAGATTCACACATTCAACAAAATTCCTTTCATCCTAAAGGATTCTAACTTGGATCTTTTGTCTTTAGGAACATGAATGTAAACTGAACAACCAAATGATGACTTACATCAGATTTAAAGCTAGTGAAAGCTTCTTCCGGAGTCATGTCATTTTGAATCTTATGAGAGCATCTATTTTGATCATATAAAGTTGACCTGCAAGCCTCAGCCCAAACAAAAATCTGCAACCCTTGATCATGAATCATTGCTTTTGCAGCCTCAACTATGACCTTGTTTTTCCTTTCAGCAACACCATTATGTTGCGGATTGTAGGGGACACAAAACTCCCTCTTAATCCCTGCTTCAACACAAAATGCTTGAAATAAACTTGAGGTGAATTGACCTCAATTATCAGATCTAAAAATCTTGATTTTTTTATCTAATAGATTTTCAACTAGGGCTTTGAATTCCTTAAACTTAGATAGTACTTCATCTAATTCTTTGGATTTAAGAAAGTAGATTGAAGTCTTACGAGAGAAATCATCAATAAAAGTTATATGGTACCTATTGTCCTACATTTTGTCACCACAAAATGCTAGTAACAGTACGAAACCTTTTCAATATAGTTTCACATTTCTCTAAGTTGAATTTGTTATTCGATTGCTTAGCGTTGATCAATCAATCAACTCCAATTCACGTAACAAATTCTTTTATGGAAGGCTTTTGTCAAGTCTTTTTCTTTTTTCTAATTGTCAAGCCTATTCTTGATTTTTGAGGCCTTCATCGTCTTTTCTTTCATTTTTTTAGCGTGTGTTTCTTGATTTTTAGTCCTTTGGTTTTGTTCAAATCATTGCTTTCAGTTTCCCCTTTGATTTGATATAACTTGGGGCTTAATTAGAGTTGTCAATCAAAAGATATGACCAATTTAGTTCCCAAAAAGTGGACCTTTTTTATGCAACTACACGAATTATACATATCATGATATATTTTTAATTTGACTTTCACTTTTTGAAAAATATAACTTAAATTCACTTTATGTTATGTTTTTAAGTTAATTTATCTTTTGATTTTTCACTTAAAGTAACTATAGTGCAGTTTATGTTATGTTTTTAACTTGAGTTTACTTTTAGATTTTCACTTAAGTGACTATATTAATTATATAGTTCAATTTAATTTTTGATATTTAAATCAAATGCTCTAGTAAATATTACTTATTAAATGATATTCACATATTATATTGTTAATATGATAATGTAAATATAATTTATGTCCTACTTAATTAATATTTTATTAAAATTATATTTACATGTGCTTATAAAAATCACTTAAAAGTGGACCTTTTTGATGCCATTGCATGTAAACTCACTTAAAATGTGCAATGACATCAAAAAGGTGAGCTACATGTGTTATATGCATATGCACCAAAAAGGTGATTTTTTGCCTTGAGTTGCATATACATGTAACTTAAACATGTCTTTACACCAAAAAGGTGTGTTTTGCACCAAAGAAATGTAATAACTCCTCTAAAACCCATTTTTGGGCAAAAAACATATTTTGAAACATGTGTATGCATCCAAAAGGTGTGTTTTTGCCTTGGATGAGTCCATTACATGTTTTTAATGGCCTCCAAAAGGTGCGTTTTGCTTCATATGACATTTTTAAAACATGCTATCACCTCCAAAAGGTGCGTTTTGCATTGAAACACATGTATTTGATCCTCCAAAAACCGGTTTTGAAAAAACTTCATGCGGTTGCCCTCCAAGAACCCGTTTTTCACTCAAGAACTTGGATTTGATCATGGAATGATTTGAAAATCCCAAAGAGGAGAGGCGTTTTTGCATCTTTTGACATTTCTAGATGTTTGATTTCATGCTAAAAACATTCCTTTTATGATGATTTTCAGTCACGTTTTTCTTCAAAAATGTCCATTTCAAAGTGATTTTAATAACGTTTTTGCTTGGAGAAGGGTCATTTTGGCATATTCATTCATATTCAATACACCAAAGGGCACGTTTTTGCATTCAAATGACAAAAACAACTTAGAAAATGGAAGATTTGAACCACATTTTTACCCAAAAACGTCCCCTGAACATGCATTTGTTAAAAACGTTGGAAGTTTAAGAGATTCTAGGGCACGTTTTTGGCATTGTGCATCAAAAACGCCTCATTCGCTGCCTCCTGTGGATTTCTCTTGCAAAGTTTGAAAAGATCTAAGTTTGTTGGAGAATTTTTCAATATTGGAGCTTTTCCCTCGTCCATTTTGGGCACATAATCATCATGTAAGTGGACATTTTCTTTATTGCTAATAAATTTGTGCTTATCTTGTTGATTTTATGCATATTTTAGCTTAATTTAACTTGTTAATTTGTTGCCATGGAAAGAGTATTTTTCCTTTAAATGATGACCTACTTCTTTTTCATATTTTTGGTTTTTTCCCAAACTCCAAATTTGAAATTACATATTGAAGTGCCTTGCTTGTTGGCGTGTTTCAATCTTTTGCCAAAGGTACGTTCTTCTTTTGAAGTTTGTTTTTGTTTTTTGCTTGTTTGCCTTTCGATTTTTCTTCATTTTTGGAGAAGTTGCAAGTTCTTTCCCAAGAATTTTGTCATGTTTCACTTCACTCCACCTTCTATTTCATGCAACAGCATCATCATATTCCATTTTCATCTTTCTATGCCACGACACTTCGCATCACATTCGTCAAATGTGATTACATGTATTTCATCTCATTCATCATCCACACGTACATGTAATCTCATTCCATTTCCATTTCTATTCATCTCACTTTCCGCATCCACTCGCACAACATAATTACATGAAACATCTTTCATGTAATTGCATCTCTAAAACCCATTTTTGACTTAGTGTTACTTTTTGAAAGGTCAAAAATGTCATATGCATGTTTTGTCGTGTACTTTGACTTCACCTTTCCACAAAAACGACTATAAAGTTCATTTCACTTCGAGCTACATTCCATTTTCATCTTTCCATATGCACTTACACCTCCATGAGCAAATACATATTATTTTTCTTCTCGTGTCATTACACACTTTGCATCTCATCTATTATCCGCACTTACATTCAAGCTCATTTTTTATCCACATTTGCATATCATCTCACTTTCCATTCTTCATTATATGCTAAATTTACATGTAATCTATTTTTCGTGCAATAACAGCTTAAAACCTAAGTCACTTTTTGGAAATCAGCAATCTTCATTCGGACGCATTCCCATGCATTTCGCCGTCGCACATATTCATCTCCTTCCATTTCCACTTTCATAATATTTCACTCCACCTTCCATTTTTATCCACTACATATGTATGATGTCTCTTTTTGAGATGATCTCATTGGATCTACAAAGTATCTAATCCATACTCGAACCTTCGCTAATGATCAAGAATCAACCTTTATGGCGATTTCCTCTGATGATGTGTTTATGTTTTGGGATTTTTGTGTTGCAGCACAAGCACAAGAGATGCACTCACTATCTAAATCTAAAGGCAAAATGAAATACCAGTTTGATAAAGAGTTAGCTCATGCAACTCCATCTCAAGTCACATCCATTCTTAACAATGTGTTAGACACAAAGATCGGACACGTGGACATGACTGATTTTCTACAAAGAATAGAGACTCCTGTTGGTAATGAGATGAAACGTATCAAGAGAGGTCATACTCACTTGGTATCCACGTTTCCCATGGCTGCCATGGAGCATGAGTTTGTTCTCGGATGTGCAAAACACGTCAGCCCAAAGTCAAAGACGATCAAAGATGTTGATGACAAAGTTATTATTAGTGTTGATCCAAAAGTTATTGAGCAAATTTTCAAAGTGTTGCATAATGCAGAATGCTTAGATCTGACCAAAGAATCATCTTTGGAAATATGGAATGAGAAAAAGGGAGATTATCAAAAGTATGTAAATCAATATTGTTGGATACTAAGAGAACAAACTTTTCGAGATGGCCAAAGGCCATTCACAAGTCTAATTTCAAACAAGAGTACAAAGATCTTATCATTCTTCTCAGTAGGGTTTGTAGTCTTAAAGATTCCACCAATTTTGAACCATGGATGTACAAATTCATCTTCCGGATCATGGAGAATAAAGAACATATCTTTTGGGGAGAATTGACTTATTAGCACTACACTCTGTCAATAGTTGCTCAATGTAGGGACTTCAATGCCTTTCCACCAATTTTGAACCATGGATGTACAAATTCATCTTCCGAATCATGGAGAATAAAGAACATATCTTTTGGGGAGAATTGACTTATTAGCACTACACTCTGTCAACAATTGCTCAATGTAGGGACTTCAATGCCTTTCTATATGAATTCCTACCTTGTTTATATTATTGCTGCCATGGGATCTTTCTTTGGACTCTCAATCAAAGGAGATTGTCTTCAGATTCCAGTTTGGGATTACTATGATCAGATCACTCTGGCTAATAGTAAGATCCATTACAGAAGAGTTCAAGATGTTTTCTTTGGGCAAATTCAATGTCTGTTTGATAGACAGTTATCCATCAAAAGAGTATCTGATGAAGCTTGGGAAAAGGTAAACCAGTAAAGTTGTATTTTTATCCAGTTTCCAACTTTTACTTAATTAAGGGTTGGATACTTTAAAGGTGAGTCGTATACCTTACCTAGGTATGCTACTGATAGGATCATTCTGATGGGATTAGCCAGACAACTCATGGAAGTTCAATCTGATCAGCATGCTGTGCATAGGCCTGGTTTTGGTATTTCTTCTACCAAACCCTTGGTAATTGGTAATTATTTGATCAATTTTGTACATAAAGCAAAAAATATGGAAGTAGAATTGCAGCTGATCACTTTGAAGAAGTTTAAAGCCAAATTTGACTTTGACTACAGAGAAATGAATTCTCAAATCAAGAGGGCTTTTAAATATGTTTATCACATCGAGGATGTTTGGATTGACATGCGAACAGAACTGGATGAAGATGGATTATTGCAGATTAACTTTGCAGCAAATCATTGATCTTAACATGCTTGAGATCTCACCAAATTTCCAAATTGAAGATGATGGCAATATTCTTGATCCCGAATATCATTAGGCAGATTTTGATAACAGGTGTCATTTTCTCATTTAATGGCAGCAGAAGGAAGGTACATCTATCCTTGATAGATTTCAATCCATTTTAGCAAACACCAATAAGTGTCTAAAAATTGAAGGCCTAAAAAGGGTTAATCCAAAATTGAGTTTGGATTGTGGAAGCTTTGGTCCTCTTGGAAGGAAGTCACAGTTGGAAATAATAGGTAAAGATGGAGCTTCTTCTTCTGATGCAAAGAAGTCTCTTAAATTCAAGTTGAAGGGTGGAAAAGGGTCCAAATCATCTCAGATCCCTGAACCAGTTCAGGAGTCAGAAGAGTCGAACGAACAATCAACTGAAGAAGATGAGGAGGAAGAAGAGGAAGTTATATTCATATCTCCCCCAAGACCTATGCAAACTCATGCACCATCCATGCATGAAGCACCTTTTCTAAATGAAATAGATGATGATGTGGATTCATTTTCCACCATTTTCATACCTTTTATTTCGGCTTCAGAAGTCAACACATTGGCTCTTCCTATTTCTTCAGCCGCTCCTCCCATTTCAGCAAATGAACAATATGAACATTTGGGAAGTGTGTTCAAAGATTTCCAACTCTTACAAAAGGTCAAGTTTCTCAACTTGATACATCTCTGACAGGTTTTGAGCTATTCAAGAAAAAATCCTCTCACTGTGCATCTATGAATTCACCTGTGCAAACTGAGTCTTGCTCAGTTACAATAGAGACACAATCAAGATCAATGCCAATGGTCTCCACTATACCTACAAATGAAGGTTTTAGTTTGCCTGCATGGTTGAGTAGGATCACAATGAAGAGAAGGAAAGTGCTTGTACCTCTGGATAACATTCCTGTAAAGAAAACTAAGTCCAAATCTTTGAAAGATAAGATTGTTTCAAGGATTTTTCTTGATTCAAAGAAAACCAAGTTTATAGAAGTTGTTGAGCCACTAGTGGACAAACATGTTGAAGAACTTACCCATTTTGATTACAAGTTCACTAAGGTAGAAAGCGGAAAGCAATCATGTTTGAGTTGCTTGCGAGATGCTCAAGATGCATTAGCTAATTTGTCAAAAAGAAATCATGAATTATAAGGAAAGAAGAATCAACTCAAATAAGAGGTTGCTCACCTAAATGAAGTCATTTGGCAACAATCTTCTCAAAGTGTGCTATTGTGTCTCAAACATCCAAGGAAAGAAAGTTGATTGAAGCTGCTAAGTCTTGGATAGGAGAGAAGAAAGTTGATTGAAGCAAGTCTTCGATAGGAGAGGTCATTTATGAAGGAGATCGAGCTAATACAGAAACATTTACAATTCTTAAACGTATCAAAGATATGAATGAAATGGAACAAGGCTTGATTTCCTACTTGAGTCAAGAAGCGGATGATTTGAAAGAGATTCTCAATTACTAGGATGAGATTGTTAAATTTGATTTAGATGTCATGGTTTCATGTGACATTCTTCCATCCTGTGAAATGTTCTTCAAGTATCAAGGGTTTATGGGTTATAAAAAAGAAACATTGAGAAAACTGGTTACAAAGTTGCAAACAACTCTTGGAAATTGTCAGATGATAAAAACAGGGCTCACATGTGATTAGAGAAAATGGGATGCCATATTCTTGACGAACATGGCAATCTGATTGGAGTTGAAAAAGCAAATTCAGAATATACAATCAAGATCACTGCTGATTTAGATTGTAAAGATTTTGGTTCTCACATGATGAACAAGTTTGTCCTTTATAAATCTTTGACAAAAAAGTTGCTAAATTCTCTTACGGTAAATTCTAAGGTTGTGCAATCAGCATATGCAGATGCAGTAAGAATAGAGGCAATATCGAAGACAATAGAGATTTTTGATCTTCCTACGGTGCGTAATGTTATCATTAAGTTCAAGGCACTAAAGAATAATCTTTAACATTGTTATTTTGTTTTTATTTCTGTTTGTAGATAAAAGAGGATGCATTGCATAAAAAGATGTAATTACATGTAATGGGAGTTGCATGTGCAATTGCATGTAACCCAATAATTTCTTTTCTAGTTAGACTTGGTTAAAGTCGGTTGAGTTGCTCCCACTTTTTCCTCCATCTTTTGCTCAACTCTTGTGCCTATATAAAGGAGTGCTCTCTTATTGTAAAATCATCTTTTATTGTATGCAAGAGAGTTCCAAAGAAATTGTGCAAGCATAACTTTGATTCTGTAGCACCTTTTTGAAAGAAAGTGAATACAAAGAATCAACTGAGACTTAACTTTGATTGAGTGAGATTGTTACTGTAACAACTTTATCTGGGTCTTAATTAACAACTAACATATCAAAGAAACATAGTTATTCATCATTTTCATAGGAAGACAGTTAAATCAGTTACGTTCATATGAATAAGATTAACGGTTAAATTCGGTTATAAAAAATTCATAACTAAGAATTGAAAACACCATCAATGAATTTACTATAGAAAATAAAATCTACATACCATGGAATTCGAGACCGAAATTAATCTAGGGATGCTTTTGCAATCACCCAGGTTAGTCCACAAATACCACTATATAAAAATCAAATGACGATTACCATTAAATACCACTAAAAAAATTAGGGCATCACATACCACTATCAATTAGGGTATCAATTACAATTGGATCATTTAGGGCATCAGATACCATTGTATCAATTAGGGCATCAAATACCATTGGATCATTTAAGGCATCAGATATCACTATATCAATTAGAGCATCAAATACCATTGGATCATTTAGGGCATCAGATACCACTGTATCATTTCTTTTCTTCCCATTGCTAACTGTGGCAATAACACAAGATTAGAAGATACACTCATAATCATTATTCGTATAAATGTAAAACTGAAATAACAATCCTATAGATATATTTAATATTCAGTTGGAAGATTATCCGATCTATCTGGTTACCAATTACATTGAGAAAGATTGCATACATCAAAGGAGATAACTAAATTCAACGATACAAATTAATCCATCATAATTCCTACTTGTATAAATATCATAAAAGTAAAAATATTTGTTACCAATAACGTTTGAATGCATAGCTTATCTTTCTCTAATGCACGTCCGACATCTTGTGGAGAGGGGAAACATTGTCAGGGGCTTAACCACCCAACCTCGGACCATAACTTATCCCCAAACAATCTTTGACGAGAAAGGCCCTCCCTACCCTAAATAGACATGGAACATCTTGTCATCCACTAAGCATCCTGATATCTAATCACACCACTTGACTTGACAGCAAGAGAATACAATAAACATGATCATGTTTGAGCTATTAAATAATATTATTCCAAATTTAATATTTCATATCTAACTTTTATTTCTATGTCATTGCCGACTCCATCTGACCTCTTCACCTTTTCCATGGCTATGCAGCCGATGAATCCTATGTGCTCGAATCTTAGAGCAATCGGCTCTGTCTGTTGATTCTCAACTAATTCATGAATATTATATATATATATATATATATATATATATATATATATATATATATATATATATATATATATATATATATATATATATATATATATATATATATATTTCAGCTTATCACAATTTGTGATTTGAAAAAAAATATTATTAAAGATTACAAAAATTATTGTTTAATTCTAATCTCCATTGACATAATGATTTATGGATTCATATTACGGTTACTTGGCTCTCACTTGCCATGAACAAATCTAAATTAAGAGAATCAAATATGTAATATCAAACAAGATATCATCATGATAAATACTATAGCTTACTGCTATGTTATTCGTTGTTATTGCACCATTTGTTCAAGAAAAACAGAGTGGAAACATTGGATTCGGGTGTTCCACATAACCTGGATAATTTGGAGATGATGTCTTGTTGAATGCTCCGCTACTTGCCACACCTTTACTTGCAAAAAAAACTAACACAGCTCCAACATAAAAGTACTTCATGATTTCCCACAGAATATTTGAATGGGCATGAAATCGTGGGAAGGATTTATTGAAAGGTATAGACTAGTATTGGCAGAGATATCGGCACTAAGAAGGAAATCAGGTGTTGTGGAAGAAGGCGGAAGTGATCACAGAAAATCGTAAGCATGAACAAGGCAATATGTGCCTCGTTGGCCGCTATGATTCAGCCTCCCATAAACGTTCTTCAAGCGCAAATATACAAAGTATATATGAATCATGTATTCTGAAATCAAGATTATAAAATAAAACTTGGATTGCTATAGCGGTAGTGATTTTCCAATTGAAGTTTGCAAGTTATTGACTTATGCAAGAAAGTCGAAAATGAGAGAGATAAAGTTAGAAACTTGTGAAAGGCTTCGGGTGCTTGAAAAGGATACCTCCGCCTCTCTCTCACGACTTATTATAAAAAGAATAATGTGACCCTTGGCTTCCAAGAAGCCGTAACATAAAGGAAATGTATTGGCGCTTGGACACCAATTAAATGAGCCAAGCATTCAATCAGTTTCAAACAAGAAAAGAATAAAAAGGATGTAAGAAGATTTGAAGGTTATAATTCGAAAAATATTAAAATAATACTGTAAAAGATCATTTAAAATCCTTTGAGGTACGTATTATATTTTAACTAAGTGAATTAATGTTTTAAATTATTTATTTTATAGCTCATGTGGTTTCATCGATTGTATCCTGATGTTCAAGTCGCTACGTCCTTAACCCATTTGCCTAGTGACAGTGATGCTCCTGTGCCTAATTTTTTTCTGACAATGCTTCCACCCTTTCAACTTGCTTCCTACAAGGAAATTCTCCGCAGGTAAATCATATTACCATAACAAGTTACTAATCATAAATAATCACAACAACTAACCGCCTTTCCAATTCCATGAATTCATGATAAATAATCGACTAACATGTTATCTTCATATGAAACTATAACGACTAACCATCTTACCATTTTGCTAGATTATAACAAATTAAATTGTCAACTGACTTCATGTGAACCTCAACGGCTATATGAACATTTTAAATTAGGTCAAAATTTGGGATGTAACATACCATTCCCCTTGTGTTTCATCGTCCTCAATGAACTTGAAATTGTAATGAGCATTATAAAGGAACATTTAAAATTGGAATATAACGTACCATTCCCCTTTATGTTTCATCATCCTCGATGATCTCTACAACTTTAGACACAGAATATTCCAAATACAAGATGTATATATAGTATCATGATATCATTTCTTTTCAAAATTGGATCAAAATCTAAATCATGATCAAAACTCAAGGTCTATTTTTACTTCAATGTTTCCAAAAAGATATTTGCATGATATTATAAAATTAAACACATACTCACCTAAGTTCACTTTACCGTACTTGTGGTCACCTCAACATCACTTGAGCTGATCATGTTGTAGGATATTCTATTTCTTATTCCTGTCGTACTCATGTAGACAGTCACCATATCATTAGTTCGATTCCATATTGATCTCTTCATTTAAGAGAATTTTCAGGGTTCAATAACTGAGAGTAAGATAAGTATTCAAAATTGGAGTTCTTCAACTAGCAAGTTCTAGATCATGATTTAAGTCACTTATACATACCATCTGGCATATGGCACTCATTAATGAGTAGATCATCCTTGCAAACTTACAGGTCACCTAAAAAAGGTTAACAGATCCATGTTTTCCATTTACATAACCTCGGTCTTCGTGCCCATCTTATCACAATAACATTTCATTAGAATAATCATCTCATGACTTCATCTCCAAAACAATATACAACAGCTCAGTATGTAAAGTCAACATCGCATGTGTATTATACATGTATAGCAGTGTGTCAAAGGATAAAAACATGATATACTATGCAAGATCATCATACATCTAATCAAGATCATAAGCATCCAAAACAAATTCTCATAAGATTCTTATCAAGTAGCTCATCATTCATCTGTAAATATTTGGAAGTTTATCTTTTGCATTTGTGTGACCTAGGCTTTATGCCCATCTTGTCAGTGTAATTATTTCAAGGAAAAAATTAAGCCAAACAAAAGTTTAAATCATTGATAGTTTCGGTTATGCAATTGCATTTATTCCATACTGGAGCACAAAATGACCTTGTCATTTAATCAACATCAGAAAGGATTATCATTTAAAATCATGGTTCACAATTTTGTTTTTCCTTCAGTTCAAGTTCAAAATTGGATAACAAAATATTATTACCATTTCATATGAACAGAAATATAATTGTGTAAAGTAAATGTTGGGAACATTCAACCAAAAAAAAATATTTAGCCATTATCAGGGTTTTAGATAACATCTCATAAAGGTTATAGGAGTTGGTTTGTATTGCACAAGCCTCGGCATTTGGACCTTGTTTAATCTTCTCATTCTCTACAGAGAATGGCCCTCCCTCCGCGGATAAGGCACATGTACCATTTTGGTCCTGCCACCTAAGCATGCTAGTGTTTAGAATGCCTGCACAGTTATGAAACGGACACGTCTGCATAACTGGCACCACTGACAATTCTTGTGATCAAAAGATGGCAAACATGCCTTTAAACTACCTTGGCCAAGGATTTAAATGGGTGGATAAACAGCCCGATCACCACTGCTCGACTTGCCAATCATGTCATTTTTTAGTTCTGATTCATCTTTATAATTTTGCAGTTTATCCATCTATCCATTTCATATGCATCACACCATCATCTCAGCCCTTACCGGCTTTTCTGGATGATTTCCTAGTGTGTTTTTCCAGTTTGATTGTAATATCCAGTTATGTAAACTAAATCTTTTTCAACATTACATTCTTAGTTTCTCAAAAATAGTGTTGGGCCAAAGGTTTTAGTGTTGAACCCAACGCTTTGATACCATATGTAACAACCACTTTATCTGGGTCTTAATTAACAACTAACATATCAAAGAAACACAGTTATTCTTCATTTTCATAGGAAGACAGTTAAATAAGTTACGTTCATATGAATGAGATTAACGGTTAAATTTGGTTAAACAAAATATCATAGCTAAGAATTGAAAACAACATCAATGAATTTACTATGGAAATTAAAATCTACATACCATGGAATTTGAGACCGAAATCAATCTAAGGATGCTTCTGCAATCACCCAGGTTAGTCCACAAATACCACTATATAAAAATCAAAAGACGATTACCACTAAATAACACTAAAACAATTAGGGCATCACATACCATTGTATCAATTAGGGTATCAATTATCATTGGATCATTTAAGGCATCAAATACCATTGTATCAATTAAGGCATCAAATACCATTGGATTATTTAGGGCATCGGATACCACTGTATCAATTATGGCATCAAGTACCACTGGACCATTTAGGGCATCAGATACCACTGTTTCATTTATTTTCTTCCCATTGCTAACCGTGGCAATAATATAGGATTAGAAGATACACTCATAATCATTATTCGTATAAATGTAAAACTGAAATAATAATCCTATAGATATATTTCATATTCAGTTGGAAGATTACCCGATCTATCTGGTTACCAATTACATTGAGAAAGATTGCATACATCAAAGGAGATAACTGAATTCAACGATATAAATTAGTCCATCATAATTCCTACTTGTGTAAATATCATAAAAGTAAAAATACTTATTACCGATAATGTTTGAATGCATAGCTTATCTTTATCTGATGCACGTCCGACATCTTGTGGAGAGGGGAAACATTGTCAGGGGCTTAACCACCCAACTTCGGACCATAACTTATCCCCACACAATCTCTGACGAAAAAGGCCCTCCCTACCTGGAATAGATACAGAACATCTTGTCATACACTAGGCATCCTAGTATCTAATCACACCACTTGACTTGACAACAAGAGAATACAATCAACATAATCATGCTTGAGCTATTAAATAATATTATACAAGATTTAATATTTCGTATCTGACTTTTATTTCTATGTCATTGCAAACTCCATCTCACCTCTTTATTTTTTCCATGGCTATGCAGTCGGTGAATCCTAGGTGCTCGGATCTCAGAGCAATCGGCTCTGTTTGTTGATTCTCAACTAATTCATGAATATATATATATATATATATATATATATATATATATTCCAGCTTATCGCAATCTGTGATTTGAAAAAGATGTTCTTAAAGATTGCAAAAAATATTGTTTAATTCTAATCTCCATTGACATAATGATTTATGGATTCATATTATGGTTACTTGGCTCTCACTTGCCATGAACAAATCTAAATTAAGAGAATCAAGTCTGTAATATCAAACAAGATATCATCATGATAAATATTGTAGCTTACTGCTATGAAATTCAATGTTATTGCACCATTTGTTCAAGAAAAACAGATTGGAAACACTGGATGCGGGTGTTCCACATAACCTGGATAATTTGGAGATGATGTCTTGCTCATCACTCAACTACTTGCTACACCTTTACTTGCAAAAAAAAATAACACAAATCCAACATAAAAGTACTTCACGATTTTCGACAGAATATCGGAATGGACATGAAATCGTGGGAAGGATTTATTGAAAGGTATAGATTGGTATTGGCAGGGATATAGGCACTAAGAAGGAAATCGGGTGTTGTGGAAGAAGGCGGAGGTGATCACAAAAAATCGCAAGCATGAACAAGGTAGTATGTGCCTAGCTGGCCGCTATGATTCAGCATCCCATAAACGTTCTTCAAGCGTCAATATCCAAAGTATATATGAATCATGTATTCTGAAATCAAGATTATAAAATAAAACTTGGATTGCTATGGCAGTAGTGATTTTCCAATTGAAGTTTGCAGGTTATCGACTTATGCAAGAAAGTCAGAAATGAGAGAGATAGAGTTGAAATCTTGTGGAAGGCTGTCGGGTGCTTGAAAATGATACCTCCACCTCTCACTCACGTCTTCTTATAAAAAGAATAATGTGACCCTTGGCTTCCAAGAAGCCGTAACATAAAGAAAATTTATTGGCTCTTGGAAGCCAATTAAATGAGCCAAGTGTTCAATCGGTTTCAAACAAGAAAAGAATAAAAAGGATGGAAGAAGATTTGAAGGTTATAATTTGAAAAATATTAAAATAATATTGTGAAAGATCATTTAATATCCTTTGAGGTATGTATTATATTTTAATTAAGTTAATTGATGTTTTAAATTGTTTATTTTAGAGCTCATGTCGCTTTATCGATTGTATGTTGATGTTCAAGTCGCTAGGTCCTCAACCCATTTGCCCAATAATGGTGATGCTCTTGTGCCTAATTCTTTTCTAACAATGCTTCCAACCCTTCAACGTGCTTCCTACAAGGAAATTCTCAACAGTTAAATCATATTACCATAACAAGTTATTAATCATAAATAATCATAACAACTAACCGCCTTTCCAATTCCATGAATTCACGATAAATAATCAACTATTATGTTATCTTCATATGAAATTATAAGGACTAACCATCTTACCATTTCGCAAGATTATAACAAATTAAACTGTCGACTAACTTCATGTGAACCTCGATGGCTATATGAACATTTTAAATTAGGTCCAAAATTGGGATGTAACAGTTACTTGTGCAAGTTAGAAGCTTTGTCTGTGATTTGCATATGTTATCTTTGGTTTATGTAATCTTGTGTTCTTGATAATTGAGTATAAAAAAAGTTAATAAGCAATTCGAGTAGGAGCTTTGACTAGGAGCAATTGCGGAGATATACAGTTAGAAGCTTTTTCAATAGCTTACATCTCTTTGTCGATTCACAAAATAGTTAAGATGTCTTTATTTTTGGAAGTCTTTGTGCCCTATTAGTAAAACTTATTCATATAGAATTACGACTGGACTTAGAGCTAAATCGATACACTTTCAGCTAGCCTTTGGGTTAGTGTTGGTTTATTTGTATGACCGTTTCCAGCTTTTAGATAGAAATGTAGTTAGAGATTTCACCCTGCTCATTACTCGCTCTACAAGTGGATTCTTTCATAAAAGTTATGAGGAAAGAATATTGGTAACACACCTTATCTCTCAACTTCTTGCTTATCTTGAGTTGACCCAAGGAAAGGTGAGAAGGGGGAGCCTTCCCTTTAAGGTAGGAGAGACTCTGTCTCACATGTTGTGGCTGGTCATCCTATTTTGCGGTTGGATTTTACCTAAAACTGTCAGTTGCAAAATATCCACCCAATAGTACCAAAAACCTCTTAAAGAAGCAAATGACATAGGCCCACATAAATTAAAATGAATCAGCTCTAGAATTTACTTGTTCCTTACCTTACTTTCACTAGAATGCAAAGGACTTTTAGTGTTTTTTCCTTATGCACAACCTTTGCAAACACCTTCAAGAACAACAATAAGTTGGAAGTCCTATAACCAGCTTACTCGTAGAAGAAAGAGATCTGAATTTAAGGTGACCAAACCTTTTATGCCATAGAAAATTGTTGTTAGAAGCATCATCACTTGAACTTAATTTGCTGAAAGTTTCTAAAGGCTTTCATGACACACTACAATAACATGAGTTGAATTAGAATCAGAACTTTTCTTCCAAGCAAACACTTTTCCATCAGCAAAAGCAACATTATAACCTTTATCCTCTAAGGCTGAAATAGAAATTAAATTCTTCTTGATGCCTGGTACAAATAAAACATTACTAAGATGCAAGGGAATACCGGAATTCAGTTTGAATGAAGTGTTACTAATCCCTTTGACAGAGTAAAAAGCATCATCACCAATGACGACTTGCAAATGAGAGTCCTTTTCAACTAAATTTGAAAGATGTTGCTTGTAGCCTAAAATATGGTGATAGGCGCCACTGTCAATAAGCCATATAATGCAATCAGCTGGTATATTACTGGACAAGGCTGAAATGAATAAGAATTCTTCTGAATTGTCACTAGAGTCTAGATGGAGATGAATCTTTGACATTTGAGACAGTTGCCTGATGCTTTAGTTTCACAATGCAACTTCTAGCAAAAAGGCCATACTTCTCACACCTAAAGCATTTCACTTTGGATAAATCTCTTTTCCTTATAAAATCTGAAGAAGATGAAATATTCTCATCGAACTTCTTAAAATTCCTTTTTCTCCCTCTTTTGCTTGAAGTATGAGCAGCAAGAACTTGATTTTGTTCATTGTGAGATTTAGGAGAGCTCCCTCTAGCTTCCAACCTACATTCCTCTTGAATGCAATATGCCCTTAGTCTATCAAAATTTGGCAATTCATCTCTACCACTGATGCCTTCAATAAATGATTCCCATGAATGTGGGAGACCATTCATGGAAAGCATAACAAGTTCTTTGTCATCAATAGAATCTCCAATGGCACTCAACTAATCTTACAACTCAATAATCTTCAAGAAGAAGGAAACAGTGGAGTCTCCTTTGTTCATTTCAATGTGAAGAAGTTTCCTTTGTAAGTAGCATTTGCCATTGTACCAAAAAATCGAACTGTTAATGCCCGATACAAATGCTGAGACTTATCCAGATCCACGGCACAAATCTCCAAGGAGGTGCTGACCACCAAGTCAACACTCATCAATCTCCCCCTCAACACCAACTGAGCCTTCAACTCCAACTGAAGGGAGACTCGAACCCATGACCCAAGGGCTCTGATACCAATTGTAGGTAGCATTTGTCATTGCACCAAAAGCACGAGCTATTAATACCTGATACAAATGCCGAAACTTATCTGGATCCACGGCACAAATCTCCAAGGAGTTGTTGACCGCCAAGCCAACACTCATCAGCCTTCTTCGAGCTAAGGTTCTACTAGTGTTCTTCAATTCGTACATGTTCTGAAGGCAGTCATACATTTCCTTTGCACAGTTCAGCTTAGAGATAATTGGAACTAAATATTCTTCACTGAATCAATGAGAATTTTCTTTGTCATAATGTAGCTCTTTTTCCAAGTAGCTTTCTCTAAATCATTAGATGGCATGCTTACCTTAGCCTCTACATAGTTGAGAATATCATTCTCTTCAAAAGCCATCAAAATTCTAAACTTCTAGGGTGTTAAGTAGAATCTCCATCCAATCTATCTTCGACTTTGAGACCAAGCACCGAATTGGAACCTGCAAGAAGGATAAATTGAAGCAAGAATACACAAGGAGAGCTGAAGAAATATTCTGGTTCAAGCTTGATGAATCGAACCCATCTCTGGTACCATGTTAAATTTAAACCATAAATTTATGAGCTTAAAAATGAACAGAAGAGAAATAATTATCTTGGGAAAAACCCTCCTCACTGAGGGAAACAACAAAGTCCACCAAATCGTGCACTTTATTTCAAATAACAAATTGCAATGCTCTGATATTTTAGAATATTTCACAGCCTGGTCAAAAGAAACTTAAACAGTTATATAATAACTTTTAACAGAAATTTACTGCATAATGTTAAAGTACAAGCAACGATGACTGATGCTTTTAGTTTTAATGATGCCAAACAACATAAATATTATGAACAATATCTTTGAAAACATGATACAGCAATAGACGCACAAAGTAATCAATATGGTTGAAAAACTCTGCACTCAAAACTGAGATCGACTCAATCATAAAATGCAGCTTCCATATTGTACCATAACAATCGAACAGAGAATCATAATATCTGTATTCTTGTCCTGCTTGCCTGTGAAACAAAAGACGATAGATATATATTCAACCTCCATATTTTCATTTTATGCCAATAGACCTTTCGAAAGTAAAACAAAGAAGAACGGTTACAATAAAAGTTGAACCAATGCATCCTTGGCAATCTTGAGAACCATAATAAACTTATAGAGAGGGGACTTCAAAACTTCTGCCAAAAATAAATGACACCTAAATGGCTCATTATAATAATATCTTCCACAATAATGAGGACATCAAAACAGCACGTAACAATAATAAATCTTCTGCTAAGTAGAAGACATTGAAACAGCACGTTCCAAGTATGTGATCGCATATATGAATAAACATAACAGATGACATCCGGTAGCTAGTGATCAATCAGCACAACCTTCAGCTTCAAAGTAGCTAGTGATCAATGAATATAGATTCAACATAACAGAATTTCATAAGTAAGACAAGAACTTAAAATTTCAAATCAAACTACAAATTTTACAATTGAATGAAAAATGTTTAAGTCCCATTGTGATAACCAGCATATCACATCATTAAAAGTTAAAACTGAGTGAAAGTCAACAATAAGAAGGAATCGTGAGGTTGCCTCATTTGATCATACAATCCATATACATTGTTTATCATATGAGCATCCTTATTCAAGAGGGAATTGGAGATTTGGTGTTTCATCCTGGAATACTAAGTATTCAATTGTACATGTTCTAGTGGAACTAAACTCATGTCAGCGCTAAGTTACTTTACTATTAGCATAGTGGTGTATTAAGAACTTATTCGCTGTTGTGTATATGTATATATTTTTTTTTTTTTTTTTTTCTATAGGTTTTGTATAGACGAATCCCCAAAGCCCACTCCATAAAAATTTTGATCCAACCTGCAATTGCTGCAAGTAAGATTACTGTGATATCCTTAGACAACAGTCTACACACAATGGTAAGTTGTGAGCCTCTCATCTGGGAGGTCTTGGATTCAAGTCTACTTGAGCTTAACAAATAATAATAATTAATCTTGGCTTCAGCACATTACCCATCAAAAAAAATATTACTGTGATATCCATTTCTGCATCTGTCTACTTCTCTAAGGAATTAAAAACAGAAAATAAAACAACAAAAACAAGGGCCTATATTACACCATTGTAAAAAAATAAGAGACAGTTTGAAGGTCCTACTGGTGAATCGATAACTAATTGAATAGAAAGGTAAGTTTCTAGGTAATAAATATTATGATGTAATTGGTAAAATACTTGCTTCTTATTAACAGAGACCGAGAGGTCTATATATACAAAAGAATAAAGCAATGTTTCCTTAGAAAACGATCATAAAGAATAGAAATATTCTATTCTAACTAAAAGAAAGCTAAAGAAAGCTAACAAATAACTACAGCTAACTAAATATTAGAAATATTCTAATATTTACAATAGATTACAAACACATAACCATTAACTAATAATAGAAGCTTATCTATTATCATAATAACCTCCCTTAATGGTTAATCTATCTACAACACCAGTTGTCCTCTGAATTTGACAAACTTATCAGGACCAAGAGGCTTGGTGAGAATGTTTGCAATCTGATTCGTGGTAGGAACATACTGCAGGTCTATTGTCCCGTCTTCAACCAGTTGTTGTATGTAGTGACAGTGAAAATCCACATGCTTGGTTCGTTCATGGAAGACCGGATTTCATGCTAACTTGATAACACCTTCATTACCAACAAAAAAAGTGGTCGGTCCTACTGGTGACATCCGCATATCACCAAGCATCCAACAAAGCCAAACAACTTCATAACCTGCCTTGACTATCACCCTGTAGACGAGAGAGAAACTGTCTGCTACTTCTTACTAGTCCATATGACGACACCTAATCCCAAACTGAAAACATATCTAGAAGTTGACTTTTTATCATCAACAGAACCTACCCAATCTGAATCTATGAACCCACTGAGTCAACAAGAAATTATAATATTTTTCGAAAAAATTTAAAGAATGGGCTCTGATACCATATTACGATATGATTGGTAGAATACTTGGTTGTTATTAACAAAGACCAAGAGGTCTATATATACAAAAGAATAAAGTGATGTTTCCTTAGGAAATGATCATAAAGAATAGAAGTATTTTATTCTAGCTAAAAGAAAGCTAATAGATAACTACAGCTAACTAAATATTAGAAGCATTGTAATATTTACAATAGATTACAAACAAATAACCATTAACTAATACTAAGAAGCTTATCTATTATTGTAATAATAAATGGATCAGATGTCACAACAATATGGGTGCCAGTAAATGAATTCTGAAAATGTGATGCTTATAATGTTGTCAGTCATCCTTAATAATGCAAAATGTATTGTATTTCTTGTAAGTTTGCTGCAGAAGTCATATGTTGTCTTCGTTTTTTCTGAACTACTTTTGTGAAATCTTTCAAGCTTCAGGTCAATGTGCAAATGTAGAATTGTCTATTTATGCTTTTCAAACTGTGTGTTTATGCTTTTAATGGATATAAAGCTTTCTGCATTTTTTATCACTTAGTTTTGTAAGGAAGCACTTTGCAATTAATTACCAATTATGAAAATAACTAACTTTTGCAGTGAATATCCCCAAAGATTTTGGATCTTTGGGACTATTTCCCATTTTTTGCCTTTGATTTCCTTTTCATGTGATCTTCTTTCTTCTAATCTGCAGCCAGAAATCATTGGGATAAAGGCTGCAGATATGGTGATGACTGCACTTTATTCATTTTAAGTACTCAATCCGACACAGATACTGTTCCAAGCACATCCACATATCATGGATACCAAAAACATGATCAGGAAAATGTTTTGGGGAGTAGGAGTAAAGAGAATTAAAAAATCAAAGAATCAAAGAATCTTAATTAAATCTTTGCATTCATCCTCTCGTGAGTTGGATTTATGATCCTATACTTGTAGGATCATATTTTGAATTCCCTAATGTTTCAATGTCAACTACGTAGGGTCATATTTTTCATTGTCCAATGTCTTAATGTTCATCATGTTGTAAACAATCTAAGAAACTTGAACACTATTTCTGCCATTACTGTTCCCAAACATGATATAATTTGTTGTCATTCATCATCTAATACATCATTAAAGAGTAATAGGCTGTAGCATTATTCAACAAATGAAGAAAAGTAGATATACCAATGCCATTCAATTTTAGAAGGGAACATGTTCCCAAGTAAGTCATTCACTAGATACTATCACTTACCAAAGAGGTCAAAACAAGTTGCAATGTTAATGTACATGTCACAATTATCCAAGTATCTTCAATAACATCATTATATTAAATTTCTAAATTACTTAACTAAAACCACACTCACATTATTCAAAACTGTAACTGACTCGGCAAACCAAATGATAGAGGGAACACAACTGCTTGAGATTTAATCCAGTGCAGCTGTAAACATTTTTTCTTTTACCTTTTAAAAACCCAATGGGGTCTCTAGGAAGAGCAACCCCAAGTGGCAATGAGAAGCAGGAGCTTTAGTGAGGTCTAGAGGCAATCACAATAAAGGGTCAGGTGGAGAGGCAGCACACACTGCCAAGCACAAATTGATCCTTCAAGGATACAAGGACCATGGCTCATGCACCTCTTTTCTATTTTTCAATTTCTTATTATGTGACCTTTTTTAGAATCTCAAATGGATTTATTCTTCCTCTCTTCCTCTTTAGGCATGAATAAAAGACGACAGACTAGCATACATAAGTTTTTAGATTGAGTAGCCTTGATGGACACTCCTTTTAGATTTAGAGTTGGGAACTACATTTTTTTCTAGTTACTGGTTATGTAACAATTAGAAGGTATGATTTGCCCTGAGAGTTCTTATCAAATCATGTTTTTTAAACCACTACCAATGCAATTTTTAAGACTATTGATACATCCAAACTACATAATGGTAAAGAGCTCACAAATAATGCAAGGGTCCATGTGGAATTGGACCTCACAAATCTACTTACTAGAAGTGTCACTTTAGAGAAGAGAGAGAATTTAACTACAAACATTTAAATAGAAGTGTAAATTCTTTAAAAGTCAAGGTAATAATGACCGTGATCATCCAATACAAAAATGTTTACAAGTACAATTCCTGGACCTTCAAAATATGAAGGAAAATCTCCACTCGGACAAAATGAGATTTTTAGAACCTAAAAGAGTATTTATGGGCAAGAAAAAAGCAAGAAAACACTGAGAAAAGCTAATCTAGCCAATAAGGAAGGAAAAGGAAAGGAAGCAAAAGGGAGAGATGAATCTGATCCAAAAACTCAAATACAATGAAGAAGGGATCACAGATGAGAGAGAGGCAGTCTTTGGAAATGGCTTCCAGGATGACTTAGAAAATTAACTAGGGGAAGCAGTAGGGCATGAAAGGGATGTGATCAAGAAGATGGAACATCAGGAAGAAGGAAAACATGGTAATCAAAAAGTCGGCCAGGATCAAACTATGGGGAAAGAGGAATATAATTCAAGTAGAAACACAGAAAAATCTAGCAGAATGATGCTACTAGCAAAAAGAAATGTGTGGGCACTGGAAGGAAAAAAAAGAGGGGGAGGCAGCATGTGTGTTAGATATTAGAATACAGAAGCGGACCATGCCCAACACAACAAATATTTCACCTCTGTTGAACAAGTCCTTGCAAATAGCAAGAAATGCTAGCCTACATTTGAAGAATGCAATCAAGTTAGTTTTCAGCAACGTGAAGGGACGGTGTTTGTATTCACAAAAAACCATAATCTATGCAAGAAGTTACTCGCATGTGTATAGTAAATGTGCTAGAGTCTCCTGATTTGTGGAACTCGATCTTTTTGTTTGATAATATGCCGTTTATCTATATCAAAAGAATGAATATGAAAGAGCAAGGCAAGGCAGGACTTCTCATAGACTATAAAGGAGATACACAAATCACACTCAAGATGTACAAGTATTTGATCAGTTACAATGTAGGTATGATCAGCTGTGATTGGGAAATGAAATGTAAATCATCAAATACTTAACTATATCAAAAATGATATTGATCCACATGCTGCACACAAAAGCTTCAGTCACTTTTGGTGCTTGCACAATATACAAAATACAAATACTTAGGAGTTAAATGGAAACCATAGTCATTACATTATTCCCCAATCATCTCAACTATCATTGGATGCACTGATGAGATTGTGTCCCTGAAAGATCCCTGATAGATGCCCTTGCTGATCTGCTGTAGTTTTTAAATTAATAAACTATATTTTCCTGTGATTTCTTTGATGGTCTTTGAGAATAGACAGAAGTTGCAGAAGCTTTTGTTTTTGTTTTGTGTTTTTTGATAGTTTTCACAATAGTAATGAATAATGAACAATAAACATGAGAGGAGACTGAAAATAAATAAGAACATAGAGCCAAATCAGAATTGCTATAAATCGTACCAGGCAGATTTCTGATTTATAAAGCCAAATAATAAATCCAATGCAGTTCCAAGGAGCTTAAATCCAACAATGATGCCAAACTGCTGCAAATGGCAGCCGTAAGACTGCAAGGAATCACGTCCCAGTTGAAAGAATCAATCTGTAATGCTGAAACCATAAATCTGCAACCTGAATCCACAATAAAGAATGGTGTACTCTATCCCTGATAGCAACGCACACTGTCTGAAGAATCCAATGCCAATAACTGCTAAGGGCTACGTCCCAGCCAATCCAGAACCTGGGGTTTGCGTCCCAGATGAAGAATTGCTCTCTCAGAGCCAATTCACAAAAACAAGGTTTTCAATATGCAAAAGATAATAAGAAATTAGGTCTCCATCTCCTTATATCCCCTTCCAATTGTAAATTGAACCCTAAAAGGAAATTACACTTTGCCCTTTAAATAAAATATAATAAAATAACATTTTCCCAATTAAAGTCGTCCATGCTATAGGAAATACATTACTTTATTAAAATTCCATCGCTGAAGGCACCAAAAAGTCTACAGATAGTAAAAATCATGTATAATAGACCTTTCCAATGAGCTATAACACATAGGTGTACCTGATCAACTGAAGCCAAAATCCTCTTATTACTCCAAAATGGTTATATTATTAACCTTATTTTAATTTATTTAATCACCAACTTAGGAAATATTTAAATATATTAAAATATTTCCCAAATGGTCCCAAAAGGCCCAAAATGACCAATCAAACATGAATCTGATCTTGTCACCTGTTTGTGACTGATGCCGGACAAGATGGGTCAACTGGCAGTCCCTAAAATCTAGGGATGCTCCTAAAAAGTAGGCGACAGCCCCAATCAACCAAAATTGAGTCCCAATGACTCCCCTACTGTGTGCACCTTTGAGAGAACTGTCACTGAACTAAGAGTTCCTCCTAAAAAATAGGAGATGCACTCTAAGTCTCCAAAACATTCGCCGAGGTCTCCAAATGCCTCCTAGACCACTCCTAGTCAATCCCTACAAATTAGGAATCCCTCCTAAATTGTAGGAAACTGTTGTCTACTGCTCCAAACTACTTGGGAAGCTCATGCATGACTCTCAAAGCCCCTGGGTTGGTTCCCTCTATGCTCTGCTGGCCTATGGGAACCAGATAATAGACCAACCTTGCTAGAAATGTTGTCACTAAGGAAGGGCAGAAATTGGGGACATGACAGTCCCCATGCCTGTGCATATTCATGTGTGTATATTCATTTAATATTCTCTTGGTAGACATGATCTATTAGATATGTAGACATCATTTATGTTTGTATCTTTGTAAATGACAAGATATACTTGCAGAAATTTACCCAAGTCAATCTATACCAGTACTTGTGGTTTTTTATATTCAAGTTCACCGCATGGCATGTAAAGAGTCTACAACTCTACAGCAGTCAGTTTTTTTTTTTTTTTTTTGACACCATGAGTTCCTTACAAGCAGCCCCAAAGATGTCCCTCTTGGGATTTGAACCAGGGTCTCCACAATGAGAACTCAGTGCTTTGACTAACTAAGCTAAACCCCTTGGACTGCACTAGTCATGGTTTTGAATTTTGATGTCCATGTCAAATATAAGTAATCAATGAAGTTCGTGAAAAACGAGATCATAAAAGTTAGGGAGCTCAATTGCCTTAATTCAGTAAAACAAAATAGGATATTCCTTTGAATGAGCAAACCATTTATAAAATGACTCTATAAGCAAGAAGTGTGTCTCTAAACTTTAAAATATGGGTTTAAGCTTTCATACAAAAGCAACTGTGTTTCTGTCACACAGGAGATTGAAATTCTATAATTGTAGAGTTCCAAGCAAAAATGCATCAGTGTGCAGTTAACCAAATTATAAATTCCTAGAACAGTTTGAGACTATGGTCAACAGGGATTTTTAATTCTCCAGAAATCAAATTAAGTTCATATACAAACATCCAAAAATGTTAAGCCAGTAAATACAATAAGATCCATGGTCATTTAGAAGAATAAGCTCAAGGGGAAGTAAACATCATTGATAAAAATAAAGAAAATATTAGTGTGGGAAAAAGTCAAGCTGACTCTGAACATGAAGATACAGAACTCAAGCACTGTCAATTACAGTTGTCATTTTTCATGGTGAAGATTCTTCCCTTACATAAAAAAGAAAAAGAAAATGTTAAGCACCTGCAAGCATGTCAAAGATCTTAACTTGGCGGGCCTTTTCTGCTGCTTTTTGAAGGAGAAGGGATGTTCGAGCCTGAGTAGCAGATCACACACCCAAGGTATTTTTTTCATTTTGGCATCAAGGCAAGTCTTTCATATCGATAGATGTGATAAACATGAGAAGTGTCTTCATATGGCAGCACGATTCACTTACCTTAGCTCGTTCCTGAGCTTCAATTGATTCTGCTGATCTGCTCTTGGGAGATATATTTACTACTGATTCAGGAACCTCCTATAAATCAACCACCGGTTTCTCAGTTTCTGTGTACTAAAAGTTTAGAATATAGAGAGCTTTTATGCAAAAAAGTAAATTATGTAACAATATCAGCCAGACCTGCGGTAAAATGTGACGACACCTGTTTAGATTGTCCAGAGGCCGTACTCGAGCATTAGGCGGCTGAAGTCCCTCAGTTCGAAGTGCTTCCAATGGATCAAAATCTAGCTGGAGTTGAACATTGCATTAAAACAGCAGATGCTTAATCAACAGAACAAGGTCAATAAAAGAGAAAATTTGTCTACAAAGTGTAATGAAGAAAGAAGACTTTTTATCACAAAACATAGAAGGAAAGTATGAAATTCTCAGCACAGTATTCCCTTACATTTTTTACAGCTAAACAAGCTGTGGATATTTAAATGTCAAACTGATAAAAGAATATAATGATGGTTTTCCATTTTAATCAAACACTCCATTTTTTATTCAATAATTATAAAGCCAAGTGATCACATGACAAGGTTACCAAATACTTGTTTAATGTTTTGCCATATTGTGTAATAAACCTAATTTAACATTGCCATAGACAAAAAAATCCCAATAGCAATAACCAGAAGATCATGATTAAAATTACCCTAACAAAACCATTTGATGGCACAATGCCAAACTTCAGCATACTCGCTCACTTATTATGCATATGGTGTGGATTGTAATACAACAAAGTAAAGAATAAAGAACAGGAAATACAACAGCATAAAAGCAAGAACTGAATTCTAAAGGAATGTAGAGTAATTCGATGACAAGCAAAACCCTAGTTGTGAATTTGAGGGTAAAACAAGTAAAAGTCCATGTTGGGGTTATCATAAAAGGTGGAATGGAGGGGGGGAACAGCCATGGGATTCCTCACTAGGTATAACTCCATATATCAAAGGAAAAAGGCCACATGAGGCCAAGAGGATGACATCCGCTCTTGGGCCCAAGGTGGAGGATTGCTTAAGGCACCCTAATATGCCCCTTATCCTAGCTCTCCTATGGTTGAATTTCATAGATAAATAAAATATATTTATGATTAAATTAATGTCCCTAACCCTAGTATAAAAAATCTATGCTTTAAATGTCTCTAACAAGGAAGATCTATTGTGGACTATGTTCAATGATTTCCTAGCATGTTGTGGGATCTCAAAAAAGTACATGATGTTACTAAATCTATTTTACTTCTTGTTCTAGTTGGAATTTGTGATTTAGAGCAAAAGCTGGGGCATTTACAAAAAGGGACATTACAAGTGGTGTCAGATCATTGATCCTACAAGCCTGCAGAATAAAGATAAATTAATGGATGTATTTTAGTCTATGAGGAAGGATCTTTTAACTCGGTCCAAATATATGACAATGGCCAAATAACAATGAAAAGATATGAATATATAGTATCATGCTTTTAATATGAACCCTAGTTCACATTGTTGAGAATTATTAAGACACCCCCACCTAGGAATTTAAATTTATTAAGAAAAAGGCAAATCTTGTATAAATTTTCAAGTTGCGTAAATATCAAAGTTGTTCAATGAAGCTACTCACATTGAAAGATTTGGATAAAGTCGCCATTGTTGCAGGGCAAGCAATTTTGGGAAGGGTGGACTGAAATTTTCCCTTTTTGAAATGGGATTTAATAATAAAAACAAAAATAAAATATAAAATATAAAAGAATAAATATACAATTTAAATCAAAAAAATAAAATAATAAATTTAAAATGTGACATGATTAAGTTTGGTTTAGTTCAATGAATGATTAAAAGGCATTTAATGAAATATTGTGACTGGCTCAACCGTGGGATATAAAAGGGACAAAAGAACTTCATTTGAAGAGAGGAGAGAGGAAGCAAGAGAAAAGGGAAGGTGTAAATCTAGAAAGAATTAAATAATAAACATAAGAGAAAAAAGAAATGAGATTAAAATAGGAACTCTTTAAAAAGTCTAAAGTTGTGGGCCTTTCTATCTCCTATGTAAAAAGAATCGAGTGAATCAATACAAAGAGTGAGCGGCATGGGTGGTGCCTGACCGCTTACTTGTTATCAAAGCAAGGTAGTCAGGCTCTCCTTATAAATAGTAGGGGGTTCTCTAATATCATCTGGATGTCAGTTTGGATGCAAGGGTCTTCTTAAGGGTTGTAACTCTTTCAACAAGTGACAATTATGAAAAGTTATGACCTTTCAAAGGGTGAGATGAAGGGTGATGGCATTTCCCAAGGGTGGTAATTTGGAAAGGTCGTGACCATTGCAAAAGGTTTCATTTGAGGAGGACATCCAAGGGAGATCAATTTGGGAAATAAATATTACTCTCAAAGGCAACAATGAGAAGTGGTGACTTAATTCTAATGAAAGATGATAACCCTTTCACCAATAAGGTATAAAGGAGATTGCGTTCCAGGTATTGAAAGACTTATCAATCATCATCCATCATCCCTTAACAAAACAAGCAAATAATCATCAAATACACATCAATCATCACTTCATCTTGGGGATCAAGAAAACACAAATTCAGTAATCATGCACTATCAAATGAGCATTCAACCAATCATCATCCATCAAAATGCTGACCTAGCTTTCATAATATCATCACTTTTCCAATCATCTACGCGACAATTACTTAATCATAACTTGCATACCTCAAATCACTAAACCAAAGAAATTCATTCAAGCAATTAATCATTCATGCTTATATCAACCATTCATCAACAATTGAATGATCAATCACAATAAGACCCACCAATCAACGAAAATAAGATGTAAGGACTCAGAACAAGTTACAAAAACTTGTGCATTGTATCAGAATTTTGGTATGAATGATTAATACTATTTGAAATATATGAGTAAGATTTTATTATGTGATCCTTTATTTGAAGAATACATGCAATAATGTGAAACTCTTTATATGTTGTAATTAATCATGGTAGGGAATCAAGGATAATAGGGGAATACAAGGAGAAACTATTATGAAGTTCTCTTCCAAACACATCACCTCATGGTGGTGATAGATGGTCCCATGAGGCCTAGGGGACGTAAGGATGCCCTAACCTAGGGCTTAGAAGAGAACGGTACTCTAGACATCCTATTGTGGTTTCTCAAATCCTTACCTCGATTGACCATTACATTAAGGAAATCTTATTATGAGGAGAATAAGGGTCAAAATGGAGGGGAATGACTATAGGATTCCTCACTAGGTACACCCTATCATATGGATGGCAATGGGTCACATGAAGCCAAGAAGGATGGCATCCGCTCTTAGGCCTAGGGTAGAGGATTGTTTAAGACACCCTAATATGCCACTTATCCGAGCTCTCCTATGGTTGAATTCTATCAATAAATTAAATTAATGTTGCTAACCCTACTAGGAAAGATTTGCACTTTGAATGTCTCTTATGAGGAAGATCTAGTTTGTGGGTTATGTTTCAAAGATTTCCTAAAATGTCTCAACTAGGTATGTGATGATACTAATTCTATTCTACTTTCCATTCTACTTGGAATTTTTGTTTTAGGACAAAAACTAGCGCATTTACAAAATGGGAAATGACACTATTTTTTCAAGTTTTTTTTTTTTAAATTTCAAATCTAGAAAATAACAATTAATTACTTGTGAGTACTACAATCCAAAATGCTTGTCTTCTCCACTCCTTTCCTTAACATCTCGTTGTTCAACTTCGTGAAATGGACAAGATTGAGATGAAAATGAAAAAAATCAAGTTTCTTGTAATTGCTTAGTGTGGCTATAGGTGTACTCGAGAGTCTGAGCCCAACACCCACGAGTTCAATCATGAGACTTCGCTGAGTAATCAACAAGACTCGCTAGGACTTGGTTCATCAATCTTGTTCAACCTCAGGATTTGCAATTTGGGTGAGACCTATTGAGTTCTAGTTGAATCCTCAAACTATTTCTTGTTGAAGTATAGCATTAGTCAAAGTGATATACTCATTACATTGAGTATTTGTATTCATGGTTTATATGAACATTGTTTTGTCTCATAGTATTGATAAGTGTATATATATATAGACCTCTATGTATTCATAAATTACTTAACTAATTAGGCTCTTACGATCAAAAGAGACCATTGTGTTATAAAGTTCTTGAATGTAATTGTTTCACCATCACATGTCTCTACGGGACATGACCTTGTTGTAGACTCCGTCGAATTGATTTTATCAGAGCTACCTCATTGATACTAAATTATTCTTAAGATAAGTATCTTATATATAATATATATTATATATGTAATATAATATATATTATATATTATGCATTATATATCTTATATATAATATATATTATATATATTATTATATAATAATATTATATTATATTACATATATGGTTAATATATTAATATTACATATATGGTTAATATATTAATATTACATATATGTTTAAAGGTGAGTTATACTTATTTACTAACTAAATGGTGGTTAACTATAGACATGTCTCTTGAAGAGACATGTCTCCTCTCATATTTATATGAGATCCAAATCTGCATTTGGAAATCATCAATCACATTGGCAATATTAGTACACTTGCAAAAAATGATTCCAGTTATTTAACATGGTATAAGAGCCAAATTACAAGTGTACAGAAATAAAGAAGGAACACATTAGATGACAAAATGAGCAATGGGAGAGATACGATATAATGCCGAGAGAGAAGCAAGATTACAAAGATAGGTATTTGTCTATCAACAAACAACAATATCTTGTCTATTCAAACCGAAGCTCATCACCCAATATTTGGGCAAAACAATAAACAATTGTGGAAGGTGTTTTATATATTTTAATAACCTCTAAGGGAAAGGATGATCATCGGTTAAGTCCACTACTTCATGCAAATACAAGGAGTCTAAATTCATTCATTCATCTTGTCTGCCTTGGAAAAAAAAAATTGGTTTTGGAAAAGTTGGGAATAAATACTCAACAACAAACAGTACAAGACAGTGAATAAATCATCTCCCGCATATATGATCTACAGAAATATACTCAGCCAATCGAAAAACACACTGCAACATAAAGGAATCACATAAATAACTAAGGTAGCATACAGAAATTAGTATATTGGAGATCTAATTCGCTCAGTCAAGGAAATACTAATGGTATGATACATATGTATGCATTTACATAAAGTTTTGACTCATGCAAAATCGATGATATGAAACTATGGACACTTGCGGCAGTAATATCACAAGAAAACTAATGAGTTGGGATTACATTTAATTTAGAGTTCTTCAGCGTCATATAAACACAATGATGAGGACTATCCATTGGCAAATAGCGTATGACAGAGATTATATATCAGATGGCAGCTAGTTAGTAGGTTTCAACTTTACACCTTGTAAATTGCATTTTCTCAACAACTTATAACCACATTCAAACTCGATGTATTCTGGCATTTTTATCAAACACTTGACATACCTGTGTTAAACCAGTCCGTGCATTTATAACTTTTATGTCATGGATGGCATTACTCCCAAGCACTCCTCTCTGTTGTTTTCATTGAAGCATCACAAGTTGTATAAAGAGGTTGCTAACTGTCACATTGACATGTTATGTCAATTTGTTTGGTTGTCGACTTAGCAGCCAAGGTGTTGGCTTAATAGGCTGATGGACCTTGAATGGAGACCTTCCAACCAAAACAAAGCATGCAGGTTGAAAAATTGTCACTTCAAACAAAGTAATTCGCCAAGTATTGACAAGGTTCTGCTGATAAATACTACTGTTGAGAATAGGCGATGATTGTATTGGAACAGACTTCGTTCATATTCCCTCCTACTTATGATAAGACACTCACAGTAATCAGTAAATGACGATATATATGGTGATCAAAAAATAATGTGTTAACGATTAGCATTATAAGAATTAAGGAGAAAATAGAAGTACATTAGGGTGGCTCCATTATGGGCCAAAATAAAATGGTATAAGAAGTATCGAATATCAAATCCTATGAATGGTAATAAAGGCAAATATATGACACATTGTCCTTTTCATGCCTTACATATTTGTTAATATTCCCAAAGCACATCTCTTTAAAACCTAATGCAAAATAAATAGATAACCACGTGAATGGATTCATCATATTGTCAACGATCAAAGTTCCATTTTGTAAAGTTTACTTACAGATTTCCTTTTCCAATGCTGAAGTGTGTATATTTTTTGCAGGTACAGTCAATGCCAATGAAGTATACAAGTGTTGCACAGTATATATAAAACAAAATGCAAATGGTGATAAATATTTATTCAAGATCGGCGTCTGTATTGCCTTCAATCTGCACACATTAATCAATTTCTATGTTACAATATCAGGCGGCATATATATATATATATATATATATATATATATATATATATATATATATATATAAAATTCTAGACGAGTACATGGGTGAATGGGCATGTCTCCAAACAGAGGCATGTCCATTCACCGATGTACCTAATCCATGGAATCGTCACACCTGATATACCTAATCCATGGAATCGTCACACCCGATGTGATTAGTCATAACAAGAACTAATGCCATTAAGACTTTAACTAAGTCTATTGCAATCGGTAACAATCAATATAAATACGATTGTTTACTGAATTCAATTATGAGATATTACTTCAATAATAATATGCATCGGCAGTTCTGAATGCTGCAATCTCCATAATGAAATTCAGATTATATTCATGTACATATAAATATCAGTATTCAGCATATCAACATGTATATATACATGAGTATAGTCTCGTGTGATCAGTGCAATTTTATGAAGCAAAGCTATTTGTCTCAACACTCCATCTTAGCTAGGGAAGACAAAGTGCATATGAATTTTTCTCATTATAAGAAGTAATATCCTCAAGATATATATAAGAAAATCAAGTCTCATGATATTCTTTTCAGTTGTGAGTATATACATATCAAGTCACATGATATACACCACACCAGATCATGGTACATCCATAGATATTAAGTCACATAATATCCACCATGAAATTGAACATATTGAACTTCAACAAATATCGAGTCACATAATATCCATCAACATGCTTTTTTAACTAACGCGACCTTTCCTTGAATATCAAGTCGCATGATATTCATCATGATAGTAATCTAATAATAATAAAGTCGTCACCTTATAATATCAGAATCAATATTCCATTATAAAAGATTATCTCCTTAAATTATGAACATAGGGTAGGCCCATGAGTCATAGAGTCACACATATGACAAAAGAGTTTACACTTTAAACATCTTTATTTTAATTAATACAAATTTTACAAAGTTGAGACTCAGTCTCATAAACTTACATTTCAATCAAGCCAAGTTTCTTTCTAAAATGATCAACTTTCACTTTAAGGAGAACCTTGGTGAGAATGTCAACGGTTTGATCACCTATACTAATATATTCTAATTAATAAGCTCTTCTTTCTACCAAGTCTCTCACATAGTGGTAAGGAATCTCTATATACTTGGATCTATCATGAAATACCAGATTCACAAATAACTTGATACAACTTTGATTATCACAATGAATCATGGTAGGTTTCAAAGGTTCCCAAACAAGTTTGAAAGCAACTTCCGAAGCCACATTGCTTCTCGAGCTCCCATAACTACTACAATATACTCTGCTTCAATAGAATTTTGAGCAACAGAAGCTTGCTTTCTACGTATCCAAGAGATCATGGTTGATCCTAAACTGAAGCAGCATCCTAATGTGCTTTTCCAGTCTTTTACACTTTCGGCCCAATCAGAATCAGTATATCCATGTAATTCCAAGTTGGTATTCTAATATTTAAGTTCATACTCAAAAGTACCTTGAAGATACCTCAATATGTGCTTCAAAGCAACAAGATGACTCTCACGAGGTTTACACATGAGCTGACTTAATACATTCACTGCATAGCAGATATCAGGTCAAGTATTTACAAGATACATCAAGGACCCAATTATCTATCTGTATAAGGTGGGATCAACTAGTTTAGATTCAACACTTGCTTACTTTAGCTTGTGAAGATTGGTTTCCATAGGTGTAGACATGAGTTGACAGTCCCACATTCCAAATCTTTTCAATCAACAGTGTACTTCTTTTGATGTAGAAAGATATTACTAGACTTCTGACATACTTCCAAACCAAGAAAGTAATGGAGAATTCTTAAATCCTTCATTTCGAATTCAGAAGCCAAAATCTTTCTTACACTGATTAATAAGGTGTTCTTCCCCTGTAATCAGAAGATCATCAACATAAAGAATTAAAATTAACATATCACCCTTAGTTACTTTGAAGTAGAGATTTGGATCAGCCACGTTCTTGGTGAATCCAAGACTTAAAAGGTATTTGTTAATCCTTTCATACCAAGCTCGGGGAGCCTGTTTAAGTCCATATAGAGCCTTCTTCAATTTACAAACATAAAACATATCACCCTTAGTTACTTTGAAGTAGAGATTTGGATCAGCCACGTTCTTGGTGAATCCAAGACTTAAAAGGTATTTGTTAATCCTTTCATACCAAGCTCGGGGAGCCTGTTTAAGTCCATATAGAGCCTTCTTCAATTTACAAACATAAGAAGTAGCATCATGAGTTACAAATCCTTCTGACTGTTCCAGGGATACTTCTTCCTCTATCTTTCCATTAAGAAAAGTAGTTTTGACATCCATTTGATGGATTTTCCAACCTTTGGTTGCTGCAATGGCTATTACAGCTCTAACAAAAGTGTACCTGGCAACTAGTGCAAAAGTTTCTTCAAAAATCAATTCCTTTTGAGAAAAACCTCTAGCCACAAAACGAGCTTTTTGTTTTTCAATACTACCATCTGCAACATACTTAACTTTGAAGAGCCATTTTGAAGACACAACAGATTTTTTTTTAGGTCTGGGAATTATGTCCCAAACATCATTTTTTAGTATAGACCGGTATTCTTCCACCATGGCGTTTTTCCAAGCTTGATGTTTAAGTGCTTCAGAAGTGCTAGAAGGTTCAGGATTCAAGCTCTCACATACGAAAGCATTATATGTCAATTTTCTAGGTCTCTTGCTTTCTTGGAAGGTTCTTGAAGGGGCTACAAATCCATCTCCTTCCTATATTATTTTCCTTGCCCAAAGTGGCCTTTTAGAGTGATCAAGACTCTTTTTGAGTCTCTGGAAGGATTTCAGTTTCAATTGAAGTCTCTTCAAGAAACTCCCTCTGAATCTCAAGAGCAGGAGTCTCTTTTGGAGATACATCGAATGTATCTAGTTCATCGGAGGTTTTGGCTCTTCTAAAAGCAATGTCTTCCTCAACAATGACATCTCTGCTTAGTTCTATTTGTTTCTGTCTAGGAATGTAGACTTTGTATCCTGTTACTATTTCACTAAAACCAATGAGAATACCCTTTCTTCCAAAAGGTTCTAACTTAGTCATTTTCTCCTTAGGTACATGAACATATACAAGACATCCAAATATCCTTAGGTGACTGATGTCAAGTTTCTTTCCAGAAAATGCTTCTTCAGGAGTCTTATTGTCCAAATGTGAGTAAGGACATCTATTTTGAATATAGACTGTTGTGTTAGATGCTTCAGCCCAAAAGGACATACTAAAGTTTTGATTAAAAATCATGGTCCGAGCAGCTTCTACAATAGTTTTGTTCTTTCTTTCAGCAACCCCATTTTGTTGAGGATTGTAAGGGACTGTGAACTCCCTCTTAATCCCAGTGAATTTGCATAACTCTTTAAATATTTTAGAAGTATACTCCTCATTATTTGTTCTCAAAATTTTAATGTTCTTACTGGAGGAATTCTCAATGATAGTTTTGAATTCTTTAAATTTAGAGACAATCTCTTCAGGTTCTTTGCATTTAAGAAAGTATATCCATGTCTTCCTTGAGAAATCATCAACAAATATCAAATAGTACAAGAATCCTCCTATAGATGGTATAAACATGGGCCCACATAGATCGGAATGTACTAGTTCCAACACTTCTTTAGTTTTGCTCAAACTATGGGGAAATGGCTTTTTAGCGTTTTTCCCTAAGGCACAACCTTTACATGGTTCATTGTGAATATGTTTTTAACTTGGGCATTCCAGTTACTACTTTCTCCATTGATGTTAGGGCATGGAAGTTGATATGACCTAGTCTTCTGTACCATATTTCATTTGAATCAGAGGTCTCATGTACAAGTGCAAGGTTTGTCTTAGCACATAGCTCATATAAGAGTCCTTGTCGTACTCCTATTGTTAGAGCTTTTTTAATCGTTGAATTTTTAGGCCATGCTAGTACTTTCCCTTCCATGAAAGCAATTTTATAACCATCATCTTCAAGAGCAGATATAGATATTAAACTCCACTTAATTCCTGATGCATAGAGAACTCCAGAAAGTTGAATAGAATTTCTAGGATTTAATTTTATGGTGCAGGTCCCAATTCCTTTTACAAAGTGTGTAGAGTCATCACCAATTGTAACTTCTTCATATGTTTCTATTTTCATGCTTTCTAGGTTATCCTGATATCCAGTGATGTGTCTGGAAGACCCGCTATCAACTATCCATGTATTCCTTTTTGTTGATATTTGGTTGGATAATGTAGAATAGAAAGCATATTTCTCATGTTCATTTCCTTCATTTAACTTCTCAGATTTTGCAAAAGATGCTTGAGGTTTAGATCTATTGGGACAATATTGCATAATATCCATATAGATCACATCTGAAGCATAGGATTTTGGACAAATCTTTCTTTTATTTGGATTGTTCTTTTCCATGGAAATTTATATTCCTTTTGTTGTTTTTCTTCTTTCCTTTCTTAGGAGCATTTGTATTAAGAACTTGAACTTCTTCATCTAAGGTTTTGTGTTTTCCCTTAATCATTAATCTCGATTCTTCTTGACGACAATCTGATCTTAAACGATCTAGTTTATGGATTTTAGACCTAGCACTTATGTCTTGTACAAAGGATTCCCATGATTTTAGAAGTCCTCCTAATGCTATTAAGGATAACTCTTGATTTTCAATCTCATAACCAAGTGCAGATAATTGATCTCTCAAGTCCGTGATTCTCATAAAGAAAGCATTTATAGTTTCTCCTTTATTCATGCTTACACTATTCATCTGCCTATTAAGGGTAATTTTTTGCCAATATTATTGATTATAAATGCATTTTCAAGAGCTCGAAACATACGATATGCTGTGGTATGTTTTGACATAATAGGTACTATGTGGTCTCGAACAGTATCTACAATTATCTTCGTTGCCTTTTCACCTTTCTCGATCCATTCTAATTTCTCAGGATCATCTTTAGGTTCCTCTTTGTCCTCTTTTATAAATGATTCCAATTTGTTTTCTTTTAACTATATCATTACTCGAACTTTCCAAGATTCAAAGTTATTAGCACTTCCAACGTGCTGTTTGAGTCACATTGTGTTTGTCATTTTGTAGGGAGAGAGGATTTCTTAAAGTAAAAATCTGATTCAATAAACCTAGTGTGATCTTTCCTTAGCCAAGCTCTAATACCATATAAAGTTTACTTACTGATTTCCTTTTCCAATGCTTAAGTATGTATATTTTCTGCAGGTACAGTCAATGCCAATAAAGTATACAAGTGTTGCACAATATATATAAAACTAAATGCAAATGAAGATAAATATTTATTCAAGATCAGCATCTATATTGGCTTCGATCTGCACACATTAATCAATTTCTATGTTGCAATATCGAACGGCATATACTATATATATAATTCTAGACAGGTACATGGGTGGATGGGCATGTCTCCAAATGGAAACATGTCCATTCACCGATGTACCTGATTGGTGGAATGGTCACACCTGATGTGATTACTCATAAGAAGAACTAATGCCATTAAGACTTTAACTAACTCTATTGCAATCGGTAACAATTAGTATAAATACGATTGTTTACTTAATTCAATTCTGAGATATTACTTCAATAATACTATGCATCGGCAGTTCTGAATGCTGCGATCTCCATAATGAAATTCAGATTATATTCATGTACGTATACATATCGGTATTCAGCATATCGACATGTATATATACATGATATAGTCTCATGTGATTAGTGGAATTTTCTGAACCAAAGCTATTTGTCTCAACACATTTGATGAATGGAGGAAAATAGTCAAAAACCCATCGCAGAAAGAGCAAAGGGGAGAATGTATTCCCTTATTAGAACCACCAACATGGAAGGATTTGGACAGATCTAATAAGGAAAGAAGTATATTCAAAATAGAAATGAAGGGAAGGTATTATGAGAAAAGCACACATCCAATGCATATCAACGTCCTACCTGCTCCATGCGATGACAACAATCAAGGGAAATACAGATGGAGTTTAAGGTTGAATACATGTATATATAATCAAAGCATACATTTAATAATAGCAATACTCCAATGCAAATGTAAGGCATCGAGCAACTTTAAAATAATAGTCTCAATGGAGGATATTGGAGGAGATCAAAGAAAACTTTAGGACATGATTTCTATACAGCCCGATACACTCAAAGAGGCTTCGCTTCATGATGAAAGCATTTTTTATGAGGTTCAAGGTAATATATGTACTAAACATACAAATCACTAATTGGTAAGTATAAAGGTATGAGTTCATTTCACAAATATTGATTTCTATGTTCAATGTTTATTAGATATTTTGTTTAATATATTCGATTATTTTGAAATACTTGTCTTTTCAAATGGACAAATATCTAATAAAATAAAATGCATATATATGTGGAAATATTTTTTAATTTAATAATTTGACATTATTTTATGTAAAAGGATTAGTTGGTGTGCACCAAGAGTGTAATATAATTTCTTATGAATCTAAGTAAAATCCTTACATTAGATTTTTATCTATATTCGAATAATCGTATATTATTATGTAGAATTATTCTGTATCCTTAAGTATTTTATTTTTTTAAATCAGTGAAGTCTCTCTCTTATTTGCATTATTTGTATTTTTATAAGAGCAATGTGCCTTGAATTTTTCCTCTGAGAATGCTCTTGTAGGAAAAGAGTGAGATTGAGATTCAGAGGGAGACAGACATTTCAGGCAATCTTGAAAGAGAGGAAACATATAGAGCATATGATTCAGTCAACCTTGATGATCTTGATCGTATTAATTCAGAGAGAGTAAACCACGTTGTAATAGATTCGCTTGATATAAAATACAGAGATTGTAAGATGTGTGTAATATAGGTTTAATCAAAAGGTCAAACAAATACCTTTTCATGAACAAAGGAAATTTGAGATGTTGTTATGAGATGTTAATGAAGCTTTAATGAATTTATTTAAACCATCTACAAGTCTCTCCTTGATGAACTAAACTCGACGTATGAGTTGTAGATTCATTCACGCGACATAATTATCCTCAATCAAGATATTGGTGTATCGTGGATGAGTTTAAGAAAATGGAAGGACATGTTTGCTTCTACTATTAAGCTTAACGAATGTTTGAAGCTTCAATGGATGAAAAGAGCAAGTTGGAACTTAGAAAGAAATTACTATATTTGAGATGTTGTTATGAGATGTTAATGAAGCTTTAATGAATTTATTTAAACCATCTACAAGTCTCTCCTTGGTGAATTAAACTTGACGTATGAGTTGTAGATTCATTCACGCAGCATAATTATCCTCAATCAAGATATTGGTGTATTGTGGATGAGTTTAAGAAAATGGAAGGACATGTTTGCTTCTACTATTAAGCTTAATGAATGTTTGGAGCTTCAATGGATGAAAAGAGCAAGTTGGAACTTATAAAGAAATTACTATATTTGATGTGATTTAAAAGTGTTCACCGATGTAAGAGTGGGAATTTTACATTGTGGAGGGGAATAATAGCCAATGTTTGATTGTCACTTGAACCATTCTTAGAAAAGGAGATATTCCATGACTCTCATGTGGCAGATAAGAACTTGTATCTTTTACAATTATCTATTCATTTATTTGTAATTCTATACATACTATAAGGGTTATTGGCTTTGATCTTTTCCTTTATGTTTGAAGATATTTTTATAGGAAAAGAAGGTTGGTACTTTAGATATGCTACAAAAATTGTGCAGACTCATTCTAATGATAGTAGTTCCAAAGACCCTGATGATCAAGATGGATAAAATAAGTCTCTCATCTTTGATGATTGAGATTATGAGATTCTTCTACATTAAGAGGGAGTATAACACTTCTTTAAAGGCAATGCAGGAGCTTAGAATATTGATACTCAGAGGGAGTCTAGAAATACATGTGGGTGACTGCATGATGTTGATGGGCCTACTCTTAAGTATATCATGAGGACTGATTAGTTCAACATGCATCCTTGGGTAAAAAGAGTTTCTGAGGAAGTAACTAGAGGACCTAACTTCCCAGGATTGATGTTCAGAGGGAGAAATTTTGAGATACAATCCTTTGTAAATGACATCTTCTCCTTGAGGAGAAGTTGTACGAGAAATTATTTATAATGCGCTCTGCTCTATGAGAGAGAAGTCTGAGGTGAAAATCCTTTGTACCACCCTCTGACTAGGTTCATGGTAATTACTATTTCATATATGATATGTAATGAAAGGTGACGATCTTTCATTGACATATATAAACAGAAGGTAACCATTATAAGATGACAATCTTATAAATGGTAGACCTATTATCATGGTTCTTTGAGCTGGATTTTGTCGGACACCATGCTAACGAACAGACAGAAGGTAATGTTTGTAAGATAATGATCTTGCAAATGATAGGCCTATTATCATGAAATTTCTAGATATTGTTTCAAACAATTAGAGATCATAATATATGTTATGATAGTGTTTATAACATTGTGATTGTAGTTATTTGACAAGTCACTATTTAAGAGTGTTAAAGTCACATACTATGTTGTGTATAGATATCTTTGATACTGATATCTCATAAAATATTTTTTTTGTCACTTCTCCCTTGCTAAGAGGGAGTGTTGAAGTATATCATCAGTCAAAGTGATATAATCATTACACTGAGTATTTGTGTTCATGGTTTATATGAACATTGTTTTATGTCTCATATTATTGATAAGTGTGTATGTTTATATAGACATCTATGTATTCATAAATTACTTAACTAATTAGGCTCTTATGATCAGAAGAGACCATTGTGTTATAAAGTTCTTGAATGTAATTGTTTCACCACCACATGTCTCTACGGGACATGACCTTGTTGTAGCCTCAGTCGGATTGATTTCATCAGAGCTACCTCATTGATGATAAATTATCCTTAAGATAAGTATCTTATATATAATATATATCATATATGTAATATAATATATATTATATATATTATGCATTATATATATATATATAATGCATTATATATGTTATTATATAATAATATAATAATATTATATTATATTACATATATGGTTAATATATTAATATTATATATATGTTTAAAGGTGAGTTATACATATACTTATATACTAACTAAATGGTGATTAACTATAGAGACATGTCTCTTGAAGAGACGTGTCTCCTCTCATATTTATATGAGATCCAAATCTGCATTTCGAAATCATGAATCACATTGGCAACGTTAGTACACTTGCAGAAAACAATTCCAGTTATTTAACATTTTTGAACCACAATCAACTAAATTGCAACTCCCACTATTTGTGTCAAGAGCAGAATCTGCCCTATCTATAGAACCTTGGAAAACTACGCAACTACAGCATCTAAATCAGCACCCTTAGGGGCTAGATCTTAATTCTTTGTCACACCCTCATTGTATTCAAGTTTCTTATGTGATATGAAACAAGGTTGGATTGTATATAGATCAAATCATCTATTTTTTGCACCAAAACGATTGCACTTGATTAATTGGATGTAGTATGTATTCCAATTCCACTCGGATAAAGAACTTGCAACCAGTTGAGTTTGCATACAACATTTAGTATTTAATTTTGAAAATTGAAAATATATTATAAAATATAATATAATCATATTACAATCAAATGAAATAAGAGAAAAAAAAAGATACATACTTTGGAGAGAATTTTGATTGCAAGAGTTTGCAAGTAAATGGAGTCTTGACTGTATAGATACCACTAAACATAAGTACTTTCACTATATTTGTTTATAAGAGAGACAACATTATGGGTTTTGAAGATATAAAGTGGCTAAACTCACTCAAGACAATGTTTTGGTTAACTTAATCTGAAAATATATTTCTAAATGCATACTTATAGCTAGCAGCAAACTCCCCATCCCTATATGGTGGCATCCTCCTCAACAATGGAAGTACTTCTTTACTTTGGCCACAAGGCAAAAGCTAAGTGATGTAAAAGGGTGATCATCACGTTCCATCGATCAACAATAATCTTTTGCCAAAAAAATTAAAAATGTTTATGTTGGGCCATGTTCCTTGACTTTCATTATTGCTCTTATTTTCTCTGCCATGAAATCCATGTCATCATAAATTTCACTAAACATGGGCAACCAATATCAACATACCTAATCATTATCATGATGAGCTTGGTGAAATTCAAAATATTCCACAAGACCCACCAGTAATCATCTAAGATTAATGTGTTTACTCTTTGGGCTCTTTATGTGCTTGATTGCCTTCATACACACTGCAATATTTTGATGGCCATGGAAATCAAGGCATCTTGCACCTCCACAAGTCATCTTAAGGCAATTGAGTCAAACGTAAATCAAGTTTCAACAACCTAACATGGTATTAAAAAATACGTCACATATCAACAATATATATATATATATATCAAAAAAATTTAATTTAATTTACCTTCAAGAACTCCAACTTGGAGAAGGTACAGAAGATGCCTTGTGACATACGATGATTAGTCAGAAACATTTGGATCTCCTCATCCTCCATGCAGATTTCTTGAACCATTCAAGTTTTGTGTCAATCTTATTCAAGATCAACACAATTGACAAACTATATGACCATCAACACATGCATTCTCTATACATGGGCCTAATTTTGGATTTAAGTTCTATTCATGATCTAGATAAACATTAAGTTTCCTCTGTTTTCCTTTCTGCTTCCAAGTAAAACAATCACGCTATCTCTTCATCCATCTTTTGTCACAAAACTTTTACAAGTTGTATAACACCCAACCTATGATCAAGTTGCTCTAGCTTCCAAAAGGAAGTACCATAAAAGGTTCTTCTCCAATGCCTCAAGTTTGGAAAAGTTTACCTCATTTTGAAGCCTCAAAGATTAACGAAGAGAAAAAAGAAAGGAAAAGAGTAGCAATAAAATGGCATTTTCACATAACCCCAAGAGAGAAAATATTGAAATAAGAGTTTAGATTCCACCATATAAAAGAATAGAAATATTACGTAGTAACTGAAAAATATTTGCTTGTTATTAACAGAGATCGAGAGGTCGCTATCTACAAAAGAATGGAACGAAATTTCCTTAGGAAACGATCGTAATGAATAGAAACATTCTATTCTAGCTGAAAGAAAACTAAAAAAGCTACAGCTAACTAAAGCTAACTAAATATTAGAAACATTCTAATATTTACACTAGATTACAAATAGATCACCATCAACTAATAATAGACGATTATCTATTATTGTAATACCCTCCCTTAATGGTTAATCTATCTAGAACATGATGCTGTTAAAAAGCATAAAAGGAAAATTCTATCTGCTCAGAGTGCTCTACACTGTTTGCTATAGGCTACGAACCAATTTGCTTAGATTGTGCAGCGAAGCATTTCCAAAATTCAAACTTCATGTGCCCAAACCTGTCGCAGTAGTTGCATTGAATGTTCTTCTAGGAGCCGTCAGAAGATGGAGCAGAAGACTTCTGCTGAGACGACTGCTGAAACTTGCCTTGATCCTTCTGAAAGGATTTAGCAGCAAATACTTGCTTTGTGAAGGTGGAGTTGGAACTGCTAACGAACTGTTGCTTCCACCGATCTTGCTGAAGCAGAAGTGTGCAGAGATCAGTGAACTTCAAATCAACACCAGAAGACATGATGTTGAGAATCTCGATAAAATGCTCATAGGACTGTGGTAAACTCCAGAGAGTGATAACCACAATCTCCTCTTTCTCCATCTTGCGATTGATGGCAAGCAACTGATCACAGATTTCCTGAATCCTATTCAGGTGTGCCTCGAGTGAGGTTCGATCATCCATGATAATAGAAAATGGAGTGTTCTTCAAAAAAAAGCTCTACTTTTGTTAGAAGTCTCATGAAGACCTTTAAGATGTGTCCAGATCTTGGCAACTGTATTGCCGAAAAGAATCTAAGAGAGTTGATCATCACTCACTGATAATTTGAGAAGCATGAACCCTTCTCAATTATTCAGATCTCAAGTATCTTGATCAATACCAAGAGCAATAGGTCGCTTCGTAACACCCAAAACAATTTGATCGATATTCTAATACTCAAAAATTGCTATGATTCGCTGCTTCCAAATGCCATAACTTTGACCATTGAATTTGGAGTTGTGCTCGAGGAGAATGTTCGTCAAAGATGTCATGGCACATTTTTCAAAAAAAATGTGAAAATCTGTGAAGGCACGTTCTGTGAGGCAAAAAACGGAAGACCCATAAATTTTAGAAAGTAATCCAGAAGAGAGCTTGAAAAACCCAGAAGGAAAATGTTGTCGTTTTCTGGATTCGCTAGCTCAAAATTTGAGGCATGAAAATTAAGGCAACCAAAAAAAAACAACCTAGTTGAGTTCTCGAAAAACACACCAAGAATTAGTAATCAAAAAAAATTCGAGGTCAAAAAATTAGGGTTCCGAGCAAAACCCTGTCGGAGGCCAATAAAGGTATTTGTTGCAGAAAAATGGCGGTTTTGAAGGCAAAAAGTTGTTGGATATGAAGGAGAGAGAGGCATTTAAAAGCAGAGAATGCAAAAACGACACCGGACCTCCCATTTGGATCAGATCGCTTGCTTCTATGGGCATGTAATGAGAAAAAAATGAACGTGCGGTATTTGGATCAAATCGCATGCAAACACAAGCAGAGGAATGATGCATGATTTACAGTCAAAAGACTAGCCAAAGAAATCGTAGATGTGAGCAAATGTTTAGCCAACGAGATAAGACGCGATATGAGGTCACTAAAAGGTAGCAAAAATTTATCAGACGCGGGCCAAAGGAAATCGCAATTTTTGCTGGTTACGAGTAGGAAAAAAAGACCCATGATTTTGGCGCTAGATGTCGTGTTTTGTAGTCAGGAAGTAGGAAAAAAAATTGCGATTTGGGATCCTCCACAAACCCTAGGACAAAAACCCTTATTCGAAAATTAGAGCTTTTTGATATTGTTGTCCCACATTTTATCACCGCAAAATGTCTGTAACAGCACAAAACCTTTTCAAGGTAGTTTCGCATATCTCTAAGTTTGAATTTGATATTCAATTGCTTAATGTTGATCGATCCCTCCATTTCAATTCGTATATCAAATCGTTTTACTGAAGGCTTTCGTCAAGTCTTTTTCATTTTGCTTTCTGTTGAGCCTTTGCTTTGCTTTCTGTCGAGCCTTTGCTTGATTTTTGAAGCCTTCATCCTTTTCTTTACTTTTGAGTTTGCGTTTGTTGGTTTTTAGTCTTTTGGTTTTACTCATGTTATGCCTTTTGCTTTTCCCTTCGATTTGATCTAACCTAGAGCTCAATTAGAATTGTCAGTCAAGAGTTATGCTCGTTTTAGTGCCTCAAAAGTGAGCTTTATTGGTTCAATAGCACAAATTAAAAATATCATGTTATATTTTTAATTTGACTCACTTTTTGAAAAATATAAGTTAAATTCATTTTTTGTTATGTTTTTAAGTTACTTTATCTTTAAATTTTTCACTTAAAGTGACTATAGTGCACTTTATGTTATAATTTTAAGTTGAATTATTTTTTGATTTTTCACTTAAAGTGACTATATAACTATATAGTTTTAATTTTATTTTTTATTTTTTATTTTTAAATCAAATGCTCATTTAAATGTTACTTTTTAAATGATATTTATGTGTTGTAATTTTAAATATGATATATAAATATTATTTTGTCTCATTTAATAATATTTTTATGAAATTAAGTTGATTAAATGACTTTAAGTTACTAAAAATGGACCTTTTATATGCAATTACATGTAAAATCCATCAAAAGTGGACATTTTACATGTCACTATATATAAAGTTCAACTTGGTGGACCTTTTTAATGTCATTACATCAAAAGGTTATCAAAAGTGGACCTTTTTGATGTCACTGCATCAAAAGGTAAGTTTTTATGTCTTTGCATCCAAAGTGTGAGATGTAACTTAAAATGTGCATTCCCCTCCAAAAGGTGTGATTTTGATCACTTGCACATTTTAAAACATGTCATTGACCCAAAAAGGTCCGATTTGCCTTGTTTGCACATTTTAAAACATGCTATGCACCCAAAAAGGTCTGATTTTAACTAGAAACATGTTTTAAAATGTGTATTGCCCTTGGAAAAGTCCAATTTTGAAGAAATAAATGTCATTGCCTTCCAAGAACCCGATTTTGATCATTAAGGGAGATTTTCTTAATGGATTTGCATGGGATCTTCTCCATTGAAGGCGATTTTGCTTGGAAATGATTTTTCTTGCATCAAGAATCGATTTAACATGCTGAAAATTGTTTTTGAGAGCTCAAACCTAGGGCATGTTTTTGAAGAAAACTTCAAAAAACACCATTCTTGATCAACGTTTTTGCTCCAATATGAATCAATTTGATCTTATTTGCTGATTACATTGCATGTTGGTGCATATTTTGGTGTTTAAACACCAAATTGATTTGATCTTTCATCTTGGCGAAAAATGCTTGTCACCAAAAACGTTCCAAGCATGCACATTTTTTTTTAAAAGTTGGATCTTGGAGCATTTTTAGGGCACGTTTTGGTATCTTTTAACAAGAACTCCTTGTTTGCTGCCCTCTCCCATTCGAATTTGCAAAGTTGAAAAAAGTCTTGACATTTTTGAAGAATTTTTCAACATTGGAGCGTCTTTCTCCTTCATTTTTGGCACTTAATCTTCATGTAAGTGGACTTTTTCTTTCTTGCTATTTAATTTGTGCTTATCTTGCTGATTTTATTCACATAATTGCTTAATGATTGCCATTTGTTGAAATCTATGCCATGGAAAGTGTATTTTTCCTTTCAAAATGAAGAATTTGTTCATTTTCATGTTTTTGGTTCTTTCCCAAGTTCCAATTTCGAATTTGTGTGTTGGAGTGCTTTGCATCTTGTCATGTTTGAGTCACTTTCCAAAGATACGTTTTTCTTTTGTGTTCTTGTGTTTTTGTGCTTGCTTGTCGGTTTTCTCCAAAAACTTGTTGTTTCACTTCACACAAAAGCATCATCACGTTCCACATGCGTTTCCATGCCACAACATCTCACATCTCATTTGACAAGTGTAATTACATGTTTTTCATCTCATTCACCATCCATACATACATGTAATGTGATAACCCTATCTAGTGATGGCTAAATCAAGAATCAATTTCTTTCACATTTCAATGGTTTGACATTTTGACAAACACTTGACAAGCAACCCAATTACCATTGAATATATGATGTCTTAAATTTTCAAACACAATATCAAGATGTACAGGAAACTGATCACAAATTTATTTAATTTTGGCCTTATAAGTTTTGCATAAATAAATACCAAACGCCAATAAACAATTCTAAGATGATTCACACCAGCCTTTGAATTCATTCATCAACAAACCATATAGCAATAGAATGAAAAGGGAATTTAATTGTTGGCTGATTATAAATCAGAATTTGAAGCTAGCCTATTTACTTTCAAATTATGTAATATTAACTAAATTTTACAAATTAAGAACCTGGTCTTTGCCGTAGAATGTAATTGCAAAGTCAAACTGAAAGCCGCCTGTTCCAATTTCAATCTGGCGTTCACAGTCTACCCTTACAAATGCTGCCCAAAACAAACTCCAATCTGCAAACTAAACCCTTGTCCAGCAACGGAGAAATTAAAATATTCAATTGTATAAATGCTCCTCAGCCATAGTTAATACAGAAAGAGGAGACGATAATAAAACTCAAAAGTCCACAATACTTGAGCTGTGGATTCTTAGAATTAGACCTACAATACTTCAGTTGTAGATCTCAAACCCTTATACTTCAGCAAGGGCACAAACTTGAGACTCAAAAATGTCACAAAGACAACAAAAGCAAAATAAGATAATCAAATAATTGGATATTATAATTTCTCTATTGTTGGACGAGGGTTTAGTCTACAGATTGGAGTTTGTTTTGGGCAGCATTTGTAAGGGTAGACTATAAACACCAGATTGAAATTGGAACAGGCGGCTTTCAGTTTGACTTTGCAATTACATTCTACAGAAAAGACCAGGTTCTTAATTTGTAAAATTCAGTTACTATTACATAGTTTGAAAGTAATCAGGTTGGCTTCAAAATCTGATTTATACTCAACCAACAATTAAATTTCCTTTTCATTATATTGCTATATAGTTTGTTGATGAATGAATTCAGAGCCTAGTGTAAATCATTTCATAATTGTTTATTGAAGTTTGGTATTTATTTATGCAAAACTTATAAGGCCAAAATTAAATAAATTTGTGATCAATTTCTTGTACATCCTGATATTGTGTTTGAAAATTTAAGACATCATATATTCAATGGTAATTGGGTTGCTTGCCAAGTGTTTATCAAAATGTCAAACCATTGAAATGTGAAAGAAATTGATGCTTGATTTAACTATAACCAGATAGGGTTATCACAGTGGTATCAGAGAAGTTTCTTGCCATCCAGTGGGGTAAGAAAGTTATTTTATTTTCAGATTTTCTATTGCATTTGAAGTGACCAGCACTCTAGCATTTTCTAACCATGAACAGACATAGAACTGGCAGTTCTAGAAGTTGATGGAGTAATGAAGAAGTTAGCGCAAAAATGAATGCTTTGCAAGAGAGTATGAAGAAACTTAACCTTCATCAACAGAGATTGGCGGAGAGCTTGTCGGATCCAGAGACAGTTGAGAGGGCAGCAAAGTATATGATTTTCGCCTTTAGAATGCCGACATCAAGGTTGTAGGGAAGGAAGCTTGAGCTTTCCCCGACAGGTGTCCATGATGCAGATGTACCTATGTTTAGTACGACATCTACTAGTCCTATCTGCAATGATGATGATGGACTTATTTCACAGGGACATGGATGTGTTAGTGCCCATGGTGGATAGCAGCATTGAGCTTCAACAGGTTGAGGCTCCTAGAGTAGTCGCTACAGTTAGTTCAGAGGCAATTGATGATGTAGTTGTCACTAACTGTTTAGACTCTCCCAAGGAGGGAGTTGTTATTGAACACTTATATGTCAACTATCATAGTGTTGCTCCAATGCAGGAGGCAGTTGCCTCTTTAGGTGGGACCGACGCACTATGGAGTCACCTAGCTCTGATGTTGGTGATCTAGGTATTACCAACAAAGTTACTAGATGTGGGTTCATGTTCTAGTTTTATTGATTCACAACTTAATCTTGAGTCATGTCTGCAGAGTCAGGTGTTACCAGTTGAGGGTTTATTGGGAGATGTAGATGCAGATAGTATGAACACATCTGATGATCCATTTGATGATGGTATGAGATGCACTGGGTATGACACCTCTTGTCAGATATTGGGTGATGACTCTGATGAGTTTTTGGATGGATCCCAGGATTGATGTTTGCAGGATCTTACTATTGAGGTGGAATCTATGACATGCGAGGAGATTGATACTGCAAGGGCTTCCATTTCTTCAGATGAGGAGTTGGTTGAGGTACATGGTAGTTGTATCTCGGATGCAGAATTGTGCGAGGATGATAGCACACGTATGAGTGATCTTGGAGTGAACAATTTTGGTTCAATTTCCTATCACAATGCAATTAGTGAGATAGAGAACTTGCATAGGAGTTAGGGGTTACAGAGGCATCATGTGACCAATCAGCTGAAGGTAAGTGATAGTGACATTTCTTCAACTCTTAAGCATTGTGATGCTATCCTTCAGATGCTAGCTACATCTGGTTGGGGTGCTCCTATGTTTGATGAGCACGGTGATAGTACTCTTTCTCTAGCAGAGATTCGTGCGCTTCGAGAGGTTGTCAAGATCTTGAAGCATAGTTACTCTCATTTAGTTGCTAGCAGGGATTACCTTATGGAGTGGGGTAGCACCTATTATGAGACGTTGTTAGGGAAAAAGGAAGTAGTTGAGCTTACCCAAGAGCTTGAGGTGAGTGTGGACTCTCTTCAATATACTCAGTTGGCTCTTCAAGAGTCACAGTCACAGTTGGATAAAATTATCGTGGAGTTAGAGCGGGTACAGTTGACACCAGCCCTAGACCCTTTTCAGTTACATATTGTGGTTGGTGGTGAGTTTGCTTCCACGGTTGGAAATGATTGACGTGATGTGGGCGACACATCTGTCCAAGATATGGGTGCAGTAGATACAGATGAGATGAGAGTATCAAGGGAGTTGGGCTCTCATGCTAATTTGCTTCCTTCTGCTGGAAGTGAATCTATTTCTTCATCTCCAAGATTGTGATGTCCATTTTGCTCTAGAATTCTTTGGGGACAAGCAATCTTAGGGAGGCGGGACTGTAATGTCCCCTTTTTAGCAACTTCCTGTAGTTGGCTAGGTCAATTCACCATTGCGAACCTCATGAGCTGGCAGTGGGATTTGAGGGTCTCAGTTATGTGATTATAGGCTTTCCAACAGTCTATGGTATGTTTTGGCTCCATTTGAGGGACTTACTATTTATAGGAAATCAAACTGTTCATTCTGATGAGCTCAATTGAGTTAGAGGAGTTAGGTGATGCTCTCAGTTTTTATTTCGGGCTTCCAATTTGGGCTCCAAGAATCTTGGAGGGAGCCTCTATTTATAGTAAGTCACCTCGTCAAGGTCATTCATTGTCTTTCATCATCAAGATCACTTTGGTGTTGTCAGATTTCGAATCTAATACTTCTTTAATTGTTTTCGCAAATCAAGCAAATTATTATTATTCATCTAAACACGCTGAGGTTGTTATTTTTGTTGGTGTTGTTTGTTGGTCACCTCAATATCATAGCTCATTGGGACCAAGACAAAAAGTCTTAAATCGTGGGAACAAGAAACAATGGCCCTGCGTGTCAAAATTTTAAGTTATGGTGGAAAAGGTCATTTTCTAGAGCCAAAAGCAATTAATAAATTATATTAATGGCACTTTAATATATTCTAATGTTGTGTAAAGTAAGCTTCTTAAGTGGAGTGCTTTTGGGAAACTGGTGCAATTTGGGGATTATAAATATGAGGACATTTGATGAGAAAAGCATTCAATTATTTGATAATCTTATTTTGCTTTGTTGTCTTTCTGACATTCTAAAGTTCTGATTCTTTTGTGCCCTTGCTAAAGTATAATGGTTTGGGATCTACAGCTGAAGTATTGTAGATTTAATTCTGAGAATCCAGAGCTGAGGTATTGTGGACTTTTGAGTTTTATTATCGTCTCCTCTTTCTATATTAACTGTGGCTGAGGAGCATTTATACAATTGAATATTATAATTTCTCTGTTGCTGGACGAGGGTTTAGTCTCCAGATTGGAGTTTGTTTTGGGCAGCATTTGTAAGGGTAGACTATGAACGTCAGATTGAAATTGGACCAGGTGGCTTTCAGTTTGACTTTCCAATTAAATTCTACCACAAAGACTAGGTTCTTAATATATTACATAATTTAAAAGTAAACAAGCTAGCTTCAAATTCTGATTTATAATCAGCCAACAATTAAATTCCCTTTTCATTATATTGCTATATGGTCTGTTAATGAATGAATTCAAAGGCTAGTATGAATCATTTCAAAATTGTTTATTGACATTTGGTATTTATTTATGCAAAACTTATAAGGCCAAAATTAAGTAAATTTGTGATCAATTTGTTCTGCATCTTGATATTGTATTTGGAAATTTAAGACATCATAGATTTAGTGGTAATTGGGTTGCTTGCCAAGTGTTTGACAAAATGTCAAACCATCGAAATGCAAAAGAAATTGATGCTTGATTTAGCTATAACCAGACAAGGTTACTAAATGTAATCTCATTTTCTGCTTCCATTTTCACTCATCTCACTTTTCGCATTCATTCGCACGACACGATTATATGAAATGTTTTCTATGTAATTGCATTCAAAATGTCCAATTTTAATTAAAAATCACTTTTTGAAAAGTCAAAAAGATGTCATTTTCATCTTTCATGTACTTTGACTTCAACTTTTTACTAAAGGGGACTATAAAGCTTGTTTTCCCTCTTCCATTTTCCATTTCCATCTCTTCATATGTATTTGTGCCTCCATGAGCAAATACATGTTTCCGCATATTTCCATGTTTTCCATCTCATCCTCCATTCGCACTTGCATGTAAAATGCATCCATCATCTGCATTCGCATCTCATCTCACCTTTCATCTCTCGTTACATGTTGCACTTGCATGTACTTATTTTTCATGCAATAATGCCTTGAAAAGCCTAAGTCATGTTTCAAAATCAGCAATCTTCATTTGCACGCATTCTCATGCGTTCCACCTTTGCACATTCTCATTTCATTTCATCTTCCATTTTCCACCTTCATAACACTTCATTCCAAATTCCGTTCATTTCATTTTCATGCATTGCATATGCATATGATTTCTTTTTTAGATCATTTCATCGAATCTTAAAAGTCTCCAATTTGTTTCCAAATCTTTGTTGCTGATCACAAATCAACTTATATGGTGATTCCATCTGATGATGTATCTATGTTTTGGAATTTTTTTGTTGCAGTACAAGGACAAGAAATGTCCTCACCATCAAAATCCAAAGGCAAAATGAAATATCAATATGATAGAGTTGGCTCATGCAACTCCCTCCCCAGTCATATCTATTTTGGATAACGTGATGGACATGAAGATTGGTCATGTGGATGTGGCTGATTTTTTGCAAAGAGTTGAAACTCCAATTGGCCATGAAATGAAGCGTAACAAAAGAAGTAACATTCACTTAGCATCTACATTTCCTATGGCGGCCATAGAACCTAATTTGGTTCTCGAATGTGCACGGGGTTTTACTCCAAAGACGAAGACTATCAAAAACGTTGATAGCAAGGTTATCATTAACCTTGATCTTGAGGTCATTAAACAAATCTTTAAGGTTCCACATAAAGCAAAATGTGCAAACTTAACCAAGGAATCATCTTTGGCATGTTGGAATGGGCAAAAAGGTGATTATCAAAAGTTTGTCAACCTTTACTGGTTAGACAATAAAAGGAACAACTTCTCCAAATGGCCAAAGACCGTTCATCGATCTAACTTCAAACAAGAATATAATGATCTCATCATCCTTCTCAACAGAATTTGCGGTCTCAAAGATTCTACTGATTTTGAGCCATGGATGTATAAGTTCATCTTTCAAATAATGGAAAACAAAGAATACATCTTTTGGGGAGAGCTCATTAGCACTGCATTTTGTCAACAAATAGGCAACGTGGGAACGTGGGAACTTCAGCGCCCTTCTACATGAACTCTTACCTTGTTTACATTGTTGCTGCCATGGGATCTTTCTTGTTCTCTCAACCAAGGGAGATCGTCTTCAGGTTCCCAATTGGGATTACTATGACCAAATCACTTTGGCAAATAGTAAATTTCATTATAGAAGAGTCCAAGATGACTTCTTTAGGCATTTCCGGTGCTTGTTCAATAAACAGTTATCTATCGAAAGAGTATCTAATGCAACATGGGAAAAAGTTAGCCAATACGGCTGTATTTTTATTCAATTTCCAACTTTCACATACTTAAGAGTTGGATATTTCAAAGGCGATTCGTATACCTAACCTAGGTATGCTATAGATCGAATCATCTTGATGGAGTTAGCTAGACAGCTCATGGATGTGCAGAGTGATCAGCATGCTATGCATAGGCCTGGTTTCGGCATTACTTCAGCTAAACCTTTTAGCTATTGGCAACTATTCAATCATTTTTGTACCTAAAGCAAAGAACATGGAAGCAGAGTCGCAGTTGATCGCCTTGAAGAAGTTCAAGGCCAAATTTGACTTTGATTACTGAGAGATGAATTCTCAAATGAAAAGAGCTTACACTCATGTTCATCGCATCGAGGACATCTGGATTGATATGAGGACAGAGCTTGACATCATGAAGATGCACTACTGCAGATTAACCTTGCAGCAGATAATCGATGTTAACATGTTGGAGATCCCTTCAGATTTCCAAGTTGAAGATGATGGCAACATCCTTTATCTAGAATTTCATCAAGCCAACTTTGATAAGAAGTGTTGTTTTCCTATTCAATGGCAACAAAAGGAAGGTGCATCTATCATGGATAGATTTCAATCCATTTTAGTGAACACCAATAAATGGTTGAAAAATAAAGAGTTTAAAGGAGTAAATCCTAAGATGGGCTTGGATTGTGGAAGTTTTGGACCTCTTGGCAGGAAGTCACAACTGGAAATCACAGGAAAAGATGGTGCCTCATCCTCAGATGCTAAGGGTTCCCTCAAATTCAAATTTAAGGGTGGAAATTGAGCCAAATTGTCTCAAATCCCTGAACCAATTCAAGAATCAAAGGAAGAATCAGAAGAAATAGAGACAGAATCCGATAAAGAAGTTTCAGACGAAGAAGGGGAAGTCATGATCATATCTGCCCCCCAAGCCTGCACAAGCTTGTGCACCGTCTACGCATGAAGAGTCTTTTATGCATGAAGTAGATGATGATGTGGATTCATTCTCCACTATTTTCACTCTTATTCCAATCTCGGAAGTCAATACAATGGCTCTTCCTATTTTTTCTACTGCTCGCATTCTTGCAAATGAACAATATGAACATTTAGCAAATGCGTTTGAGGATTTTCCAACTCTTACCAGTGGTCAAGTTTCCCAAATTGATACATCTTTGACAAGTTTTGAGCTTTTTATGACAGAATCTTCTCAAAATGTTCCTATGCCTTTAGCTATGCAGACTGAATCGTATTCTGTTACAATGGAAATACAATCAAGATCAATGCCAATGGTCTCCACTATATCTACTACGGATGAATGTTTCAACCCGCCTGCATGGTTGAGCAAAATCACAATGAAGAGGAGAAAAATGATTGTTCCTCCGGACAATCTCCTTGTTAAGAAGACCAAATCCAAATCTTTGAAAAATAAGATTGTTTTAAGGATTTTGGTTGACTCTGATAAAACCAAGTTTGATGAAGTTGTCGAGCCCTTGGTGGACAAACTTGTTGAAGAACTTACTCGTTCTAATTACAAGTTTACTAAGGTTGAAATCAAAAAGCAATCACATTTGAGTTGTTTGCAAGAGGGTCAAAATGCATTAACTAAAGTATCAAAGAGCAATCACGAGCTATGGCAGAAGAAAAATCAACTGAAACACGAGGTCTCTCACCTAAATGAGGTCATTCGGCAACAATCTTCTCAGAGTGTTGTTATGTCTCAAAAATCTAAGGAGAGAAAGTTGATTGAAGCTGCCATGTCTTGGATACAGGAAATCAATTATGAAGGAGTTTGAGCCATCACAGAGACATTTGCAGTTCTTAGGCACGTTAAAGAGATGAATGTAATGAAACGAAACTTAATTTATTCAAGAAGTGGATAACTTGAAGGAAATCCTTGATGATTGGGATGAAATGGTAAAATTTGATCTGGATGCCTTGGTCCCATGTGACATTATTTTGTAATATGAAATGTTCTTCCAATTTCAAGGGCTCATTGGTTACAAAGAGGAAACATTGAGGAAGTTGATCACAAAGTTGCAGGTAGCCTTCGAAGATTGTCAAGTAGTTGAAGCAAATGTTACTTGTAATTCGAAACATATGGTATGCCATGTTATTGATGAATTTGGTAATACCATTGCAGTAAAAAGAGTAAACTTAGAATATACAATCAGGATCAATGTTAATGTAGATTCTGAAGACTATGGTTCGCACACAATGAACAAGTTTGTCTTGTATAAATCCTTGACAAAACACTTGTTAGATACTACGGTAGCAAATTCCAAAGTTGTGCAATCAGCGTATGCAAATGCAATGAGAGTAAAAGCCATATCAAAGACCATGAAAATTGCCGATCTTCCTACAGTGTGTGACATCATCGTCAAATTCAAGGCACGCAGAAACAATCTTTGTTTTTGTTTTTATTTCATGTTAATAGTTGAAAAAGGATGCATTACATTAAAAAGTGTAATTACATGTAATGCAAGTTAAACGTATGTAAAAGGATGTAATGCGAGTTGCATGTGCAATTGCATGTAACCCTATATTTTCTCCTGTAGTTAGACAAGGTCAAAGTTGGTTGAGTTGCTCCCATTTTTTCCTCCATCTTTTTCTCAACTCCTGTGCCTATATAAAGGAGTGCCCCCTCATTGTAAAATCATCATTATCTTTATGCAAGAGAGCTCTGGAGAAATTGTGCTAGCAGAACTTTGTTTGTGTAGCACTATTTTGAGAGAAAGTGAATACTGTTGTGAGGTTTTCACACCATCACCCCAAAAATTTTGGGGACCCCCTTTGTCGAGTAGGCCTTGGCAATTTTCGCAAGTGTTGTAGTTTTTTGGTTGCCTTAGCAAAATTTTGGAGTTGTCCATAAGCTTTTGAATTGACGATTTTACACTTTGGACGCCTTCAGGCCAGGAGGGATTTGGTTTGTTTTCACCCAGTGCGAAACTTAATTTTTCGAAATATGTAATTTTGTCCTTAGGCCACACAAAATTCAACAACAACATTTTCTCGATGGTTAAAATAATATTTGGCAGGACAAAATTGCAAATTTTGGACTTAGATGGATTTTTGAAAATATGAAATAATTGTGTAAGTTTGAGCATTTTCAAAATAAATTTTAGATTTAGTTGTTTTGGAAATCTTGAAAAAAATTTGGTGAAAAGAAATTTTGATAGTGAAATTGAATTCAGAGTTTGAGTTTCGAGTGCCAGGAAAATGATTTATTTTGTTAATAATTGAAATTGTATTGCAAAATTGAAATGGGATTAAATTGCAAAATCTCATTAATTTGGTTGAAATTTTGCCCAAAGGATTTTAGAAATGTTAGAGAAAATTTGGTAATTTAGAATTGAAATTTGATTTTGGCTTGCTAGGTTCGATTTTAATGATATGTTAATTACCAAAATGTTGTTAAATGAAAATTTTGACATGTCCTAAGCTTACCTTGTTTTTATTTTGTAATTTTGGATCAAACTGACAATTAAATGGGCCAATTTTGTTATAGGGCTTAGTTATTTTAATGTTTCATTTAAATCTGGGCCATCTTTGGAGGTTTAATTTAAATTTGTTTCCCTCAAAACAAATCGGCCCACTCTGGAGATCAACTGGAGAATATAAGAAGGGTCTTCCCCCCTCTTATTTCCTCATTCATTCTTTCCACCTCCTCTTACAAGATTGAGTGATTTTCTTCTAAAGAGGTGAATTTAGGCAATTTTTGGGGATATGATTTTGCATTTTGGCAGCGATTTCTTCTTCCTTGGATGAGCAATTTCTGCCCTATGACGAATTTTAAGAAGTAGATCCGATTTTAGCAAGTTGGGCGATTTCTAATCTAGGCCAAATTTGTGAGGGAAAGCCTGATTTTCGCGAGATTGACAGCAATTTTGAAGTCTGATTTCCTCTTTGGCTGTGATTTTCTTCTTCAGCTATGACGACTTTTATTTGGTGAAGAGGCAAGGCGAGTTTAGGAAATCGAAATTCTGATTTAGGACAGATTTTCCAAGCAATTCATTTGCTAGGGCATCATATTTTGGAGAGAGACTGAATTTTCTGAGATCAGATCTGAACTTGAAGAGGCCCGATTATTGGTAAAGGCAGATTTGAGGTAAAATTCCCATTCATTTTTAGAGGTGAAGATTGGTTTTAAAGGCGGATTTTATTCCTTGTTCTTGCTCCATTCGTTTCCCTTATTCTTGCCCTACTCATTCACCACTTCATCATTTCCATTGATAGGCTGAAGTTGGGAGATACAAGTCTAGATTTCATAATAGGACACTTGGAGAGGCAGAAATAAGCTAGACCACCCTAGGATTGAAGTCGGGAGATATAAGTGTAGTCCATCTTAAGGTAACGAAGAGGCAGAAATAAGTGGTAGTCTCACCCCTAGGATTGAAGTTTGGAGATTGATAAGTGTAGAGATAGGATTTGGAGAGGTAGAAATACGCTAGATTTTATCGATAGAAAGAAGTTTGGAGATTGATAAGTGCAGTCCATATCATTTAGAACGAAGGGGCAGAAACAAGTGTTTAGGATGGTGGATGTTAGTGCAAGCAAAAACCCAAAGGGAACGAATACCAAAAAAACAAAGAAGACATGATGCCTAAGACCACCTTCTTCTTGAAAGTGAGGCAAATAAGTGATACCAATATCGGTACAGTAAAAAAAACAAAGAAGACGTGATGCCTAAGACCACCTCCTTCTTGAAAGTGAGGCAAATAAGTGATACCAATATCGGTACGGTAAACATGGTGCAGTTGAAGGATAGATTGAAGAAAGGACAATCCCCCATGGCGAAGAAGATCTGCAAGAGTGGTGGAATTGTACATGCAACGGCATTCCCTCCTACCTTGCCTTGTCCGGAATTGGTAATGGAGCGTGCATCCCGATTTGATATTGTTACTAAGTCCATTTTTGATGAAGGGAAGAGAGTGTTGGCTAACATCAACGGACAAGTGGTCGAACAAGTATTTAGTATTCCCTAGTATAAAGGCATGACAGTGGTAATGATAGATCAAGCGGCCAAGTTATTTTAGGATAATCAAGAGGCCTACTTCATTCATCTAAAGCAAAATTAGTTACACGAAGGCAAGAAGGGAGTTACCAAGTAGTCAAAGCTCACCAAGTCAAATTTCAAATCAGAATATGGCGACCTTATTATGCTTCTCAGCCGAATCATGGGCATGGCTCAAGGTATGCAATTCGAGAACTGGGTGTACTATTTTATTGATGAAATTGAAAATGGAAAGAAAAAATCTGATTGGGCTAAAATTATAAGTGAAAATTTAGAGTTGCAACTTAGAACAGTGCAAAATCAAAAGCAATTCTACATGGGGTCCTACCTTTTTTATCTGATTGCAAGACTATATGAAAATCTTGGACTTAAGGCCTTAGGAGTGATTGACAGTGGACCAGGGCAATGTTTGGTGCTGAGTGCTATCCACAACTTCATTTACACAACACCAAAAGATTATCAGATGTTTTATGACGCCTTTGTCATGAAGACGGTAAGGATATTACAAGGGACACCTGCTAGGAGGATCTCATTGGAAGCGGAAGCAAAAGTTAAGAAGTATGGGAGTTGGTCCATCCAATTTCCGCATAATTTACATATATTAGAGTAGCAAAAAGTATAGTTTGTCCCAAGAGACTTCCAAGGAACCCACCCAACAAGATAGTCTTGATGGAGTTGGCTAGGCAACTTAAGCATTATGACAAAATGATGAATTTAAAGGTGAGACAGGGATTCCTTCTCATTTGAAATAAGCAATGATACTTGCCCCAATCCTGTTGCCTTTGTAGTTGCGCTGAAAGAGTTAGAATGGTATCATCTAGGATGGTATAGAGCAAGACAAAGGATTTGATCCTAATGGTCTTATCAAGGCATCTCATGTAAACACACTCAAACATAATTCTACTATAGAAGATTTTTGAGCCAATGCACAAGATGACTTTCATGTGAGGAAGCTAGCTTTCTCAAGATTGTTAGTGGGCATGATGAGGGCAATCAGATGGAGAGGCCTTGATATTCCCGATCAACTGGAAGATGATGAAAATGTACTAAGAGTAGATTATGATACAATGGATGGAATAGAATTGGGTCCAGTGGATTGGGATGATCATAAGGATCCTTCCTTAGAGGCAGTTACAAGGACAATTGATCCACACACTGAATCTTGGTATAATGAGAAGGCAATTACAAAGTCGGAAGGTATGTCTTACTTATGAGAAGATGAAATCGGAGAGAGGTCATGCAGAGTCAGTCGGACAAAAAGGTGGGGGCAGTAGCCTGCAACCAAGAGTAGTTAAGAGCAAGAAGAGAAATTTGGAGGTCGAGAAAAGTAAAGAACACCAGGAGCCTCCAGCAAAGAGACTGAACGCAGCACCGTCAAGGGAGAACATAATTGAGGCTAGAAGCCAAGAGGTTAATACAAATGGACAAGAGGTCTCGGTAGAGGGGAGTTCCGATTCAGAATCAAGTGGTTACAGTGACACTCCTCTCTCGGAGAACCAACATGGAGATGATGTGGCAATCACTAGTAAAGAAGAGGATAGGCCAATTAATATTGAGGAAGTAAGCCAAGCACCTGAGGCTGTTGGTGATGCTTTGCTAGTCGAACCGAATCCAGATTTGTGGAGATGCATTGCACTACTATGGTTAAGAAAAATGCTTATGCCAAGAGGCGAGGTGGTGATTGTCTGAACAATTGAAGATATTCAAGGGTTAGTGGAAAAGGAAGATAGCGAGAAACAGAAACAAATTGCAAAAATAGTGGCAAAGGTAATTAGTAGTGATGATGAGTGTCACCGAAAAGTTCAGATTGCTATACCAAAGGTTAGCAAGGCAGTGGATGAGATTGCAGCCCAGGAGTATGAGATAGTAGAGCATAACTTGGGAAGAATCATGGATGACATGGAGTGTGAGGAGATCCAGGAAAGCATGGTTTCAATTAGAGAAAGGTTAAGGAAGGCAAACGAGAAGATTGTAAAATTGGAGGCCAAAAACAAGTATTAGAGAGATTGCCAACCTATCCAACAGTTGCATCAGGCAGCCCTTCTGCAAGATAGCAAGAGCAACATAGAAGAAATATCGGCTCAGTTGCACGAAATCAAAGATTGGATCAATGATATAATTCAAGAGGGGCAAAATTTCTTGTCTTCCTCTATTTCGACATTCACGTCGTTGGTGGCTATTAGAGACAAATTCAGAGCATTTAAAGGGGAGTGGAAGGATTTCCTTCCAGTCAAGGAGTTGGCCATTCCTAGGCTGCAGACATTTATTGGTCTACCAAAGAGATATTTGGAAAGAACCAAGTTGGTGGATGAAGGAGAAATGAATATAGTGGAGTCTTGGTATGTTGCCTTGACCATCAAATTGTGGATACTTGAAGAGACATGAAATGAGATTGCACAGCATAGCCCAAGCGTTGACACTTCCATTTCAACCATGTTTGGCAATGTTGGGGTTGCACTTGATTTTGAAGATATCAAAGAGGAGAACGTCAATGAGACACAGTCTGGATTGAGATTGGATGAGTTGGGGAAGGTTGCCATCAAGAAGAAACATTTGGGCACCCTTGCCTCCCTCAATGCCTTTATCGGATATGTGAACGAGTATGAGAAGGATCATGAGAAGACACTACAAGCAAAGAACAACATGATGAATTCAGCTGAGCTCAAGATGAAGCACACACCTTGCCCTCCCATGAAGGAAGGGCAAGATGAAAGAAAAGGGTAGAATTATATTAGAGGATCATTTGATGTAAACCCAAGTGGCGAATTCTCCTTCTTCTTGAGTAGGATAGGTGTCTGATTCTGATTGGCTACCATTTTGGTGCCTTCTCATTGGTTGTCACTTTTCTTTTCTTTTTCATTGGTCCACTGATGAGGTGGCATCTTCTCATTGGCCGATGGGGTGGCAACCCTAATTAGGGTTTCTAGGATTTGATCTAAATCATTGATTTCGCCTCTTAATCTCTACCGTTGGTTGTAATTCGGGCCTCTATATAAGGCCATTTGCTCTCATTTGTCAAGGGTTGAAGAAAATTGTTGCTTAAAATAATACCAAAATTGTTTCTCTTATCATTGTTGTGACTTGCATGGTGATTAGGGACACTTGGTGTTATTCCATGGTTTCTACTTCCAATAGTTAGAGTTAAATTTCATTGAAGTTGCTAAAGTGGATTTTATTTCAAGAAAGTTGTTAAGCAAGAGTAAGAATAGATGGATCGTTGCATGGTGATATTAGTGGATGTTTGATAGGGATCCATAAACTAGGCCACTAGCATCCTAGCGGCTTGTTAGGAAGCCTTGCGTGGTAATCTAGTCTTTTTCCCTTGAATCATTGCATCTATGGAGGTAGAGCCACTGGTAAACTTTCATCAAATTTGATCCCTGTCCATCTGCTAATCTTTCCATTCATAGGAGTAGAAGTAAAACAGCAAGTAGTTCAGTAGTTGGAGTTCATTCAAGAAGAAAGTTAGAAAGTTAGAAGCATTGCTAGTGGACATTCCCTCCATCATCACCATCAACATCATTTGGTGCCAGTATACATTGCAAAGCTAAATTCGTCACCATAACAGGAAAAGTCCAAGTTATCTTCGAATGAATAACGTAAACCTGCCTACGTGATTAACCAGCAAATCACATTAATATAACTGAGTTAGTATCTACATGTGTAAGGAACCTTGGAGTTTTTCTCATGTTCTTCATGAGTATTTACTTTTCAAGAGACGGTTGAGTGTTTGATATTCCATATCAAGTATTCAATTGCTATATGTTATATAGTGGTACAAAATTGACATCAACAAATACAAAAGAGCATTTGAGACTTAACTTTGATTAAGTGAGATTGTTACTTGTGTGAGTTATAAGATTTGTCTATAATTCATCTAAGTCATCTTTGATTCATGTTAACTTGTGTTTTGGGTAATTGTATCTTGTGAATTGAATATAAAAGAGTTAAGAAGCAATTGGAGCTATAACTTTGACCAGGAGCAATTGTGGAAATATATAGCTAGAAGCTTTGTCTGTAGTTTATACTTCTTAATTTGCAAAACAATTAGGTTATTCTTACTTTTAGGAGTCTTTGTGCCCTAATTGTAAATTTTTTCCATATAGAAGTACGACATGACTTAGAGCCAAACCGGTACATTTTCAGCTAGCCTTTGAGTTAGTGAAGGTTTATCAGTATCATTGTTTCCAGCTCTTGATAGAAGTGTAGTTAGAGATTCACCTTGCTCATTACTCGCTCCACGAGTAAGTGGAATCTTTCTTGAAAGATAAGAAGAAAGAATATTGGTAATACCCATTTTATAAAATCTCTCGACTTCTTACTTACCTTGAGTTGATCCAAGGAACCGTGAGAAGGGGGAGCCTTCTCTTTAAGGTAGGAGAGACTGTCTCACACGTTGTGGATGGTCATCCTATTTTGTGACTAGATTTTTACCCCAAACTATAGGTTGCACAATATCCACCCAACAGATATGACTTAGCAAGGATCACAAACAAATAATTTCAAAAATGGTTACGATAATTTCAAAGAAGAAATTATGCTTTTCGAAAAAATTTAAGAACTAGGCTCTGATACCATATTACAAAGTAATTGAAAAATATTTGCTTGTTATTAATAGAGACCGAGAGATCATTATATACAAAAGAATGGAACGATGTTTCTTTAGGAAACGATCGTAAAGAATAGAAACATTCTATTCTAGCTGAAAGAAAGCTAAAAAAGCTACAGCTAACTAATGCTAACTAAATATTAGAAACATTCTAATATTTACACTAGATTACAAATAGATTACCATTGACTAATAATAGACTATTATTTATTATCGTAATAACAAAAACATACCATCAAGATGACATAAGATATAACTTGGGAAAAACCTCATGAGAGGAAAAACCAACCTTCAAAAGCAACCAACCTCAATTTATTATTCATTGAAAAACTTTTACATGGTTTCAATTAATAATTTAAAACATAAAACTCCTCCAACGAATCCTCCATGAGTCCAAGCAAAATAGGTAATCGTGCAACCACACATCCCATGCCATGTTTTACATATGCACTCTACAAGGCAATTCACTACAACTAATAGCCAATCTCTACCACTACCATCTGCTTGCTTTTATAGATATTCAACCTCACACAAAACCACTAAATGGTGTTAACCAAACCATGTGCACCAAAACCATGAAAACACAAAATCATTGACCCTAACATTTACTTTTTAATACTAAGGTTTCTCAATATTAAATATTTTTCTGATGCGTAAACACACAAAATATCTAACCAATGTTACAATGTAACTTTACAAGTGGACCCAAATATATATTTATTTTATATTATTTTACAAAGTGTACAACACCCTACAACACCCTTTTGCCTAACAAGACAAGGATTACAAGCTAAGAAGAAGAAACCATTTAATGTTGAAAAATTCAAGATTCATTGATTAGCCTATATGTATTGTAGGAAGTACCACAATTAATAATTTATTATAAAAGGCTAAAAGCTTTGTATGTGATTGACTTCAACAAACCCAACAAAGGCACCTGACTTAACTAAAGGTCAGAAAAGTAATGTAAGGAATAACTCAAACTAATAATCATAAATCTTTAGATTGGAGCCTATGAATATTTATTGCGTTAACAAATACTATAAGGGACCCAATTTGTGTCATATAGTTTTGCATGACATAGAAGTCAAATTAGAGTGGATTTCACAAGAAAATGAAGAAAACAAGAAAGTAATATCTAGTGGGTTGGACAAAAGAGTAATAAAGGAATAAAAAAGATGGTCTTACAAGACAAATAAATAAGTAATAAAAATAATTTGCAATCAATTCTTAAAAAGTCCATTTAAGGGAACAATATAAAATTAAAAGAGATGGTCATACAGTCCCCATTAAGTAGTATACAACCTCTGCGCGTTTTCATCATCCATATAATCCCAAGTATTTGATATATTTTCCTTATGTCACTGTACAACTTGTGTTTTCATTTACCAAAGTTGTTCATCCGTCCAACATATAACCCATATATTTACAAGTTGTATGAACTAACCATTCAATTATATGACTTTTACACAATTCCCTACTCACTCTATGGCTCATTATGCACAATTCTATGTTCATCATATAGCTTACTATACACAATTTACAGAACATTTTAAGAACCGTTAATTTGCACAAATACTTTATACTATTCATCCTCTTCACAACTAATTCATTTATATTCCATGTGCACTACTAAAAGATGCTCTACAGTACATTCACTTTCTAACTCCATTGTTTGCATTGTATGAGTTGAATTCTCTCTAGATAAATTATATGCATCAATAGTTGCTAGCATACATTCATTCATCTATGTCTTCAACGCTCTGTGCGTGCACTTGTCCACTTCATTGGGACACAATGTAGAATATGTTCTCAACTGCGCACGATCTAATCATCAATATGCTATCTGTACCACCTCGTTCTCTGTCTGCTACTCTGTCAGTCTTGACAGAAACAATACTATGTTGACATCAATAACAAACACAGTCATGAATGCAACAAGTCAATCATGCCATCCATTTGTCCAATGCTTAAAATACTCCCCCAAACGAATACCATCAGCATTCATGCTAACAATCTCCCCCTTTGGCATTGATGGCAACATAGATGAAATACATCTAAGTTCCAAGAATACCAAATCAAACTCTATTATCGTTGCTGCTCTCTTCTTTTCAAATCCTCTTCATCAATCAAATCTGAAACTCACAGGAACATTGTTCTCTCTGTGCTTCTTCACTCTTAGGATCGACATCAATTGTTTACACTCTAATTCACAGGAACAACTCTTCATTCTTATCTATTTTACATGGATGGAATTAATTGTTCACAACTTCTCCCCATTGATATAAACATCAATCTACTCGTGAACAATTATCCCCCATACATACATCTCCCACATACTACCAAAAGATGTTTTTCATGTGACCATCTCCCCACTAAGATCAATGACAAAGGCTTCATTATGTCAATCATCTACTCCAAGTCTTCAACCAGCTCAAGTGTTCAATGCCATTGTTCTATACCAGCTATCAAGAGTCCTTGATGACTCTACTCATCACAAATACTCCCCCATACAAGAAGCATCAGCATTCAGTCCAGATAAACAATAGTGCTCTATACTACTGGACTAATGCACTTTCTACATCATCTACTCACAAGTAGGTAGGGGCATAACCCCAAGCATACCTGACAAATACTCAAATGTATCTTTAGGCAAAGGCTTCGTAAAGATGTCTACAATCTACTCTTTTGTACTTACACACTCTAATCTTATTTCTTTCTATGCAACTTTCTCTCTCAAAACATGAAACTTAATGGATATATGCTTAATCTTAGAATGCAACACAGGATTCTTAGACATACTTACTGTACTTGTGTTATCACAATGTATGATAACAAGTTCTGAAAACTCTATCCCAATGACATTCAGCATCTGCTTCATCCACATGATCTGATTACAATTGTTTGTTATTGCTACATACTCCGTTTTTGTTGTGCTCTGTGAGATATAGTCTTTTTTCTTGCTTAGCCAAGAAACCAATCTTCCTCCAAGAAAAAATGCTCCACCACTTGTACTCTTTCTATCATCCATATTGTCTTCCCAATCCGCATCAGTAAATGCACATAAAGTAAAATCACTTGATCTGTCATACCACAAACCAAATCAGGTGTACCCTTCAAAAATTTGAATATTCTCTTTACTGCTACATAATATGCTTCTCTAGGATCTGCTTGAAATCTTGCTACCATACCAACTGCATCTGCTATATCTGGTCTCGTGGGGGTCAAATATTGCAAACCTTCAATCATAGATCTATACTTCTGCTCAAATGTAGGTGTCTAATCTTTGCTAGATAATTTGTGACCAATTATCATACGTGTACCTACATGCTTACAACTTTTTAAGACAAATCTTTTTAAGTCCTTCAAATACTTAGCTTGCGATAAGAAAATACCATCACTGTTCTGCACAATTTGTAGACCTAAGAAAGATTTCATCTCACCAATCATATTCATCTCAAATTCATTCTTCATTTCATCAGCAAATTTGTCACTTGCTTCATCACTAGTATAGATATCTTTAAATAAATCTATCTAAAAAAATGCCGATAGATATCCACTACAAAATAATTATAACTTAATTTACTACATCTAAAATTATTTATATTTCCTTTATCTCTATTTATTTAGTTTTTTACTAATTTTAGCTTTTTATTTTAATTTCTTAAAAATGGATGATTTATATCTACAAATATTATAATTTAAATAGATATTTTATGTTCTATTTATTAAATTATTTGTAAAAATATATTCTATTTATAATAAGATTTAAACCTTTGACATGTAGATGATTGTCAAATTTAACCTAGAAGAATAAAAGTTAACATTAACACACTCACACCATCTCACTCCCCCATTCTACCATTGTAAAATGCCTATCGACATTAATTACCTCCAAAGATTATGTCATCCACAAATATCACAATAAACAACAATCCATTCTCAATTTCTTCCAGATACAAATTGCTATCTATCGTACCTTTAGCAAATCTCAACTTTGCCAAATATTTGTCCAACATTGCATACCAGGTTCTAGGTGCTTGCTTTAGACCATACAATGCTTTCTTCAATTTAGATACCATGTCCTTTTCTTTTGTCAAAGGAAATCCTTCACGCTGCTCAATGTAGACTTCTTCAAGTTCTCCATTCAAAAATGTTGACTTTACATCCATCTGAACACTTCGAACTTCTTACCTACTGCATAAGCCAAGAACATCCTTACTACTTCAATTCTGGCAATAGGGGCAAATATCTCTTTATAGTCTATACCTTCTTGCTATGAATATCCTTTGCATACCAATCTTGCTTTATTTCTCACAAGCTCACCTTGTTCATTCAACTTGTTTCTGGAAACCCATTTAGTTCCTATAACATTCTTCTCTTTAGGTCTAGGAACCAATTCCCATGTCTCATTCTTCACAATCTGATCTAGTTCTTCCTTCATTGCTTGAATCCAACAATCATCCTTGCATGCCTCATCTGCACTCTTTGGTTTAACTTGAGAAATCAAACACAATTCTTCATGTACTTTATTTCTTCTTATGACTCCTTTTTCTTTGCTTCCAATGATCTAATTAGCCGGGTGATTCTTTGTCGCATTTTTGTTGGGTGTAGGCATTACTGTTCAACTCTTACTTCTTCTCTAGGTTTAGATCTTGGTTCTCCTCTTTGTACAACAATTTGAACATCATTCTACAAATCATTGTTAATCTCAAAGAAAACTTTATCATTTTCATGGTTAGCCTTTGGATCAACAATAGTCACTAAAGTTATCTCTTCTATTACTTCCTCTTCCTCAACCAATCCAAGTTCATCATCTTCATTATTGCTATCATTCAAGAATCTCACTATACTTGCTTTAAATTCTTCATCGTCATCAAAAAGCAAATCCTTTCTAATTTTCTTTACTCTCTTAGGACATCTAGATGAAAAATGACCAAATTCTTTACATGTCCAACAAACAAAAAATTCCATACCTTCTGACGCTCTTTTCATGAGCAAGGCAATTTCTTCTTCAATCTTTTTGTCTTCTTCAAATCTGGATCTATCTTCATTTGTACTGGCACTACTTGATAAAGTAGGTCTATTCTTTTGTATGCACATACACTATCATGTATCAATGACAAATGCAATCATGAATGCAACATGTCAATCATGTTATCCATCTATCCAATGCTTAGGATACCCCCCCCCCCCTTCAAAGGAATAACATCAACATTCATGCCAACACTTCTTTGTTCAATCAACCATGTGCATGGTCATTTTTTGTTCAACTAGAAGAGTTAATCCACGTCCATTGTTTTTCAGTAGTCTTTTCTCTCTATCTGTGTCATTTGAGAGCCATATCTACAACATTTTGGCCTTTTTTTCTCTAGATGTGGCTTCATGCTTAAAATTTAAAGATCCCCAACAAGGCTAAAACCAACTGTTGGCGGCCATATATTAGGTTATTTTTCAATTGCGGCCCATTTCTGTGTAATATTGCAACCATTGTTTGTATTTTTTATTAACACTAGTCCCTTCATGGTTTCCAACTATTGTACACACAACGTCTAGGGTTTCTAAATCCTAAATCGAACCCTTTTGTTCTACTACAATAATCTACTAGTTTCTGCCATTTGTGCAAAGATTTATGCAGTTAACTAGGGTTTTTTGTTGAAACTCTCAATCTTTTAGCCAAATCAAACCTCAACTAGGTTGCCTACAAATTTTTCTGGACGCTTCATTTTTTGTGCCTTGAATTTTGTGCCAACCAAAACTTTATTTTGTTTACTAATTCTTGGTGGGTTTTTTGAGATCTTAAATAGGTTGTCTTCAACAAATTCTTGGTTTCTCAATTTACGTGCCTCCAATTTTGTGCCAATGGATTCACTATTTCACATCGAAATCTTTGCATGTTTTGTCTTTGTCATCAGCACATTCAAATTTGTGCATTCAATCATCACTTCTCGTTTTTTGTGTCTCAAAAAATGTGCAATGGCATCTTTGACCAACATTTTGTTGGAAGGTAGTCAAAAATTCAATGGCAAGAACTACAATACCTGGAAGCAGTGCATGATGACAATTTTTTAGTACAAGTGTCATGACAACATTGTGTTGGGCACAGCGAAACATACTAAGGAAGCAAGCAAAGAGCGGGATAAGTTTGATGAAAAGAATCGGGAAAACTGTCATGCTCATCAAACTTTTTGTCACTAATGCGATTAGCTCTCACAAGTTCCTTCCAGTCAAACAACTGCATGAAACCTCGAACATAAGTTGTGCATTCTTTCCAAAGAACACACTCTTCTCGATCATGATAGATGATTAGGTATCTCTACAACAGCATCTCAATAAAATCAAGGATATTTCTGATCAGTTGGAAGCCATTAGCCGCAAAATAGAAGAAGACATTATGGTTATCACCCTGAAGAGTCTCCCATCTTTTATGAATACTTTGTTGAAACTCTCAGCATTGTTGAAACTCTCAACAATGCTTCTACAACAAGATCGCTAAAAACAACAATTTAGCAATAGCATCACTTCATCTTCTAGGAGTCACCTTCTCAGCTAAATCCATAGGCCACAATCCATTCTCTCTCTCTTCTCATCAGGATCCTTTTGCTTAGTCCTCATAATGCCCAAAGGAAAAAATGTTTAGTGCAACTACTGACACAAGTTTGATTATATGAAGTTGGACTGCTGGAAATACTTAGCTGCTGAAGACAAGAAATCTAGTTCACAGCTTCAAGTGCATGTTGCAGAACACATTGAAGCAAGGTCGATCTACCTTTTACACCTTCATCGCTAAAAGACATGTCGATCATATCAAATCCTCTGCCTGGTATATTGATCCAAGCGCCTCCCACCACTTCACTCATCACCGAGATTGGTTCACAAACTTCTAGCTATTCTCACATTCAGTTATTTTTGGAGGAAAGTACACCATTGCTAGAAAAGGCAATATCCAGATTCAATCTAGAGGAAGGAAAATGATTTTCCTTGATGTGTACTTAGTTCCAAGAATGGAACTCAAGCTTCTCTCCGTGAGTCAAATTCTAAGACATTCTCCTTGGTTCGATGTGACCTTCAATTCACATCAATGCAATATCATTGATCGAGAGACTCAGTCTACAATTGTCGTTGGTGTTAAAGATCATGATCTTTTTAGACTCGTTGACTTTGGGGATTCTTAAGCGCTTGCCATGGGTCTATTAGTACACAATAGCATCAATGGTATGGGCACACTAGAATGTGCACTATCTTTCTCATCTTGTTCAAGAAGATCTTGTCATTGGACTGCCAAAGATTCAAACCCAAAATCTTGAAGTTTGGGGCACTTGTCAATCTAGAAAGCAACATTGCACTCCTTTTTCAAATGGCGACTCCTATAAAGTTTCTAAGGTATTACAATTTGTTCATGTTGATGTTTGTGGACCTATGGCTACTCCCTTCGTTACTAGGTTCAGGCATTTTTTACTTTTTATTGATGATTTCAGTCGTAGAGGTGTCAAGGTTTGGCAGAAGTCACATGGCATCTTCATCTCTCAATCTAAGTATGCACAAGCTCTACTTGACAAATTCATAATGTGGCACCGCATATCTACATCTACACCTACTGAGTTCAGTCTAAAATTGGTAGCCAGATCCAGTTTGTTGTTGAGAATGGATCCACAATCAAGCAACTCGTTGTCAATTTGATCTATCTCATCACCACTAGACATAATCTTAGCTTTGCAATGTGTTACATATCTCGCTTCATGGCAGTTCCTACTTTAGATCATTTGGTTGCAGCAGCGCATCCTGCCCTATGTCAAGGACACTCCAAACTTTGGTATCCTCTATGAACACACCAAAGATCCCCACCTCATTGGTTACACGAATTCAGATTGGGGAGGCTCTATTGATGACAAAAAGTCCACTTCCAGGTATGCCTTCAATGTGGGCACAAGTGCTATCCCTTAGACCAATAACAAGCAACAGGGTGTATCTTTTTCCTTGACAAAAGTTGAATATTGAGGAACCGTCAAAGCCAGTTGTAAGGTAGTTTGGCTTCAAAGGATGTTTTCTAACATCCATATTGCCTTAGGCAGACCCTTCCCCCTATTCTGTGACAACCAAGGAGTCATCAAACTTGCCAAAAATCCAACCTTCCATGAGCAAACCAACCATATTGACATTCGTTGTCACTTCATCTGTCAGCTGGTTAAAGATGGATTCATAGATTTGCAATATGTTCCTACAACGGATTTGACTGTAGATATATTATCACCAAGTCCCTCCTTCCATAAAATTTTGTAAGTTCAGGGGGCTTCTTGTTGTGTCATAGATCAACTGGCCATTAAGAGAGGGTATTAAAATAATATCTCTATAGTATCTTGTTTATTATAATTTTAATGGTCAATATTGCAAATATTAGAATGTTTTCTAATATTCTTGTATACTTTCCTTATTAGGATGTTACTAATGACGACATCTTTGTAAACTATTTATGAGCATCTCGCTCATTCATTTATTCGTCCAAGATTTTACCATATCAATTTCTAACACTCATTCATCTCCTATTGTATACTTTGATCCTATCTATTTGTTTAATGTAGTTGTCAATATCATACAAGACTGTAAGCTCTCCCACATACCATTCACCCTACAAATCCTTCTATTTTACATCCTACTAAAGAAAGCTCATTTTTATGACTTACGCAAAAAGTTAATAGGGTATATTCTACTAAAATAGAAGCTAATCATGATAGTTTCAATAACTACCTACATGGCCTACAAGAGTTCATTAACCATTACAAGAATCAACTCATTCATTCACTCTAAATAGGATGCATTGTTGAACACTAGTATCATTTTTTTCATTTTAACAGAAGTTGGCCAAGGTTGAAGAACTACAAAGAATTCAAAGACCAAACAAGGCACAAGTGATGCCTTTAGGACATTTTTTCTAAAAAAATTGTTACTAGAAAGTTGCACTTTCTATTAGCGGCATTGGCCATGGCCTACAAAGGGGAGAAATTAATGACATAACACAAAATGAATGCATTACTTGAACCCTTCTTCCTATATGCCTAAGATTTCGAAGATAGCCTTGTTCCTACTTCCATAAAGAATGGTACAAACAGCATTACCAACTACAATAAGCGCCAAAGGAACAAGGAAGACACAATACCACAAATAAAAGGTATAATTACTATTAATGCTCTCACTTGGAACAGGCTCATTGCCACTAGATGTCAAGGAAACCACTATGTAAACCAAAGGGTTGTCCCCAAAAGACTTCCTTACTATCAGATCAAGCAGATAAATTGTTTTAGGTTCCATATTTCAATTTCTAATATTTTGAATCTAATTTGATTAGTATGGTTTCTAATTATGATATAAGAAGCAAGAATCTATAACACACTATGTGGATGTTCAAATAACCTTTACGTGTACTCCTGATCTTTCCAAATGTTTGGTATCCCACTGGGATGTCCCCTTCCTAATTTGCTGCAAAATCACAGCTGCAACAAATTAGGGTTGGATTTTGGCACTCCAAATAAAGATTTCTTCAATATTACGATCATAGATTTAGATCCTGTAAAAAAAATGAAGAAAAACATATGTAACACATATACATCTATACATATAATCATTTAGACAAACTATATTAGAAAACATATTGTGAAAGAGATATGATGGGTCCACTTGAAGCCATTTCTAAACCAAGCCTAAGAGGCATGTATACCATAACCCCCTTGCTTGGCAGCTTGTATCCTTTTTACCCAATCATATCTCCTCCCTCCAAATAGTGGCCACCTTGTGGAATTAGGTGGAAGCTACAAGGGGTACTTGACTTAGTGAGTGCCTTCTTGTCCTAGGCCATAACAGTAGACATGATGGGTCCACTCGAAGCCATTTCTAAACCAAGCCTAAGAGGCACGTATACTACAACTCCCTTGCTTGGCAGCTTGTACCTTCTTTACCCAATCATATCTCCTCCCTACAAATAGTGGCCACCTTGTGGAATTAGGTGGAGGCTACAAGGGGTACTAGATTTAGTGAGTGCCTTCTTATCCTAGGCCAGAGCGGTCCTATTAGGATGACCTCCTCACTAGCCCCTCGTGACCCTGATATACACCTCGGGCCTTTTTTCTTGCAAGGTGGGTTTCAGGCAATCAAACAAATAACATCATTGTCATATTAAGCAAATAACAACATTGTCATATTAAACAATACAATTACCAGCAATAACATATGACAGTCAATAGAGGATTTATTATTATATATAAACAATTAATGTTTACCTAGAATGTGATCCAAAATGTTGATGCAAAATAACTTACACAATTTAATCCAGAAGCAGCAACATATTGATATCATGGATTGTGGAAATCTCCTACGACTGATATTAATGAGTTTATGACAGCTCTGTATGGGGTTCGTACTCTGTAAGATCTTTTTGCTGACTGCAGTATTAGTTCAGTTTTTCCCTTAGATTGTGGGCTCCTTGATCGGTGTTCTTTCTAGATGTGCACTTCCATCAATTACTTATGTATGTACTCAGACTGATATGAATATATCTGCTGTTGCCTTTCCCTTCTGCTTCTTGTTCAAAGATCTTTCCACCTCTATAATTTTGCAATATATATGTATGGGATTGTTGTAAGTAAATCATGATCTGTATCTTCCTTTTTATGTCCTCAAATGAAACCTTCTCCCCTTTGTATCTTCCAATTTGGGGGAAAGTCACACCACTTCATCAGGTCTACTCTTTGCAATGGTGACAACCTTTCACCATTTACACCCTTTGGCAGAGTCACGACCTTCCAAGATTATCACCTTTGAACAGTCACAATCCTTCAAAGCATTTGCATTTTGAAGGAGTCACTTCATTATTATCTTCTCCATTATTTCTTTCTTGATTCCCACCTTCAAACTATGTCTTCTCTTTAAGCTTCTCCTTTAAATCTGCATATACTTTCCTTCTCGATTTGTGCAGCATATCCTTCTATATCCATAGAGTTCTGCACATTTCTATATCTGCACATACATTTCTCTTATTTCTGGGTATATTCCTCTTTCATATACTATTCTTACACTTTTGCTATAAAATCTTCTTACAAATATGCCTTCAATCTTTCATTGATGGTCTTCCATTTTTATCTTCTTGTTCACAGATCTGCAAATGTAAGTCTAATAACAACTCTTCCTCTCCTCTAATGCACTCTACAACTTCTTAATGTATCTTCCCAAGAGTGGTGTCTCTACCACTATCTTGACTGCTCCTTAACTAATCTTAGTTGTTGTTCTTTATTTCAAGTTCAAGTTTATTTATAAATTTTTCTCCAATTCCAACCTGGTTATTCCATCTTGTCGTTTTCCAATTTTTCTTGCTCCATCCATATCCCCTTTGAAATGAACTTGTCTCCTTTTGCATCTAATGTTGGGGAGTCACAACTATTCATTACATAATTATATTTTATTATAATTTTTAATATTTTGATTTTATTAATTATTATCTATTATTAAATCCTCTTTCAGAAAGGGGACATCACACCCACACAAGGGCCTTCTACGAAAAATCCACTAATAATGTCAACAAAGCAAAAAAAGAACTTGCTTTCCAAACTTTACACAAGGATAACTCCACTAGTAAAGAACTTGGGAACATGTGGAATGAGTGGTATTGGAGATTTTAAAAAGATTTCTTGACCGCTCAAGAATGCTAATGCATTTTGGACCTCATTAAAAGAAGACAGATAGGAGCTACATGAGTGTCAGAAATTGTTGTTTAGATGACAGTTATATAATTGGTACTACCAAGGGACAAGTATACAACCAGGCGAAGCTCCTTTTTCTCTTATTTTATATTATTCCTCACTGACAGAAGGGGTTCTAAAGAATGCAACATGCAACTGGAATCTTCGTAGACGCAATCTATACTCATATTTCATCTTTGGAAACAAAACAAATTTCGACCAGATGCAGATTATGGCTCCTCTGGGCCATCCCTGTTTTGATGGAAGTCATTGGATATGCCAATAGTTGACAGAAAGACAGGAAAATAAAAAGCTAGGCCTACTTCTTGGAAATGGAAGACAACTGTTGAGACCTCTTCATCTAAGAAAGAGGGACCCATTGAAGAAGGGTCTAGTGAAGAGGAAGGTGATACAGCAGAAACAATTATAAATCCTTATCTTCTTACTAGACTAATTGGTTTAACTGATGATGCATCTCAACATATTAATTACTAGTTGAATTTGTTAGGGGATCCCTATTAGAGTGATAGATGTCGTTGCACCTAATGTCCGATACAACCACTAAACTTATAGAAGACACAGAAGGTTGTTAAACTACATCACGAATCCCAAAGGGAGACATTGGCAATTAGTCCAACAATCCCCCCCCCCTCAATGCCACCCGAGAGGATTTGAACCTGTGTTAGAGTGGTGGTTCCTGTAAAGATCAACATGTTAATGTCTGATACAACCACTAGACTTATAAAAGACACAGAAGGTTGTTAAACCATGTCACAAATCCTGAAGGGAGATGTTGGCGATTAGTCCAACACTCTCATCTTCCAATCATTCTCACAAGCAAAACAAAGGAGCCCCTTCTTCAAGTTGAGCATTCTGAAAATCTTTTGATTGAAATTCCTTAGCATGAGACAAGTTTTGTATGACTCAACAATGCCCAATAGTAAGATCATGTGAAAATTTATCGTCTAACATTCTAAGTTACATAATCTATTGTCTAGTCAAGATGATACAATTCATATTCAAACTATAAAGCTAAATACTACAAATCCACTTCTAACAATACAACAATATGTCCACGATTTGGAGCACATGGCATATATAAAGTCTGAAGTAGTGAAAGTAGTGAGGAGGTTGGATTGTGCTCATTCTCTCTTTGGCATTACAAGAGGAATGGCAAATTCAGCAAATCATAGATCGAGAATAGCACACTAAGTTTATCAAACTCTTCATTTATCATGGGTGACCAAGTATACAATCGCCCCAAATGACCCATAATTGGATTTGAATCGAGGGGCCTCCATCCTTTGGCAATTATGATGGGTAAGTTCTAGCAGCCTTATACTCCATTGAGTACAACCAAAAGTATCTTTATCTTATTTTTTAACCAAGATGCCTGCATAACCTACTACTCGAGCTGAAATTGATTAGTCAATGTATATTTCTCACTTATGTTTGGAACTTGAGAACAAAAGACAGTGATTTCAAGCCTAGTCTAACCAACATGCTAAATTAATGGAATTGAAAAAAAGGAGTCGAAGGAAAAATACTAAGAAATTTTGGAACTTCGAGTTATAAACGAAAAGGTAAAATTTCAATTGATGGAAGCAATCCAAATGGTTAAAACTTTTAAGTTCTAGGTAGCATGAATTCCTTGATACCCATCACTTAACGCAAAAGATTGAAAAAGTCTATGGATTGTTATTTCATGCCACTTGACTCTAACTTCTATTTCTAAAGATGTTGTGGTACCTCCAAGGACATCTCCTTCCACGAACACTTACTAATGCCACCCATTTTTGTTTTGCTTGTTGTCTAGAAGATGACTTCTCTTTTGGAGGGGTCAATGTAGTTAGCGTATTATGTTTTGATTATGTTTTGTTCATTTTGATTTTCTCAACCATGTGTTAATTATTTGTTAGGTTGTGGTAATTACTAAAAACCAATACTTAGGTGGTTGTCAATGGTTGTAATTACTTCGCAAGCATCAAGGTCTTAAATAGATCTCTTGTAGTTAAGGAAGTGGGCAAATATTGTAAATGCTCCCTAAACTACAGTTTTCCCTAAGATATAATGAATGAATAAAGCAACTATTGGAATTTGGTATTGCTCTACAACTTTCTAGTACATTTTTATTTTTCTGTTAATTATATTTACTTTGCCATACATAGGCATAATAATTTGTAAATAAACAATTCTCATCAAGGACCGGTGGCACATTATGTACCTGGAGATATATATTTTAGTGTATATAGGTTGATGTCAATGGTGACATGCGGTACACATAGTGATAATTGTTCATGAGTCAATTTGTGTAACTAATTACATTAGGTATGAATAGGTTGTGGGTTTTGTGGTTTACCCTTCCATTATGTTATTATGAGGTCTTTATAAAGAAGGTGAGTACTATTGTAAGGAAATGTGAAGATTATGCTATTGTATTTGGGATCTTTCAAGACTTAGCGTGCAGTGGCTTCTTCTTTGAAGAGTATTGTATGGTGTGACCTTCTCTCAAGTGGTTGTTCTATCTCAACATACATTGGATATTAGGACATCTTGACCCACAAACTTCAGATGCTGTTTGACATCTATCTTCTATATTATTGTATTGCCATTATTATATGCATGGATTTTATCCATATTATCTCCAAAATAAGAAAAATTGCAGAATGTCATACTCAAGGTCAAGAACTATGGAAATAAACCAACATATTTTTCTTAAACTTAATGCTCAAAATGAGTAACTGGTTAATTAGAACAAGGTGTGGGACCAGAAGCAGTTTAGTTGCTTGTATGTGGATTTTATTGTTTTTAGTGTTTTTCAAGTCCTTTAAACTTTTAAAAACTGTTGTATAAAATTTCAGTATGCCACACGACATACTTGAACAGGACCCATTATAAAAGAAGATACCTGAACCAGTTGCGGACCAGAACAGTTAAAATGCAGGTAACAGGACCTCAAGGGAACATACAATAATACACTGACAGTCTAGAGAACATGGTGTTACATATTTTCATGGTACTCTGCATACGGATTTGACAATTAGAAGTCAACTTAAAATCATGTGGTTAGCACCTGCATTACTGAAAGAGGGAGTAGGTTCACCAATATGGAAAAATGGGTGCATGCCAATTGAAAGTGCTTTGCTATACTGAGAAGAAAGGTTTTTCATGAAGTTAGACAATTCTGGTGATTGAAAGATATTTCCTTATGAGACAACTTTTCTGGCATTTTCTGGGGGGTTTGAGAACCCACAGGGAAAAGAAGTGAAGGATATTTTCTTGTGAGACAACTTTTCTGTCATTTTGGGGGGTTTGAAAGCCCACAGGAAAATGTCTTATCAACTGATTGAGATGGCGTCAGACATACTTTCTTGGTGCAATATGAAACACCCTCCAAGTTCATTATCTTCAATGGAGTCAGAAAATAAGGCACCAATGACAATAGTATGTGAGGCCATATAGTTCAGAAATTAACTTGACAATTTGAAAGGCAAAAATTTAGTTCCACACCTTTGCTTTATGCTAATAAGAATCTAGATGATTGGGAATCTATTATTCCCTATCATGACTAAGCACGTAGAGATATAGCATCACTCTTTCAAAGGATTAGTTCAGAGAGGTAAGTAGCAGACAATTGACCAAAGCACTTCACAACATTGAATTTCATGAACTCCAATAAAAATCAAGAGTTCTCCCAAACAGTCATTCTGAGGGAAAAAATTGGAACTTTTCCTGTTTGGCATCCATGTAGCCACTTAAGTCATTCCTACATTAGTGACGTGTTAACATTCATGGACAAATTTTTAATATGGGATCTCTTGATTCTCTATCTTATGATGTAGAATGTGGTCCATTGCGCTGCTAAATTAGGATGTGATATAGTGGATAGTGTATGCTTCTATAGAAGCCAACAAAAATCAACCTTAGATCATTTGAAGATTTTTCAATAGATTGAATTTAAAAAGTTTAAGAATCTTCAATAGGTTAAGTTGATTGTGTAGTGCTTTATGGTGTGATGTCTTTGTCGATTAGGATAACCTTGCTCTTGAGGGCCGTTGTTTTCTATACATGTGTATATTGTACAAAATGAAAGTTGGCAAGTACTAAAATTGAATTGTGCTCATGGGTACCATCTCTCAGTGTTGGATGTCAATGATATTCTCCGAATTCTATCAAAACTTGCAGATATATTAAATATCTGACGGAATTTAACATGTGGCACTTTAGATAAGTAGGGGATATTTTCCACAGCAAGTCAAAAAATCACAATATGACACTTTGTTAAACCACATTAAATGTTGAACTACTACTGTTAAGTTTAGTAGAATTAATGATATAAATCCATTCTGCTGTTATAAATGATCTACTATTCAATAGATGAATTGCTCTTGTGATTCCTTGCCATCAGATGGGATCTAAAATTTGTATATTCCATGTAATGAAACAGCTACACTAGTTTTCCCTGCTCAAAATGAATCTACATGTTCAAGATGATCAGAGCTCTGGTATCATAACTTTCGCGTCCAAGATAAACTCACACAGGTATTTTGACTCATCCAAAATTGAAAACTCTTTTTACTGAAAGTAACTGATTGCGTAGTAGATTGTCTATTGATTTTCAATAATGGACAGTGGAAACTTCTTCTTTTTTTTGAGTTTCAGATAAATGATTCCCAATCGGAGAGATCGTCAAAGGCTGCTTTTGGACACAGCTTCAGGACGGTCTCCATTTGTCATGAAAATATTATGTTGTGTATTACTGATGTTCTAAACTTTATGACTTCTGAGAAAATAACAATATTCCCCAACTTTAATTGTCTTCTAATTTTATTCTTCTTGAGGCCTGCAGCTATCCTGGGCAGAATAGTTCCTAACATTTGTAAGTTCTTTGTGGAGCCTCTGGTATACATTGTAAGCAATATCCAGAATTAGTGTTTATCTCGGAAGAGCACTATTTCCTATTATTTCTACGAAAGCACTTCACATAATAGAAATAATAGGAATTTCCTTCTGATAAGGTAAAGCAGGTAACTCGGATACCCCCAGACATGGGATGGATTAAAATTAACTTTGAGGGGTGTCAAAAGGCAACCCAGGCCCATCAGGAGCTGGATTTGTGGTACAGGATTGGAAAAGTAATATTTTATTGTTAGGTGCAAGAGGTTTATTGGAGGGGACAAATAATGAGGCTGAGGTTCAGACAGCCCTCTTAGCTATTAGAAAGGCAATTGATTAAAAGGTCAGAAAGCTTCATCTGGAAGGGGATTCGTAAGTTATTATCAATGATATTATAAAAGGGGAGTCTGGACTCTGGAGTGTGCTATCTATGCAAGTACTTTCTTAGGATCAAATCTCTGTTGAGTCTATCTGAGGAGTTCAAAATCACTCATGTAAGAAGAGGAGGCACTGAAGTCGCTGGCATAATGTTAAAGATAGGAGTATCATTGAAGGACTAAGCCAAAGAGGAACTAATTGAGGATTTATCTGGGTTGAGGAAGAAAAAATTTACGCATTAGGTCTTGATGTTTAAGAACCAATGAAAAGAGTTGTGATTCAATACACCTAGTGCCGTTGAGAATACTATGGAGGACTATCTTTCGAAAGAAATCTAAATTCAAAATGATGGCTCTCCCTCCATTTGGAACCATTAGATGAGCCTTTAATGTAATTATGAAGTGAAATGGCACTGAATCACTTGAGGGGATGCGGGATCCATGGACGATCATGAAAAGTTTTAGCTCCTTCATTTAGTGATAAACCTAAGGTGGTATATGCAAACATTAATTCGCATTGGAATTGAGTTGGAAGTCAATAGAGAACAGGACGTGCCATTGTGTGGAGATAAAGGTTAGACAGATGGTAAAGTTTTATATCCAGTTGAACGCATTTCTTAGAGGTGGTTAGATTGCAGAGTATAGTATAGAGCACATAATGGAGGCAAATTTCTCATTGCATGCTTTCAATCAGTTGCAGGCTTTAGAGGGAGAGTGAGTCACAAGAGAATAAGAGGAATTTTTATAATCGATGATCCACAGATTCTGACAATGCTTGAATTTAATATTTGGAGAAGAGTTTATGTTGACAGAGCATAAGTACAAGACAAATGTTGATATTTCTTCTGCGTTTTGGCCTGGGCTCTTCAACTAGGGCAATAGGAGGAGCCTTGTGGGTCATGCTAATGTGTTTACAACCTCAATGGACAGGAGGGATGGTGCTCATCATCAGAATGGCTGAGCCTGGTGGAGGGCTGAGGATAAAGGAGGGTTTGTGAAGGCAGTGGAAGCATGACCCAAACTTTTAAACCTTTGTTGATTTGGAGTCCCAGTACAAGCAAGGAAGCCAGGGGGGGATGGAAGATGTGTGAGGAGCTGTTACATATACTGGAGGAGAAAAAGAACCAGATTCCAATGTAGCGATGCCAGATTGTAAAGGAGAAGCGTCGAAAGGAAAAGAAGGCAAGGAAATTCAAGAAGGATCGTTTGGATACCAGTTGAGAGCAAATCATACCAGAGGACTCCATGGACTCTATGATCAAGGCAAGGCACAGGAAAGGAGGTTCGATATGCTCTGTTAGTTTTTTTGTGAAATCTCTATTTGGGAATGTTAATAGGAATAGGTCTTTTTCAGCCCACTTTGTAATATACAGGGCTTAACATGTCTGGAAAACGGTGAATGTATTGTGAAGTACATGTATGTATTGCCCAATTTTGTCTTCTACAGGGCATGGTTAATCATGGCTTTACAGTTCACAGGGAGTTAGTAGTAGGTAGCTGGGATAATTTGGTTATCTTTCATGGCGGAAAGCTTAGAACGGACATTGAATCTTTACAAGCGATGTCATTGTAGATTTCTTCGTACAGTTAATTAATATAAATCTTATCACCCATCAAAAAAAAAAGAGGGACTGGCTAATGACCAGATATTGAGGGATTAATAGGGCTCTCATATTTACAGGTAAAAAGCATTGTTTAAGTGATTTGTGTTTGATAGGTAAGTTCAGTTTAATGCCCTCATATTCATTATATGTGCATTTCGCTCCCTTCCCGAACTCAATTTTTAACCTAATGATCTTCTGTTAACGAGTGAATTCAATTTAAATTCATCGAGGTTTTTCAAGGTCTCATCTTAATGCTCGTGAGCTTTTGACTTATAGGGCATAACACTCAATCAAAAAAGAAATCAGGTTCATGGTACTCTTCACTCGAAGTGAAACTCTTGAACCAAATGAAGTCGGATTATGTGTTACCGGACGTTCACTTCACAAAACATGCGAATTTACTAAAGCGGAGGGAATAATTGCAGTTTATAAAAGAATTGCAAACGTACCGAGAGGAAATCCAAGTGCGGGGGTACCTCCTCAGACGTACTCGCCACACACAACTTTTTGTTATGCATGGCTGGATCGTCTTCTGCCGCCATTTTGGCTTGGCCTAAACCCTCTGTCGATGGTTTTGAATGCTCGCCATGTGGAGAAACTGTAGTCGGAGGTTTGGATTTGAACTTTACGAGAGTGGATCGATAGATAGACGTTAAGGGGACACCCTAACACTAACAGTAAACTGACCTTAGTAATTCGGTTTTCTTTTTGTGCATGTTGATGATGAGCCCACCTAACTTCAAATGTTCTTCTTGCTGAATAGATCATATGAAGAGCTGGGAGATATAGTATCTACCAATTTGACCCTTTGAGAATCTATATGCATCACATTCTAAAATTAAGTGTTGTTCGGGTTCCACCATCCCAAAATTACAAAATGTGCAAACTCTCACTTCCCAAGGCTCTTTTGGCCTCTTCCATATTTTTGCCTCACATCTAAGTTGGTAGGAATTGGATCTAAGCTAAGTAATTAGAGTTTTAACTCTCCAAGAAATGTTGGCCTCTATGTATGTCTTTTGGAGTTGGTCACAAGTAGGATTGAACTCACTGATGTAATAAACATTTTTCCTTCCAAGCCCATTTCCCCAAATCTTCTTATAGAATTTCTCCATAACAAATACCTTTATTTCTTTATTGTTTGTGGGATTCATTTTTAAATGGATATTCTATTTGTTCATTCACTTGATGTTTTGTTGCATCCACGTCTTTTTACTTTTGCACAAAGTATCATCAAAGACCACATTAGGCCACCTACTTGCACACATTTTTCAAATCTTTTAAGATAACTAATGAGGCAAACCATAGCAAGAGCCTCAATAGGAGCAACTCCCACTTCACTAAGCATGATATCATATGAAACAATGCTTTTGGTTTTAAACTTGCTTGTGATCCAACGCTTATGAATCCTCTCAATTTGATTCCATTGTGAGGTTGAAATGTTGCTAGCCCATACTTTGTAGAATAGTTGAACAAATCAATATTTAGATTATAAAACTTGGATTTTTTAATATGAAAGAAATGCAGAATTTACCCAATTTTTAGGTTTTTGTGTATGTATTATAATTAATTTCATGTCCCTTAAGTAAAGAGTGTATTAATAGTGGTATGTTGTGATAGTTAAGTTGTTATTGTTATTAAGTTTTGAATTTCATTAAGGATGGAGTCTTGTAGTTTTATTAGTTTATAGGTTTGGGTCAAAGCATTTATCCCTCAAAGAAGTATAATCGGGTTTTAACTATTTTCCCCTTTATTTTCTTAGTATACACGGGTTAGAAGCTAATAGTCAAATTGTTTCGACTTTTGGATAGTTATGATGAGTGCAATATCATTTTGACTTTTGGGTAGTCATGATAAATTTATACAGATTTATTACATGCAAGGGTCAAAAAGTAGTCATTTTGATGTGACATCAAATATATGATATGTATTGTCTCACTAACCATCCACATGTGATGACCACAAAATTTGTACAATTGATCCAATGCTTATGCATAGATGACTTGTAATTGTGCACTATTGGTACCAATAAAGTTGCACAATGACAATAATTTGTAAGGTTTTTATCATTTACTAGGTATATAAGCAAGCAACTATTGTTGATGGTGGTTGGTCATTGGTCCACTACCATCTCCATGTGAATCAACAATGAAGTAGTGGCATTAGGTGTAATGGTTCAGAGTCTGGTAGGAGTGGTAGTGTAGTAGTTGGAATTGGCATTTTCCTGATGAAGGATCATATTGGTGTTTTTGGTGGAGCGACGGTGAGAAGTGGTGCTTCAATATATGTTTGGATGGAGGAGATGGTATTCCCAATTTTACCTATGAGCAAACAATGGGTTTGTTTAAGTAATTTGGGTGGCGAACTGTAATGGGTATGGTTTTTGTGGGGTAGTAAAAAAAATTCTCTGAATCTCTACGATGTATGGATTGTGGTTGGGTAGTGTTGCATTAGGCGGTTTAGAAGTGTTCCTTTTGGCTACAAGGTGGCTTTTTATCTATATGCACTTTCTCTTTTTCATCAATATAAAACATGAATTACCGATCAAAAAAGAATATCCACATTCATTTATATTTATAGAGTTGTAACAATGAATCGAAAGGCCAAATTATATTGAGATATCTATTACAAGTATCATGAACTCTATGAAAAGTGCTATTATTATTTGTGAGAAAATCAGAGCTTTTTATAAGATTTAGCTATAATATAGATAGAAGATATATGACTATACTCATAAAATAGATGACCCACAAGAGTCACCAACATAGCTCCTTGTGGAAAAATTCACTTTCAAAGCCCTTTCTTCCGCATATTTTTTGGATACATGAGTGAGTTGATTGTGTGTTATAAATAATATTTTTTTAATAATTTTTTTTAGAAAAAAATATTCTTCATGGTGTCTCGTTAATTTGATTTGGATACTAAAATTTCTAAGAGACAAAGTTGCATTTCTTACACCTCTACGTTCTAATTTTAGACCACTTTATATATGTTGTGAATAAATGATTATTTTTAGGATTAGAGAGATCGAAATAAAATTTACATAAAAATATAACCAATATTACAAAGGAATAAAATACACATAAGCAAAAGGAAGGCACAAATATTTAACGTTGTTCACCCAATCCCTAGGCCACATCCACAAAACAGCGAGTCCAATATTATTATCTAGTGATTTTAACCTGATTACAATCTACAATTGCTTACAACTCAATACTACTGCAATAAACTACTAAATCATCATACATTATAAAATCCCTAATCCTAAGCCATTGTATACAAGACTTATGACAGTTACAAAATTAGTGCTAGAATATGTTATCCAATAGAAAAATAACTCTCGACACCTTTTACAATTAAAGACATCAATTTTCGACAATCCATCATGTGTAGCAACAATTTCTGGAATAGATTGTGTTGGAGTTTTTGCATCAACATTTCAGATCACACTTTGTGATCCATCATCAGGACAAAAGAGAGCTAACGCTATGTTCTGACTCATCCTTCATCTCTCTTTTGTCCTGATGATGGATCACAGAGCGTGATCCAAAACCTTGACGCAAAAACTCCAACACAATCTCTTCTAGAAACTGTTGTTATACCTTTTACAATAGTAAATTCAGTTTTGGCCTTGGTGTGCTGCCCCCTCAACCCTGCCTTATATCGAGTATGGTAAACACCATGACATACATTAAACTACCTAGCTAAGCATAAGGTATCTTGGACATTTTATCCTCCTCTTCTTGTGTCTTTGGACATATCTCCTTTGTCAATTTCAAATGACTAGACAAAGGTGTGTTGACAACTTTGGCATTCTTCATCTAACAATGTTGCAACACCTTCTCAATATAATCAACCTAAAATAATTCCATTTTTCTATTTTTCCTATTTTTGCAAATCTTTATACCCAAGATTTGTTTTGCTTCCCCCAAATCCTTCATAAAAAATGAATGTGACAACTATTGTTTTAATCCCTTAATGTGATCCATGTTAGACCCATCTACAAGCATATCATCAACATATAAACATAAAATAATGTAGTTGTCATCATCCAACCTCTTAAAATAAATACAATGGTTTGAACAACATCGACTATATCTATGCTCATTCATAAAACTATCAAATTTAAGATGTCATAGCCGAGGTGCTTTCTTTAATCCATATAAACATTTCTTTAATCTGCACACTAAATTCTCCTTACATTTGAACTCAAATCCCTTTGGTTCTTCCATATATATTTCTTCATCCAAATTAGCTTAAAGAAAAGTTGTTTTAACATCAAATTATTCCAAATGTAAATCTTCAATAGTGAAAATACTTTAACCAGTGCAAATAAAAGTCATTTTAACAATTGGAGAAAGTATTCTTCAAATCAAGGCCCTTTTTCTTTGCAAATCCTTTTACCACTAACCTAGTTTTAAATCTTCTCTTACCTTCATTTGTTTCTGTTAGCCTATACACCCGTTTATTTTGTAAAGCCTTTTTACCTACATACAACTTACATAAACCTCAAGTCTATTTTTTTAGCAATGAGTCCCATTTCTTTTATCATTGTAGACTCTCACTAAATCTTTGTACCCACCTACACAACTTCATCATATCCTTTTGGTTCACCAACATCTGTTAATAAAATAGAGTACAAAGAGGGAGAAAATCATTCTAGAGGTCTACTTGACCTTGTTGACCATCTAACATTTATTGGAGTTTGTGGTATTTTTTATTGTTGTTGTTATTGTAGAACATGAGGAACTACTGGAACATCATCTTTGGAGTGTCATCCAATACTACATAATCATTTTTTTCCTTTTATGTTGCTACGACAAATCTTTGTGCAATACTTTCTTATTGAATATATAATCTCTTCTTCTTACAATTTTGTGGTTTCCAAAATCTCTAAGTCTTTAGCCAAATTCATCAATTCCATATCCAACAAATACTCATTTCTTTAATTTAGGTTCCAATTTCATTCTATTTTCAAAATCTATACGTGCAAATACTTCACAACCAAAGGTTTTGGGAAAAGAATAACTCACCTTCTTATCTACTCATGCTTCCTCTAGAATACCAAAACTCAAAGGAATAAAGAGACCTCTATTAATTAAATATAAAATAGTATTAACAACCTCTACTCACATGTTTAAGGGTAGCCCAACATAAAACCTCATACTCCTCGCACACTCTATTATCATCCTAATCATCCATTCAATCACTCCATTTTCTTATGGAGACATTAGAACAATTTTCTACCTACAAATATCATTAGAAGAATAATAATATTAAAACTCTTTGTTGCAATACTCACCACCATTATCAAATCTAAGACATGTTAGTCTTTTAGTAGTCTCATTCTCAACCAAGGTCTTCCATTTCTTAAAAGTTTTAAATACATCATATTTTTGTCTCAAGGAATAAATCCATACTTTGTTAATTGCATCATCAATGAACATAACATACTACAAGAAGCCACCAAGGGAAGATACCTGAGTTGATCCCCATAAATCTCTATGCACAATCTCTATTTTTTTCTTTTTTCCCCTTCTCACTCTTCACAAAACCCACTCTCTTTTATTTTCCATGCACACAATTTTCACATAAATATATTTTTGATACATTTCAAACCTAGTAAAACTTTTTTTGAGTGAAGTAATCTCGTACCTTTTTCACTCATGTGCCCAAGTCTATTGTGTCATAGTGTTGTTTCAAAATCTACAACAATTGTTTGATGTTTATCCTATTCAACTGCAACAATTGTTCCTGAACATTGATTTTTCTCTAAAATAATTAAAGTGGAAAAAATATTATAACCTATACAAAGATATAAGGTGCCTACTTTCACACATTTTTCTACTACCAAGGAACCTTTTGAAACCTTTCAATTTTTATTGTCAAAAGTAATTGTGCAATCCTCATCACCCAATTGCCCTACTGAAATTAAATTTAATCTCAGCCTTGAAACATGTTTTTGCCTCTTGTAGTAGCCAATGATTCTCATTCTACAACTTAATCTTAATTCTTCCCTTTCCAATAATCAGATAGGGTTTCTTATCTCCTAAATAAACTATCCCAAATTCTCTTTGGATATAATTAAGAAAATAACTTCTATGGGGTGTAGCATGAAATGAAGTCCCTAAATCTAAAACTCATGATTCATCAACATTCTTTAAGGAAAGAAGCAAAGCATCCTCTTTAAATTTATTGTTTACCACATTTGCCTCATTATTTCCTTCTTGTTTGTCTCCATTATTATTCTTTTGAGACCAACAATCGTTCTTCTTATGACCTAGTTTCCCATGGTTTCAACAATCTCTTGGTCCTCTTTGAGACCTCTTTCCCTTTGATTTCCCTCTTAATTTTCCATGATCTCCAGAATTACTTTCTCCCATTTGTTTTGACTTTTCTTTGTGCATTCAAGACACTTATTGATGTAGATCCACTTGACCTTTTCCAACGAGTTTCCTCACTCAAAATAACACCAATAGAATCATTACATTTTAGGGTATTAGAACTAGAAACAAAGTTACTAATAGTCATTATCAAGTCATTCTAGCTTTGAAGAAAAGAACATAGAATCAAGAAAGTCCTAATTTCTTCATCAAAATTGACATATATAGGAGATATCTTATTGGAAACTATATTAAACTCATTTAAATGATAAAAAAAAGACCCACATTCTACCATCTTCATGAGAAATACCTTATTCAAAGTGGAAATCTTTTCATACAACTTTGTTAAGGTTTCCATAAACTCTTCAGTCATCCCTGCTTTTGTATTATTAAATGCCATTGGTTTTGCTACGCATAAATAATCACTTCCAAGTATCTTTTTGTCTAAGACATCTCAGTCCTTATCTAACATATTTGCTTCTTTCTTGGATTTTCCTCCCAATGGCTGCCATAAATCCTTCTGATAAAGATAGTTCTCGATTTGCATTTTTTCATAGCTAAGATTTCTGATTGTTAAACTTCTCAACCTTCAAGTTACCGTCATCTATCATTTCTCCCACTTAATTGTGAGACTTTCCTATAGATGATAACTAAAATAACCTCACTCTAATAGCAATTCTTAGGATTAGAGAGACATAAATAACAATTACATGCAAATATAACCAATATCACAGTTGAATAAAACACACAAGCAAACATAAGAGACAAAGATGTGACATGGTTCACCCGATCCCTGGGATATGTCCACCAGATGATAAGTCTAATATTATTATCTAGTGATCTCAACTTGATTTCAATCTGCAATCCCTTAAAACACAATATTGTTGCAAGAAGCTACCAAATCATCATACATCATAAAATCTCTAATCCTAGGCCATTTTATACAAGACTTATGGTGGTTACAAAATTATGGTTAGAATATGTCATTCGGTAGAAAAGTAACTCTCGGTGCCTTTTACGAGAGTAAATTCATTTTTGGCCTATGGGGCATTTCCTCTCAACCCCACCTTGTATCACAACAGAGAGTGCACTTAGAGTGCTACCCCTAGAACCCACAAAGGGAGTTTCCCCTTGACTCCTATCAATGGGTTACTTCTGCCAAAACCCTCATAGAAGAAATCTAGGGGGAAACTGTGCCAAAGGAATTGGAAAAAATTAACCTCTAAGTTAATTAGATTCTACATAACAATAATTGTAATGTATAAAATGGTGATCAATTTGGTAGACCACCAAATTATATCTACATTCAGGAAAAGAAGGAGGCCCTAAAATGTAACCCCTGGGAAGAATCAAACCAAACTAGTACTACCTAAATCGATCTAAGCATACCAACAAGATCTAAGTCCTTTCAGGGATGCTAACTTTAAGGTCCCTTTTCACATTTGAAATGTGATGTTTTTTGTAAATGTGAAGAATGATATGCAAGTAAAGTAAGCAAACATACAATGTTAGATAGTAAAAATATTGATCTAGTGTACCAAAGAGGGAAATATGCTCACATTGAGGACTAGTAGCGGATGAAATTTTAAATCTCAAAAAAGACTTTCAAACAATACTAAAACCTAAAATAAAGTTAGATCTGGAATCCAAGAGGCTAAAGCTAAAAATTATAAAAATTTGAAGGTCTTAGCAATAGGTTGACTTCGTGGGTATAGGTTAGCATTGACCTATGAATAAGAGGATAAAAACTATAAATCTTTGATAAATTTGATAGGATCTACACCTTTGATTTCATAAAATATGAATCTAGAAATTTGTAAATCTAAACCTACACACAAGAAAAGAGGATTTTTTGGGGTAAGAGGCTTGCCTTGGTTAAGCCCTCATTTAGGAATGGACATGGAAATGAAATAAGTAAAGCATGCGAAAAAAGATAAATGCCAATATTCACCTTCATTGTCAAATTTTCATAAGTGGGTCCATATTTTCTATATCTATAAATATGTATGAATGCTTAAATGTATATGTAGAATGTAGGATGTTTTCACAAATGTATCATCAAATCATAGAGCATGGATGTGTGCATGCTCGATATGCTTTAATGGAGAGGAAGAAGAATGAAGATGGATGTAGGTATCCTCCCTTGATGACCTAATCATTTGTCTCCTATGAAGAAAGAAGCTAGATATATGGAAGGAAATACATGCTCGATGAATGGATACAATGCCTTAAATTAATGCTTGTTTGAATTCCTTGAATGCACAATCACTTGCTTGAGATGTCTTGTAATTGCTTGATATTGACTTGAGATATTATAGATGTGAAAATGAATTTCTAGCAATTTTGGGCTCCAAAAGAGGGCCAAATCAATTGAATGGGGAAAAATGAAATATCCCAAAATCTACCCCAAAATCCCTCAAAATCAAATACTTGAGTATAGGTCATACGTGTGGGACCTATACCAAGAGGGTTTAATTAAAGTGGGAACCTCAAGTATCTTAGACATATAAGTGATTTAGAGAGAAATAAAAAGTAAATATAGGAAAATAAAGCATAAATGCATTTATGTTCTAGGAGATTGCTAAAATGTGCCCAACAAATCCTTGACATTCCAAGTTATTTGGTACTAACTTCTTAAGATCTTGTAATAAAATAAAATTTAAATTATTTTAGATGCAAGATCAACTATTCAATTTTTATTACAATTTTTTATTGATTTACATTGTTCTATGTAACACCCCATTCAAGAAACCAAGATAAATAACTTAACATGATCCATTGTTTATTGGATTTTTTTTTAAAGTTTAAACAACACAAGATAACAATGTGAAAGTGATATATACATACACATTAATTACACATAAGCAAATACAAATACAATTTTCCATTCCTCAAGGGTTCCTTCACGTTATTTCAGAAGTTTATAATAATTAGTTTAAGTCTTTCATACATGTTTATGAATCATAAAGAAATAACAGATACATCATGTCATAAGAAAATGTATAAATACATATGACACAATACATCTAATGAATAACATCCACTACACATATTACAAGGCATGCAATAATAAATACAAGTACATCCAAATACAAGGTACATGTTAACATATGCACATCAACTGAATAAAAGTCTCCAAGATATGAGTAAGAATGATAAAGGGTGCAGTTGCACCGACGAGCATCCAACATTTGTTAATTTGAGGGGGACCCAAATGGTAAGAAGACACTACCTCCCGACTGCATGGTCACCTAATCAGGCTCCCACTCCAACTGTGCAGGATAGATAATGTATGATCCACATACAAACAATTGAATCATAAAATAATCATAGGCAAGGAATCTTAATAGCCAAATCTACCTCAAGGTACATAAACTACTGATAAAGAAAAGATAACCAAATTTGAAAAGACACTCATCCAAACCAACATCACATACCAAAATCAACAGCATATACCAAATACAATATAATATAAAATCAATATAAAGTCAATGAAAGGTATCCACCTTAAATCAAAGGCCACATGTCCAAGAACAATAATCAACAGATAACAACCGCCATCAATAAAAGTAAATCATCAACAATAAGTACACCACCAATAAATAGCTGACACTCATCAATAAAAGTTAATTGTCAACAATAAATGACATATAATCAATAAGTAACAACTCACAATAAATACACCATCAAAAGTAATATCCAACAAGTACACTACTAGATGCAATTATTAAAAAAAAACCATGAAGGAGACTCATGCTACATACTAGGGAGTGTTATCACATGGTCAAACTACTTGAGTTATCCTGAACTGGGCTCTCACTAGACCCTAGACCCCCAATGTGACACATGCAGAACTAGAATACCCTCTCATAAAGACGAGAAAAATTAGTCATACCTCTCACTAGCCATCATCCCATTCCCATCCTTAGCCTTTACAAGCACTCAAGGCATAAGCGAGGCAAAATCTCTAACTTATCTTTTTAATATGTGTCTAAATATTTTAATTACTATGTTATCACTTATTACACAACTTACAATGAGTTACCCTGGCAACCACTTTGGGCCTCGTCCCCCATTGCAAGCCACTTCCATAAACAAGCACCTAGACTACCTTCCCAAAAATCACAAACCACAATAGTGTCCCATACCACAAAAATAATATTGATCGAATTCAGTTCCTTAATAGGCAACCCAAAAATAACATTGGTTCTAAAAAACCAAGTTCTCATAAATGCTCATATTGGATCATAAAATACATCATGACATCTAGTCAAATAATTATTTAAAAGATCTCAAAAATGTCTTTGGTGCACATCCTAATTTGACCAACTAAACAACCTACAAAGAAAACAATCACGAAAATAAATATCACAAGACTATAAATAAAATATAAGAAAACACATAGTTTTCAGCCATATGATTTAACTTCATCAATTTCTCTTGTTTAGTTTGGGTCATAAGGATGTGTTTAGAAATAAAGTAAGAATATATATGTTAGTATAAATTTTTATGCTAATATACTTATTTAAATTAATAAGTATTTAAATGTCAAATCTCTTTGTGCATATAAAATATAATGCAATATTATCATGTTATTAATTTAAATAATCTTAAATTATAAATGATTTAATTAATAACATAAATGTATATTATTAGATTGAATACTAATATCAATTTCATTTCTAAAATATTAATTTGACTTTTATTTAAGTCCAATTTTAATTCACGATGCAACTAGAGACAACTCAAACTTGAAATTATATTTTTAATTAAATTATCTACAATTTCTCTCATAATATTAAATTATTCATAACTAAATCATTATATAGTGAACTTCACTATAACTTCTCTTAAAATATAACTAAATCAGAATTATATATTTTAATTTGTAACTCCATTTGTGTTAATAAATATATAATAAGCTATATCCCACTGACACTTTTAAAAGTAATTTATATTAGAAACTCACTTATAAGAAAATAAATAGTATTTAATTTTCAAAATAAATAAATAATTTTTTTAAATCTTATTTTTAATTTTCAAAATTAATAAAAAATCATAAAAAGGTTGTTTTTCTAAATAAATAAATCCAAAAATCACTTTTTTAAAATAAAAATTAATGAGCAATAAGTATTTCCACATGTCTTTGATTTCTCAAATCATGCAACCATAATATGCTTAGTTCTCTATTTTTAGTATATTTGTTTTCACATGCATGTATAAGTTTAGTTACAATATGAGTTCCTCTCAATTAATCTTTTGTTTTCCCAATAAATTTTACAATTAAACTATTTTAGATGTAAGAAGAATATTTATCGTCATTTATAAAATTCATGATAAACACATGGCTCTAATGACAAATTTAAAGTTGAATCCTTAGTTGTTCAATTTGTTATTTTCTTCCAATTTTCTATAATTGACTTTTCCTTATATTAGAATGATTTTAAACAAATACAGTCATAATAATTTTCTAGACTTTTCTACAAGTTTTTTTACTCAAATTTTCTTGATCAATAAGTTTTCCTTTTCAAAATTTACACCATAATTCTTTATCCAAAAATCAATACAATAAAGTAATAAGCATTATGCAAGCACTTAGGAAGACACAAAGTAGACAAATCTTTCAATAAACTCTACAATGAGTTTTCAAACCCTACCTCAAAATAATAGCTAAAATCTGAGACAATCTATGAACGCATACAAATCAAAATCCTCTAAAACTTTCACCAATTCTTTTGCTCTAATTCCAAATGTTGTTCCCCAAAACCTGTATGTGTAGAAATGAGCTTGAATCTCTTAATAAAGAGTTCAACTCTACCTAGTGTTTTTGGTTTTCAAACATGTAAAGGCATCTCAATTAAAATAAACTTTTATTATTTAATCCTTTCATGCACACTTAAAGAAAATTTTAATTAAAATATTCTTTTATTTTATTTTCCCCCACTTTATTAATCAATTCAAGCAATATTCAAAGTGTACTTTATTATTTAAATTAATAATAATAATAAAAGTTGCTAATAAAACTAAATTATGCTTATGTCTGCTCTGAAAATGGTGAGAATTATAGAAGTAGTGAATCAAATGAATAAAATAGCACTTCCAAACTCAAAAACCATGCTTTTTCCAGACAACATTGTAATCAACAATCAGTGGCGAATAAATTATGCCCTAACAAGGGATCAACTTTTACCCAACCATCATTTAAGCAACAAGATGAAAGACTAAAAGGAAAACAAGTGATCCCTTGTATTCCGATTAGCAGAAGATTTGCAAATTTAAACAAAGATTATTCAAAGCCAAACACCTTCAGTGCCTTGGTTAAACAACATGAAGCTAGGGATAGGAAGATCATAAAGCTGAATAAAGATCCATGTAAAAGTAACAATGGGTGGCAAATTGTAATATCAAACATGAATCATAGGAGAAACACATCATAACAATTCCAAAAAAAGAGGTCAATGATAGAAGAAAACAAAAATAACCAGAAACGGTCCACCCAAAATATCAAATCAATAGGGGAAGAAAGGTAAATGGCAAAATTGATAACAATTCCAACAAGAACAAACAAAGATTGTAAGCAACCAATATATAAACTTGCTATAGTTTTCATAGCTAACTACATACCGTTCAAGCAGAAACAACAACAAGTAGGCTCAGAAAAAGTACTTAGGGTTCCTGAGCAAAATTGAAAAGTCTATATACCACCACATAAAAGGGAGAATGGTATTTCAAATAATACAAAGCTGCCAACACATATAAAATTATCTAAAATCAAAGGCATGATGATAACCCTGCCATCACACAAGGTAAGGAAAACTAGCATATATTAATCATTAGTGATAGGTACACAGAAGAAAAGTGGAAAGAATATTTAGAGCTAGGAGTATATGTTAACTGGAGTGGACCAAATAAGCATTTATCAAAATTTTCAAAGAAATTAGAGAAGATTTACAAACAACAGGTAAGTATTAACACTTCCTCAAAATCATCAATTTATCTACATTGCAAAAAGCAAAGAAATTAGAAACAAAATACTTTCGATATCAAATTGTTATTATAAAGGGCATGTAATTAAATTTCAAACTTGGATGCCTAACTAGAATGAGGAAAAAGAGCATCTAATACCAACTTGGTATGAATGTAGTAATCTTTCAGTAGAAATTAAACATTTATATACATTAATCATAATAGTCAAGTCAATTGGTAAACTTATAGGTATAGACTCAAAGTATGACAAAACCAGTAATGCTAAATTTCTAATAGATGAGGACACTAATCAAAACACAATGAAGAATTTTTTTCAATAACAAATAGATCCATTTATGAGATTGAATTTGAGAAATATGAAGGGGAAATTAAAGGCATTATTAAATCAAATCTAGAGGTTGATCATAATATTTTAAATGTAGAGGAATCCTTTAGAAGTATCAGAATAAAGGAGATGAAGGAACAGAAGATTAAGATAATTAGTAAGGACAAAAATAAGGAGGTATAAAAATTAGAAGAAAGAAAGAATATAGAATAGAGCACATAAATAGTAAGTACACCTATAGTAAAAAAGAGTAAAGAACAAAGACAATAGGAATGTTCAAAAGTACCAGAATAGAGAATCAAAAGTATATACAAGGAAATGACAATAGTAGCAACATTGAAAGAATACAAAATTTGTTGCAAGGAGAATGATAACTTGAAAGAAGCATTAAAGAGTGGTATAAAATGACACATGAGATTAAACTACTACAAGCGAACATTGAAGATCAGACTATGTTAGGAGAACAATTTCATCAGGAACACGATTTAAGAGAACAACTTACAGATCAAAGAAAAGAGAAGGAGAATAACAACACAAAGGTAGAAATTGGAGTCAATATGGACAATAGTTTGGCAAACATATCAAATATAAAATATTTTGAGGAAAACAATAATCAGATACTTTGGGATGGCAAATGTATGATGAATAATGAGAATATGAATCAATAAGTAAACTTGGCAATTGAAAACATAGTAGAAGAAATTTTAAAGCCAATAGAATGTATAGAAGACCAGGAAGAAGAATATATAATTCCAGCAGCAGATTCAGATTAATGGAGCAATATAACAATAAAAAATAAATCAAAGAAGAAAAGTTCCAAATTTTGGAAAACACCAATAGATAGAAAATATATATTTGGAATTAAATCTACAAAGGAGAAAGATAAAATAGAGGAATACATGATCCCTCTAGAAGTAGAAGCTTTCGTAAAGGAATCTGAAGTGTGCAATCAGGTAGATACTACCACTTAGACTGAACAAATTGATGTCTCACAGAATTGGGAGGAATTCGAGGTACTAAAAGAGACTCCAAAAATATAAGAAAAGGAAAAATTAGAAAAGGATACAGATACAGATGAAGAAGAAAATGAAATAAGAGAACAAATAATAAAAGATTTAATAGACGAGGAAGAAGATAAGGAAGGAACTAAAAAAGAAAACAATAACTAAATAAGTATAGATAATTTGGGTATTTCAATCAATCAAGGAGGGATTTAGAACCACAAAATGTGGCAAATCAAAATTGAAAAGAGGAAGAAAATCACTAAAGGAATTAAGAGAAGTAGATGACCAAGCCAAGGAACAAAAAAAAAATTTGAGGTCTTTAAAATAGAGAAGGGGAAGAGTCTTCCCAAAGAGCAATGAGGATCATAACATGGAATGCTAGGGGCATGCATGCAACTAGTAAACAAAGAATATTAAAACATAACCTAACACTTTTCAAGTCAAATATAATTATGATACAAGAAACTAAGCTTAACAAAGAAGGAGAGAAATTAAGAAAAAGACTAGGCAAATGGAATGTACAAATGAAGGAATCAGTCGGAGCATTAGGAGGAATGGGAATCATTTGGAATACCATAACAACTAACATCAAAATTATAGTATCAAATAATAACTAGATGGAGAGTGTTGTTTCAAGTAATAAGCATAATCTTCAATTCATTCTCATTAATGTTTATGGTCCAATACAAACTCCAAATAAACAAAAAGTTTGGGATGATATATTTGCCTTTATGGAGTTAGATCCTAAGACAAACATGATCATATGAGGAGACTTCAATGCCATTCTTGACCTCAAAGAAAAATTCAGAGGTTCTCAAATTTTAACAAGAGCTGCAACAGAATTCAGAGAATGGGTCAAAGTTAATAAATTGGTAGAAATACCAACCAGCAACTGAGTATTCACATGGAATAACAGAAGAAAAAACTTCAGTTATATTGCAGAAAAATTGGACAGATTCTTTTTCAAAGGAGAATTAGCAAAATTAGATCTCTCAATCACAACTTCCATACAACCTATAGCAAGATCAGATCATTATCCAATCAAAATTGAATTAACAGAACCAAAAAACCTAATAGGAATCCTTTCAAATGTGAAAAGATGTGGTTCTTAGATAAAACATTCATGGACAACCTTGAACAATGGTGGGATGAAGGCAAGTTTATAGGATCAAAGGTGTATTGATTTGTATCAAAACTTAAAATGCTCAAATAAAACATACAAAAATGGAACAAATCACATTTCAATAATATATTCCAAGACAAACTGAATAACGAAGAAGATCTTAAAAAACTAAATTATGAAATTATCAAAAATGGTATGGATAATGAAAAAATTATTAAAGAAAGAGAAGTATTAATCAAATAAGAGGACATTCTAGCAAAAGAAGAAGTCTTCTAGAGACAAAATTTGAGGGAAAAATGGTTAGTAGAAGGAGATAGAAATAGAAAATTCTTCAAAGCTCTTAAAACTGTTACTCAAATTAAAGATAGTAATGGTAGTATTATTGATAATCCAACAGAAATAACTTAAACCTTTGTCACATACTATGAGAATCTATTAAACAACTATGACTCATCTAATTTAACCAAGCAAGAAATCATATTAAATAATATACCTAAAGTTATCATAGAATGTGACAATTTGGAACTCAACAAACCCTTTACAAAGGAAGAAATCAAATTAGCCCTTTTTAACCTTAGCCCAGATAAATCTCTGAAAACCTGATGGTTTCCAAGCTTTTTTCTTTCAAAAATGTTGGGAAATCTTAGGGGAAGAATTATGGAAAGCAATAGAGGCAGCTAGAAACGGGGGATCAATTTTAACTGAAATTAATCATACTTTTCTAGCATTAATACCAAAAAAAGCTACAGTTGTGTTACCTTCAGACTTTCGTCCCATAACATTATGCAATACAATATATAAAATTTATTCCAAAGCAATAAGAAATAGGATTAAAACTTTGCTTCCAAGAATTATCTCAAAAGAACAAACTGGGTTTGTACCAAGTAGATCAATACTTGATGAAAAATCCATCATTCAGGAAACTATACACTCAATAGTTAAAAACAAAGAAGCATGTATGTTCATGAAGTTAGATATACAAAAAGCTTATGCTGTAGTAGATTGGAGGTTTATATGTAAATGCCTATAAAATTTTGAATTTTCCAAACAATAGATAAATGTAATTTTTAATTGCATATCTACTGTAAAAATCTCTCTACTTATTAATGGTACTCCTAAAGGTTTCTTCAATATCTCAAGGGTATCCGACAAGGAGACCCCTTGTCACCTTTCCTTTTCATAATTATGGTAGAAGCATTTAGTAGAGTTATTCAAAAGGGACAAGGTGTAAGATAAATTAAAGGCATTATTGTTACTGAGAATGTTCCAAATACTACCCATCGGCAATTTGCTGATGATACCATTCTTCTGGGAATCACTACTAAGGAAGAAACCAAAGCTTTTCAACAAATTATATTGGGTTATTCAGTAGCGTCTAGACAAAAGGTGAATGCAGAAAAATTAGAAAATTTCTTTTTAAACACCCCAAGGAACATGAAGGAATATATATGTAGTTAGATGGGATACAAAGAGTAACTTTCCATGTAAATACCTAGGGATATGCTTAGAAAAAAGAGTGAGGAATAAAAAATGATGGGACAATATCTTAGAAAGAGTAGAAAAATAGACTAAATCATGGAAAGGAAAATAGTTGACTAAAGCAGGGAGAGTAACAAAATTTAAATCCGTTCTGTTAGCTATTCGCACTATTGGTGCAAATAAGTATTTACTATTTACACTTAAGTTTACTTAGGTTAATGCATTATTTAATTATTTTGCATTACTTTATTATTTATTTAGGTGAGACATTTAGGAGTTTGTGTACTTTCATAGAAGTACACAACTCTAATTATGCACATGGTATCTACAACACTAGAGTTTGCATCATTGACTGAGTTGCCATGTTGACAACATAATTATTCGCACTCCTAATTTAGCACATGCTGTCTACACCACTGATATGTGTGCTACACTATTGTAGGCTTATCCTCACATCATCGCACTTAATTCCATGCTTAATGGAGGATAACCCATATCTGGTGGACATGTGTCTCGTTGTATGACTTATCATGATGCTAACTTCTATGCATTATAGAAGCTCTCTAGAGGCCTTTATGTATAGGCACTCCTAGTGTACTCTCGATATGACATAATGGCATATTGAATGAATATATCATCATTTTGATCATACTCTCTCTATTGGTCTACTGTTTTGCTTGTGTTTGAGTTCTTAGTTCTTGGGTGAATTTTGGCCTAAGCCAAATTTTTACATGGTATCAGAGCTGAGGGAGATTCTCTACGTATAGTTGTTTGAGATTGTTCATGCTTCAGCACCTCAACTCAAATCTAGAGAATTTGCAAAAATTGGGAGCATCTAGAGCTAGATCTGATAGCACCATTACGTTCAGAGCGTCGATTTAGTGAAGATCGACTATAAATTTTCCTATGCTGGGTGAAAGTTGATCGTGAGGCAATTTTTTTTGCAAATTAAAACTCGGAAGCCTTGATTTGCAGTTCGGGTATGATCATTTTATTGATTTGATTATTTAATTTTTGGATCTGAATTTAATTTTATCTCTATATTTTTTGGATTTTATTTTCAAAAGTTTTTGCCCAGTTGGGCATTCAGGCAGAGAAATTTCTTTTGCAGAACTGGGCTGTCAAATCCCAACTCTATAATTTCGGAGGATTATTTATTATTAATTCGCAAGGAATATTTCATATTAATTTGTGGGCACCTTTGTATAGTTTAGGTCGTACAACACAAAAAATTGACTACGGCCCTTACATATGTTCTGGCAGATATAATTTTTCAGGCGTCTGCAAATTCGATTGCAGCACTAATTTCGACCAGCAGCCCATAACGACGCCCACCCACGGTGGCCTTTTGCTTTTTTTTGTGCGAGCTTTATGTTTTAAACAGTGCATAAGTTGTTGTCCCCATGAATGTGGGATATAACAAAATAAAATCTGGCACAAGCTACCTAAAAAAACTAAGATACTTGGTGACAGTTAAAACTTTGACCATCGCAAATTGGATCTAACGTCATCCTTCATGTTTTGGCCACCTATAGTTAATTTTGGCTCGAACTCATAGTTTTTGGGCATGTGATATTACATTTTGGCATTCACAATTTATCCCACACCTCCACTCTCCAGTCATCACAATAAATATCCAAGCAATGTATTTGCTTCTCCATGCAGGCAGTGACGTCATCCGAAATAGTTAGCCGAACCCAGTCAGTGCTAAGTCAACACCCAGTCATATGCTTATGTGGCTCCTAATCAACGTTCGTTTAGCCACACTAGTCTGTACTAGACATGTGGCAGGCTGTACATTTTCGTACAGTATTGATGTCACATTGATGTCATCAACGAGACCCATTTTCGTTGACGTCATCAGTTTCATGAGCCTAAATTTGACGGTCATTAGACTGCCATTCCTAGCCAAAATACAACTACTATGATGACCGTATGACCATCAAATTTAACCTCATCTTTTGCTGATGCAACCCCTCTCCAAATTGATTTTGGATTTTGCAATCCAACTTTGGGAGGCCATATCTCAGTCATCCGAACTCCAAATTAGGTGCAATTTTTTTTAAATTAGGTAGAATTTCCTAAACTTTTTAATGGTGCAACTCTTTTCTAGTTTTGGCACATGGATTGTTCAAAAATTGCATTTTTTGGTGATTGTACCTACATAATCCTACATTTTGCAACTTCAAGCGCTCTGTATGGGCACATCTGTAGTCGAAAATAGGTTCCAATTTTTTTTGAAAGTGCGCTATTTTTTATCTACTTTCTAGATCTGTAGTCAAATTGTAGGGTTGTGTGGACAAAAGTGTCACTTTCAGCAATAGGGCATTTCTTTGCTTTGTATTGCTTCAGAATTGTAGCACATTGTAAAGTTCCAGACTTGTAATTCATTTAGAGGTTGTGACAAGAAAAATCAAAAGTCCACGAAGGCCAAAATTGGCAAGTGGCCCATTGTAATCGCACTACTGATAAAGTGCCAAAAGTATATTTTTTGGGGGGGTTTCTTGATTTAGTGAAAAGGGGGGGTGTTCTTGGTGTTGTTTTCTCTCTTTTCTACAATTTTCTTTCATTTTCTGCATTATGGGCAACTTTAAGTTTCCAAAGTTAACTCCTCATAACTATGCTACATGGTCCATCAAAATGTGGTATCACTTAATGCATAATGGAGTTTCTCAATATGTAGATGGTACTCTTCCTAAACCAGTAGGTGATAATGTATCAGGAAGTGATACTTTAGCTTGGGTAGCAATGGATAGGAAAGCCCTAGGTGATATATATTTGGGGGTTGATGATAAGATCATGTATCAAATTAAGAAGTATTCTACATCCAAGGAAGCTTGGGATGCCCTCGAAAACCTATATGGTAAAGTGTCTGAAGAAGATGTTTTCAAAATTGAAGATGAGTTTGTCTCCTTAGATCCTAAGTCATTTGATTCAATATAGGATTTCATCATCAAGGTGAAGGAACTAAGGACAAAGCTTACTAATAGTGGGAGTTTGAAATGTCCCTTTTCTGATTTTGTATGATATTTCATGCCTCTAATCAGATTTTCAAGATCAAACAACTAATATCACAAAGATCCACCAAATTTCTCAAGAAACCCCAAATCGGGTATGCCAGAAATAGTGCCAAAAGCTTCACAACTTCAAAAATTATTAATAAATCTGAAAATGGATTTTTTTACAAAAATTTCAGCAGCATAACAGCCTACAAAATGAAATTTTTAGATCTGTATAGCCTTTACACAATAGTTCGCAAATGTAGGAAAAAAACTATGCTCATCGGGCTCCCTAAATTAACACAGGAATGCCCGGAAACACCACAAAAACACTAACAATCTATCTCCGAAGTTTAATCACGTCCCAATACATATATTCAGCTCTATGTTAACATCTTAAAGTCTGAAATACAGCAGCAACCCAAACTGATATGAAATACTCAACTGAAAACACCAAACTCATACAAAAACACACCCGAAAACCCACAAATCTGCACTGTACAGCACAAAGGCAAACTCTGTATGAGCATGCACATGGAATGGCTTCAAACTCCCATCCTTAGCCTTCGTGGAAACCTACAAACTCCCGTTCTTGGGTCTCCCTGGAAACTTGCAAACTCCCGTTCTTGGGTCTCTTTCTCCACAGGTTTGGCAGCCTCTGAAGAATAACAAAGAATGAGCAAAAATCAAGTTCTAGAATGAGCCCAAAATGCCTCCAAACTCCTTAAAAGAGGGCATAACCATAACTCACGTCCAAGAGGAGTTAATAAAACATATTTTAATAATAATTTTCATTTATTAGTCCATTAGCTTCCAAAGATTATCCCCTTTTTCCGAAACTTCACCTTTTTGGGCCTGCCTGCTTAGAAAAGATTATTATTTGAAAAGGGGACATGACAAGTCCTCCCCTCCCAAATATTGCTTGTCCTCAAGCAATGGCTGAACAATAAACCAATCAATCCACCTGGATCCCAAATGTAGTCATGAACTATACAACTATCAATTAACAAAGGCTCCTGCAATATAACCAAGAGGAATCCATAACCAAACTAAAAATTATAGCTCAACCAAACTCCAAAATCACCACTACCACAGTCAAAAACCCATGAGACACAAACTCTTAGAACATCAGAACCCAAGTAAACTGGACAAATCAAACTTTCAACATAGTAAATACCATCAACAAATCCCACTGGCCTATATGTAATGTACAATCCAACTCTGCAACAATGGTGAACGCTCCCGAATGAAACTGTACCAAGTATGGAGAATCCACACACTGTACAACTCCTGCAGTCAACACAACTCTGCAGATCACCGGCCACTATCTCATAACCATAACTCCCATTCACCCCTGATGGTGAAAAGTCGTCACTAGATAAATAGCAAGAAATGGAACCCAAACCAAGTTTGTCTGCCATCAACTCCTTAGCACAAGGATCAAATGCTAACTGATGTACATACTTTGCAATCTAATGTTGATAAAAAAAACCAACCTCAGTCAACAGCTCACCATGAACAAGTGATACAACCCACTGTGACTGATCACCAACTAAGTCAGGAGATGTCATAGCCAAAGGAGTAGAATCAATAACAACACCCACTGAAGCATCACTCCAAAACTCCTGCTCTAAGTCATGTATTATCAAGCTGTCAACTGCAGGACCTATCGCCATGTCGTACCCATCACAACTCTCATCCCAAGGCATCAAACTATCCCATAACTGATGACAAGCACTAGGAACCAAAGTACATCTATGTATCATCATCTCATCAACATGGGCATCAAAGGAGAATTGATGAGCATACCTCACAATGTAATGTCGATAGAATGCGCCAATCTCAGTTAGTGGCTCAAACTGCAATCCAGATGTAACTAACTGCAATTGATCACTAACCAAGTTGGAACTCACTACTACCTCTGAAGACATTGCCAAGGGAGTAGTATTACTAGCAGTAACCATGCCAACTGTCAGCTCACCAATATCGCACATGGTCTTTGATACATCATCTCTAGTCTTCGTGCCATTAGTACAAGAGGTCACCACCATGTCAGGCATACCACAACAATCTGTTGCAGCACCCAACTCAACTAAACCTGACTCTAGTGGGGACAAACCCGATATGCAAATGTTAGTATCAAGGATGGATGCATCCCCATCTCCACTGTCTTTGACAATCTCAACCATGGACATTGTCGGATCACCAGACACCATAGCTTGTGACTGTATAGAATCTAGTAAAGATTGTAGTTGCTCTAACTCCATGGTCACCTTAGCCAAATGAAACTGTGACTCCTTGAAAGCCGACTATGTACTCTCAAGAATCTCAAAAGTCACCTCAAGCTGCTGAGTAAGCTCACTCACCTCATCTTCCTTGGCCAACAATGCATCGTATGTTGTACTGCCCCACTCCATAAGATAATCTCTATCGGCTACCAAGTGCATATAATCTTGTCTTAGAATCTGGATAGCCTCCCATAAAGAGTGGAACTCTGTCAAGGAAAGATAACTGCCTCCCTACTCATCACAGTAGGAGAACCCCATCCATAAACTGCTAACAATTGATGAGCAACATCAAAATGTTGGCAAGCGATAGCAATGTCTCGCTCACTAACTCTCAACTGATTAGACACATGATGGCACTGGCTTAACTGTCTCCTACAAACCTCCTCTGATGCACTGTCTAAAGGAGTATCCTCAAAGTTACTAGTCTCTAGAGTATTACCATCCATATCCTATAAATCAACTCTAAAGCTCATATCAACATACAGAGTATCAAAAACATTAGCACTGCTGTCCAACTCCTCTGTACCCAAGGAAACTAAGTCTTCAAAATTGCCCACTACATCCTCCTGGATGTCATCAATGCCAATATGATCTTGGGACTCATCTGTACACACTGCTAAATATGAAATATCATCAATGCATTCCAGCAAGTATGGTCAACTGGATATATGAACAAAGCCCAACACTGGTGTATAAAAACTAATACCAACATCGGATAAGCTCCTGGCACAAGAAAAGACAACACTGTGCAATCTGCTAATCAAATCCATGATAGCACCCAAACAATCACTGCTACCAAAAAGTGTTAAAGATTTCTAGTCAACTGAATCCCAAATGCCAATATAACAATCTCGAGTCCATATCCATAAACTATAATCAGCTAGTAACTCAAGCAAAATCCTCACCTGAGTAATATGACCAATACCAACTAATTCCACATACCTGTTTGACATTATCCCTATATCCTGGATGTCTATGCAAGATGAACTCACAACATTATCAATGTCCACATATTATCTACCATTTGCAGAAAGTTGAGTATTAGGAGTGCAAGATGAAACTAAACTCAATTCTATGCCATGCTTATCCCCATGTCTCTCCCAGTCTTGTAATGCCAATGGAGTATTCACCAAAGAAGCTCGAGTGTCCTCAAGCTCATGAGAAAGCCTGTCAACTTCCTCCTCCTTCCTCCTCAAGGCATCTGAATAGTCTCCGACAAGGCTAAGAAGATGGTCACGATCTGATAGAAGATGTAAATAACTCAACTTCATCGTTCCCATTCCTTCCCTAATCACTTGTAAGTCAACACAAGGAGACTTTGCCTGAACTCCCTTATGTCTACCCTGTAACCGAATCATCTGAATGTGATCCTCTATCATATCCCGCATACTGTCATGATGAGATAATGAAGTCACAATACTATCTTTGTTCACCTTCAGCTGGCTGGAAAAATCATGTGGAGTACTACCTACCTCAACCTCATGTGATGAAGCATCTAACTGTGCCTGGTACTCTTTCTCAGCAAAGTCATGAATGCTCAATGTTTGCTCATCTCTACCAGGTATCTCACCATCATGCACAACAACATCCTCATAATCATCATCTAAACCCACTACCTCCTGTGGTAGAGTAGAATCTGAGACCTTTGCCTGGCTATAAGCTTGTTTCTCAAAATCCTCATGCAAGTTCTTGGTAATTGTGTCATCTGCCCTGTGAGAAAATCTGCCAAATAGAAATCCAGTCAACTTATCCACCTTAGCTGGGTCAGACAACATGTCATTCATTATACGGTGCTGCTCAACCAACTATTCAGACATGTCATGGCTTACTTTCTTAAGTCTATCTCAAATGTCTAAATAACCATCCTTTCTACTGTTCTGACTCTAGATATCAATTGTCCAAGATCGTGTCCTCTGAGACTCTGTACTATACCTGTCCATTCTGGATAAAGTAGAGTGTAACCCCAATAGGTTATAACTTCTTCAAACACCAAGAACTAACATGCAATTGATTATAAGTAGCATGCAACCATAGATTTTGACATGCAGCTGATTAGAAGCAACATGCAACCACCAAATTCACCAAGAACTGACATGCAAATGATTAGAAGTAGCATGCAACCATAGATTTTGACATGAAAATAATTAGAAGCAACATGCAACCAAAAATAATGACATGCAAGATCTGGTAATTGTCAAAACCGACATGCAAGATCTGGGTAGTTGTCAAAACTGACATTCAAGATCTGGGTAGTTGTCAAAACTGACATACAAACTTCTACAAACCCTCAGGCTAGCAAGATCATGGCTCTGATACCACTGAAATGTCCCTTTTCTGATTTTGTATGATATTTCACACCTCTAATCAGATTTTCAAGATCAAACAACTAATATCACAAAGATCCACCAAATTTCTCAAGAAACCCCAAATCGGGTATGCCAGAAATAGTGCCAAAAGCTTCACAACTTCACAAATTATTAATAAATCTAAAAATGGAAATTTTTACAGAAATTTCAGCAGCATAACAGCCTAAAAAATGACATTTCTAGATCTGTATAGCCTTTACACAACAGTTCGCAAATGTAAGACAAAAACTATGCTCATCGAGCTCCCAAAATTAACACAAAAATGCCTGAAAACACCACAAAAACACTAACAATCTATCTCAAAAGTTTAATCACATCCAAATACATATATTCAGCTCTATTTTAATATCTTAAAGTCTGAAATACAGCAGAAACCCAAACTGATATGAAATACTCAACTAAAAACACCAAACTCATACAAAAACACACCCGAAAACCCACAAATCTGCACTGTTCAGCACAAAGGCAAACTCTGTATGAGCATGCACATGGAATGGCTTCAAAATCCCATCCTTAGCCTTCCTAGAAACCTACAAAATCCTATTCTTGGGTCTCCCTAGAAACTTGCAAACTCCCGTTCTTGGGTCTCCTTCTCCACAGGTTTGGCAGCCTCTGAAGAATAACAAAGAATGAGCAAAAATCAAGTTCTGGAATGAGCCCAAAATGCCTCCAAACTCCTTAAAAGAGGGCATAACCCTAACTCACGTCCAAGAAGGGTTAATAAAACATATTTTAATAATAATTTTCATTTATTAGTCCATTAGCTTCCAAAGATTATCCCCTTTTTCTGAAACTTCACCTTTTTGGGCCTGCCTGCCTAGAAAAGATTATTATTTGAAAAGGGGACATGATAGAGTTCTATCAAAGATGATAGATTGATCTATCTAATACATAACAAGCTGTCATTAGAGTATTCCACATTTGTCTCTTCTTTTAACACCTCTAAGACTACCTTAGGGTTTGCCTATAAGAAAGTCACTTTTGATGAATATACTGATCTATTGGATACTAAAGAAAATAAATTGAAATCAACGAGGATTCTCAAATCACCTCAGTCTAAAGCATTGGTGGCCAACAATGAAGGTTCTCAAAATTCAATTGGACAATCTTCAAATAAAGGAAAAGGTAAGAAGAAGTGGAAGAACAAATCAGAGGATGCATAAAAGACAACACCACAATCCAATCAACAAGACAAGTCCTCAAATTCCAACAAGAAGGGGGACAACAATAAGGAGAAGAAGAAGTGTGCTTATTGCAAGAAATTGGGTCATGAAGAACATGAGTGTTATCTTAAAAAGATTGATGATTTGACCAACATCATGAAGAAACATAATGTTCAATTGCCTAATGCTTATAAGGATAAAGGGTCTTCTTCAGATTCAAAGGACAAAGGGTAAGCACTCATGGCTAATTCAAAATCTTCAAAGGAATGGATATTTGACTCAGGTGCCTCATATCACATGGGTTCTTCAAAGGAGGATTTTTCTTCAATGAAGCAATCAAAGGTACTGCACATCTTCATGGGAGATGATAGCAAAATTAAAGTTGAAGGAAAAGGAAATGTGGAAATGGAAAATGCGGAGTTTCAAGATGTTCTCTATGTTCCAAACCTAAGTTTAAATCTCCTATCAATCTACCAAATCACTCATCTCGAAGATGGACATAGAGTTGAGTTCCTTCTAGGTTCAGTAAAGATGCATAGTCTAAAAGATGACTCATTGGTTGTAGTGGGGAAAGTGAATCATAACAAAAGGTTGTACTATTTCTCCCATTTTGTACCCAAGTCTCCTTCAAAGGCCTTGTTATCTCAATCAAATTCAAACATGCAATTATGGCATGAGTAGTATGGTCATCTTGATTTCTGCTACCTTTAGCAACTTTGTACAAATAGAATGGTCAAAGTTCTACCCCAAATCAACTTTTCCAAAGGTGAATGCTCAATAGATTCAGTGGATATGCATCCAGAGGGGAAGTTACAAAAAGGGAAGTCTTCAAGAGCACCAAGTGTTCTATAGATGGTTCACATGGTATTAGTAGGTCCTTTTGCATTCAGCCAGGGTTGCTACATACTGACCTTCGTTGATGACTTTTCAAGATACACTTGGGTCTACTTTCTTCATAACAAGAATGAAGTGTTGGACAAATTTCTAGCCTTCAAGACTCATGTAGAATAGAAATCTAGGAAAGCCATCAAAGTTCTCTAAATGGACAATGGAAGCATGTGTGAATAGAAGACTTACAGACTTTTGCAGACATGAGGGAATTGATCTTTAAAATCTGCAAGCATTCAGTTCGCATAAGATAGATGTTGCAGCATTGAGGATCTAAACTCTTAAGTCTATGGTAAGTTGCATGATACAAGCCAAGTCTCTAGATCCATCATTAGAAGTTGAAGCAATCAGCAGTGCCACTCACATTCTTAATCAATCTCCTCATCTAGCCTTAGATGGAAAAACTCCTTTTGAGGCATGGTGCGGCAAAAAACCTATTGTGACACACTTCAGAGTCTTCGGTTGTCCAGCATGGGCAAACATATCTTCTAGGGGATGCAAGGAATAGTTACCTCGGCCTTGTACTTTTATTGGTTATGAAGACAGTGTGAAGGCATATAGACTTCTAGATCTAGAGACACGTTAGATTTTTGTGGAGAAGGATGCACACTTTGAGGAAAGTTCACCAAGATTGTCCTCTAATCCTCTTTGCACATCATACAATGTGGAAATTTATAGTGACACAAGTGATAGTGCTTCAATAGCTTCAGACACATGGGGTTCTATCGACAGTTGCATCGAGAGGTCACTACATCAGTTCAGTCCACATGTATACATAGCCACAATGATAGGTCCAACATAATAGGGTACATCCAGTCTTCTAGGTCCAACTTCAATGACAGATTAGGGGATGGTATTGATGATCTACCTCTTCTTCTTGATGCAACAACACCTTCTTCAGTTGTCCTGAGGACTCCATTCAACTCTCTTGTTCATTCTCTACGTGATCGATCATTACAGGTTGAAGTGATTGTGGATACTTATGATCAGCAATTGCAAAAGGGTTCTTCATCAGTTGTAGAGATAGATAGTTCTTTAAGATAGTTTCTTTAGCCAATTGAGTAAGTTTCAGAGACATCACTTATTCATGGGATTCTTTCCATGCACAACAGAAGCGTCTCATTTGTACCTTTCACATTGTTTCTTCATAAGGGGAGGAATACCATTCTGCAGTCTTGGATCAACTTCTTCATCGGAGCAGTCATTGTTCGACATTCTTCTTTGGGGGGGGTGGGTGGGAGCCTATCCTATCTCTCTTCCTCTTCTCATCATTCTCTTATGTATATACTGGATGTATTTCGTAATAGGGGGGTCTTGATTACTACATCCATCCATGCATCCCTATTCATCTCTCTTTTTGGGGGAGGGTTTTTCCCATGAGGTTTTCCCTCTTTCTTCACTTTTTGAGAGATTTCATATCATTATGTACATGGGTACCTAACATGGCCTAGTAACTAGGACCCATCATGCACTTCATCCTAGTTTTCGTAAGCTTAAGGGCATTCCCTTAAGTTGAACTTAAGGGGGGGTGTTGGTGTAAATAAGTATTTACTATTTACACTTAAGTTTACTTAGGTTAATGCATTATTTAATTATTTTGTATTACTTTATTATTTATTTAGGTGAGACACTTAGTAGTTTGTGTACTCTAATAGAAGTACACAACTCTAATTATGCACATGGTTTCTACAACACTGGAGTTTGCATCATTCACTGAGTTGTCATGTTGACAACACAGTTATCCACACTCGTAATTTAGTACATGTTGTCTACACCACAAATTTGCATGCTACACCATTGTAGGCTTATCCTCCCATCATTGCACTTAATTCCATGCTTAATGGAGGATAACCCATATCTAGTGGACATGTGCGTGGTTGTATGACTTATCATGATGCTAAATTCTATGCATTCTAAAGCTCTCCAAAGGCCTTTATATACAGGCACTCCTAGTGTACTCTTGATATGGCGTAATGGCATATTGAATGAATATATCATCATTTTGATCATACTTTCTCTATTGGTCTATTGTTGTGCTTGTGTTTGAGTTCTTAGTTCTTGGGTGAATTCTGGCCTAAGCCAAATTCTTACACCTACTTACCTTCTATGTTTTTTTCTACTACCAAATAATGTTAATAAAAAGTTGGAAGGAAAACTTAGAATTTTTTTGTTGGAGTGGAATAGAGGAGAAAAAGAAACAAGCATTAATAAAATGGGATAAGATATGTCGACCTAAGAATAAAGGAGGATTGGGCATAAAAAATATCAGTTGGCAAAATGAGGCATTAGGAGCAAAGCTAGTATGACATCTATACAAGGAAAGCAATAAGAAGTGGGAAAAAATAATTTATAATAAATATCTTAATCCATTAGACCCTTCCTCTCTCTTTATAATCAGAAATCCACCAAGTGGTTCAAAAAACTAGAGTTTTATGATGAAGTGCAGGCCTGTGGTTAGCAAGTATCTAACTTGGGATTTAGGTAGAGGAGATGAGGCATTACTTTGGGAAGATTCATGGGATGGTCAACCTTCAATTATTAATTCTGGAATATCCAAAAACAACATCAATGACATAACTAATCTATAGGAACCAAAGGTTTCAAATGCCAAAACATTAATCAGGATTGATGAGATTGAGACTTGGATATGGAAATATTTGGAGAATATAAATATTCCAAGTATTGACAAAACTATCCTTGAAAATATCCTCAAGGGTAGATCAGTGATTTATAATAATCGAGGAGATAAACTCATCTAGGGAGCATCTCATGATGGAATAGACAAAGTTAATCTAGGATATGATCTTATAATTAACTTGCAAAGGTGGGATAATATTGCTATACCCTTGGATCTATGCTGGGATTTAGCTTACCTACTTAAGGCAGGTATCTTCCTCTGGGTGGTAATTGAGAATCAAATTCTTACAGTTGATAGATTCTCTAAAATGGGATTTGAAGGGCCATCCATATGCAATCTATGCAAAAATGACACTAAATATATGGAGCATATTTTATTTAAGTGTCCTTTTGCTCAAGATTGCTGGTATTGGGTAAAGAATAAATTGAATTGGACATCCCCTATACCTCAGGATATCGAGGGAATTTTTAGAGGTTGGCCTATTAAAAATAGGGTTAGCATCTATGATAAATTATCAAATACCACACCTACAATCATTTTGTGGGAAATATGGAAGGAAAGAAATAGACAAATATTTCAAAATTTAGAGCTTAGCAAGACAACCTTTTTCAATAAAGTCAAGGTAGCGATCACAAAAGTTATGAATTGCCATCTCAGGAACACACCTAAAGTGGAAGGCACATTCTTAGATTGGGACAAGAATATTAGGAAAAATTGGCTACATTTGAGTAACCGCCCCTTAGTTTATCCTAAAAAGGATAATATAACTAGGAAAGAATGTAAATGGGTTGCACCTCCGATAGGTTGGAAGAAATTAAATTTTGATGGAGCATCTAGAGGGAATCCTGGAAAAGCAGGATTGGGTTGTCTAGTAAAATCAAAAGATGGAGATTGGATATTAAAATGAGCTAAATCATTAGGTAATGTAACTAATAATATAGCTGAACTAGAAGCATTAAAAGAAGTCTTAAAATAAAGCATAAATAAGAATATTACGAAGTTAATCATTGAAGGAGATTCACAAATAATCCTAAATGCAATTAGAAAGCAAAAAACGCTGAATTGGATCTTAAATGCTAAACTAGAAAGTGTGATTAACTTTATAGATCAATTTGAGGAGATTAGAACTCAACATATTTATCATGAAGGTAATTTAGAAGCTGATAAGTTGGAAAATCAAGGAGTGGAGGGAGAAGACTTTATACATATAATAGGATAAAATTCAATTAAGTAGAATACTAAGGATTAGAGTAAAGGATAGTTTAGTAGAATAATCACGCACCTTCACAAGTAGCAATTGTTAGATAGACATCCATAGAGAGAAGATCTACTTATATTTATAAGGTATCTAAGATATAATCATGAAATATTAGGTCTAAATCTTTTCTAATGTCTTTTAATAATTTCTACATACATGTGAGCAAGCATTAATCAATGCTTAACAACCCAAGTGTTGTCATCTATTATTTAAGGCACGACATTCTAAATCTTTTTTATGGCTCTTCTTTCTTATCAAACCCCTATAGTTTATCTATTAGCATGGAGTATTCAATTGCCCTCTTTTATGCTCTGGAAGTGAGGACAATGGCATTCAGAGGGTCTATCAAATAGGAGAGGTGGAATAGGCTCCTTAATCTAGTAGATGATGTTAACAAGTTTTCTATCTCATGGGCAATTGGGGAGAGGATGTTTAATTACGATTATACTTGGCATACCAATAGTTCTATCATAGGTTCTTTTATAGGATGTTTGGCTAGGGCTAGAGTCAAGAAAGGGGAAATTGTTAGACTATGATATAACATCTTTGACATCACCTAGCTCATGGGTTTGGAAAATGTTGGCATCAACATGGATGAGAAATTGCATATTTCACTCCCTAAGGTCTACATGGCATATGAACCGGAGGAGCTTCAACTTGCCAATGTTGCTAGGAGGTCATCTATGTTTATTAGAGATAACATAAAATTCTTCAATACATGGCCAGAGATGGAGGTCAATATTAATTTCCTACTAAGATGGAGAGGAGTTCATGAAGACCCTAACAAGGATTGGCTGATCAACTTTCTTCAAGCGTTTGAAGCCTATGTCAAACCAGATATCAACTTTGATGATCTGTGTAGATTGGAATTTACACTACCGAATTATATCAAGTCCAGTAGAGAGCTTACAACATATGTGTTTCCACTAGGATCAACAACTAATGATGAGGACAAAGCCAAGGACATAGTCATAGTCTGTTGGAAGAAAGAGGAGGAGGCTCGGCATTAAAAGCCTTATGGTGGCCCTGGGTTTATGACAACCATTTAGGCTTAGATTTAAATTTATTAGATTTATAGTATAGAATGGCCCTTTTGGTATTTTCTTTCATTTTCTCACTTGGAAATTGCCTCTATTGTATCTAGGCTCCTTATAGAATAGTTTTTATAGTATAAGGATATATGACAAGTATATAGGTGGAATGAATCTGGTGTGGATGTTATTACATATTCTAGCATTTTGAGTAAGAGTCAGGGTTTTGTTACTATGGAGAATACAAATGGTATATTAATGTACAAATGGCTTTATTAATATATAAATGGTTTAGTTATTATGGAAGAACTTTGACCTGTGTTCTATGGTTTTATCTCACAATTAATCATAAAGGAGGCCAAGATAAAGTAATGAGATGCTCTGTAGTTGTGAAGGATTTATATATAAATTTAGGGTTTTATGTTTCCTTCCCCTCCATGTCTCTAGTTTGAGACTGTGCTTTATTTTGTGTCAAGCAGTGTTGTCATCAATATGGCTATATGTACAATATCTCGTTAGGAAAATATACCTTTTTTTGTAGCTCTCCTATCATAGCTACATTTTATGATTAGCAAAAATAGATATAATGAGTAGCTTAGCCTTTTAATCTAGCCAATTTCACCAAGATAGTGATTCAGTTAATTTTAGTGGGGATTTTGAATACTTAATATATCCTAAATTCAAAACGGTATAAATGTATAACATCAAAACCTTATAATAAATTTCATAATAGATTAGGAAATTTACTAAACACCTAGCATGTGATATAGTGATTATTTGGAATTTAATTATTAACTCTCAAATGCGTTAACTTTGAATATGTATTTTGAGGTGTGGTTAACTCAATCTAGGAATGAATTGGAATTAATTCTTTAGAAGCTTTGATATGAACTGTTTAATAGTTTGATGTTTCAATTTATCCTTTCCTCTTTTTTCCCTTTCTTTTGGTTAATGGTATCTTATCCCTTTTGGTAGAAAGTTGTTTATTGTCTTGCAAATGCTTGGTAGAGCTTTTACCATGGATGGGATCTCATTGCACTTTGTCGGATCACTGCATTATTCTTCACTCTGTTTTCCTTGAAATGTAACTTAATGGTCTTACATTATAAATAACTAGGATTATTAAAGCTTTATACACACTAGGGTATGGCCCTTTTATATTTGTATAATATAGGACTTCGGTCCCGGCCTAGACTGGAGGTTTTCTTTCTCTGTTTCTTTCCTACTAGTGCTTGTTTGAATGGAGAAATATGTAACTTCATATTTATTCATTTAATATTATACAAAGGCTTAGACCATTTACTAATCAACATAATAATAATAACAATAATAATTAAAGTTCATTATTTAAATGCAACTCTAATTTATTTATTATTAATTAAATAATTATAATAAAGCAATATTAAATTTTTATTTTTTTAATATTTTATTTCCTACTTCTTAATTTAGACTTTTTAAATTAAATCTTTTAAACTGAAGCATATATTTGATTAATTTATAATTAATTAAATATCATTGTATTTTGATTTCTCTTTAACTAGTTTTCCAAATTAGGCTTCCAAATTAAGTCTTTTAAATCAAAGCACATTTTTAATTAGGTTTTAAATAATTAAATAGTCTCACATTTTAATATTTTATTTTTAATCAAATAATATTTAATAATTCTCAATAGTATATGATTAACCCAAATATTATAATTAAATTATTTACCAAATAAACCACATAGTCCAATCCACATAAAAGCAAAATTACCAAAACTGACCGAAACTCAAATGTAAATTGTATATGCGAAATTGGGGACCTCTGATCCTCACATACACTTCAACATGGTCATTACCTATGAGATCATCCCGAAATAAATATTGTGTTGTTTATTCGAAAATTCTAACAGAGCAACCTGTTGCCTTCTAACTAGAAGGATTATGCCTTTGCTCTCAGAATGAGAAGCGAGCAACCAGACCTCTAGAATGAAGGATTTATGCAGCTAAATGAAAGTGCAATTAATCTAGATGAGAGATGCAATTATTAATGTAAGAAATGAAGAAGCATAGTATGCTAAATGGATGCATATTTAAAATCTAAATGATATTACAATGAAAGAAATAAAGCTATGCAAATGTGAGCAAAGTGAGTAAGAATTTCAGCATAAATTCGATGCAAATTCCAAAACTCATCCTTTGTAATGAGGAATGAAGAGCTTCTTTTATAGAATCCAAGAGGTGATTGACGGTCAAGATTAACCAAAATGGACGGTCAAGATTGAAGAGGAGAGCCAGTCATAAAAGTAACTTCCTCATGAAAAGGGAGTTAACTGGTTGCCTTTGAGTGATAAAAGGAGTTAACTAAGTCCTTTTTGAGTGATAAAAGGAGCTGTCTGGTTCCTTCTTTTGAGTGAATATCTAATTTAATAAAATAGAATATGACCTCATAAATGGATAACTTTAACTAATTGAATAATTAAATTCAATAACTAAAAAGAGGAGATATCTTATTAAATTAAATGTATTTAATTCCTTTGTATATTAGCTAAAGAGGTAATTTTAATTTAATTAAAGTAGAACACTTATAATTAAATTAATTTAAATCGATAGGTTTGTGTAGCAAATTTGAGTCGATATTTAGGAATTAAATAAATAATATGATTAATGCAAATTATGGTTTTCTACATTTGACACCTAGGTCAAGTAGCAATCATTAGAATTAAAATTGCTTAGTAAAATAGGATTCAGAAATAGTTGAATAAACCAAAATTGGTTAATATGGCAATGTGCCAATTTTGGGGTATTACATTTTGCCCCTCTTTGAATGAATGTGTGAGCAACACATTCAATTCAAAGAAAATCAGAAAGCATGATGCGAAGATCAAGAAATGAGATTAGTTCTGAAATTGATGACATAGAGACCAATTGATAAGCTTTTAAAGATTATCTCCAAAACAGAGCTTAACCTGAAGGAATCCAAGAAAAACACTTAGATACCTGAATTGATAAGCATTTTAAAGGTTTTCTTCGGAATGAAGCTTAACCTTTAGGGATCTGGATAGAACACCTAGATACCAAGATGAATAAGCTTTTAAAGATTATCTCCAGAACGGAGCTTAACCCTAAGGAATCTAGATAGAACACCTAGATACCTAAATTGAAAAGATTTTAAATATTATCTCTACAATAGAGCTTAATCTTAAAGATCTAGACAGAATGTCTAGATACTTGGGATTGATAAGCATTTAAAAGACTATCTCCAGAACAGAGCTTAATCTTTAAGGATCTAGACAAAACGTCTAGATACCTGAGATTGATAAGCATTTAAAAGACTATCTCCATAACGAAGCTTAATCTTTAAGGATCCAGACATAAGGTTTAGCTACCTGAGATTGATAAGCATTTAAAAGACTATCTCCAGAATGAAGCTTAATCTTTAAGGATCCAGACAAAACATCTAGATACCTAAGATATGAAATAATGAGATATATGACAAAAATGCCAGAAAGAGGGAAACAAGATGCCCCTAGTGGTGAGATGCCCCGAATGATGAGGACATAAGATGGGAACAAGATGGCCCAAGTGATGAAGATTCAGATCGATTTGAAAATTCTATTTCAATGATGTAATCATCTTGCCCCCTCGGGAGCGAAATCGAAAGATGACACACCAGAAATATGATGTAAAGTAGTAGATAAAGATATGCAGAAGAAATATGAGATTCAGTAGAATGTAGAAGGGATTATAATGATCAGAAGAAAATATAGAAGATATTAGAATGATTAGAAGAATTTAGAAGAGATTAGTATGATCAGAAGAAATATAGAAGCCAATTTGAAGAAATCTTGGAAAATTCGAACAAAGTGTGATTTGAAAAGATTTCAAGATTCACAAAGTATCAGAAGAAAAAATGGACTGCACAAGCATTCAATAATGCCAGTTTCAAAATTTGAAAATGTGATTTTGAGCTATTTACGTGTGTCAGATTTTGAATTCGATCTCGAAAATAGATTCAGAGCAATCAAATTAGCCAAGAGAGTGATGAACAAATCATTTGTGCAGTCATGAAGAAACATGATACTTTGAATAAGCCAACAATTCGTCATCGCAAATGATGTAAGTGGATCTGCAATCAAACCATGTGCTTGTTCAATGCAATCTTATGCTAGATACAATCTTAAACTAGATGCAACCCTAGGTCTGGTTACCGAGCTTTGATAATTATCATCACTAAGTGTATAGTGAATCCCAGATGTCATACAATCCCTACTGACATTGCAATCATAGGAATATGAATAGGACATCTATTCTAGTTTTATCAGTATTAAATGTAAGCATTTGAGGCACAAGAAGCCAGAATGACCATAACATTTGTCCCTTTTAATATAGCAAGTGAACATAAGCATCAAAGCATAAATGCTAGGATGACCAAAATGTTTCTTGCATACATACACACCAAACACATGGGAGATCCCTCTTATGCTAAGTAATCAATAAGTATTCTGTCCATAATGGCCCTTGTGTTCGTAACATGAGACAGAAGTTTCCATATACACTTGCAATGACCCGTACATTCACTTAGCAGGACAAGTATCAATATTTATTGTAGCATAAAAAGTTCACTCCAACAAGCAAGGAGAAGAACCAACCTCATTGATTTATCCATATAAAAGGAGTCGAGGTACACACGGCCATCTAATACAAGATGAAGGCTCTTATAGTGGACACCCCATTTATATGTACACCTCAGATCATTGGAACTAAACCACAAACAAAAAGCAAAGAAAAGATCATGCCCCTAGTCCTTGCTTCTCTTGTCAAAAATGACATCATCGAGTTGCTCAAGGAGACATAATGAAGCGCAAATGAAACAAACAAAGAAAATGCTTAGTATATCTAAACAAGTATGTCATTTTGAGTTCATGTTTTTAGGATTGATGTCAAATGTCAATGTCCAGAACATCTCTTCAGTGTGGTGATAACAGTAGACAAAACGATTGATGACTGAGGTCAAAGAGGAATCTTCAATGTGAAGAACTTAAAGAGGACCAAGTGATAGTAGAAAAACACAACTAGAATGGCTGGTGACTGATGCAAGAGAGATCTACCATTAAGAAATCTTGAAAAGTGACAAAAGCGATAGTAGGTAGACACAGTTGAAACAACTGATGACTATCGCGAAAGAGATTCTATAAGGAGAATCTCAACAAAGAGTGACACTAGTGATAGTAGGTAGACATAGCTGAAACCACTGGTGACTATCACGAAAGAGATTCTATGAGGAGAATCTCGACAAAGCATGACACTAGATATAATAGGTAGACACAGCTGAAACAACTGGTGACTGTCATGAAAGAGATTCTATGAGGAGAGTCTTGACAAAGCGTGACACTAGCGACAGTAGGAAGACATAGCTGAAACAACTGGTGACTGTCATGAAAGAGATTCTATGAGGAGAATCTCGACAAAGCATGACATTGGCGACAATAGGCAGATGCAGTGAGGACCACTGGTGACTATCGCACAAGAGATTCTATGAGGAGAATCTCGAACAAGAGTGACACTAAAGGGGAATGCCCCCAAGCTGTGACAAGACTCAATCCATGGATACATGAGCAAAAAGTAGTAAACTAAAGCAGGAAAGCAACTATACAGGGAACCAGAAGATGTGCTGCAAGATGGGGCATTGGGAACAAGAGGTGCCTGTTTGCCAGGTTTTCACTTTCTTGGCAGGGCTTTCATTTATTTTTTTGGCTACCATGATGCATGTTTCTAGGTTTTCACCAATGGCATTTTCTTGTTTTTCATTTTTATTTTATTTTCTTTTTTTTTGTATTTTTGAAACTTTTCAATTTTTTTGGTATTACCAAGGTGCCTATTGCTAGGTTTTCACCAGGGTAATGATTTTTTTAGGTCTTTTTACAATTTTTAGATTTTTTTCTAGGACATTTAGATATGTACAAAGAGCTTCTAAGATCATATCAACTGTAGAACTGCTTCAGGTGGAGAGTGTTGATAGGCTCCTTGAGCACTTCTCCCTCGGCTGTTGAAAGCTGGTAAGCACCAAATCCATACACTACAGTGATTATGTAAGGACCAAGCCAGTTTGGTTTGAACTTCCATTTTTGGACCCATTATTGTTGATTCCTAAGATTTTCTCTCAGGACGAGATCAACTAGGTGGAAGTCACGTGGCTTAACTTTCCTATTGTAGCTTCTTGACATTCGTTGCTAATAAGCTCGCAGGTGATCGCACACCACTTGTCGACATTCATCTAGTAAAACTAGCTCTTTAAGCTGAGCTATTCTGTAATTGTCATCAGTAATAAGGCCTTTCATAGAGATTCCTAAGGTAGGAATCTCGACCTCTATTGGAAGTACAACACCTGCTCCATAAACCAAAGCAAAGGGCATCGTACCCATTGGAGTCCTAATGCTTGTCCTATATGCCCATAAAGCTGGATTAATCTGGAGGTGCCAGTCCCTTCCAGATTTACTAACTATGTGATGGAGGATCTTGAAGATCATCTTGTTGGATGCCTCTGCCTGACCATTCCCCTGGGGGTAATAGATAGAAGACCAATGTTGTGTGATTTTGAATTTTTTGCATAGTTCCTTGAGGTCTTTGTTTTTGAACTATCCTCCATTGTCAGTAATGATGGAGGATGGTACACCATACCTACATATGATGTAGTTTGTGATAAAAAGAGCTACAATTTTTCCATTTGCTATTGTGAGGGGTACTGCCTCTACCCATTTCGTGAAGCAGTTTGTAGCTGTAATAATGAACTTATGTCCATTAGAAGAAGATGGGTGAATCTGACCCACCAAGTCAAAGGCCCATTGTTGAAATGGCCACATTGTGGTAGATGGAATGAGCTCCCTAGCTGGAGCGTGAATCAGATTCCCATAGAGTTGGCACTGCTTGCAGGACTTAGCGTACTTGATTGCCTCTTGCTCCATTTTAGGCCAATAGTAACCAACTCTAATGAGTTTGCGAGCTAGTGTCAAGCCATTTGAGTGGGATATACAAATGCCCTCATGAACATCAACTAATGCACATTTGGACTCTTTGGGTACTAAACACCTAAGGAGTGTTCCATTGAGACTTCTCCTAAATAAGTTGTCAGCAATAATGACATACTGTGAAGCATTATAGATAAGGTAGCATTATTCATTTCGAGTTAGACCATCTGGAATGGTTTGGTTGCAGAGATAGGAGTAAATGTGATGGTAACGAGATGAGTCTTGTCCTACAATAGAACATATCATCCTAGAATCAAGGGTATCATAGGCAGGGTAGTGTAACGCTTCCACCAGGAACTCATGTCAAAGATCATTGTAGGGCATCTGTAGCAAGGAGGCCAAAGTAGCCATTGCATTAGCAGCTTTGTTATTTGCTCGAGGAATTTTTTGGAAGGTGATGTGCACAAAATACTTATTTAGGTCATCAACCATGCATTTTTAAAGGATCAATTTCTCATCCTTAGTTTGATACACATCATTAACCTGGTTGATTATGAGCTGGGAGTCCCCGAAGATATCTAATTGATCAACTCTCCATTCAGCTGCAATCTTCATGCCATTAATCAAAGCCTCATATTCAACAATGTTGTTTGTGCAAGGAAAAAAAATCTTGTATGCTTTGGGTAATGAATATCTATGTGGCATTATGAAGAGTAATCCAGAACAGATCCCTATTGTGAAGGACCCATCAGAGAACATCACCCACGTTTGGTGTGTGAGTGTTAGAATTGACTCATCAGAGAAATCAATGTTCATCAGGAGAAGACTCTGCATAGGTGCATCTGCTAGCTGATTTGCAATTGCTTGTCCCTTGATAGCTTTTCATTCCACATACTGAATGTCAAAGTCGCTGAATATCATGACCCACTTAGCCAATCATCCTGTGAGAGCCGCCTTATTGAGCAAGTACTTTAGTGGATCTATTTTAGCCACCAGCTGCGTAGTGTGGGCAAGCATGTAGTGTCTCAACTTTTGGGAAGCAAAGACAACTACCAAGCAAGCTTTCTCAATGATGTTGTAATTCTTCTCATAAGAGATTAGCGTGTGACTCAAATAATAAATAGCTCTCTCCTTGCTATCATTATCCTCTTGAGCTAATAGGATTCCCAGAGATATTTTAGTTGCTGAAATGTACAAAATCAAAAGCTTCCCATAGATAGGAGGCATCAAGATTGGAAGATTAACAAGATATTGTTTTATTTGTGTCAAGTTTTGCTCACAATCCTGACTCTAGTTGAATTTCACACACTTATGTAAAGTCTTTGTAAAAGGTTGTGATCTATCTACCAACTGTGAGATAAACCTACAAATAGATTGGAGTCTTCCGTTTAGGCCTCTCATCTGGCTGACGTTACGGGGTGGAGGCATATCCATAATTGCTTGAACCTTCTCTGGATCCACCTCAATTCCTTTCGCAAACACAATGTATCCTAGTAGTTTCCCTGATGTGACACAAATGCACATTTTTTAGGATTGAGCCTGAGACCAAACTTTTCCATGCAGTCTAGGATGGGTCCCAAATGTTGTAGATGAGTATTGTGTTTAGCATTTTTGACCAAGGTATCATCCACGTAGTCCTCCATGGTCTTATGCATCATGTCATGGAAAATTATGATTATTGCTCTTTGATAAGTTGCACCAGCATTTTTCAAACCGAATGGCATTACATTCCAGTAGAAGGTTCCCCATGCACATGTAAAGGCAGTCTTTTCTTGATCTTCTGGAGCAATTTTGATCTGATTATAACCAGAAAACCCATCCATGAGTGAGTACATCTCATATCTTGATGTCATGTCCAGTATCATATCAATGTTGGGAAGTGGAAAATAATCCTTAGGACATGCTAGGTTGAGATCATGGAAGTCAGTACAAACTTTGATAGATTTATCATGCTTGGAAACTGGAACAATATTAGATATCCATTCAGCATAGTCAACTGCACAGATGAAATTAGCTTTCAAAAGCTTCTCCAATTCAGCTTTGACGAGTAATGCAACATGAGGATGCATTTTCTGAAGTTTTTGTTTAACTGGTTTGATGCCTGGTGTAATGGACAGATGATGCATAATGAGATCAAGATCCAATCCTAGCATGTCAAAATATGTCCAAGCAAAATTTATCTTCTTCTCTCAGAAAAAAGCAATGAACTCTTCCTTTTCTTCAGGTGACGATGACTGTGCCAGATGTATCATATGAGGATTTTCCTCTATACCCAAGTTAATTGGCTGTGTTGGCTCTATCAACATTGATGATCTCTCTTGAAATTGACTTGGAAGTGCATCAAATATCTCATCCATGGGTGCCTCAGAGAGATTTTCACCTTTGGATACATCTTTTGTTTTTACTTTTTTGGGTTTCGACACTGCCACAATGTGGTTTTCACCATCGGACCTTTTGCATTTTTTCTTTTTAATTCTATGACTGAGATATTTGATGTCAGCTTCAGTCATGTTGATGCTTTGTTCATTGGTGGAAGACATTATAGGTTCGACGGCGTTTAGGTAGCAGGCAAGAGCATAGTCACTATAGAATGTGGGGACTTTGCTAGATGCATTAGGGTTCCAATCTATAAGCTCAAGATGTGTGAGTGAAAGAGTAGTGACAGGTTTAATTTGGTTCACAGTATAGTCATTAAGTGCTTGGACCAACAATTCAAGACCTACAACGACTTTGTCCATGGGTGTGTTCGAACACCTCTAAGTACTAATGTCAGCAATTGACGACTCTAGGACACTAGTTGGATTAGACCCATTCAACCTAACCCTAGATGATTCACCCACTTCGATTTGGTTTTCATAGACATGAACTTGGTCAATGTCTTTATTAGTAGTTGCTTCTGAAAGAGAGTCAAACTCATATTCCTTAGAATCAGTGCTACATGGCGAGAGACTATAGAACTCCCCAACAGTGATAGGGACATACTCTTCTTCATCATCTAGATTTTTACATAGATACTCAATATGTAACACATGACTAGACTCGCCTTGTTCTGAATGGGCACAATATGAATCAATATTGTCCTCAGAAGAATCAATAGTACCATCCATAGTGCTGACATATGGCACAAAATCATCTGGCTCAACAAAGAATTTAGCAAGATCATGAGGAATAGGATAAGGATAGGGATCCTCATCATCAGATTGTTCCTCTTGAGTATCGGACTTGTCTTGTGACTTGTTTCCAGATGAACTCTCAGGTTTTGGTATGAATTTATTAGGTCCCAAAAGGAAAGGAACCTTCTTAAATCTTAGACCAGTTGTATCGTTGTTGCTTCGAGCTATTGCCTTGATAGGATCAATTAGGCCATTGTTATTACACCCAATAGGGCTAGTTCCCTTGTAGACAAAATGCTTCATGAGCCTAAGACCATGCCCATATTTTTTAGGACTGATCTCACAAGCTTATTCTGTTAAGTCTACTGAAGTCTCTTCTTTGTAAAGCCACACAACAATGGCTCTATTTTTTCTTTCATCTTCTAAGGGAATTGTAGCCTTGACAAAAGTGCCATTATACTTGGTTTGAGGTGTCAGCACAAACAACTTCTTTACCTCTGAGGGTCTCCCATAATTATGAGGAGACTCTGAAAGAGATGTTAATGACAACACTGGTTCAATATGATACTCTTCCATGCCAGTTTCTTTCAGTTTGAATGATTTCTCAGTTTGTTTTAGCTTATTGTCATGATAATCTGTGGATTCCCGATTAGTAGGGATGAAAGTTTCAGCAGCTTTGAGCATATTGCAGGTATAGCTAGTAGTGGCAGGAATAGTAACTTCGAAGCCATGAAATGGGAATTTGATGCATTGGTGAAATGTGGATGGCATAGTGCACATCTCATGTATCCATGGCCATCCTAATAGAATGTTATAAGCTAAGGGAATGTTGAGAACCTGACAGGTGACATCCCTTTCTACAAGACCGATGCGAATGGGTAAGATCACAAGACCTAGAGACTTTCATTCAACTTTGTCATACGCTTTGATTGTGATCTTGTGTCAAGGATCAATAGAGTCCTCAGAATAATTCAATTGTCTAAGCAAAGCAGTAGAGACAATATTCAAGCCAGTGCCATTATCGATGAGTACCCAATGAACACATGTCTGATGTATCATAACCTCAATGTGTAGAGGTTGATTGTGTAGGTGACTCAGTGAGTTATCATCCTCCTCAAAGAAATTCATAAGATAAGATGAGGTCAAGTGAGCTACCATGGATTGAAATTGCTCAAGATCAAGATCTTGAGGAACATTTTCCTCAGTGAGGGCTTTGTCAAAAAAATTTCTGTGAGCAGGCAAGATTTTAAGTAGCTCAAAGATAGAGATTTGAGCATTAGTTTGTTTCAGTTGATCGAGAACACTATAGTGAGTTGCTATTGAATTCGTTGTGAGTTTTGCACCTTTACTAGACAGACCAACAAGGGCTTTGTCTTTATGTTGTTTAGGATTGAGAGTAGAAGGCGCAAGGCCTTTAAGCACCAACTTGGTACGAGAGTGGGTAACAACATTAGCACAGTGTTACAAAGGTGTGTTATCCATTGTGTGAGAAGTAGGGCCCCTCAAGACAAATGGTGTCTTGGGTTTATCGTTATCTTGTTTTCTCTTAATGGTAATGACATTACCATATTTATAATCCATAGATTCAACCATGTTGATCACATTGCCATAATTGGAGTATGCATAGTTGACCTTGTTGTTGGGTTTTAGTTTTGAAGTCTCTCCTTTTTCATAGGCTAGGAAAGGCTCTTTGAATGCCTTGTGATCTGAGTTTTTGTTATGTCCATCTACCACAAGTTCACCAGCATTAATCATGTCCTAGGCTTTATGGCACAAGTTTATGCAGTTGCTAGTTTTGTGTCCCTTATTTTGGTGATACTCATAGAATGAGGTTTCATTCCACCATGGTAGGCATGGTTGCGGATCATAGGGATGAGGATTGTCCAGTGGTGAAATAAGCTTGTGTTGGAGCAATGTTTTGTAAACCACATCCAAAGGTTCACCCAAGGGTGTATGCTCTCGTTTAGGGCATGTAGCCCATGAGTTTCTTGGTATGTTCCTAGATGTCTTATTGTCAAGAGGAGGTTTCTCAATATTCTTGGCTGCATTGAGACTATCTGTGAGATTAAAGGTTGCCTTGGCAGGCTTAGGAGTTACACTGTCAACAACCCCATCATGTACAATTTCTCTGTTCTTGTTGACGTACTTGGGTTTGTCCTTGTTAGAGGTGGAGCCTTGTTTTGTGTCCTTTTGAAAAGTAAGTTCACCCTTCTTGACCATGAATTCTTCTATGTGGATAGCCTATGTGACCATGTCTTCAAAGGTACGTGGACCTTGAAGTTAGACTCTATACCCAAAATCAGGTAGGAGGTTATCCATAAAGATGTCAAGTTTCTCTGTTTGTGGGGTTTTGCGTGAGTATTTAGTATAAAGTTGTCTCCACCTCTGAAGGAATGTGAGGAAAGGTTCCCCAATCTTCTTCTTAAGATTACATAAATCTCGGATGTTAACAAGGTGTTGAATGTTATGAGAATATTGATGGACAAACAAGTTGGCAATTTCATCAAATATTTTGATACCAAGAGGCAAGTGTGAAAACCACTCCATAGCCTGAGCACCTAGACTTCTTGGGAATAAACGCATGAGATACGTCTAATTATGCATAAATTCCATAGACAAGACACCGAATTCCCACAAATGATCTTGGGGATCAATAGTTCCAAAGTATTTATCATACTTAGGTAACTCTACTCCTCTTGGAAAAGGAGGCATGTTTATGCTCTTGTCAAATGGAAATGGACAAAGAGCATCTAAGGTGTATGTTTTCATGGGTTTGTCTTTCTCATGCATCATCTAAGCCAGTTGGTCTTGCATAATTTTCAGTTGTTTTTGGAGTTTGGAAGTCTCAGTTTTCTCTTCGGTTGTGATGATAGTTTCCACATTGAAATGATGGGGTAGCTTAGCTCCCTCTTGGGCAAGTTTGAGAAAGTATTTTTCTTTCTCTTCATTGAACAGAATTTCCATTACCTTTTGAAAGTTTTTGTCTTTACGATACTCTGCTATGTGTTCAGGAAATATTTCCATCGCTTCCTGCTCCCTATCAATGTCATGGTCTTTTTCTTTTTCATTCCTAGTTTGGTTTTGGTTTCTGCTATTTTTATCGTGTTCAGGTTTGTAATCAACCATATTTGGAACGTGTTTAGTTTCAGTATGTTGTGATTGGAAAGGTCCTTTGAAAAAGAATTCAGATATGTTGTTTGGAGATGTGGGACCTTTACTAGTTTCAAGATCCTCTTGATACAAGGGATTCTTGGTTTGTTGGAAGTTTATAGAGAATGTTCTATGGACCCAAGATGATCTGACAGGTGAGGGAGATCGTGAAGATTCCTCACTAGATGAACTAGAGATAGATTGTGTATGGACTAAAGAGTAACCTCTACCACGATTAGTACCCCTAGCTCTACCTCATCTAGGTCTTTGGGGATAAAACACTTTGCCGCTTCTTGTTGCCATAGTCATAGACAAGGACAAAAAGTGAAAGCTTAAACAAGGACCACACTAGAACATAGTCTCAAAAAAAAAGCAAGATAAGGGTACTGTATACTAAGGTACAAGTCACCCAAGTAATGGCTAGAACAACCAAAGATGATGACTATCATGACACAGAGTATGACAAGCACCAAAGACCAAAGAAAAAGTGAACAAGAGACAAGACTAGTTTATGTGTAGGTCACAAGTCATTAGCTAAGCAAGAAGCTACTATTTGACATTGTTTGCAAACAGAAAAGAGGTAAAATGCGGTAGATAATAGACCAGATTTAGAGCACAAGTAGATACTAAATTTTGAAGTGATTTTTGCAAGTTTCAGACTATTGTGGATAGATTGTTGGTTGTTTTGATAGATCTCAGACAGGCAGTAAGACTATTTTCAAGTTTTGGACAACATTTTGGTTGTTTTGAACAAGACAATTGGTTTCTAGATAAACACGGGGAGCAAGCAGTAGTTTGAAACAACCCAACCGAGGACAAAGAAACTCGGAGGGGTGGGGGAGTCTTGAGGTTTAGTTTGTTTGATAGGTTTGGACAATGTTTAAAGACTCAATAACAAACACACTTTTATCCCTAAAATAGAAATTTGGTAGAGAAGGCAAAACCTTTGTCCCACAACTTATGTACATGCGCGCACCTCACACAGCCATGTCACCCCCTAGAGGGTGCCCATGTTTTTGGTGTATTCAAAGGGCTCAATAACATATACACTGAATGAACACCCTTGTGGCAGGGGTCAAGTGCGTATACCACCTTTAAATGCCTAGTTGCATGCCTATGGTGAGTTCTACAGGAGAGATTCTTCCCCCTCCTTGCACAAAGATTATGCCTCCTTTTGGAGGTGAACCAGGTAGCAACTAACTAAGAGGTTTTTACTTGGCTTCCATTCATACTAATCCCTGGTGGCTTCACAAGTGAAGTTGAGGCCAGTAGCCCACACTAGCATCTATAAGTGCACACTCTTAACTAGCAAGACTAGGGCTGGCACTGACCAGTGCAGTTTATAGAGCCTCTTCTTGATATGTGATATCAGAATGAAGAAGAGGAAATTAATATGGCTTTGGAGTCTTTCACTCAACAAAGCTTCTTTATTATAGTGAGGTGGAATCTCTAGCAAAAGGAGTGTGCTCACTTGGGTCGTTCTCGGAGGTTGGATCACTTTGGCATGCCCTCTAAAGGATTGACTTAGATTGGTAGTTCAGATCTAAGGGTCAAAGTTTCTAATTTCCCTCAAGGGGAAAGAACATACTCCTCTACCTTGTTTCCTCACCCAAACACGAAGGACATGTTAATCACCGAGTTAGCTTAATCGAATCCACCTTGTCCTATTCCAAGACTTTGATCCCCTAAAAGGAAATCATCATCTCTTCATTAAAGGCTTCGTTTGGGAGAACCACTAACTTGCTTGCCTCCCTCGGATGTCATCTTTTAGAGGCTTGTAGGTTTCTGATTTACCCTTGGTCATGACCTCCAAGTGGTAAAGAGCATACTCCCCTATTCCTCTGTCTTGCACCCTATGAAGTTCACAAGCCCTATTTATACTATGTGTGAAAAGCAATAAAAGAAGACACAACATTTATGTGGGTTTGAAACAAATCTTCTTCATGCATATCTTTGACAAGCATCGTGCATTCACACAGTCAGTATATGTTCCAAGTATTTGGATAAAAGATATCTTCGTTAAGCGTCCTGCAAACCACTGTTAAGCTATTGAAAAGCAGAAATTAGAAATAAAATGCTTAAGAAAACACCATTAGTCAAATGGAAGCTTAACTATGGGAAAATAAAATTTAACTTTTTTTGTTCTTTTTGATACCCATAAAATAGCTTTAAAAAAGCCAAAACCTATGAAAAAGATAGATTTTTCAAAACGTCCTGCAAACCACTGTTAAGCTACAAAAAAAAAGAAAAAAAGAAATCAGAAATAAAAATGCTTTAGAAAACAACTTGATAAACTAGAATTTGAAAAACTATATTTCGCATTACTATTGCAAAATTCCATGCAAAATCATGCACAGATCTGCGCAAAGAAATGATGTGCATCGCGCGAGAATCCAGGCAATTATGTAGTTTTTTGCTCAAGAAAGTGTAGAGGAAGATGTGAAATCTTCAGGTCTTCGCACAAAAATTAGATTTCTGACACGAAAATCTGGAAACCTGTACAGACAGAACAATAAAAATGCAAAAAATATAGAAAATGAGGCTAGAAAAATTAATTTTTCGAGCCCCATGGTGGGTGCCAGAAATGTATATGTGAAATTGGGGGCCTCTGATCCTCACAAACACTTCAACATGGTCATTTCCTATGAGATCATCCTGAAATAAATATTGTGTTGTTTATTCAAAAAGTCTAATAGAGCGACCTGTTGCCTTCTAACTAGAAGGATTATGCCTTTGCTCTTAGAATGAGAAGCGGGCAACCAGACCTCTAGAACAAAGGATTTATGTAGCTAAATGAAAGTGCAATTAATCTAGATGAGAGATGCAATTATTAATCTAAGAAATGAAGAAGCATAGTATGCTAAATGGATGCATATTTAAAATCTAAATGATATTACAATGAAAGAAATAAAGCTATGCAAATGTGAGCAAAGTGAGTAAGAATTTTAGCATAAATTTGATGCAAATTCAAAATTCATCCTCTGTAATGAGGAATGGAGAGCTTCTTTTATAGAATCCAAGAGGTGATCGATGGTCAAGATTAACCGAAATGGATGGTCAAGATTGAAGAGGAGAGCCAGTCATAAAAGTAACTTCCTCGTGAAAAGGGAGTTAATTGGTTGCCTTTGAGTGATAAAAGGAGTTAACTGAGTCCTTTTTGAGTGATAAAAGGAACTGACTGGTTCCTTTTGAGTGATAAAAGGAGCTGATTGGTTCCTCTTTTTTTTTGAGTGAATATCTAATTTAATAAAATAGAATATGACCTCATAAATGGATAACTTTAACTAATTGAATAATTAAATTCAATAATTAAAAAGAGGAGATATCTTATTAAATTAAATGTATTTAATTCCTTTGTATATTAGCTAAAGAGGTAATTTTAATTTAATTAAAGTAGAACACTTATAATTAAATTAATTTAAATCGATAGGTTTGTGTAGCTAATTTGAGTTGATATTTAGGAATTAAATAAATAATATGATTCATGCAAATTATGGTTTTCTGCATTTGACACCTAGATCAAGTAGCGATTATTAGAATTAGAATTGCCTAGTAAAATAGGACTTAGGAATAGTTGCATAAACCAAAGTTGGTTAATATGGCAATGTGCCAATTTTGAGGTATTACATAAACAACACAGACAAAGATAAACTCATGGGTTTAAAAAGGGTGGAAAGCCATATACATGTCCTCTTTCTCATGACAAGTAATTAGGCTATGGTTGGGATTGGATTTGAACATTATCTCCCTATTTTTACTATTGAGTTATTGCAATAGGGCACACTCATCTTGACAATTCAGGGAAGTCAATGTTCTGTACCTATAAATCTGTATAAAATATGAGCATGTACATGTGCATATATATCTAAGTTAAACAGGAAATGATAGGGAGTCACTAATACATTTGGTACCAAATTGCAGTTTTTCCATCACAACCTTGTCATATAGACCTTTAACAACTAAGTCTACAATGATAGCAAAGGAGGGGTATTACATTCTACATATTGAGGCCCTATTATAGCATCAACAAGATTATGTGTCATAACCTAATACATCTATTTAAATATTCAAATATAGTACTTGCGAGAACCAAACATTATCTCAAAAACTTGTACATAAAAAGGTTCAAATTAGGTGAATACAGACATGTATTTATACTCATATTTAATTTTGTTTGTAAAAATTTGACAAAAGGAGGAATGAAAAAATAATTCAACTTGAGAGAAAGTTCAAAATTTGTAACTTTTCATCTAGACATAGCATTAGTGCATCATTATATCAAACTTTTATGACTCCATTTCTTATTTAGTGTGATTATTATTCATCATTTAAGTGGTTGGAATACTACCAAGACAAGTTTAGAATTTATCTTTTGAACTTTAGTTAAGCTTTTATTAGAGCTGAATCTAAACCAAAGGTGCAACAAATTTTAAAGGATTCATCAATAGAGATCAATACAACAACACAAGATTGAACACTTACCCTTGGAAGAGATAATATCTAATAACAAGAAAATTAAGTTTAAATATTGATGGATTGAAAAGAAAAACTATCTGCCCTACATGCAAATCACATTTAAAAAATAGAATCAAAGTACAATAAACATTTTTGGAAAAATAAAATTTGGGAACATAACTATAAAAATGGAAAATCTATTTGAAACCCTAAATTATGTGGACAACATTACAAGGTAGGAATTAGTAATTTGAAAAATTAAGTATAGTCTTCAAGGATATAACCATAATAAGAGCCTAACAAAGACCTATCAACCTCTAGGAGATTCTCAACAACTTAATTGAAGGGAGTTAAATCTTCTCAGAACCAACTAGAGCCATGAAGCTATAAGTAAAAGTAAAATTTTGGTTGCAAAGAACTTAGTAGGAAAAAATGAATGGTAAATAGTCCACATTTACAAAATTTCTAAGGTTAATTAGGGAGACACAACAAATGCCTCTAAAGAGGTAGTGAAAGAAACAAAACATCCTAGAAGATTCATTCTAAAAAAAGAATAAATGATGGGTGAAAACCCTAAATAGTCGCTAGTTGGAAATACCTAACAAGAGGATTTAAAGAGTAAGATGAATAAGGCTGGGGTTGGGTTGGGGGGGGGGAGTGGTAAATATGCAAAAATCCCAAAACCAAGTTTCATTATATGATGGTATGCAAGGAATTTTCAAATGGTATGTGGGAATACTGCAAATCCCTTTGTTTATTTGCATTCTGGGGAGGAAGTTTCATTTCAAAATTTGAGTTTTTTAAATGGCTCTCAACCACCTACAAAGGACATGTAAGTATTACAAACTTAGAAAATAACTTCATTTTTGGAGATTGTAAAAATCCTACTTCAAAAGAAAAAAACTTTAAAGGGGCCACCTATATATTGCAAGGGTTTTTTAGTTAAATTCTTTAATGTGACTTTGAATTCTAAAGATCTTCTTACTAGATTTTCTTCAATTTATAGATGGTTTAGAATCCCTGATTTCCTAGTTGAACTAATGCGTATTCATATCATTAAAAAAATTAATAATTCTCTGAGAAGTTTGAAGGGTTTGAGGAAAATTATACAATTTTAAATAATGTAAAAAAATTAATAGATTATAATACTTCAAGGGTACTAACACCATTAAAGATTGTTTTGAATCAATCAATCTACATACTAAAGCCATAATTTTTTCATTGAGAAATTAACTCAAAATATATCTTTAGGAAAATAAGGGTTTCAAAAGAATTCTATGATTCACAAAGCCCTAAGTTGGAGGACAGTCAAAACAAAAATAATGATAAAATTTTGATCAAATTTAATAAGAATGAGGGATTTGTAATATACCATAACTCCGAGATCAATACTTAGATGAAGGAGAATTATTAGAAGATAAGAATGAAAATCAAGAATTGATAGAGAATGTAGGAATAGAGGAACTCTTAGTCGATATGTTGCCCAAGGAAGAAAAATTTTAAAAGGGAAATCAACCACTCTCAATAAACCGAGAATCATCAAAATATGACCATGATATGGAAGCTGAAGATTAGGCAATATTAGAAAGAATCATGACAAAGACCACTAATGGTAGCACAAATAATGAACAAATATCATTACAAATAAAGGAAACTAAAATACACACGAATAAAGTTATATCAACCTTTGATCAAAATAAAAAATTTGCATCACAATCAAATTTATATTTTTCACATTGTTCAAATGATATAAACAAAGCTCAACCTGAAATAATTGGTAGTTAAGAACCAAAAATGGATATGCTAAGCAATATAATGAAAGATATTATAGGCCTACATGAAGAAATATAGAAAGAATTATAAGAATGAACCCTATTACAAAATAAGACCTCATTGCATTTTCAATATATAAACTCTATGATAAACATAGAGACTATGAATTCCAAAATAAAAGTGAATGAAAGAGAGATTCCTCCATAGGTAGAAGAAATCTATGATATGATAGGGATCAATCAAGAATTCAAAGAATTAGAAATATGTGTAAAAATACCTTTGGTATACCAATTAGGGCATAATATATGAGATATGATTGAAATAATTAGAAATTCACTAGACATGCAAAAAGAAACTAATAAGGAATAATTTGACCAAACATTAATTTCAAATGTAAAAAACAACAATAAACTAGGAGTTTTGGGATACTAATGCAAAAACAAGGTAGGAAATCTATATTCGAACTTCGAAAACCAGATGTTAACACCAAGAATCAATAAAAAATTTCTAATTTGTTCAATGCCTGGAGGGGGAGGTTCCCTCCTATAGAGACATGAAGATAAAAAAATGGAATGTTAGGATCCTCAATGCCCCTAACAAATAAATATTACTTAAAAAATGTTTTAAAATATTAAATGATGGTTGCCCTTGTTTGCTATTAAGGGTGTGCCACTTGCCAAGATTCATGGTACCAGTGCATTGCATTTTTTCAAAAATGGCATCGAAATGCCCAAAGAGCCATTTTCTAGAGTATCTATGATTAGAGATCATGGCAAGATATGCAAGCCTATTATTGTTTGACTCACCTAGATTGACAAACTTTTGACCTTCTGACCTCTGCTCTGCCTCCTCACTTACTTCACAAGTCGGGTATTCAACCAGCCAAACCTTGGTTGAAGGACTAGAAGTGGTATATGTGTACTCCTCTTATTAATTACAAGTAAAAAATGGGATACCTATGGTTGGTGCATCATTTTCCTATGGTTGAGTCTCTCAACCAGTGCTAGCACATCTAGTCCCCACAACAAAATTGGAGATGCATGATTAACACTATCTCGAAAGCCATTATTGAGCCAAAGATTGCACACATTACTTGGTGTGTTCTTTTCTAGGGTTTGCATCTGGGTCCTCAAATCAAACATTTGGGTATTCCTGACTGACATTGTCTTTTTTGTGGGAAACCTAGGACTTTCTTGCACATCTTTTGGTTTTATTGTAGAGCTCAATAGTACTGGCTCTGGATACATGATTTTTTCAGGCCTTTTAGGCCAGAACCATTTTCTTGCCATATGATTTTTCTCAAGGACTCTACCAAAACCCCATTTAAATTGTCCGAGATTTGGTATGCTTTTAGGCTAGAGATTCTTTTCACTCTTTGGGAAGATATAAATGCTATACTTTTTACTCATAATTTTTGGATATAAATATTTCTATGAATATAAAGGCTTGCATTTGTAATAATGTAATGCTACAGATTCCAGTACAAGCCAACAAAGTGACTCTAGAGGTGGAGCTTCTTAATTTTTGGGGTAATGAACCATGTATGGTTGCTTAGGTGTTATCAAATTTCACTTTGGTAGATCAAACTCTAGCCTGTCATTATTGTTAGGGATGTAGCTCCTTAGCCTACCGCTCTTAGACATCACATTCCTAGGCCCATCATCGCTCTCCTAGTGACTGGGATGTTTACCACTATTGCTTTTCCTCTATGTGGTGTGGTTCAAGATGGTCGTCGGATGATCGTCCTATTGCTACTCATGTTTTTGGTTGACCTACACCTACTACTAACCCTAAATGGTCATCCCCCCTCCTGGACCTGGCATTTTCACCACCTAGGATGAAGGGAGAGGAAAAAGAACAAACTATTATTGTTGTTGATGATAGGTGGGCTCCTCCTGAGTCACCCTCCAACCCTACTGATGCATGGAGTTTTCAAAATTCACATGATCCACCTCCCTTAGTAGGAACTTCTAGAGCCACATGAGGGTTGTTATTATGTTTTTTTTTGATGAAAAGTTGTTAACGTTTCTGGCTCTTCCATTTGAACTCTAGCAGGGTGATCTTGTATCCCCCAACCCCTTTTTTGTGAATATGTAACTTTAATATTTAATTAATAGATAAGGGACTATTCATCAAGAATAAATTAAATTATGGGATTTTAATAATAAAAAATAATGCTATCTACATAAGAAATTGGTAAAGTTAGGAAAAATTAGGATTACAACAATTTGACAACACCAAGTCACTTACTATCTTAGGGGGTTAGCAATCATCTGGGACCCTATGTAGATTAAATATGAATGTGTAGCTAAATAACCTAATTGGATGGGAGGTTGGATCAATAGTATAAAGTTTTTTTTTTAGGAATTCTATTGAGAAGGCAAGATGGAGGGGAGGGGGTGAATCAGGATCTTAAAAAACTTTTATCTCTTTGAAGCAAATCAAATGTATTCACCACTAACCTATGTCATATCAACATCATGAATCATATAACCATAAATTGGAATATATCTAACTATTCATCACATCCATAAACATTATCCTATAAGGGCCAAAGAGTGTATTTCCTTATATTGCATTCTCCTTTATAATTTGAATTTAGAATTATCACATTTCTCTTTTAGGTCCTTTCTAATCTAATTTGGGTTATAAAGAGGACTCGTATTTGGGGATCATATCTTTCCCTCTTATCCTCTCCTTTTGAATATTTTAGTGGCTTGAAAGTTGGAGATCTACATCTTACTAAAGCATCTCCCTTTTTACCCTAAACACCTTTGATTGAATAGAGAGAACCATGTCCAAATCTCACAAAGCCTCTATCATAATATTCCATTGTAATGAACTTGTTTTGTCTCCAATCATATGATGTATGCATCCACTGCCAGTTATCAAGTCACTGTTACTATTCATGCTTGAGATTACTGCCTTTTCTCCACAGTCTTCTGTATTAATGGTAGAGGGATCTATTTTACAAAAAAAACACTATTTATTCACCATTTTCATTTCTTTATGATTTGTAAGCACCATCTTCCTTATATTCAACTATGTAGCACATTTTCTTGCTCTTTTCCTTGAAGTTTGAATTTATCCTTATTTTCTTCTTCATTATTCTTCTTGGTCTTGTTAGGACATTTATTTTAAAAGTAACCTATTTCTCTACAATTCCAATATAAATATAAATATTTCCTTTGTATCTTCCATTTTCTTTAGGAAACCTCTTTGTTATTCCAACTCTTTGTCTTCAACAACCGAATAATCATAATCATCTGAACTATAAGAAATAGACATTTATTTCCTAGAGGAACCAATGTTAAGAGTAGTTTGAAATGCATCTTCAGTAATAGGTTGACTATTATCATAATTACTCAATTTAAATGTAGTTAACTTATAAACCAAGTGAATCCAATTTGACCTTATCGAAATCAATTGACCTTAACTCTTGAATAGAAAATATTTCAATTGTATACCTATGTGTAAGGGTTTGATAATCTTACTAACAACTTATTCATCCTCAAGTTTTCCTCCACCTCCTTTGATAGCAATACCAATCTCTTTTATCTTGTCATAATACTAAGAAAAATTTTCAACTTCTTGCATCTTCATCTCATCATATTTATCTCTAGGATTGTCAACCTTGGCCTTCAATACATGTTCATCACCTATATATACTTTCAACAGTTTATCCCACATGTCCTTAGCATTGTCCAAGCTCTTGATGTCAACATACTATGAATTGTTTAAAGAACTTTTAATCTATACCATTATTGATTTACGAATCAATGCTTCTCTTTTATCATATGTAGTAGGGGTTCCAAAGGGTGATACAGTTGGAACTATAATTAGAATAATTGTTATTTGTCATTGATGTCAAACCTTATTGGTAAGACAATTTCTGTACGAGTAGAGTGCCATATCAAGATGATTGATGAAGATGATTTGAGAAGAAGAGATAACAAAAGGACCTACATGAAAGGTTGAGTTATGAGAAACTACAAAGTGTACTTGATTAGTTAGACCTTGATAAGATAATGTGAATCTTGTTTAATCATAACCTAGGTGGAGAAGTCAATTTTATTGAAGCTTGGAAGAAAGTGATCAATAGAACACCAAATGCATAGGCTTGACTGAGAAAAGAGAAAAAGATTAAGGAATTAGAAGTATATACCAAGCTATGCTAGTGTTGACTTGGTGACAATATAAGGTGAGCATAATACAATGTCAACTGAGCATCAGTATCAATCGAGTATCATAAAGTATGCTAAACAAAACAATTAGTATTGATTGAGTGTTAGAAGAATGTGTTGGTAGAGTGTCAGCGTTTGATAATTTATGAGGAAATATTGATTTATAGTCAACACAATTAAATTATTGGAATATGGAAGATGTGTTGAAGATAAGGATGGATGACCTGGAGCATTTAATTCAAGGAAATTTGTGTTTGAGCATTTCTAGGCATGGATTCAAAGAGAAGTTTCTAGAAGAGAAAGGAGAAAACAAAAAGGGAAGGATTCGATGAATCTAACCAAAACTTAAGATCTACGGTGATGTTTAAGTGACAAAAGATTAGAACTACCTATTTAAGGAGCCATGATGGATAACTTAATCAAGGTTGGAGTGGTTGGTGATTTTGTTGATTGGTGAACTTGAATAGAAGGATGAACAATGAAGAGTTGAGGTGAAGAGTGATTGCTTGAAGGGTTGCCAAGAGAATCAGTGATGGAGATGATAATGGAGGCAATTCAATGAGTAAGATGTTGAACCAAATTTTTGATCCATATTTGCAAAGTGACTTGTATTTACCATTTCAACCCGTTGTTACTTTCTAACCATTGTATCAGTTTGAAATCCTTGAATCAAGGTTGACCTAATAGTCATTTGTAAATCCTTTATTTAAGGTGATATTCTAATGTAATTTTCTAAATCCCTCTAACCAAGCCACTCCTAAGAGGGTGATTAAATCCTTTAACAAGGTCACATTTAACAGTGTGTTTTGTAACCTTTAATAGGGTTGGCTCCTCATGTAGCTCAATTTAGAAGACTAAAAATTGGTAGTATGTTACTAGTGGTTTTTCCTAAATTGGGTTTCCACGTTAAATCTTGGTGTCATACTTATGTGGATGTTATTTGAGATTTTTTACTATTAATGTTTTACATTTTTCCAAGTTTATTACTACTAGGATAGTGGACTCCAAGTTTTATGCTGCTGATTATTTTCTATAGAGATTGAGCTACTTAATGACTAGATCTAAAGTATTTGAAGTGATTAAAAGTTGAATTGGTATATCTAGACCTGGGGATAACTATGTCACCCCCCCTCTTAGTTATTCTTAACCATTCTAAAATTTGGAATTAAAGCTTGTGGTGCTTGTAGAGAAAATTTTGAAGGTACTTAAAGCTAAAGATCAAGATGTACAAAAAGGAGGTACCAAGGTTGAACAAGGAGAACTTATCTACATGGAAGAGTATGATGAAGTTACATTTAGCAAGAATTGGAGAAGGAGCAATGCAATATGTGGAAAATGCTTATGTAGAGATATCAATACCTCTAACAACTCGATAGTTGAAAGAGAAGCGAGAACACAATCAAGCAATTTTGGAGATTGCATCAACCCTAAACTATATCGAGTTTAATGACATAAGGGAGTGCACTACTATTAAGAAAATATGGGATACATTGTAGACTATCTATGGAGGAGACACACACATTTTAAGAGAAAAATCTGAAAGCTTGAGAGGAAAGTTTGATGAGATGAGAATGACAAAAGGTGAAACCATTGCTCAATACTATAGATGAGTCAAAGAGGTAGTAAATGCTATAAGAGGATCCAATGGAAAGATTGATGATGAAATTGTGATTAGCAATGTGTTGAGAACCCTACTTCCTATTTATGCTATTAAAGTTTATGCAATACAACCCCTAGTAACAATATGACTTTGGAAGGATTTGTTGGTAGACTTATTGCTTTTGAATACTCCTACAACTATTGAAATGACTTTCAGATCTCAACTAGTTCTTAAGAAGAAAGGAAAATGAAAGTCTGTGAATAGTGATAGTGATATCTTTGATGATGATCTTGATGAGCTTGAAGCATTAATGGCTAGAAGACTTCCAAGAGGAAAATAAAAATTCAAAGGTAAACTTCCTCTAATATGCTTTTCATGTAACAAGGTTGGTCATATTGCTACAAGGTGTCCTAACAGAGAAGACAAGGATGAAAGAAGGGAAAGCAAGTATAAAGGTAGAAGAGATGACATAAACAATAGAAGAAACAAGGACTACAAAGAAAAAGGTAGGAAATCTTGTTATATTACTGAAGAAGAAACTAACAATGACTCTAATAGTAATGATGAAGAAGTTGTCTATGTTTCTATAAAAGAATATTCTGATGAAGATGAGAAAACTGCATTAATTTCATATGTGAGTAAAGCTAATAGATGGATAATTGATAGTAGTTTCTTACATCACATGACTAGTGATAAAACTATGTTTGAAACCATGGGACAATATAAAGGTATTTGTGTTAAGTTTTGTAATTATGCACCATGTCTTCTGAAAGGTAAAGGATCGATAAAATTGACTAATAAGATTAGGTGTTATAATGTTTGTTTGGTTGAAGGACTAAATTATAACTTGTTGAGTGTTGCACAGTTGAAAAAATTAGAATATAGAGTTGAATTTAATTATTTGATGTAAATGGTGAACTAATTGGAAGAGAAGAACAGATAAGAGGTAACTTGTTCAATCTAGATTTATCTAATGAGGCTTTCTTGTTTGCACAATTTGATTATATATGGCTATGGCATAAGAGGTTATGTCATGTGAACTTTGATAATTTTGTAAGCATTAGTAAAATGAAAACCATAAGAGGATTACCAAAACTGAGGAAACTTGGTAATGCTATGTGTAAATAATGTCAGTTGGGTAAAATGAAAAAGTTTAGTTTCAAGAGCAAGACTTACTCATCTAATGATATTTTTGGAATTGGTTCATACTAAACTTTGTGGACCTATTGGAGTGCAAAGATACTGTGGTGATAAATATTTTATTATTTTTGTCGAGCAACACTCTAGAATGATGATCGTGATGTTTCTAAAAGAAAAATCTGATGCTTTTCAATTGTTTAAGTGATATTTGGTAAGAGTTCAAAAGGAAATAGGTAAAATTCTAGAGTGCTTGAGATATGATAGAGGGGGAGAGTTTATCTCTAATGAATTCAACATGTTTAGCAATGATAGAGGAATCAAGAGATAAATGTCAGCACCCAGGATCTCTCCCCAAAATGGAATAGCTGAAAGAAGGAACAGATCAATCGTGGATTGTGCTATAACATTGATTATGGGGAAGAATTTTTCATAAAAATATTGGAGAGAAGTTGCAAGTACAAAATATAAACTTTGAACTAAGTATAATTCAAGAAAGGTACAAATGTTACACCCTTTGAGTTATGGTATGGGTATGCACCTAACATAAAATACTTTAAAGTCTTTAGAAGCAAATGTAAAATTTGATGAATATGCAAAAAAGGTTGAAGTAGAGTGCAAAAAGGAACCTAAAGATTGCATCACATTTATATATGTCAATGAAGATGTGCCATGCACCTCACCTAAGCTAGAGATCAAGGCTATCAAGAAAAATCAAACTATGAATGCCGAGATACAAGAAGTTGTCAAACACCAGGAAGCCAATGTCGACAACTAGTAACACAAATAAAGATCCAAAATAAACTTGAAATAAATTTTCAAGATGAACTTGAAGAAGAAGAAAGAAGAAAAGAGCCTACATTAGAAAAATATGTGAGAAGACATCATGCACTTGAGAAAATAATTTGCAATAAAGACTCTAGAGTTATGACAAGGAAAAGACTAAAAAGTGACACATGTTTACTTTGTGAGTTTGAACCTAAATAGTGAAGGATGCTTTGGAAAATGAATATTGGATTCAAGAAATGAATGAAGAAATTGAAAAAATAGAGAACAAAAAAACTTGGTCACTAGTACCTAGACCAAAGGACAAGAATATTATTGGAACAAAGTGGGTATTCAAGAACAAGTTGAATGAAAAAGGTAAAGTCACAAGGAACACAACTAGATTGGTGTACAAAGGATGTGCACAAGAAGAAGGCATTGAATATGGTGAAACATTTCCCCATTTGCAAGATTGGAAGGAGTTAGAACTCTACTTTCATACTTTTCTTGCAAATCATTTAAATTTTATCAAATGGATGTCAAATCTGCATTTCTAAATGGGATACTAGAAGAAGAGGTTTAAATTAAACAACCAAAAGGATTTTTTGATCCAAAAAAGAAGAAAATGGTATGAAAACTACATAAAGCATTCTATGGACTAAAACAAGCCACTAGAGCATGATATGAAAGGTTACACAGCTATTTGGTAAAGATTAGATTTGCAAGAACCAATGACAACAATAATTTGTACTTGAAAATTGAAGGTGGTAAAGGGATACTGGCAGCTGAAATATTTGATAATGATATAATATTTGGAGGAAAAAATGCATTACAAAAATCATTTTCTAATGAGATCCAAAAGGAATTTGAAATGCCTATATTTGGGGAAATAATTATTTTTGTTGGCTTACAAGTATATCAGATAAAAAAAAGTCTCTACATTACTCAATTCAGATATATCAAGGAGATACTTAAAACATTTGGGATAGAAGATTCAAGGCCAATCATCATGCTTTTGGCTATGGGACATAAGTTCTCTAAGAATGATGATTCTACTAATGTGAACTAGACATTGTATAGATCAATGATTGGGAAGCTACAATACGTTGTTCACAATAAACCAGATAATGCATTAGTAGTTGGGATTGTTGCAAGATTCTCTACAAATCATAAGGATAATCACATGATGACGGAGAAAATAATAGTAAGATATCTTAAAGGAACAAAGAATTATGGATTATATTACAAAAAGAATGACAATTTTAAACTGAAAGTGTACACAGATGTCGATTGAGCAAGAAATATTGATGAAAGAAAGAGTACAAGTGGTGGATTTTTCTTTCTAGGAAAGAGATTGGTGTCATGGATAGGCAAGAAGTAGGACTGCATTTCACAATCAACAATAGAAGTTGAATATGTAGCAGTAACAATTAATTATTCTAACATTGTGTGGATCGAGCAATTGTTGAAAGGGATGAAAGATGATATCATTGATCTAGTTGTTATCTATTGTGATAGCACAAGTGCTATAAATATATCAAACAACCCCATAATGCACACAAAGACCAAGCATATTGCTATCAAGTATCATTACTTGAGGGAACTACTTAAAGATAAAGAAGTAAGATTGGAGTATGTGAAAACTAAGGAGAAAATAGTTGATATTTTCACTAAGGCTTTACCTAAGGATGCACATGAGTATCTAAGAGGTAAATTGGGGGTGATTCCCTTAGCTGAGGTTATTTAAGCAAAGATGGAACTTTGCATCAAATGTGTTGATTAGAATATCATACAAGTTGATATAGAAAGTCATACTTTAGGAGATGCCTAAACTGATGAAGAAGGACAACATAAGAAGAACCAAATCCAGAACACTGACATAAAGATATCTACATGGTGAAGATGTATGAGAAAGATGCAAGTGTCTTTGGCATTGTTGTCAAAGAGGGAGATATTATACAATTTCCATATGAAAAAACAAATAGAAAGAGATGTTGCAAAGAGGGAGAATGCATTAACAAAGAAAAATCAGTGAATCGTGTTGCCAACAATACAAGAGGAAGCTCATTGATTTCATGATCTAATATGATAGGAGTTTATGTTGAATATTAGAGCTACATGAATGAGAATCAAAATGAATCCAAAAAAAGGAGATTGTTGGACACTAAGTTGCAAATCAGAATGAAACTAAGGATATTCAATAAGATCTGATACTAAACATAGAGGGAGATGCTCAAAGAAGGTTGAATATTTTGGATTGCATGATAACTAGAGATGTTTCTATCAGTGTCAAAGAGGGAGATTGTTGGAACTACAATTGGAATAATTGGTATGTTACCATTGATGTCAAACCTTATTGGCAGAACACTTTCTATTTGAGTAGAGTATCATATCAAGATGATTGATGAATAGGATTTGAGAAGAAGATATAACAAAAGGACCTAGAGGAAAGGTTGAGTTATGAGATACTACAATGGGCACTTGATTGGTTAGATCTTGACAAGATAATGTGATTTTTTAGTCATAACATAAGTGGAGAAGTCAATTATATTGAAGCCTAGAAGAAAGTGATCAATAGATGACCAAATGCATAGGCTTGACTGAGAAAAGAGAAAAATACTAAGGAATTAGAAGTATATGCCAAGTAATGCTAGTGTTGACTGAGAGACAATATAAGCTGAGTAGAATATAATGTCGATCGAGCATCTGTATCAACCGAGTATCATAAAGTATGCTAAATAGAACAAATATATTGATCGAGTGTCAAAAGGCTGTGTTGGTTCAGTGTTAACATTTGATAGTTTATGAGGAAATCTTGATTTCTTGCTGACACAATTGAATTCTTGGAATATGGAAAATATGTTAAAGATAAGGATGGATGACCTGGAGCATTTAATTCAAGGAAAACTATGTTTGAGTATTTTTAGGCATGGATTCAAAGAGAAGTTTTGAGAAGTTTCTAGAAGAGAAAGGAGGAAACAAAAAAATGGAATGATGAGATGAATCTAACCAAACCCTAAGATCTATGTTGATGTTTAAGAGGGAAAAGATCATAACTACCTATTTAAAGAGGTACAAGGGCTAAATTAATCAGGGTTGGAGTAGTTGGTGATTCTGTTAATTGGTGAACTTGGTTAGAAGGCTAAATAGTGAAGAGTTGAGGTGAAGAGTGATTCCTTGAAGGGTTTCCAAGAGAATTCATGATGGAGATGATAATGGAGGCTAGTTAATGAGTTGGTTGTTGAATCAAATTTGTGATCTATATTTGCAAAGTGAGTTGTATTTATAAAATCAACATGTTTTTATTTTCTAACCATTGTATTAGTTTGAAATCCTTTAATCAAGGTTGACTTAATAGTCATTTGTAAATCTTTTAATTAAGGTGACATTATAATGGAATGTTCTAAAGCTTTCTAACAAGGTCACTCCTAACAGTGTGATTAAATCCTTTAACAATGTGTTTTGTAACATTTAATAGATTTGGCTCCTCGCAAATCTCACTTCAGAAGAGTGAAAATTGGTAGCATGTTACTAGTGGTTTTTCCCAAATTGGGTTTCCACATTAAATCCTAATGTCATACTTTTGTAGATTTTATTTGAGATATTTTACTATTAATGTTTTAAATTCTACAAAGTTTGTTACTACTAGGATAGAGGACTTCAAGTTTTATGTTGCTAACTATTTTCTATAGAGATTGAGCTACTTAATGATTAGAAGTGAAGAATTTGAAGTGATTAAAAGTTGAATTGGTACATCTGGACCTGAGGATAATTTATTCACCCCCCTCTCAATTATTATAAATCATTCTAACAAATACATACTTTGTAGTAAGATACCCAACAACTGTGTATGAAAGTCTTAACAGACATAGCTTCATCTTGCTTGCCATGTGTCAAATTCAACCTTGCTCTTAATAAAAATTGGGTGCATCATTCCTATACATCTTGAGATATTTTCCATTGTCTATTCAAGCCTTCTTGAATTAGGGAACCAACACTCTAATACCAATTGTAATTATAGGATTAATTATTGAGAGGGAGTGTGAATCAGTAATCACCCACCCAATAAAACTATAGGCCCAATAAACTTTACCAAAACTAATTAACCTTTTAAATTCTTTAACTTCTCATTAGCACTATTGGTAAAGTTAACTTTAAAAATAACAAACAACACATGAAAAATATTCACACAATAAAACACTAGATATATCTCATGAAAAATCGATTAGGGTGAAAAACATACTATGAGAATGGTTCTCACAAATATTTGTACTCTTTTGGGATACACTTTGTTAGTAGCTTTCCTTATTAAGGGTTACAAAAGCATTATTAGGTGCTACCCAGCTAAAAGATTTCCCTAGAGACGTACTAGATTCTTACACCCTGTTAGGAATAACCTTGTTAAAGGATTTTGAAAACTCTTTTAAGAATGTCACCTGGTTGGAGGATTTTACAAAGACCTATTAAGATCACTTGTTAAAGGGAATTTTTTTCTATAATTGTTAGACAATAAAAACTAAAAAATGATCTATAGTTCACACTATCTTTGCTAAATTAGATCTAATAAATCTCCTTAACACATCAACATACCATACTAGATCCTTTGTCTTAATCACACTCAACTTTGTGTCTTCCTCTATGATTCAACCTTCTCAATCAATCTTCTCGCTTCTTCCACAATAACAAATGTCTTCACTTTTCTCCTTAAATAGAATCACTTTAATCACAAAAACTAAACCTAAATCAAATAATCTAAATCAACCATAAAAAATCTAACCATTTACTCTTTCTTTTCATGTAACCATGTCATTCTAACTATAATGCCATGCTAAGGAACCCAAAAGAAATTAACCTAATATGTCCCTTAGTTTGCCAAACATTTTTTATTTGAAATATTAAAAACAACAAGAGATAATGTAGTAGAAGCAATAACTTACATACATACAAATAATCCATAAACAAATTACATCTCTTAAGGGTTCCATGATGTTGAATCACATACATAAGTTTTATTATAACTAAATCTAATACATAACAAAATCCACATCATTTAATAACAATAAGTACGAATCCAATGAAATAATATACAATTTCATAAGATGCCACATGGCATAACTAGAATGCATAATCATATGCTATACAAATCATATGATTTAAAAAGCTCAAAGAATCTACGTCATGAATAAATAAAATATCTCATAATATCTCCATATAATCAAGTACAATACATCATAATATAACCATCAAACATAAACACAAGATTAGAATGAAAGGAACAAGTGCACAAGTACATCTAGCTACAACATCTATCTATTGGATCTCAATGGTATAAGAAACACTACCACTCAACCTTGTGGAACCTAATTGGCCCACTCCCACCCATACAGATATCAAGTTTCATCGCATGAGCCAACTCTAAGGTTACCCTAGTAGCCTCTCTAGACTCTAGCCCCCTAGTGACTCTATGTGGCATCTGTATCCTTTTGTACAAACAAGGCATGCTCAAGAGGCAAAGTAGCAACCAAGCATCCTCTCTACTCCCATCCTAGCCTATACTAGCACTTGAGGCATGGGTGAGGTAAAACACTAACTCTTATTAATTCATTTTAAATCCATTTAACAAAATATTATCACTTATTAAAATAACCTACAATGGTTACCCAAGCAGCCTCTTTCGGGCTCCGACCTTCATTGCAAGTCACTTCCCAACATGCATAAAGATAACCTACCCTAAGCTCATAGCAGAAAATCTCATAAGGTCACGATGACCATATCAGCTCTATATAGGCAATTGGAAATCACAATATAACCACCAATCCATAACTTAATGATCAAACACATAAGCACAACATCTCATACATAATCATAAAACAATAACTCCCAGGCCTTTGGTAAACATCCAAAACTGGTCAACATACTAAGTCAAACCCAAATCAAACACAAAGTAAACCATACATCACATCAAGTATATAATAAATGTAGATTCATAGTTCATTTGGTTTTGAAATTGTAAAATTTCAATTTACCAAAAAGGGTTTTAGTTTTCTGTTTCCAAAGTGTCATTTTGAACAAAGTTTTCATGTTCACAAAAGTAATAAAGTTTCCTTAGTATAAAAACCGTCTTATATAAAATGAACCCTTTAAAACAAAAACTCGAGTCATATAAAAAGACCAAGCAATCCTCTCATTTATAAATAATTGAATTATAATTTCCAAATTAAGAATCAAAAATTACAATTATCAATTTGATATATGTATATTTTAATAATAACCAAATAACAAAAAAATCTTTAATTTAAAATATAATATTAATTATGAAATTACTAATAAATAATATTTATTGATTTATTAATAATAATACTTATTAATTTTAATAATAATAATTAATATTAAATTTTATTTAAAAACATATTTAAAAATTAATATATCTAAAAATTAATATATTTAAAAATACTACTTAAGAAAAAACTAAATTAAAAACAAACCTTACCTTTGTTTAAAGTTCGTGGGCTATGTGACAATAGGTCTGTCGTGTGCCGACCTTATAAAAAAGGTCACCGACAAAACCAAAATGGAGGAGGAAGGAGGAAGGTGGCGGGTGGTGGCCCCACCACCCTAAAAAATATTATTATTAAAAAAAAAACCTTTTTAAAACAAAACCTTCCCATATACACAATCCATATATATTTTTATATAATTCCACAATAATTTATCAATTACTGTGGTTACTATTTTATATTTTTAATACATTTTCAAAATAGATCTAATAGGGAAAAGAAATAGAAAAATCAAAATTTAATGAATTAAATCTCATTTTTGTTTCAAACCCTACCCTGATCTTAACTTTCTAAAGCAATCCAATATCCAATAAGAATTTCTCAATTGATTTCTGTCATAGTCAATTCAAGTAATGAATAACAAGATTTCCCAAACAAGGACTTCAACCAGAATCAATCTTTGAAAACAAGGTCTACAATCAAACACCAAGAAAACAAAGAAAAATTCAAAGGAAAATTACTGTGATAATTTCAACAAAGTTCCTACCTCGATCTAATGCTAACCAGACGAATGCTCAGAACTTTACAAGAATTCTTGTCTTCTCAAAAACCCTCTTTCTCAAAATTTGCTCCTCTAGACCTGTGTGTGAAGAAATGAGCTTTGATTTCTTAATAAAGAGCTTTCTCCTTTAGGATTTCAATTTTACAAACACGCAAACCTTTTTTATTATTATTTTAATTTATTTTAATTTAATGTGCAAACTTTTTGTGTTTGAATTAAAATAAACTTTATTTAATTTATTCTCTCTCTTTTATTAAATCACAAGACATGTTTAATAGTATATTTATTAATTTAAATAATAATACTTAGAGTTTCTAACAGACGCACATACATGTGTTGTCTGGAGCTCCCTTCAAAGACATTCACATGTCTCCATCCAAATTATCCAAAGAGTCGAGCTCTGATCCTGATCTAGTTTCGAAAGAGGATAGAGAATCAAAAGACTCCTTTCATTTGTAGGAAGAAGTAGGCATTCCTGACCAGAGAACCATCTTGTAGTCCAAAGAAAAGAATCAAAAGGCTAGGAAAGGTGGGCCGTGGTTTAGAGGCAGGAAATTAGTTCATGAACTATTGGAAGATGTTGGCAACAGGAAAGGGCAAAGGAAGCTCAAATCTGGGAGAGATATATTCTCTCTCGGATAGTAATGAAAATATTAACATGGAATGTCAAGGGCTACAATGCCCCTAAAAAAATATGCTTGATCAAAAGAGCCTTTGATCAAGCGAACTTGGATGTAGTATGTATACAAGAAACTAAGATGCGACAAGAGGAAGCAGTGTATTTGCTTGGGGTGAGACAAAGATGGTCAGGTGTTTCTGTTGACTTGGTTGGTGCATTAGGAGGCTTAGGTGTCATTTGGAACCCAAGGACTGTGTGGGTGGAGGCAATTTCACAAGCAAGGAATTGGCAGGTGGTCCAAGTAAGTGCTCTCACTTTGAATTTTTCAGGTTATTTAATGAACACTTATGGCCCTTCAAACCCTGAAGAGAAAATACGAGTCTGGGAAGAAATCTCAATAGTTATCAAGAGATTTGAGGAGTCCTTGATAGTGGTTGTAGGAGATTTCAACACAACATTACTACCATTAGAAAAGAGAGGCGGTGTTGCAGGCTTTGGTAGAACTCAAGCATACTTCCAAAACTTTGTTACAAATAATGCTTTATTTGAAATCCAGGTAAGAGGGGGAACTTTCACTTGGACCAACAGGAGAAAAGGTTTTCTCAACATAGCAGAGAAATTAGATAGGTTTTTCCTAGGGAGGAAATGGGATGAGACCCATCTAAACTTTGACTCAAAAATTATGGGCATTTCGGGGTCAGATCACTACCTAGTTGCTTTGACAGTATCCAAAGATTGTGTCCCCAAAAGAAGTCCCTTCAAGTTAGAAAAGATGTGGTTCAGAGCTGAAGGTTTTATGGATTTGGTGGCACAGTGGTGGCAAGAAGCCCCACAGATAGAGGGACACCACTCTTGCCAATTTTTAAAAAAATTACAATGGCTCAAGAGAAAACAAAAGGAGTGGAACAGATTGTACTTTGGGGATATTTTTGCAGGAAAAAAATAGTTAAAAGGTCAATTGGCTGCCTTGAAAAACAAAGTTCTGGAGGTGGACATGGATGAGGTAGAATTTCAAGTGGAAGAGGAGTTGCTCAGTAAATACAATGAAATCATTCTAAGGGAAGAGATCTTCTGGAAACAAAAATCTAGGGAATGATGGATCAGGGAAGGAGACATAAACACCAAGTTCTTTCACTATTCAGTCAGAGTTTGCAGAAGCATAAACAAAATTTTAGCAATTTGTAAGCATGATGGAAACAAGGTGGAGGAGGAAAAACAAATCAATGAGGAGGCTATTAGATACTTTAAGAGTCTATGGAGTCAAAGTAGGGAAAATGATAGAGTCACTCAATAGAATTTACTAAACAACATTCCAGCATTGATATCAGAAGAAGAGAATGTAATGTTGATGGCTCCAGTAACTCTTAAAGAAGTGAAAGTAACCGTTTTCAGTCTTGGGGGAGACAAGGCCTTGGGGCCAGATGGCTATCAAGCCTTTTTTTACCAGAAATTTTGGTTCATGATCAAAGATGAGCTTCTCCAAGTGGTAGAGGAGTCAAGAAGAAACCATATGACTATGTAGGACTTTAATAACACAATGGTAGCACTAATACCCAAGAAATACAATCCTATGTCCTTTGAAGATTTTAGATGGATCTCGCTTTGTAACACCATATACAAGGTCATCTCCAAAGTGGTAGCCAATAAGCTCAAGAAAGTGTTGAACAAGATAATCTCCCCTGAGCATAGTGGTTTTACACCCAATAGGAATATAGTGGATGGCATTATCATTGCTCATGAGGTGATCCATTCATCAAAAGTTTCTAGACAGAGGAGAATGGTGTTGAAGCTAGACATCAGGAAGGCTTATGATCAAGTTGATAGGAAGTTTCTACTAGAAGTGCTTGGCAAATTTGGGTTTGCGCCTAAATGGGTGGCTTGGATTGGAAGTATGATCGCTTAATATAGGGCATCAATTTTGGTGAATGGGAGTCCACAGGGATTTTTCTCTATGGAGTAGGGGTTGAGACAGGGAGATCCAATATATCGTTTCCTCTTTATCATTTTGGATGAAGTGTTGAGGAGAGCAATAGCGAAGAAAAGAGTAAAAGGTCTCTGGAAAGGGATTCATATTGCACATGGGATGAAACCTATCTCACATTCTTAGTTTGTGGATGATACGTGTTTGTTTGGGTAGGCTAGTTTGCAGGAGGCTATGACAATGATGAGAGTCCTAGATGAGTATAGCCAAGCTTAGGGCAAAGCATCAATTGGGACAAATTAGAGATCTATTTTTTCAACACAGAGGTAGAGTCATAGAGATCTATAGTCAAAATTTTTGGGGTAAGAATTGGCAAGCTCCCAGGGAAATTCCTGGGGACTCCACTCTTCTTAGGTGCATCTAGACCAGCACATTAGCAACGATTAGTGGAGAATTGTAGTAGTCAAATGGAAGGTTGGAGAAGCAAGTGGTTGAACCTTCTGGGTAGAGTTTTGCTATTAAAATGAGTGCTCTCAACCATGCCATTGTATTCCATGTCCTGTTTCAGAATCACTCCAAGAATTATTAAGCAGATTTAGCAAAAGATGCATAAGTTTCTCTAGAATGTGAAGCATGACCAAGATAAAATCCCTCTCACTACATGGAAAAATATATGTGCTCCTAAAGGATATGGTGGAGTAGGGCTGAGAGATTGGAACCTTTTGAATACAACTATGGGAGCTAAGTTAGTTTGGGAAATGTTTTAATCCTCGAACCAAAGATGGGTAAGACTTATCTGAGCTAAGTACTTGGATAGTCAGGAGAGGGACATAATATTGACTATAAGAAACCCCCCAAATGGGTCAGCCATATGGAATTTCATGATGTGATGCCAGTTTTTTATTACAGACCACTTGTCATGTAAGATAGGGAATGGAACTATGGCAGACTTCTAGGGTGATTCCTGGAATGGTCAGGATGCCCTTAACAAACTACATGTTCAACCTAACATCATGAATGTAACATCTCAAGTGTGGGGCAGCAAAGTCCAAGATTATATGGAACAACAGAGAAGTATAGGAAACAAGGTAACATGGAAGGATTGTTCTCAGATGGGTCTAGCTGAGCAGGAAGTGGCTCAACTTAGAGAAATTTTTGCAGATAGAGACACATTTGGTCAGAGGAAGAGGACCAAATAATTTGAAGTGGATCCAAGAGTGAGAAATACTTAGTTAAAATAGGATACCCCCTCCTGGCAGCAAAACATGAGGAGATTAGTTGGGAAAGAAGGCTTTGCTAGAATAACTTCTACCTGCCAAAGACAGGAATGTTAATGTGGTTGGCAAGAAATAAAAAAATTCTTTCTGGAGATAGACTAATGAAAATGGGATTCTCAAGACCATTCAGATGTTGCCTTTGTAAAAAGGAAGAGGAAATAGTGGATCATTTGCTCCTCAACTGTGAATACTCTGAAGAGATTTGGAGAGTTCGATTGAGCAAACTAGGATGGCAAGGCCCCTTCCTAGATACCTTAAAGAAATGGTTGGAAGCATGTTGTTCTAGTCCTAGAAAGTCAGTCTTTTCTATCATATGGAACATTTTTCCATCAACAACTTTATGGATGATATGGAAAGAGGGCAATAACCTAATTTTTGAAAATAAGGAGACAGAACCTGGTAGACTTTGTGGTAAATTGGAGAAGGCAATTTTGGAACTGGTTTCTAATGCAACATCATAGGTCCAAGGGAAGGTACAATTTGGAAGTTAGGATATGCAAATTTAGAGAGCTTGGCCAAGCATAAAGTGTAGGCCCATTAATGGGCCCAAGGGAGATGATTATCTTGACTGCGGGAGAAGAGAAGAGGCATGGAAAGTGCTACCAATTGGATGGGTCAAAGTCAATTTTGATGGAGCATTGAAAGGAAATCCAGGTCTGTCAAGGGCAGGATATGTAACATGGGATGATCACGGAAACATCTTGGCACAGGGGGCAATCAAGTTGAAGGATGGCTCTAACAATCAAGCTGAATGCCAAGGTACTTTGGGTGGAGTTAGGATGGCAAAGAACTTTGGTATTAACCAAATAATTCTGGAAGGTGATTCATTATTGACAATCAACGACATTAGGAAAGGGGAGATGATGGATTGGCAATTGGATCGCTATATCAAATGCATCTGGAAGATAGTTGAGACCTTTGTGGAGGTCCAGATACAACACATATATATAGAGGCCAATTCCTTAGCAGACCATCTATCAAATGTAGGAGTACGAAGAATGGAAGAAGATCAATAGGAATTATTGGAGGATTTCAAAAACCTAGAGCTTGGTGATTGATTTAGTTTTTTCAGTAAGGAGGACGAAGTAGAGGAATCATGCTATAGCAGGTGGCATGGTAACTTGTTGTTACATTTTGTTTGTTACTATGCATAGTATGAATATTTTTAGTTGGAAGTATAGTATGCTATGATTAGCACTTCCATATGTAAGGGGTAGGGGCATATTGGATTAGATGAGAGATTTTGTTTCTACTCTCCAAACACTGTAGTAGGCAATAGAGGATAGTAGGAGATGGTTGTGGTGTTTATAGTAAAATTAGAAGGTGGTCTGAAGGATATAGTAGTAGAATGGGGGGGCAAGAAAGCTAAAGTAGTAGAAGAATATTTTGTACTGGAACAATTGTAAATCTTTTTCTAAATCAATGGAAATTTAAAATTTACTGATTAAAAAAAAAAAAAACACTTAGATTTCATTAATTAAAATAAAACTCCCAAATTAATTATTATTAAATTAAATAAATATTATAATGCCAAATTTGGAACTTTGATTAAATCTTTTAAATTTAATTCTTCTCTTTAACTAATTTCTCAATTAATTAAATATAACTACTAATTGATTTTTTGTTATCAAATTTTCATTAAATTAAATCATTAATAATCTATTTAGTTGATTTTATTATAATTGAAAATCGCAACAAACACACAAGTCTAAATAAGAAAATCCATTTTAAAGGCAGTACAAATTCAAAATCAAGGGGAAAAATCTCAAATTCATGTCACTTGATGAATTCAGAAGGGTAAATAACATAGATACTTGTCCTATTTTCTAGGAAAATTGGCTTAGGGTTGGGATTTGGACTTAAGAACTATCTCCCCTCTTTACCATTTAGATATTACGATAGGACATGCTCATCCAGGCAATTCAAAGAAGCTGATGCCCTGTACCTACAATCTGCATAAAAGTTAGGCATGCACATATACATATAAATCTAAACTAAACAAGCAATGATGGGGAGTGGTGCATTGTGTAGATCCTAACTAGCAGGTGACTATGACTCCCTCCCTCAACCACATCAAAAATGTCAACCATAAAGTAAAATATACATGTACACCATACACATGCAAATATGGGGTAAGTAACCATAGAAAACTGCATATAAATCATCCATCTGACTATCAACATGAAATAACTAAAATCATTAAATGAACTTACAAGCATCATCATCGAAAGAATAATCTTGAACACATGAAATAACCAAGTATCAATAGCTCGTAAAATATATCAACTGAGAATGAAATAACATCCAATCAAATCAAGTAACCAAGTATCACTAATCATAAAACATAACCATAAAGCTAGTCTAAAAGAATTTGACAAAATGACATGAAAAAAAAACTAGGGGTAGGCACTGCATCCACCCCCCTATACTTAGGATTACTCTTGAAAGCCAATAAACAAGTAGGGATATAAATCTTGTAAACTAGATGCATCCTCTAAAGTAGTTGATGACTCATCAGTAGAGTCCCTTTGGACCCTAACCTGTTCTATGGTTTGACCCTTGAGGGTAAAATCCTACTACTAAAGAATGCACATCGGATCCAAAGCCAGTTGCCCGTCCTCCACCTGAAACACATTTCAATCAAGAAAATGTATCACATCAAGAATATATTGTCTAAGAACATAAACATGGAAAACATCATGAACATGAGCTAAGTTGGGTGATAATGCAAGACAGTAGGAAATTGGACTTATCCTCTCAAGAATCTCAAATGACACCACAAAATGAGGTGCTAACTTCAAACCCTTTCCATAATGGATCAGACTTTTCTATAGACACACTCTCAAGAAAACTTTCTCACCCATTGCCAACTACTTATCTATCCTATGAGCATTGACATACTTCTTCTGCCTATCTTGTGTTGTAAACACATGCTCATGGATATCCACTACCTATTGCTCCATATCTCAAAGCATCTCAGGACCCAACAAGATGTGATCCTCTAAGTTGTCCCAACTTAATGGTGTATGACAAGGATGACCATACAAAGCCTGAAAATATTTCATCCCAATTGAACTATGATTTCCATTATTATATGCAAAATCTACTAGGTATAGATAATCCTCCCAAAGAGTTTGTCTGTCCATAACATGAATCCTCAACATATCCTCCAGAACCTAATTCACTCTCTCAGTCTAACCATCTATCTCTGGGTGATAGGTTGAGATGAAGCTCAATTGTGCTCCAAGATCATGCTGCAAGGATGTCCAAAATGTAGATGTGAATATAGGATCCCTATCCGAAATGATCTTGTAGGGAATACTATTTAATCTCATGATATCATGCATAAAGACATTGGCTACTAAAGTTGTTGTGTAGGATGACCTCATTGGTGAAAAGTGTGCCACCTTGGTCTATGGGTCAACAATGACCATGATAGCATCATGTCAACGAGCATTCATAGGTAATCCCACAATGAAATCCATCAAAATAATATCTCGCTTTCATGAAGGAATGAGATTAGGCTATAAAATTCTTTCTAGATGTTGGTGCCTTGCCTTAACCCTCTGGCACTCAAGACACCTAGCCACAAAATTAGTAATATCACACTTCATCCCTATCCAAAAGTATAAATGTCGTAAATCTACATGCATCTTCTTGACACTTAGATGTATCGAGTAAGGTGCATGATGGGCCTCAGATAGGATCAATGTATGAAGCTCATCCAATGGTGGTACATAAATCCTCCCTATATAGTGCAAAAGGTCATTTGACTTTAGGACATGACCTAAAAATCTTCCCTCTAAAGGTCTTCCTAAGTTCATCTCCATGTTCACCTCCTAATACCAAGTATCTGTAGGAAGTGCCTGAAGTATATGACTCCTCAAATCTACACTAAGAGTAAAAGATAGTGTCACATATCTCTATAACTCAAAGTGTCAGCTACCATATTCTATTTTCCTTAAATATACTTCACCTTGAAGTCATACCCGCATAGAAACTTCATCTAATGCCTCTACCTAACATTTAGATTAGGTTGTGCGAATATATATTGTAAACTGCAATGATCGCTATGAAGCTCAAAATGATGCCCCAATAAGAAGTTTCTTCATCTCACTAGAGCATGAACACGTGCATCTAGCTCAATATCATGGGTGGGATAATTCAACTTATCATCCTTGAGCTTGCGAGACTCACAGGCAATCACTCATCCATCCTGCATTAAGACAGATCCAATCCCATTTAGGGAAGCATCAATACACAGCATAAAGTCACCTACTAGATCAGGTACTACTATAATTGGTGTACTAGTTAAAATCTTCTTGAGCTTCTAGAATGCTTCCTCGCATTTCTCTATCCAAATGAACTTATTCCCCTTTCTCTAGAGGGAAGTGATGGGATATGCAACTTTGGAGAAATTTTGAATAAATTTGTGGTAATATTTGGCCAAACCATAAAGCTACAAATCTCAAACATAGTAGTGGGTGTAGGCCAATTTACCATCACCTAGATCTTCATAGGCTCCACTAAGATACCATCTCTTAAAATAATATTTCCTAAGTACTATATCTCAGACTAAAAGAAGTCACACTTTGCTGAATTGGTATAAAGCTAATTGTCCCTAAGGTGTTGAAATACTAATCGTAGATGTTCCTCATGTTCTTCCTAGGATCTGGAATATATCAATATGTCATCCAAGAACACAAGTACAAATCGATCTTGTTAAGAATGGAATACTCCAGTCATCAAGCATATGAACACTGATGGAGCATTCATTAAACCAAATGGAACCACTATAGACTCATAGTATCTATAGCAAGTGCGAAAGGTTTTCTTATGTATATCAACATCTTGAATGCATAGTTGATGGTATCTTGAGATTAGATCTATCTTAGAGAACACTTTGGTTTCCTTGATCTGGTCAAACAAGTCATTGATCCTCAGTAAAGGATATATGTTCTTAATTGTTACCTTGTTCAACTGTCTATAGTCAATGCACAAGCATAAGAATCTATCCTTCTTCACAAGGAGAAATGGTGCTCCCCATGGAGAAATACTCAGTTTAATAGAACCTTTAGCCAAAAGGTCCTCAAGTTGTAGGTGCAACTCACTCAACTCTTGAGTGGTCATCTGATAAGGATCTCTAGATATGAGTTACTCCTGGGATAAGATCAATGCCAAAATCAATGTCCCTCTTAGGTGGCTACTTGGAATCTCACTAGGAAAGACATCAACATACTCCTATAAGATAGGGTGATCTAAGGTCTTCCCTACATGATCTTCCTCCTCAATTTCACTCACAATAATGGAAAACACCTAACAACCCTTACAAATGCTCTACTTCAACTGCATAATAGAGATCATTCATAGGGATATAGGTCTCTGGATGCCTACAATCTTAGAGTCCTTACCCTGGTCATCCTTACATGAATAATCTTCTCCTTGTAGTCAATACTAGCTCTATGAGAGCCAAGTCAGTCCATACCCAACACTACATCATAAGAACAAAGGGGAATAACTCAAAGGTATACTAAAGTAAAAAAACCTCCTCAGTTCAGTTTGCATTGTTGTACTAGAGAATTTGTGGGAATCTTAGCTCCTAAAGCTAGTTCCACATGCTAAATTATGCCTTGCTTAATTGTCTCAAGCTTACATTTAACAACTATGGAAGGTGATATGAAGGAATCTGTAGCACCTAAATTGAACAAGATGGAAAGGGGTGTACCTTTGCTCGCTCTTATAGTCTCAAATATGGTTCCTTGGTGATCTACCATTGCAAATACTCTATGTGATCTCCCAATGTCACCAAATATATGCACAAATGTTGTTGACCTAGGTCTTGAATAGTGAGATGTACATTGTGAGTAGCTAGCTGCAATATGCCCAAACTACCACAGGAGAAACACCCTAGACTACTACACTAGACTATTGGTGGCTATCTCTACTAGCAAAGGAGTGATTACTCTATGCAGGTTGATTATTTTAATTTTTCTTATTGCACTGCAAGTTTTGATTTTTTTGAGAATTGGAGCCACTGCCACCACTCTGTGTTAGAGGATAGGATCCCTTGTGTTTTTTTTGTTGTTGTAGTTGTTGCTCCTATTGCTGACACTAGTTGCCTTCGGGATAAGGAGGCTTCCTATTGATGCCTGTGCTTTGGTTACTTTTGGACCCTAATGTTGTAGGTGCTCCCACAAAACCACCATGTTCCAAAGTGATGTTCTGCTCTACAAGAATAGCCTGATGTACCGCATCCCTAAGAATTTTAGGTTGGAACACATTAACACCCCAATGAAATGGTTATTCAGACCTTGAATGAAATGTTGTACCATTAGTGGAGAACTGTCACTAATCCCTATATAAGGCATGAGCTCATAGAATTTCTACTCATACTCTACCATGGTCATAGTATACTACCTCAAATTGTGAAATTAATCCGCCCTCTACTGGTGCCACTCTTTTGGCAAGAAGTGATCATAGAATTTTTCAAGGAATACCTCCCATGTAATAGTGTTCATATTCACACCTAGTTTCTTTTCTTCAATGTTCCCCCATAAAGCACTAAAGAGTTCTAAGTGGGTGATGGCATACCTTGCTTTGACATTGGATTCAAAGTCTTGCATTACAAAACATCTATCTAAGGAAATCAACCACTACTCTGCAACATATCATTTACCTACTCTGGTGAAAGGTTTAATCTTGGACCTTTGTAGGCTCCTCATCTAAGAGGCCTTAACCGATCTCTGTCTATCACTATGGAGGTCACCCTAAGGACTCCTATATCTCTACCTCTCCTCATTCCAAATATGATGTGATACCTCCTAATTAATACCCCTTAGAGGAGGTAGGTGCTCTATGATAGTCCTCATCATATGTCTCAAAGCAGCCTCCTATGAACCAGCTTGATGTTCCCAATGGTGTTCCTCTTTGTTTTCTTCCTAGACATGACTCTCATGACCATACTCATGCAAGCTGATATTCCTTCCTCACCCACAACCTCTACTATGGCTTGAGGTACAACCTCTCACTGTTGATCTAGTCCCAGATACCATCCTACAACAATAACCAAGAGAGAGAAACGAAATACCAAAATATCAACAAGAGCATACTACTATAAAGGATAAACATAAGAACCATGTTTGAACATAAATCCAGATTATTCTAGTTTTGCCTATTTCTAGTTTTAATAAATATGAGTTTGAAGTTCAAGTGTTCAAGTTGTAATAACTATATATAGTAGTTTAAGTTTTGTTTAAGTTTAACTAGATGTCATCTAGTGGCATTCCAATATACGTAGAGCTCCCAATGCAAAAAGTTAGGCTCTAATACCAAATGTAACACTCCACCAAGGAATCCAAAAGAAATTAACCTAATATGTCACTAAGTTTGCTAAAAATTTTTTTTGAAAGATTAAAAACAACAAGAGATAACATAGTGGAAGCCATAACCCACATACATACAAATAATCCATAAATAGATTACTTCTCTTAAGGGTTCCATGACATTGAATCACATACATAAGTTTTATTATAACTTAATTTGATACATAACAAAATCCACATCTTAGAATAACCATAAGTAGGAATCCAATGAAATAATATACAATTACATAAGATGCCACATGGGATAACCATAATTCATAACCATCTATTGTACAAGTCACAAGGTATGAAAAACTCAAAGAATATACATCATGAATAAATACAACATCTCATAAGATCTTTAGATAATCAAGTATAATAGATCAAAATATAACCATCAAACATAAATAGAAGATTAGAATGAAAGAAACAATTGTGCAAGTACATCCAGCTCTCAGATCTCAATGGCATAAGAAACACTACCACCTGAACTCATGGAACCTAAATGGCCCACTCCCACCAGGACGAGGAGATAATCTCAAGTTTCATATGGATATCAATTCCAAAAGTCAAACCAACATCTAGGTCAAGGAAATCCTGATAGCAATCTATCTTAGAGGTACGAGGACACAAGTAACATCTAAACCCAGAGGCAACAAAGATACATAGGAAACCTACTATGTAAGTGGGCAAGTGTCATTGCATGAGCCAACTCTAAGGTTATCCTGGCAGCCTTTGTGGACTCTGGCCCCCGAGTGACTCTATGTGGAATTAGTATCCTTTTGTACAGACAAGGCATACTAATGAGGCAAGGTCGCAACCAAGAATCCTCTTTACTCTCATCCTAGCATGTACTAGCACTCGAGGTACGAGTGAGGTAAAACACTAACTCTTATTAATTCATTTTAAACTCATTTAATGAAATATTATCACTTATTAAAACATCCTATAATGGGTTACCCAGGAAACCTCTTTAGGGCTCTAGGCTTAATTGCAAGCCACTTCCCAACATGCATAAAGATAACCTATGCTAAATTCAAAGTAGAAAATCTCATAAGGTCACGATGATCACATCAACTCTATACAAGCAACTAGAAATCACAATATAACCACTAATCCATAACTCAAAAATCAAACACATAACTATGACATCTCATAAATCATCATAAAACAATAACTCCCAGGCCTCTAGTAAACATCTAAAACTGGTCAACATACTAAGTCAAACCTAAACCCAACACAAAGTAAAGCATACATCACATCAAGCATATAATAAGTGTAGTTTCATAGTTAATTTGGTTTTGAAATCATAAAAGTTCAATTTACCAAAAAGGGTTCCAATTTTTCTGTTTCCAAAGTATCATATTGAACAAAGTTTTTGAGTTCACAAAAGTTTCCTTAGTATAAAAATCGTCTTATATAAAATGAACCATTTAAAACAAAAATTTGAGTCATAAAAAGACCAAGCAATTCTCTCATTTATAAATAATTGAATTACAATTTACAAATTAAGAATCAGAAATTATAATTATCAATTTAATATATGTATATTTTAATAATAACCAAATAACAAAAAAAAGTTTAATTTAAAACATTATTAAAATCTAATAATTATTATTAAGTTATTATTAATGTTGGTGTAAATATGTATTTACTTATTACACTTTCTTAAGTTTACTTAGGTCAATGCATTATTTTATTATTTCTTAGGTGAGACACATAGGAGTTTGCATACTCTTATGAGTTGTCATGTTGACAACATTAGAGTAAGCAACTCTAATTCAACACATGGTGTCTACAACATTGGAGTTTGCATAATTAACTGAGTTGTCATGTAGACAACATAGTTATTCACACTCCTATTTTAGCACGCTTAATTAAGCACATGGTGTCTACAACATAATTTTGCCTACTACACCTTTGTAGGCTTATCCTCTCATCATCGCACTTATTCCTATGCTTAATGGAGGATAATCCACACCTGGTGGACATGTGCCTAGTTGTATGACTTATCATGTTGCTAACTTCTAGGCATTCTAGATGCATCTTAGAGGTCTTTATATACAGAAACCCCTAGTGTACTTTCATATCAATTCATATCAATTCATATACACATTGAATGCATATTATATCGTCATTTTGATCATTCTCTCTTTGGTCTACTGTTGTGCTTGTGCTTGAGTTCTTTGGTCTTGGGTGAATTTTTCTCTCAAGCAAATTCTTACAATTAATAATTATTATAAAATTATTAATAATAATATTTATTAAATAACTAATAAAAAATATTTATTGATTTATAAATAATAACATAATTTTAATAATAATAATAATTAATATTAATTTTTATTAAAAATACATATTTAAAAAAATGAAATTTAAAATAAACCTTACCTTTGTCTAAAGCTCATGGGCTATACGGTTGTCGCAGTAACCCTGTTATCACAATAGCAGGGTACTGATGATGCAGTAGCTCCTACTATGATAGACCTTATAAAAATTGGCTTAGGGTTAGGATTTGGAATCAAGAACTATCTCCCCTCTTTACCATTGAGATACTATGATATGGCACACTCATCATGGCAATTTAGGGAAGTTGATGCCTGGAACCTGTAATCGGCATAAAAGTCGAACATGTGCATATACATATAAATCTAAATGAAATAGGCAATGACAGGGAGTGGTTCATCTTGTAGATCTCGAATAGCAACTAACTATGACTCCCTCCCTCAACCACATCAAAAAAATCAAACATAAAGTAAAACATGCATTTACACCATACACATACAAGTATGGGGTAAGTAACCATAGAAAATTGCATATAAATCATCCATCTAACTATCATCATGAAATGACTAAAATCACTATATGAACATACAAGCATCATCATTGAAAGGATAATCATGAACACATGAAATAATCGAGTATCAAGTAGCTCATCAAATATATCAACTGAGTATGAAATAACATCCAATCAAATCAGGTAACCAAGTACCACTAATTATAAAACATAATCTTAAAGCTGGCCAAAAAGAATTCGGCAATATAACATGAAAAGTAAACTAGGCGTAGGCACTACACTTACATTGGATCTTTACCTTGAGAATTGTTTTAACTCCATAAGTCATTTTCACCTTCTAGAACTTTCTTGAAGAATCTTCCTCAAATGTATTATGTCTAATAAAAATCACAATTTCCTATACTAACCATATCTTTATGACCATGCCATGAATCTTCACTAATTTTCTTTCATTTATTGATAAGACTTCACTATTTTCCTATTTACCTATCATTCTTTTGTACCAATAAGATTTCTCTTTCCATTTTACCAATAATACTTGGTATACTTTCTTTAACATATCCATCTGTCTAGTTTACGTATTTAACTTTTCTTGTTTGAATTTCTTCCAACTGATGAAATCACCTTTACTCATTCTCATTATAGGGTGATATCTTAATTCTATTTCCTCAACATCTTTGTGAATCATACATGTTGAGCAGTCATTTTGAATGATGAAAATAACAAAAAATCTTTTGAATCTCTCTCTTGAAAAACTTATCAAGTAACTCCAAGGTTCTGAGAGGTTGTTTTTCAACTGCCTAGATAGCTCAATTGTTCTAAAAGGACATAAGTTGCAACAGCAATGCATCTATGAATTCAATTTTTAAAGGGATCAAAATGAGAAACCAATGAAATAAGGAGTAGTGTATCCTTAACTCCATCGATACAATCATTGAGAGAACTAGTAAAAAATTGTACGATGTTTCACAATTCATCGAATCACACCACCACAAGAAGTGCATGCACATAAGACAAATCTCTATGCAAAAAATATGAAATGATCCCTTCTCCAATTCATCACAATAGAGGAATTATGCTATAACATATGATAAACTCTAGAAACTAAATGATTACATGAGTATTAAAACAAAACATGACTATTTGCTCTATCACTATTCATGAAAATAGATTCATAAAGTAAATGCACATTCCAACAAGAAATGATACACATAGAATGATAACACCAATAGAATAGCTTTATTGCATCAAAATACAAACCTTGAATACATACTAAATCCTTGAATTTATAGTAAACCCCCTCCTTCATGTAATTTTTGGAGCTAGGGATTTTTCTTGCAAACACTAGTACATTTGGGGGTAATTTTCGATGTTAGTTTTCGACGGCAGACAAATTTGGCTTGTCAAATTCATTTTAAAAATAAATTGAAACTTCATTTCATATCATGTGGCAAAGTGCGAGCGGGAGGCTTCAAGCATGACCAATTAAGAGATTTTCAGCGCCATCAAGGTAAGGTTGATGGATTCATTTTCATTATACACATCCTCTTATGTTTGGAACTTGCTTTCAAGGTGAGGTATGGTCCTCTTCTGTTTTCTTGCTTCGTTTCAACATAAGGGTTGAAGATATTTTTCATTTTCATTGTAAGGGTTCAAGTTAATTTTTGTTTGTATAATTTCAGGGTAAGGATTCAAAGTATTTTTTACTTTGGCCATTGATTATGGCGATTCAAACATTGTTCATATTTCCCAATTTCTCAATTGGATTCTGTAAAGACCTAGCCATCTAAGATTTACTGAACCAAAAAAGTGCCCTTAATTGTGATAATAAAATGGGTTTCATTTGTGACTTTCTTTTGCATCTTCATTATATCTGAAAGTTTTAATTGATTGAACCTATTAGACTACAAAGATTGGTTCTATTTTGAATGCTTCCTCAACTATGCATTGAACCACAGGAGTACCGTCATCCTCTTTATCCTTTGCATATCTATCATTGCTTCATTTCCAACATTGGCTTGGTCTGTATCCATTATTCTCTCTATTTCAATTTGGTTATTGTGTTTCCATCTTCCATAAATGAGCCCTCTTCATGATAAATATTTGTATTGGGAATCACAGAGATGGATTTTTTTTTGGATGATGATTTATTTCAAAATCTTCAAGGATGTTTTTTGTTTAGGAATTTGTAATGGATTTATTTAAAGTTCTCTTGCTCGCATTAATAAAGTAAGGAAGAAAATTGTGTTTGTTATGGGTTTTAATGTTGATTTGACCATTATTTGAAACAACTTTTAGCCCTGAAACTAATTAATTTCATCTATTTCCTCCATAAGATGCATATCTACAGTTATGAGCTATAACTGCTGGGAGAAATCTAATCTTAATTTCTACCAATTCTGACTCCAAATTTTGCAGTTTTACATTAGAATAATTGCACGTTATTTCATATATCATTATGGTCTAAGCCCTAATCCATCCTCCTTGTGACTTGAGATTTGGTGTATTTTCAATAGAAGCAACAACATGATCATTCAATGCTATAATTTTTCTTTATACTATTTTCAATCATTTCAAATTCTCTATAGAATTTAGTTCTAGCAATAAGCGTATCCATATCTACTGAGAAATTTTTTTAGTTTATAAGTAGTTCAAGAACAACTCCTTGTATAATACATCAAGCAAGTCCTTCAACAATTGAAATTTTTCCAACACTAGGCTCACTAGTAACAATGAATTTATTTAGTTCTTTTTGAAAAATATCTTTCCAAAGCTCCATATTCTTTCTCAAGATTCTGGACAGTATTTCTTTATGAGATTAAGTGACATCAATGATTGTCAATTTTTAACTTTCCAACATCATAAATGGAGGACCTCACTTTTGAAAAAAAAAACTAAGGCTCCATCTTGCCTCAGATTATTCCATTGAATCATACGCAAACTGGTGAATGTATCTTCCCACTCATTGTGGAAGATGAATAGTCTCTTCCCAAGTTTCACATATCACTTCCCTCCATTATTGCTCTAACTTGATAGATTTCCTATTTCATGTTCATGGCATTTAGACCAAAATTACAATCATGCATGTTGTTCAAATAAAAGGTAATCATATATCTCCTTCAATAACAAACAATCAGAATAAGAGTAGGTTACATATAATTTCTCAAACCATGAACAATAGTGTGAAGGTAACTACTGCTTTCCATCATGAACATAGAAATTACAAAGCAAGAACCATCAAATTCTATATCCATTCACGATGCTTGGTGCTTCCTATCATTAACATCTATGCCTTCCAACATTCATCCACTTACCTATTTGACTTCCCTCCATGATTCCTTTGTATGATTCCAATATTTTAGTTCCTAATTTTTCATTTGAAAGTAAAGTTAGTTAAATGAGGTGATAAAATTGCATATGTAGATGTATGTATGTATGTATGTGTATATGTATGTATGAATGTATGTATGTATACATATGTATGTATGTATGTATGTATACATATGTATGTATGTATGTATATGTTATGGTGGGATGACAACCGAATCAACAAGAGTAAAGATTTTCCCACCAAAAGGATTGCTATTTCATTCCAAATCCATACAATACTATTCCAACCCTAGACTAGGTTGAAGATAATCAATTTATAGGTCACAACTCTTGACCTTACAACTTCATCCTTCTATGTTTAATCAAAATAATGATTTGACTATTACACTTCTAGATTGAAAGAAAAATTGTAAAAAGTTGCATGACAACTTTTATTGCATAATTTGCAATTTTTACAAATTTTACACAAACTTCAAATAAAAAACTCCACATGCCTTCAAAACTATACCACAATATGCAAAAAGATTATAAAACATAAAAAATGGAGATTTTTGGTTAACTCAAAATGTTTGACCAATCCTTGACCAACCTTTGACTTGCCTATAACCTTATTACAATATGTAAACAACTTGCCTAAATGCATGTTTGAGATTGTCTAAACTATCTTGTGTCAACTTGGACACTTATTGATTACCTTCAATACTATCCTACATGGTGTTTGACCACCTTATTTAGGACCTAGGGCCCTTGCACCAAGATCTAGGATTTTTTGTTGTGCCCTTTTGATCAATGTATATGTATGTATGTATGTATGTATGTATATATTATGTATGTATGTGTGTATGTATATAAAAAATAAAGCTCACTCAACAAGTAGCATGGCCACAAGATTTTAAACATAATTATATATGGAATGAGTTGGGATGTATACAAGACAATTGGTCCAATTGTTGATTAGTTGGGTTGATTACAAATTCCTATAGAATTATCATCATATTAGGTACAGTAAAATGAACAATCAACTATTCCTAGCTAGCATTAACTTGACTAGTCTATTTAGACCCATTAATTATTGTCACAAGCTTTAAATCACAACTATATAAGGAGTGAGTTAGGACATATATAGGTAAACCTTACATTAATTGTAAACTACAACATAAAGGTTGCACTAGGGTATTACAGGATTGTAATTATAGAAAACTGCCTGATTTGCCCTAGTGGGTGTATGATGGTGAAGAGTTGTATTAGGTGAGTAAAGCTCACCAGTGGTTATAGCAATACAAATATATCAAAACAATTAGAAACCATAACTATATATTCATTAGAGTAGTTCAAGGGTTTTGATCTTGTGTATATAGATATGTAGGCAACCTAGTAAGCAGAGTATGCCTCCAATGTGCAAACACCTTGGACATAGTTAGGTAGTATGGATCATCACAATGCAGTATGCACTTTCTCTAGCCTTACCTTGTGGATGTAATAGTTCAAAAATTTTCTACCAAGTTGAATGAAGTCTAGAATCAATGCTAATATGCTATATTGTTCAAAATCAATGTCAATATTTATATTGTATAATTCATTTGATTTGTTTAGATACCATCTATATTGAAGAGATAGTAATATTTAATTATTTAATTATTATCGATTATATACAACATACAACTAATGCTTGTATGTTTATATTTGCTATAATTTTATAGCCCAAATATTTGTTTCTGAAGAAAGTCCACGACTAACAATATGGACCCAGAACAAAATAGGATGACAATTGCTAGATTGTGGTCTTAGTTCAAAAGAAATGATGATGGAAAATGTTATTGTCCTTGTAAAAAATTAAAGGGCTTAAAGAATCAAATAATTCTAATCACAACTTAGAGATATTGTAGTTAGCAAGATCACATTGAAGGGGGAGAGGATTTTCATCCTTCGATGAATATGAATTTTGAACTGGTGGAACATGGAGGTGTGAATATCGAAGTAGAAGGTAATGATCCCATGGAAGAAGATGATCATAAGGTAGAAAACACAATTGAAAGTGTTGATATTGGTGTAGCTGATAATGTGCCAGAGAACACGATTGAAGAAGGTGTTACTCACACAATTGATGAAGATGATAAAAACGATGATAGTCGTGCATCTAATGATGATGATTAAGAGAACCTTGATATAATTATAGTTGAAAAGGCATATGAGCCCTTGTACCAAGACTCACACAAAACACTTCTCTCCATTGTATTATTGTTGGTAAACTTTAAGGTTATGAATGGTATATCCAATGTATCAATCTCATGCATGCTAAGGTATAGTGTCATTTTTGTCATCTTCTATGTTAGTGTACCATTAATGTTCTTTATATTAATATAATTTTTTTTCCATAGGTTGATAGGTGAGTGTTTGTTACCACCATCAAACATTCTACCTCGCTCTTACTGAGAATTATCAACCATTATGAAAGATATTGGAATGGAGTATCAAACAATACATACATGTCCCAATGATCATATTATATATCATAAATAACATGAATTTGTAATAGAATGCCTTGATTGTCACATTATTAGATATCAATCAGATCAAATAACAAAAAAGGTGCCTCACAAGGTTCTTCGGTACATTCTCATTATTCCATGTTTGCAACGATTATTTAGGTGTACTAGCTTGGCACAATTTATGGATTACCATGCACATAATAGAAGTCAAGATGAAATTATGAAAATTCTTGTGGATGGTTATGCATTTAAGGACATAGAAGATAGGTGGTCAATATTTAAACAAGAACCTCATAATTTTAAGCTTTCATTGGCAGTAGACAGTGTCAATCCATTGGGAGAGATGAGATCTGTTTACTCGGTCTAGCCTATTTTTGTTATTAAAAATAACATTCCTCCTTGGATGTCCATAAAGAGGGAGAACATAATGTTGAAAATGATTGTACCAGGTATTTTTCTATTTAATAGTCATCTAAATTAATTTATAAACACAATATCAAAGTGATCATAATAATTATGTTTTGTTTATGTTCATTCAACTAGGTAAGTACCAAGTGAAAGATGTGAATGTATATATTGAGCCCTTTATTGATGAGTTGTTGGAGTTTTGGAATGGGGTCACCATGTATGACATCTCTAGACCAATGGGTGAAAGGCAATTTCAATTTCATGCAATGCTTGTATGGACTATACATGATGCCCCTAGACTAACACATTTTTGTGGTATGTAAAATTGTTAATGCATATTTTTTGTTGTACGTTTAAGTTGTGTGTGATAATTGTAAATATGAATCTTATAGTACACATGTCATCCAATTATACTTGATCTTATAGGTCTTTAGACAAAGGCAAAATTTGCATGTCCAATTTGTGGTCCAAAGATGAAATCTCACCATTCAAATTGTTTAGAAAAGTAGGTGTTCAATGAGCATAGACACTTTCTCCACAAAAATCATAAGTATTGAATTTTCAAAAAACAAATTTTCAATGCGAAAGAAGAGACAACGTCAAAGCCATGAAGAATGACACCTCACATATGGAAGTTGGAATATAATAGAATTAATCGTCAAGGTAATGCCATTCCATCTAATGCAAGTTTCTATATGAAATTTAAATTTGGATATTGTCTTTTGTTTACTAATGATATAATTTATATTCATGAAGGTTGTCAAGGCATCAATGAGAAACTTCTAAAAGGACTTAAAAGCTATCCTAGATAATTTAGTAGGTTGTTGTACTACAAGGACCTCCCAATCATGCATTTGTTTGATGCTATGCATATTGGAAAGAATGTAACATAGTCACTATGGAAAATATTACATGGAAAACATGACAAACAAAATTTGGTCAAAATTTGCAATGACATTGATGAATCCAATCACGCATTGAAGTTTTTCATTGAATCAAATAGAGATGGAAACCAAATTAGTATGAATGTCATTCTTTGGTTATTAACGCAACAACAAACTGAAGCTATTTATGAAGCCATAAAAAAACTAAATTTCCTACAGGATTTGTTGCAAACATAAGCAGTCTCATATCAAAGAAAGTGATTTATTTACAATAAATTTGTAAAACATCATGTACTTTTGATTGTTTTATTTTATAATATATTGAAAAGACCATTTTATTAGTATTGCAATACATTCTACCTCTATCTCTCCCACACAATTTTGATAACATGAGTTTAAAACACGTTATATATGATCTTGGGAAATACATGAGGTTAGAAGTGTTATTTGTTAGATTTTTTGTATAGAAGTGTTATTAGTCTCGTTAATCTATTTTTGCATGATGAATATCTTCTAGGTGGTGTTGGAAATATAGATGGAGTAACTAGTAGGGGGGGGGGGGGGGGGGTGGGTGAATCAGTTACCACAAAATATTTCAACTCCCTTGGATGTTAACAATAAAACTGATTACTGTTGTTATTCGGTAAACACACCGAAATTGTTGTAACTCGGTAAAAGTAGTGTGATCTACTTATTACTGATCTTAAACATTCACAGTGATTAACTTGCAAGCATAAAAGAAATAACATGAACACATGAGACACCAGATTTAACGTGGAAACCCAATATGGGAAAAACCACCAAGTAACTAGCTACTAATTTTCACTCTTCTGAAGTGAGCCCTGTTAGGAGCCAACCTGGTTAAAGGTTACAAAACACACTGTTAGGTGTGACCTTGTTAGAGGATTTAATCACCCTATAAGGAGTGGCCTTACAAGAGTTCTTTAGAATAATTCAATGGAACTATCACCTTGTTAGAGGATTTACAACTAGTTGTTAAACTAACTCTGCTAAGAGATTTTGGAATCACTGCTACAATGGTAAGAAAGTAACAATGAAATGACCTGAATGAGATGCAATTAAATTGTTGATTACAGATCTATGTTCTGCTTCACTCTAGACCCTTCGTGATCAAATATAACTTTGTTGCTCCTTAAGGATATATGACCATCCTTCAAGTTTGCTCAAACTTGCCCTCTCAATCAATCAAAACAGTTGCATACTCACTCATTCACTTTAGAATCTCAACTTGACCTTATATTTATACCATACAAATTATCAAGTCGGCTAGAATTAATACTTGAAATAATTAAACTTCATTTCTCAAATTAACAAAATCCTTCATTTGCCGACCCTACTCGGTAAACACTAATTTTGAAATGATTTCCTATTTTAACCAACAAAAACTTGGTTAACACTACAAACTTGCAAAATCCTTTGGCAACCGAGTGAATTCAGTGAACACTAACTCTAGCTAACTTTCCTTCGTTAACCATGAGAGTTCGGTTAACACTACTTTCTACCATAATTTCCTTCGAAGCCTGAGTGATCTCGACAGACACTGTCTACACAGAGTAATCTCTAGGAATGCTCGATAGTTAAGGAAAATAGCCTTGCTGACCAAGTGAGCTTGGTAAGCACAGAATGACAACTAATATGACATTTGTGTAACATCAAAGACAACACACAATTAGACAATTGTATCCAATAGGTGGTTGTCATCTAGAGAAATTGATAAAAAATACATAAAGAAATGGAAGAGAAAAATTTCTCAGCTTTTGTGCGAGATGCAAAAGTGTCTACCTTCAACTTTTTTTAATGCACAACAACACTACCTCATAGATCTAGTTGAGGAGATTGAATTGTGTGGACCTGTACCAACTAGGTCAATGTGGATGGTTGAGAGGCACTTAAATTTTTTGAAGGGCTTGGTTTGACAGAGAACATGTCCTGAGAGTTCCATGGTCGAGAGATATATGGTCTACCAGACCATGGTTAATGTTAGTGAATAACTTCCCAAGTTTGCATCAAAGATCCATGTAGATCACATTTAGAATCCCAACTCCATTAACAAATTTGAAGGTGAGTACTTGATGAAGAAAGATAGATTGAGGAAAGTAAGACGTGATTATAAGATGTTATTGTAGTTAATCAATTCTTATCCATCATCAATATAAGTTATTTCTAACTAGTCTATTTATTTTATACAGTTTCTCATGAGTGGGATGCACTTCATTTGTATATTGCAAACAATCTTGATTGGATGATGTTATGGATTGAACAATCTCAACAAAATGGTCACCCATTAACATGGAAAGGTGTTGCTTCATTGGTTAAAGAAGTTCATCGTAATATAGATCCTAATGTTATGCCAATGGTAACTGATCTAGCAAATGGTTTAAGCGGTAGAAAGGTACGTATAAGTTAATCTATCATGAGCCATTTGATTTTTTATCAACTCAAGGATGGATGCATATTTTTGATATGTTTGAAAAATAATAGGTCAAGCACTACAGAGGTATGTACTACAATGGTCATAAATTTCACATAAAAAAGGTGGATGAGACTAAGAGAGCTTGCGATTCTAGGATAACTTCAATTTTTGAGGTCACCCATATTTCGTCTAGAAGCGACATGCATCCTCAACAATCTGAAAACAGATACTATGGCATTTTGGATGACATAATTGAGCGGGACTTTAATTTCTTCAAATATGTTCTATTTGGTGTCAAATGGTACAAGTTACAACTGAATCAAAATGATCCTAATAGAACTATTATTGAACATGATAATGGATTTACAATGATTAATACAAGGTCATTTGAGCCTGTTGGAAATGAGCCCTATGTTCTTCCAAGCCAATGTGAACAAGTGTTTTACTTTGGTGTTCCACATAAACCACATTGGTCATTTGTTGTTAGACATGATACAAGAGGAAGACTAGTAAAGTATAATGTGATTGAAGAAGAAGAGGAAGGAGGAGATGATGATGATGATGGCGAAGACGAAGGAGGAGATGGTGATGTTGATGATGGCAAAGATGAAGAAGGAGATGATGATGATGATGATGATGATGATGGAAAAAATGTTCATGATGATGGTGATGGCATTGATGATGATGATGGTGGTGGTGGTAGAGAAGATGATGGTGGTGGTGATGGTGATGGTGATGGTGATGGTGATGGTGATGGTGATGGTGATGATGATGACGATGACAATGATGATGGTCATAGTGATGATCATGATGTTGACGATGGTCATTCTGATGATTTAGATGATGACAATGATAATGATGATGTTCATGATGATGAGATGGATGAAGAATATGATCAATGGAAATGTATTAGGTGTTGATTACTTATAATATAATTTTTTGTAGAGGTAACCAATTGAAAAATATACAATGTTATGTTTTTTGTGATGTATGCATATTGTTCATGTTATGTTCTATGCATAATTTGTAGCATAAGTATCATGTAATTTGTAACTAACTTAAGACAAATAATTTACATATGCAGGAAACTATACCCCTTTAACAAGGATCATACAAAGTGACATGGATTAGAAGGTATAAGTTTATTACATGCTTGCTTTCTCTTTACCTTCGACATTAACTTTAGGAATTTTTTATCAATATTAGCCTCATTTTATATCCTAGTATTTCATTCTTTCAAATATATCTCTCATTTGATGGGCTCCAGGTACCACCAAATAGATATCTATCAAATTTGTCTTCCTCAAGTGAGGGAAATGCGGAAATAGAAGAGGACAGTAAGACATGTAGTAGGTCTATGAAAGAGAGACAAACTAGAGGGAAAAAGATTAGAAGAAAATTCAATAAATGAATGAAATTTTTCCTTGCTCAAGGGGGGTCATGGTCTTATGATGATGAGACAAAGGGTGACATCAAGGTTCCCTTGAGGTACACACATCTTGAGAAAGAATGAGTACCCAAAGAATTACCTCCAATTGACACTGATTTTTGTGTTAACGAGAGGATATATTGCATAGCTCCATCATCATTATATGGTTTGGGCCTATTTTCCATGGATGGAATAAAGGTCAGTTAACAAGGTTGTTGAATTGATGGAGTATGTAGGACCTTGTTACAATTACAAAAACTGGATGCAGATAGTTCAATATAAATAAAGTATGGCAGGTATGCACTATTAGCAAATTATCTATAATGGAAAGAAAATGATCAAAGTAAAAGACTTGTTGTGTACATTGATGGAATGCCAAAAGCAATAGGGAACATTGTAGGTTTTATAAATACTATGCATCCTAGGTCAACTAATAAGCGACCCAATTGCCTTTTCGAGGTGCGTAAGGGAAATTATGTTTTTGTATGTGTGATAAAATCAATAAGTTTAGGGGAAGAGTTGCTAATAGATTACAATTTGAATCGCATAGATACAAAGAAAGTTACTATCATGGGACTTGTAAGTACTATATATGTAAAATTTAAACTAATTACTTCCAATTAGAACTCTAATATACAATATACCATTTTAATAATAAGTTTTTTTGCTAAGTGAACTATTCCTTTGATTATGCTGATGTTTTTATATATATTCTTTATCACAGTGCGACATGGCCAAGCCATCAAATGACAGAGGTAGGGATGTTGCTCCCACCCCTTCTCTAGCGCAAGAAAACCTTCTATATAAAAATTAATGTAATTTTAATTTTACAAAATGTTAGATTATTATGTTACTTTCGTGAAGGTTTTGGACTTGTTTTGATTGTTTTACTAATTTTTTTGTCACAATTTGATTCATAGGGAAAGGGAAAAGGAAAGGAACAAATTGCACAACAACAATTACTTGCTAATATGGTAGCCACTATATTATGTGATGAGACATCACATATAGAAGTGACCCTGTTAACATGTGTAAAAAGACCCTGAAGAATGTCAATCTACAAATTCTTGGGCTTGTGATGGATCCACATCCAACAAAAGAAAAAGAGGGCCACAAGAAATGAATTGGGTTGTAGAGCACGTTGTCTAGAAGTAAGAAACAATGAGTCTTTTGCTAGGATAATAGCTCAATAAAGCATTATGTTTTATACTAATTTATGGATCATGAACCACAATATGTATGTTTTGTTACAAGATTTTTTGAGACCACATCGAGTTCTTCCACCTAACGAGGGTACCAGTGCACATCCTATAGGTATGTAATTTAAATTCTCAATCATCAGAAGGGACATTATTTTCTTCATTATTATTATTGACAGATTTATATTACTATTGTCATGTTCACTCTTCTCCTTTACTTAATCACTTGTATTCATTCTTCGATACTTAAGATAATTTTCGTATGCAGAAAACTCATATATCTTTTCTAATTATAATTGTTGAACCTTTATGATGATATAGTCTTAAATGTATATCCTCTTGACCAATTCCTTGTCCATGAGCTTGTGTTGATATGATTTTGATATCTGTGTTGTACATAAAAACTAGTCTGAAACTCTCTATCATTGCCTCTTGTATGATTATGATGTCATTGTCATAAAATATGCCTCTAAAACTTTGTATATATGCCTCTAATATCTGTGTTGCTCCTCATTGATAATGCCCTTGATGCAATGTCTCCTTTTATTAAAACATGGGAAATAGGTATAAATAACTTACAAAACTCGATTGCAAGAAACTTATTTCCTTTAAGTTTCAAATAACACTTAAAACTGATAATGATTGATGTAAGAAGAATAGTCTACGGTACCACTTTTAAATGATTGTTGTTATGTTATACAATTGACATAATATATGAGAACAATGGCATTGCTATCTATGATACAACAATTAGGTATATGTAAGATGATTTTGGTCTATATATTTACACTTAGTCCAATGCAACAATGTTAACATTATCTCTATTATTTATGATATGACTAATAATAATTATGCAAGGATGATCTTTAATTTGAACTGTGTAACTAATGAGATTGGTAGTTGTCTCTGATATGAAAATGTAAGTAAGCTACAATCTATTCCTACTCTCACTATAATTACTATCGCTTACAGTGATGAATTTTCTATTCTTCACCTATTGATGAAAACTTGCAAGTGTTCTCAATGTGTTATCACTATGCTTGATTTTGATCCTTAAACATATGCAATTATCTTTCAAATATTTCTTATTGTGATATGATGATTTGTTGCTCCTAATATATTGCTATAGGTCTGGTTTCGCTTATAGTGGTATAATGATTTCCCTTGACTTGATAATATTTATTTGGAACAACTCATGGGTGGAGAGTTTCTCCCGGTAGCGATGCCATTTATATTTATTATTTATTATTAACTTCTATTAGAGGAAAATAGGGGACATGACAAATACATTGTGTGTGTGTGTGTGTGTGTGTGTGTGTGTGTGATTATTTTTTTAGGTTTTGACGATTTCCATACACCTACTTCCACGAGGCTGGCCAACACTCCGAGATTGTCAACTACAGGATCAATAACAAGGAGCATGCAAACATCCACACCTACTGCAACTAGAGATGGTAAATCCTTGTTTTGCTACATTTTGTTATGTGTTAAATATTATAATATTTGTACTTTTTTGTTCATTTGAGTATATTATAACATTGATTAACTTTGTTATGTGATAGCTACACCTTGTCATGCTGATGATAGAACTGATACCAGAACTGCTAATAATTTACCAGCCTTTCCTAGAGTAGCTTGTGTTACTTGTATTGGATCATTGGAGGCATTATTGTTGATGGTCGAGAAAGATATGATTCCCTTAAAATTGCCTAAGCTTTTAGGTACTTTAAAATTGTAATTATTTAGAGTATAATTGTAGTTTATTTATTCATAACTCATTTTCGACTAATGATGTGGTGATGATTTTGCAGGAAATGATCTTTTTATGAAACTTTTTATGATTTAACATTGAAGATATTTGGGCCCACATTATGTAAAAGGTACATAGCTTGATATAATTAGTTGCTACATTTTTCCTTTCATCCTTGAACTAATTTTTTTATCTAACAATTTATTTTTTGTTAAAAGTCGGGCTAACCAAGCCCCCAAATTAAAAAATCATCTCATAAAAAACTATGGAGGAGTTCTTTGGTCAAAATATTTTGAACAGAGCCCAACTTCTAAAAAAAGCTTGTAAACATCTAAAGATTGTGAGAGATCGATATAGAAGGACTCTAAAGCTCAATCCAAAGTACAAGTGTCCTCCTATGGTGCCATAGCTGGAGTGGAATGAAATAATTGAAGATGCAAAAGAGAAGAGACTAAGGGATAAAGGAATTAACCCACCACCCGAAATTTTTTTAGTATGTGTCTTATAAACTTCAGTCAAGTTTTTTTGTCAAGAATGTTAATTTATTGTATTCTACATATAGTGAGAATCAGACAATCAATGTCTTCTTCATTTTGAATTTGCACAATATTTATTGTCTAACAGTGAGTAGTGAGGCCTTTTTCTATTAGATGTTATTTGTAAGAAGGTTAGTGCATTGTCCTAAAAGAAGTGCCATGATGAACATATGCAAATACAATGGGGGGAGGTTAGAGAAAACTTCAGTGTGATGCATTTTCTACCACTACAAATTGTTTTGAAGGAATTGCATTCTCATGTTTTGTCTTTGTCTTTTCAACATACTATAAACTCATCCCAATGTGAAGTGATGGAAGCCATTAACATATTTGTTTCAGGAAAAAACTTAGAATTTCCTTCATCAATGTTTAGGAATTAGCTAAAAATATCTCTCTAATCCATACGCATCAAACTTTGCACTAACTCAGTGTGTATATATATTATCTGCATCTTGATAGTAGAATTTTTTAAGATTATATAACAATGTTAGAAATATGTTAGATTAGATTGATGTGTCCTACAACTTGTATATATATTATCTACATCTTTCTATATGTAAAAACAAAACATGAAAAATGCTTGCATTCAGTTAGTAATAACAAAAAGGAAATTTTAATCTAGGATCAATTTTCTCTAGCAATTGAATCCAATTGAGTCTTCTTAATTTAAAAAAAAATCTGTGGTAAATATTTCAAATTTCAAACATTCATAAGATCTAAGTAATGACATCCTTAGACAAATTAAATGGAACAATTTTCTAAAGGAAAGAGAAAGCTTGGATAATTCTTCCAGGACATGCTTTGATGAAGAAACTGTATTCACAACTATTAGAGAAAAGTAAACAAATTTGTCATTTATCTAGAAAAGACTTGTATTTTTTTCTTGCACTTTTATATGGAATTTTCACAAGTCCAATAAAAGCATGTCACATTCAGATGATAAAAAGACATGTTTATTTCAAGGTAATACCAGTGAACAACTGGCATATGAAATCACCGTAGACAGGAGAGTGGTAAGCATATATGGACTCTTTTTTTCACATAAACATAAAATCCAACACTTCTAAATGGAAAGGTAAATTCACTATTTGTTCACTTCTATAGGGGCAACTCAAAAATGAATGCTTTTGTTTCCCTAGAAAACTAATGTAGTTCTACACTGTAAAATAGTTTCAAGCACCATTAATTTTAGGTAGAAAAGAAATATCATGCTTTAAGTAGCTTGAAAGTTGCAAGGAAGCAAGCTTGTACTCCACTATCACAAATTCTCATTAAGGCCTGAAAATAGAAACCAATATATTATAATGCCCGCTCTTGAGATATAATGTCCATTAAGAGAATTGATATATTTTCATATTTGTAACTCTTTTCTTTAGTATATTGAAGGTAATTCATTGAATAAATAAAAAAGACACCCCTTAATGAGTTAATCCTTATAAGTTATTATATCTAACACATAAAAGCAATTCTATAACGTGTTGATGTTAGCAATGTGTAAGTTATACTCCAGATATAGAAAGCATCTCATTCAACAGTTTGTGCTTTTATTTCAAATTTTAACCTATTAAAGAGTTTGATAGAGAAGATTATCCATGTTGATTGTGGATTTATATAATCTAACATATTTCTAACATTTTTCAAAGTTTACATATACAAGCTACAGGACACATCGAAGGAAACACAAGCTAGGAAAGAGAAGGTTGGTCAACACCATCTTGGATCTAGTGAATATATGAAAATTCACTCATGCCTTGTAAGTAGCTAATAAATGAAATTTCATATCAATTTTTTATATAAAATTACAAATAAGCAATACATTAATTATTGACGATATTATGCAAAAAATGTAGGGCATTGAATTTAATGCAGCGCCCATAGAAGAGGACAAATAAATTGGCTTCAAGAAAGGCTATAAAGCAGTGGTTGCCTACCACTACATAGGTTCCAGTAGCCAAACAGGTATAGAAGATTCTGGTGCAACGGTTGACACATAGGTAAATAGGCCAAATGAATAATAACAATAATTGAGAACTTCATGACAAATAATCTATTTGATGTTAATTTCAAACAATGATAACAATGTGTGCATGAAATTTCATTGCAACATACTATTCCCAACACAAATCTTACTCATGATAATGAAGGTACAAATCCTACACATGATGAAGACCTCAATGTGCATCACAATGATACAGGTACATATTCAATTTCTATTGAAAATTAATCATGTAATTATTAATAAAATTTAACATCTTAAATTGCAATTGGTGTAACCTTTATGTGATATTTTTTGAGTATGCAAAGCGTGATGTTAGTGTTGAGCATGTTGAGGTTGGGGCTGAATAGAATGTGACAATAAATGATGTGGCAATATCAGGTAAAGAAAAATCCCTATTATGTTCTTTAGATTAATGAAATACTTATAACATAAAAAATAAATTTAGAATTAAACCCATGTATTTCTTATTGTAGGGGCGCATTAGCCTTGTCCTCAACGAAAGCAGAGGAAGCCTCATGTCAGAACCATAAGAGCCACAAGATGCCGAAGATAGTCAAGATATGCATATTAGCCTTTATCTTCAAAAAAAAGAAAAAAGAAATGAAGAAATGAATGTTAAAAACCTTGTTTGATGATGAATGTGTTGATGTATATTTATGAACATTATTTCTTATTAATGGATCTTTATGATGATGAATGATTCTTATTAATGGATTTTTATGAATGTTGCTTATTGATGATGAATGTTGATGGATTTTTATGAATTTTGATGAGTTTTAAGTCATGTTATTGAATATTGTTATGTGATAATAATGATTGACGTGTTTACAAATTATTGATGAATGTTTGTAGGTATCAATGAATTATATGTTATGTGAATATAATGATTGATGTGTTCACAAATTATCGATGAATGTTTATATGTATTAATTAATTGTATGTCATGTTAATGTATGTTATGTGATTATAATGATTCAATGATATACTTCTAAAATGAATGAATGCAATATTTACTTAGTTGTTAATGGGGAATTTAGAGTGATTGGTGGGGGGGAGGCCAAATGAGCTTCCACCTTCACATGGTTGGCCTTGTTAAATACAGAATGTGAAAGGATTCTCGAAACCAAGTGAAGCTCAAACTAAACCTGTTAAAAGCATTTCAATTACAACTTATTTTTGTATCATGTGATTATTGACTCTCACATACATTATTGTCATTATTGTAGATCATGGGGATGCTCGAACTTTGAAGTCTCCAACATGGTACTTACTTTTAGTGGGTGAACATAGCAAGTTCCAGGTGAACGCCTTAAAATGGCCTTAACATAAGTACTATGAATTACGACATGTTGCTTTCTCTATAAGTTGTATGTAGATTATGATTTATTGTTGATTACCAATTGCTTCTACGGTAGAAATGGACAACATTTTGCTTTCTCTATAAGTTGTATGTGGAGATGGAGCTACTCTTGCAAGAGATTGTGTATCACACTTGTCCACCAAGGAGGAGAAAGTACTTGATTGTAAATATTAAGGTATATTACTCTTCTAAGTTTATTGGCTTTAGGTTTCTTATACTATCTTTGTTACTGTTAATATCTTATGAAACCCTCTACAAGTACGAGCTATGAATCTGTACAAGTCAAATGAAGGTGAATAAATGTAGATTGTAGGATGAAAGATGACTATGAGATTGGAGGGGTATGAGAGCATTAGGCACCACAGACCATAGAGTTTATTTAGTTGATACCAAGAGTTTCTTCCGAGTTATAATTTATTATCATCCTTATTTTGCCAAAAATAAAAAAGAAACCTCGAGATCCTTGTTCTCTCCAAGCTCCTTAAAGTCTGTCATAGAAAAAGTCATGTCTATATTGAGAGAAAAAGGTCAAGAATTCTACAGGTTTTGAAGATAGTAGCATGCCTTTGTTAGTATGCAAAAAGTGTGCATAATTAATTTATTGTAGTTATTGTCATAACCAGTAGCAATGATATATAATGATTTTTATTTTTTGTTTGCCACAATGGTCATGTTGTATGTCATGAAAACATTTGGTTATTTGTCATGGAATGACCCTACAAAGTAACTCACCACTGTCATTTTTTTAAAGTGCTCCCATATTCAAACCCCTCCTTGATATGCTTCGACATAAATGGACTTATGTTGTCATAGTTCTCTAATTCAATCTCGTAATTTATTGCCAGCATGTGCATTATTCACATATATTGATGATTGAAATGCTACATTGGAAATGTGTTCAGAACTCACCAATATTGGATGTGTAAGAAAGTCTAAGTAATCAACAATTCTTTGGAATGATTACCATTCTCATTCAAGAGTTTGAGATGGAGTGTTATTTTGGGTTGCAAGTCTTCTTCATGCAACCTTTCATTTATCAATAACAACTCTTCGTAAATGGAAAAACCAATCTACTTAAACTAAAGATGCAAGACATGCTTAACAAATGATGTATAATATGTCATCTTTGACACAATTATTTGAATTTCAATTATTTTTTAGAATTTTTCTTGCTGTTGCATTATACTTTTTTTTAAAACTCTGACTACCGTTGCTATTTTGACGTTTACTGCCATTGACAGTATAAGCAACCTATCGAAACATATCTACAAGTTGTCTCTATTTCAACACATCCTACCATCGAGAGTATGAAAAACCTGTTGAAACATATCTCTAGATCATCGATAATTTAATGCATCCTGTCGTCGATAATGTGGAATACCCATCAAACCATCTCTCATAGTCGTCAATAGTTTAATGTTTTGAACTATTTATCTAACGCCACCATGGGACAATGATGGTAATAATTTTTTATGGTTTTTGTCATCAATATATCGACACCCATCTTGTCCGTCAAACTTTTGTCTCTAGTTTAGCAACCATAGTTTTCAATGTTTTTGAATCACAACTTTGATGGAAAAGCATCAAAAAATAGGTCCAAATTTACAAGTGGAAAGCATGGTAAAAGTAATAATTTTAGGTAAATTATGTACAAACTAACCTCTAACATGAAGCTAAGTACTCCTGCACTCTTATTTTTATTTATTAATGGTGTAGGGGCCATTAGATGACTCAAAAATGATATAGAATAAATAGATAAGAAGAGAGAGTACTCCAACCAAAACTTAATCTTTGTGACCTTCTAAAAATATCATCTCATCATTCTCTGAATGTTTCCATCAATTAAATTCCCTCCAAACTGAATAAATGCATATTTGGTGCATGAAAATGCCAAAGTTAGGAATTTCCAATTGACTATCGGTGTAACTCTGAGTTGCAAAAAAAAATTTGTTGTGTACTTGTTCACATGCACATGTGCAAAGGTGAAAATTGTGCCTTATTCAAAATCTCAAAAGTGTGAAGTTGTAGAGGTGTGCACATGTGGAGGTCCCTAGGTCAAAATTGGCATTTTTCCCTCTACATCCAAATCTTAGTTTCCAATACCTAGGTCTTCTTGTCACTCAACCAAAATGATTTATGGATGAGGTGCTTTAAACTTTTGTATAGTTGAAATGATTTCCAAGGGATCCAAAAAATCTAATCCTTCATACTTGACCCTCACTTCCCTATGGAAATCATTGACCTCCACCCACATTTCAACAAAATTGTCCATCTTGGAGTTAATTTATTTTGGTGTCTCCTCATCCATAAAGACCTGTAAAATATCATCCTCAAAGGACACTTCTTCAAAAGATGCTTAGAATTGTTGCACTACTACTTTTGTCGAGCATAAATGTTCTCTAGAGTCATCATAAAAAATCTCCAAATCTGTTGTGCTATAATAATTATCTACTTCTAATACTTGGGCATCAACTCTTCCTTGCATGTTTTGGATATCTTCGAACATGGGTAGCATAACCTTATTCTCATCCTGTATTTTCTCAATACAATCATCAATCTTGTCCAACTCTTCACTCATGAATATTACCAATGGCATCCTATACTTATGCCCCTCTATCTTTTATAAATCAACCAAATCGTTAGTTCAAGAGGATACTTCATCTACCAACCCAAAATCCTGGTTGATTATAGTTGCCAATTTTCTCGCATTATCCTGTATGCCATGAAATAGTTTCATGTTAGCCTCAATGATTTCTATTCCTAATTCTTCAAAACTACAATTTCATCTATAAAATGCATCAAAAGATGGACCACTCTTAGGTGGGGTTGAAGCTCTTGAAGGTAGCCTTCAATGCTATCTTAGGGTTAGCAAGGTCAATGGGACCTGCTACCTCCTTTACAAATTCTTGTAAAAATTCATTCTTCCTCTTCAAAACTTGGATCTCTTCTTCACCCTAATCTAATTGGTAGAACACATGTCTCATGCCTGTGGTTGTAAAAAATTTGGCCATATCCTTTGTGCCTTCCCCAACTGAACTTATTTTATTTGGTAATCTTGGGGAGCTATGGTGCATGGATTGACATGAGGTGGAGAAATAGCCACATAAGCTACCAGATTATCTCGTATATCCCTCATGATAAAAGCCAACTATTCGAGAGTCTCTAAATGGGGTACGATTGGCTATAGAGATTTTGTCAAGACTATTATCCCCTCTTTTGGAATTGTAGTATATGTCCTTCTTTGGGTCTCTACTGCTCGTGTCATCAGCTTTGGTGTTGTACCTAGAGGAGGTATAAATTTTCTAGGTGACAAGGTTGTTACAGATGTAATCCTCTTTCCTTTTTCAGTGCTTCTCTCTAGGGTTTTATCCATTATCATCTAGTTGACCACTTGTGTGGCCATAGTTTGTCTTTGAGGAGATGTAGGTCAGATCACTACTGGCAGAGCTTGTTCTATAGTGAGAGCTTGCTCTAGCTGATCTACCTTTCCTCCTTGGTTAGTACACACCTCTCCATTTTTAGTTATCTGATCTTGGTCCTTTGACATGGGAGGAGTCATAAGAATTGTATCTGGTCCTACAGGTGGTGGTGGTGGTATTTCTAGCCTTCCTAGCCTTCCTAGATAAGGAAGAGGTATATCTATCTATACCTATAGGAATGGTGGAATAATGCTCAAATCGTCACCTTTTGGCTCTTAACATGGTGTATCTCTTATCTCTTCTTCCTCTGTGTATACTCCTACAGGCATGAAATCAAACTAGGAGAAGTCAAAATATATAATCCATCCCCACTTGTTGTTTCCATCCAACCTTCCTTCTCTTAATTTGTAGACTCATTAATCTGGATAGGTTGTTCTTGGATGGTTAGAGGGATCCATAGCTCACTTATGCTCCTTCTTCTCTCCTTAACTACCCTTCCCAAATGTGTCCTTGTGCTCAATGGGATATGTTCTATTAGGTCATCTTCCCCTTCTTCTAGATCTTTGAATACAGTTTTGGGGATAGAGGGGGAAGGAGTACTTTTCTTTTTCAATTCCCCCCACTTCACTCCAATGACTACTATTTCTCTTCTTCAAGGTGGATGAAGAGGCTTTAGTTTGACCTTAAGGCTCTTCTATCTATACTTCTTCATCTACTTCCACAACCTTCCTCTTCTTCTTTCTTGGCATTCTCTTCCCCATAGAAGTATACCAGCTCATTATCATGCCTATATACTATCTTGGGCATCGCTATAGATTTCTCCTTATATGTGGGAATGGTGACCTTGGCCCATTTTCCTTTCTTGGACCTTGTTGGTCCTTTTATATTTGATACATTGGGTAAGGGGTCAAGGGGGAAGGGTCTATGTATCCAATCTCTGGTCATTTTGATGATATGTCAGGCTCAATGTTGAATATTATGATTTTCATCCCTGTTCACCCCAATGTTCATTATTGGGCACTCAAAGATATCCCTATTGTAAGTGGGATCTAGGATATTAGGAGTATCCTTATTTCACACATGATTGGATATGTGCACGTTCAAAACCTTTTCTTCCAATGCTAAATCCAACATGCAATAGGCCCTAATCTAAACTTCATAATCATCTACATAGTTCAAACAATGATCCTCAATGGATGAATTGGGTATGAATTCCCTTCTTGTTACATGTTTGAACATCCCTATATTGTCAAAATAGGAGCAGGGAGTTGGGTACTCCTCCAGGGGATACTTGTCCTATACTATCTCATAAGAATTTATATCCCTCTTATCTTTGACCTCATAAGGCCAAATGGTAATAGGCCATACCCATGTTTTCTTATGCTTGGCGCATATTTTAGCATATGTTAAACTCAACTACCAGGAAATATCTAGTAGGATAAATCAATGTGAAGGATAGCATGTTAATTTTTTTCGGGTGAAATAGTGTGCCAACCACTTGGATGTATGTGAAGGTGTGGAATTGGATTAAATATTGTCTCACTTAGGTAGCAGTTGCTGCCACCTCCACTAATAGCCTTTTCACATAATCTCCTTCTATGAACTAAATCATAAAAAGATAAATATGTTATTAACTATTCTAGATTCTGGGTTTTTGTTTCAAAGCTCCTTCTGTACCAAATGAGGGTACACAATTTGTGACCATGCATTAGCATCTTCTATACTCCCTCTCCTGGTAACCCTAGGGTATGTCAGCCTTTCGACCAGTAGGTATACTTTGTATGAGTTCGTATAGAAATGGGGGTCATTCTTGATTGAAGTTAAATCCTCGTCTAAAGAGTCACTAATGATGGTGCCCCAGTCAATCATGTTGGCCTCGGTCCTGATCATCTCAACAAAATCAACTATATCTCTAATATATGAGGATATCAACACATCTACCTCTATGATATGTTCTTCAATAATTCCTATTATGGGAAATGAGAAACATTGTAATTATAATAGAGTTTATTTTCTTTGATGTTGTACTATAGTAACTCAATTGATCAGATGATGCTTTTGTTGAATTTAACGGGTGTATGCACTTTCTGAACTAGTCAATACATTAAAGGATTATTGAGTGACCTTTATTGCTTGATGGTTTGTTTTCACTAAGTTATTTAGATCTATCAAAATTTTTTATGAATTTGAGATCTATTGAAGGATTGGAGATACGTCCTTCAATAATTCAACTATAGTATTTTTGGTTTTTGCAAGTTGTTGTAAGTGATGCTTAATCAGTTGATTGTGCCTGTCTTTCTTTATTTTCTTGTTGAGTGAACTTATTCCATCACTAATGTTTGCATGCCTCAAGATGTGCCTTAGTTGATCAATAATATCGATGGTAGTGTTAGTTTTCACATCACTAAGTATTCATGTGATTATCTTATTTGCTTTGATAGAGTATGGACATGTTCTTTGTGAAAACTTGCTTTCTTTGCCTTAGTGACCTTCCTCAATAAATGATTGTGCTGATTTAATTCCTCACTACTCAATTCATTTACATGGCTTGGATACATATCTAAAGCACTTTGAATTGTCTCAGGAATCTCCACTTTTGGAGTATGTCACTCGAACAATTCTCCTTCATCTTAAGAGCTTGAAGATGAAGATGATGAGGATGGTGTTCTTCTTCTTCTCACCATCCTTTTCCCTTTCAATTGTTTAGATTTTGTGCTTCCTAGTTGTAGCTTCCTTTTTGTTGTTTGGGGCATTATAGCGCTCTTAGATCTTTTTGGTGCTTGAGGTTGGAATGGTTGGTTAACACCCTTCAACGTAGCTTGTTTTTCTTGTGGAGATTTCACAACTTTGTCCCCTTTAGGACTTCCTTGGCCTTTGCTTCCTTCTTCTATGATCTCAAATGATGAAACTTTCTCCTTACGTTGGGGTTTTGTTGGTTTTCTTAGCTAAGTGTTACCTCCTTCTCGCCTTTCCTTTTGTTGAGTTGTGTGGGATTCTTTTGTGTATACTTTTAGTTGTACCTTAGTTACCTTGGAGGTATCAACTGTTATGTACATAACTAGAGTTGTTTGTGACCTCTCTCCCCTTGGTGACTTATTGCTATTTGTGACTGTTGTGATGTGTGATTTTGCATATTCTGATTTTCTTAGTGAAGTTAGAGGGTTAAATTTGATAGGCTCTTCATCTAACTCCTCAACATACCCTTCAACTTCTACTATTCTACTAGTTTTGATGCAATGATCTTCTTCTTATCCTTGTTGTTTGGATCTAGTCTAGTCAGATCTTTTACTTGTTTAGCCTACTTCCTTACACATACTATCTCTACTTGCTTGGTTATCCATTTCCAATTTTTGATTGCTTTGTTAAAAATTTATCTTTCTTTCCTTTTGTGACTAATTTAACATTGGCTTGTATTAAGAAATATTACACATATGCTTCTATATAGGTTTGTCTGTCTATTGGCACATATTCTAGTCTGACCTTTTCCAATGCATCATCAAGTATTCCTTTTAGTTGTGCTACTTTGGTTCACCATTTCTTGATTATAACATCTGTTAATTCCTCTAGTATGTCCTTCTTTACCACTTATGGTGTTCTTCTGTAGATCCTCATACGGACTAGCATTGCACTTATAACTTCTTTTTGATTTGTCTCACTCATGAGAGCATATCTGTACCTTATAATGTTGGAGTTTCCATTTTTCATGATGTCACTTAGTATAGCATCAATTGAAAGTGGAGGATTAGGGTTACTCCTTCTTGCCCATTTTATAATCCTTGGGTTTGGTCTCTTCTGTGCAGTTGTGTAGATGCATACTTCTTCTTTACCCCTCTTTTGTCTTCTTCTTCTTGTTCTCATCTTTGTCACTTGACTCTAGTTCAGGTGAGGTGGTTTCTCTTCCTAAGTCATTATTTCATGTGCTACCTTTCTATTTCTTAGAGTTTGTGATCTTGATACTAGTTACATCCTTCTTCTTTCTTATTCTTTTGCCTTCTTTTCTATTTTCTTCCCTGTCCTTTTCAATTTTGGCTACTATGCTTCTTTTCATTGTGTTGGTGCCACACATTGGTAGTTTGTCATCAACATGCATAGACAATATTATCTGTACAATTACTTTTGCCATTTCTTTTTTAACCTAATAATGGAATGCAATAAGCTATTAAGTCATGGGCTTCACCTTTTCTATCATCCAATAGTTAGTGCTGGCTAGGAAACATAATTCATTTTTGTACTAATACAAATGGTATTCTCTTTCTTTTTCTCATTATATTCCTAAATCTATCAATAAATCTTTTGAAGCGAACATCTTTATCATCTCCTAGCATCATTTATGCTTTACAATTTTTTTCACAAATGGGCCTATTAGTTAGCCACATGACTTTGCCTTGTCCTAGAATTTCTCTAATGAAATAGAAGAATATTCATACTAAGAGGGCCCCAAATTTTAATGGATGTACCTTAGGGTTTTCTTTGATATTTGTCAAGTTCATACTCAATTTCTTGTGCAACCATCCACTTAGGTCAAGTGGTGCCCTCTCATGAATGATTTGGTAGGATGCATGTACCGCTCCATAGGACATGCTGTTAAGTTTGCTTGAAAAGTATAGCTTATAAGAAATTGCCATTGTAGTGAATCTCATTTCTTGGTTTGAGACTTCTTCTTTAGCCAGTGTTCATCTTGTTGAGAGATTGTTGGAAGCATGAATGCTAATGATATTCCTATGGGGAGTATTGTAGAAATGTTACTATGATGATATGTTACATTCATGACTGAGTTTGTCATTGATGTCAACATAATAGTCTTCTATGGTATCTGACAGAAGAACAACGAAAAGATCAAGTTAGTATGGACAACTAGTTGAGTATTCTAACTATCTAAGGTTATGGGAGATACATCTGAGTATCTGGTATATGTAGTTAATGTTGAAAGAAGAAATGATAAGTCTAGAAGAGGCTATGTAAGTTTTGGTGATGTTTGTTTTGAGATAGAGTTTACAAAGGCATATTTTAGTAAACTTATTATATCTCTTCGCAGAGTTGTTATTTTCAGAATCAAGGTTGAGGATGTGAAGAAGACATGCTGGTGATGACATGGCTAAGTTCACTCGTCATGATATTATGTGTACGGAAATATATTCAAGTTGCAAGGTGGAAGATTAATGTTATCGCTAAGTGTAACGTGCTCTTAATGTGGTCTTATAATGATTAATTGAGAAGGTCTAACAACTAGCTCAGGGCATTCTTTTATGGACTCAGTATAAAGGAAGGACATTTTCCTTTACCATGAAGTAGATAGACAAGATATGGAGAAGTGATTATAAGCAACAGTAAGAGCGAAATGCGAAGCTGAGCAGAGTAGAGAAAAACTTCATTACCTAGGTTTTGCTGAGTGATCCAAGGTTTGATATTTGGATATGAGGTTCATGAACTGGTCTACAAGGTCTGATAGTGATTGGTTTGGTTGATAGAACAAAGGAAAGAAGAACATAACAGTAAATTACATGTTTGAGTAGTGAGCTCTTCTTGTAGTTGAAATTGCATGTTTGGGCAGTGGACTCATCTTGCATACATTGTACTACAACTACTAATAGGGTTGGCACAACTCCTAACAAGTTTGGAATATCCTAACAGGGATTCAAACTCTCCTAATAGGGACTCATATGTACTGAAGGTTGTAACAAACTCCTAACAGGGTCCACCCTCTAACAAGGAACTAATATATCAATATATCATCTTATGGGCATCATTCCCACTGAGGTTTTCCCTTTGATCAAGGGTTTTCCTAGTTAACATATCTGGTGTAATTGTCTATGTGCATCTTATTATGGTTGTTGTTTACTTTGGTTGAATGGTTAAGTTTTTTTAAAGAAGATAAATGTTTTAATTGTTGGATAACTGATTCAACCCCCCACCCCCCTCTCAATTATCTTGGTGGACTATTGTTTCTAACAACTAGTATTAGAGCATCAAGTCCTTGAAGATAAAGTTTAACAACTTTGGGATATCCATGGGAAGCATGTTTAGGAAAGATAGTCTGAAGTTCAATGGAACAAATTATAATAGCTGGAAGGAAAAGATGAATACACATCTATTGTATATGGGTTTGAGATATTGGATCTTGACAAAATTAGCAAAGACAATCATTGATGAAAAAGATTTGGAAACTTATTCGAGGCAAAAAGAGATCTTTTTATGTGTGACATGAGAGCTAGAGAAGACCTATTGACTGCACTTCCTCAAATTGAATACAATCAGGTAAAGTCACTTGCTACTTCACATTTGATTTGGAAAGCTTTGGAAACTACTTTTGAAGGTGATGCACATTCTAAGAAATTGACATTACAAAGTTGGATTTGTGCATTTCAAGATGCTAAAATGATGGAAGATGAATCTATAAGAACATTTGTAGGCAGAATATCATAAATTACTATAGGTATCAGATCTCAAGGAGGAACCAAAGAAGATGATGAGGTTATATGGAAGATACTGAAGAGCTTAACACCACCATTTGAGCCAGCCGTTCAAATGATACAATTGTTGATATCTTGTACCAAATATTTCACAAAAGAGACATTGCATGGAAGACTTGAAGCAGTTGAGAATGAGCTTAGACAGTCTAGAGAATTCACTAGAATAGAGACAACTTTTAGTGCCTTGAATATTCAATCTAGATTATCAAGGAGCACAAGTGCTAGAAGAGATTTTGCCAACAGCAACAGATCTGGGGAAGATAGAAAAATTGAAGGAGTAGCCCTTTTGGTGAGAAGAGAAAAAGGAGGTAAGAAAATCTTTAAATATTGGACTTGTGATGAATATGGTCATTATGCATCTATGTGTCCTAAAAGAGAGAAAAAGTATAAAGGAAATTATAGACCTAGAAAAGATAGAGAGTGTTTGTATGCAAATGAAGAAAATGATTCTGATGAACAAGCAGTAAGTGCTAGTGATGATGAAACTTGATTTGTGGCAATTAAAGAAGAAATTCTAGAGAAAGTAGCTTTGGTGTCACAGGTTGAAAAGAAATCTAATTGGATAACTGATAGTGGTTGTTCACATCATATGATTGGTGATATTAACAAGTTTTTTGACTTCAAAAATCAGGATGGAGGCATTGTCAGAGTTGGAAACAATGCAACAAGCCAATTTAAAGGTATCAAATCTATAACTCTTGATGGTAAAAATAACACTAAGGATGTATATTTTTTTGATGGTTTAAAGCACAATATTTTGAGGGTTGGACAACTAGTGGACAAAGGTTATCAATTGCAATTCATAAAGAAGACATGCATGATCAAAGACAAAGATGGAAAGGTAATTGGAACAGGAACCACATCTAGAGGTAATGTATTTTAGTTGAATCCTACTGAAATGACATGTCTGGTTGCAAAGGTAGATGAAAGTTGGTTATGGCATAAGAGATTTTGTCATATAAACTTTGATAGTATTGTGAAGACCAGTAGTATGTTTGTAGTTAGAGATTTGCCTAAGATTATAAAGCCTACTAACATAATTTGCAAGGAATGTGTGTTTGCAAAGCATAAAAAAACTTCTTTTCCCTACAAGAAGTTTTCTACTACAAAAAATTAGAGATTGTACACATAGATCTTAGTGGTCTTGCAAAGACTAAAGTATTCTATGGAGAAAGGTATTTTATGATTCTAGTTGATGACTTTTCTAGAATGATGTGGGTTGCATTTCTTAAAGAGAAATTCAAGGCATTTGATTCTTTCAAGATATTTGAGAATAGGGCTGAGAATGAATCTGGTATGAAGATTAAATGTTTAAGATCATATAGTGGAGGATAATTTACTTCAAATAAGTTTAACATGTTTTGTGAAGAAAATGGAATCAAAAGACAGTTATCAGCTCCAAGAATCCCTGAACAGAATGGCATTGCAGAGAGAAGGAATGGTTTAGTTAGAGAAGCAACAAGAACTATGTTAGCAAAGAATGATGTATCCAAGATGTTTTAGAGAGAAGCTATGAATACAATAGTCTACACCATGAACATAGTGCAAGTCAGAAAAGACACAAACAAGACTCCTTATGAACTGTGGTTTGGTCACTCACCTACAATTAAGTATTTCAATTTTTTTGGGAGTAAGTGTTATATCAAAAGAGATGATGATATTGGTAAGTTTGATGCTAGAAGTGATGAAGGTATGTTTTTCGGTTACTCATTGAAAAGTAAGGGTTATAGATGTTATAATCTAAGAACTAAGACTATTATGGAAAGTGAAAATGTAAGAATTGATGAGAAATTTAGGATACAAGAGAGAATAGTTGATTACAATTCATATGATGATGTTGTTACTAAGCCAAGGAATGATGAAATATTTCTTGAGACTAACAATGATTTGCAGAATGAAGGAGAGTCAAGGTAGGAACAAAGCTCAGAACCTCTAGTAGATCCAAGAGTTGAGATAGCAACTCCTACTTCGGGAAAGAATATGATAAAGAATCACCCATCTAACCAGATCACCAGAAGCAAAGATAAAGATGTGATGACAAGAAGAAGAGTCGATGAAGAACTATGTTTGATATCTCAAGTTGAACCTAAGAATGCAGAGGAAGAATGTAAAGCTGACTTTTGGAAACAAGCTATGAAAGAGGAATTGGATCAGGTAGTAAAGAATAAGACATGGGAATTGGTTCCCAGACTAGCAGACAAGAATGTAATAGGAACTAAATGGGTATTTAGGAACAGGATGAATGAGCAAGGCGAAGTTGTAAGGAACAAGGCAAGATTGGTATGTAAAAGTTACTCATAGCAAGAAGGAATAGACTATGATGAGACCTATGCTCTAGTGGCTATAATAGAAGTAGTAAGATTATTCTTAGCCTATGCAACACAAAAGAAATTCAAAGTGTTTCAGATGGATGTCAAGTCAAGATTTATGAATGGAGAACTTGAACAAGAAGCATACATTGAGCAGTCTGAAGGTTGTTCTTTGATAGATGATAAGGACATAGTATGTAGATTGAAGAAAGCATTGTATGGCTTGAAGCAAGCACCCAAAATCTAGTATGCAAGGTTGGACAAACATTTGACAAAGATTGGATATAGCAAAGGTATGATAGATAGTAATCTCCATTGGAAAGAAATTGATGATGGTTTGATGATTTTGGTAATATTTGTTGATGATATCATATTTAGAGGAAATGATGAGGAAAGTAAGAAGTTTGCAGAAGAGATGAAGAAAGAATTTGAAATGAGTATGATAGGAGAAATGAAATATTTTCTAGGATTACAGATTGTATAGAATAAAAAAGGAATATTTATTTCTTAGACTAAGTACTTGAAGGATTTACTGAAAAGGTTTGGTTTGGAAACATACAAACCCATTGCAACACCGATGGTGACTAGACATAAGTTATCTTCAAAGGATGAGATGGCTATTGTTGAGCAGAAGAAGTAAAAATCTATGATTGGAGGTTTGCAACATATGACTCACACAAGGCTGGATATAGAAAATGTAGTTGGAATAATTGCAAGATTTCAAGATGATCCCAGAGAAGCACATTATGCTGTAGTCAAAAGGATATTTAGATATCTAAAAGGAACATCAAAGTTTGGATTGTGGTATGATAGATCTAATGATTTTACTCTAAGTGCTTATAATGATGTTGATTGGGCAGACAATATGAATGATAGAAATAACACCAGTGGTGGAACCTTATTTCTTGGAGGAAGATTGGTTTCTTGGCTAAGCAAGAAGTAGGATTGTACATCACAAAGTACAACAAAAGAAGAATATGTTGCACTAGCAAACAATTGCAATCAAGTTGTCTTGATGAAGCAGATGTTGAAGGATATAAAGGTAAAAATCATTGAACCTGTTGTCATACACTGTGACAAAAAAAGCACGATAAATATGTCTAAGAATCCAATGTTGCATTTGAAGACCAAGCACATTTCTATTGAGTATCACATGTTGAGAGAGAAAGTTACAGAAAAAGAAATTAGATTGGAGTATGTGAGCACTAAAGAGTAGATTGCAAATATATTCACTAAGCCTCTTCCCAAAGAGACCTTTGAGTATTTGTGAGGTATGCTTGGCGTTATGCCCCTTCCTACATCAGAATAGATGATGTAATAGTGCATCAGTCCAGTGTAACAAAACACCATTGCTTGTATGGATTAAATGTTGATGCTTCTTGTATGGGGGAGTATCTGTGATGGACAGAGTCATCTAGGACTCTTTTTGGATGTTGTTTTTGAATAGTGTCTTTGGACACTTGAGCTATGTAAGAATCAGTTGTTGTAGAGTTTGATGCAGTAAAGTTGGTTGTTGAAACCTTTAACATTGATGTCAACGGGGGAGAAGTTCAGCATGAAAAATATCATAAGATCATGAGGAAGAGCATCATGAGGAAAAAACAAGCAAGACCAAGTACAACATAGAATAAAAATTTGATAGAAAGCACATTGAGGTATATCAATGGGGGAAAATGATTGATGAAGAGAATTTGAAAAAAGACAAACAATATTTTATTGCTATTCTTGGAACTAGATGTTTTTCATCTATGTTGCCATCAATGCCAAAGGGGGAGATTGTTGAGAGATTTTCAAAAGCATGAATACCGATGATATTCCTATGGGGGAGTATTGTATAAATGTTACTATGATGATATATTACATTCATGATTGAGTTTGTCATTGATGTCAACATAGTAGTCTTCTGTGGTATTTGACAAAAGAACAATGGAAAGATCAAGTTGGTATGGATGACTAGTTGAGTATTCTAACTATCTAAGGTTATGGGAGATACTTCTAAATATCTAGTATATGCAGTTAACATTGAAAGAAGAAATGATAAGTCTGGAAGAAGTTATGTAAGTTTTGGTGATGTCTGTTCTAAGATAGAGTTTACAGAGGCATGTTCTAGTAAACTTGTTATATCTCTTAATAGAGTTGTTATTCTGAGAATTGAGGTTAAGGATGTAAAGAAGACATGTTGGTGATGATGTTGCTAAGTTTTCTCATCATGATATTATGTGTATGGAAAGATATTAAAGTTGTAAGGCAGAAGATTAATGTTATCGCTAAGTGTAACGTGTTCTTGATGTGATCCTATAATGATTAATTGAGAAGGTCTAACAGCCAACTCAGGGAATTGTTTTATGGACTCTGTATAAAGGAAGGACATTTTCCTTTACCATGAAGCAGATAGACAAGATATAGAGAAGTGATTATAAGCAATAGTAAGAGCAGAATATGAAGTTGAGCATACTAGAGCGGAAGTGAAGGAAACTTCATTGCCAAGGTTTTGCTGAGTGATCTAATGTTTGATATTTGGATTTGAGGTTTGTGACCTAGTCTATAAGGTCTGATAGTGATTGGTTCAGTTGACAAAACAAAGGAAATAAGAACATAACAAAAAATTACATGTTTGAGCAGTGAGCTCTTCTTGTAGTTGAAATTGCATGTTTGGGTAGTGGGTTCATCTTGCATACATTGCACTATAACTCCTAACAGGGTTGGAATCTCCTAATAGGGATTCAAAGTCTCCTAACAAGGATTTATATGTACTAAATGTTGTAACAAACTCCTAATAGGGTCCATCCTCTAACAAGGAACTTATGTATCAGTATAACATCTTGTGGGCATCATTCCCACCAGGGTTTTCCCTCTGATCAAGGGTTTCCCTAGTTAACATATCTAGTGTAATTGTCTATGTGCATCTTATTATGGTTGTTGTTTACTTTAGTTGAATGGTTAAGTTTGTTTAAAGAAGATAAAAATTTTAATTGTTGGATAATTGATTCACCACCACCCCCCGCCCCCTCTTAGTTATCTTGGCGGACTATTATTTCTAGGACATCTCTCTTTCCTTGCTCCTGTCATTCTGGCCACTTCATCAAGTGTTGCCTTTCTTGTATTCAACTTTGCTACTATGTCATCGAGTCTTGTTACTTTGAATATAACCCTCTATGTGATTTCATAGGGTTTGTTAAGCCATATGTGTTTCCTATGTACTCATCTCAGTACAATTCTTACCCAGTATTCTTGGATTAAGTTAGGAAACTCTCTCAATTGGTGTAAAATTGTGTTCAATGTGTGTTGTTTTTCTATCTTTATTCTTCTATCTTATAGAAATGTGGATAATACTCCAAAGATTTTATCTAATTGTAGTTCCATGATTTTCACATTTAGGTGTGTACTTACATCTTCTACAAGTAGAACATCTGCAGGCAATGAGGATAGTGTTGCTACCTAATTCCTTGCATCTCCTTTCAGTGAGGTGATGGTATATGTTGGTTCTAACATTTCTTCATTGTTGACAATAATAGTCTTATGAATGCTGTCTACCATGATGCCCTTTTTTGAATAAATTGATTCACTAAGTATGATCATTTACACTTTTGCATGTTTGGAGATCTCATCGGTGACAGGGGTAGTGTGTTGTTGGTCAACTAAGTTTTCTTTAAAAAAATCAATAAGCAAGAATTCAATTTTAAAGGTAATTGATCGATCTATTCTTGACCTATTTATATCGTTTGAGCCATCATTTGGTTTTCTTCAGTGAGCAATGATAAACATACTTCTTACCTACCCATTCTTTAGTAATTAATGCATATGTTCTATGCAAAAATGGTCATAATCTCAACATTCTCTTATCTTGATATAGGTTCCTCATGTTTGTGTTGCATTTCCTTTTACCAATTTTGAAAGGAGACCGACGTATTCATATCCTTTAGTGCATAACACCTTCCAAGCTAGGACTAACTTAGTTTGTTGTAAAAGTCTCACCATCAACAAGTGAGCTCTCTACTATTATAGACTTGACCTTTTTGTTCTCATCTACCTTCTTTGTCCATACCTTGTTGAAGTTGTTTCTATGTTCCTCCTTGTCTACTATCTTGATCTTTCCTTTATTATATGATTTTTGCACTTGGGCTCCTTTCCTTGATTTGCAATCTTTGGCAATATGCCCTATCTTGTTGTAGTAGTAATAGGCCATGTTTTTTCCTTTCCATGGTCCCGAGTAACTTCTTCGACCGATTCGAGTTTTCTAGTGATCACCCTTATGTCCTTTGTTCTCACAGGTAGAGTATACAAGCATGTTGATTCTATTTTTCAAGCAAGGATTGGAGGTCCACTGAGATTCCTAATTTTTCCATAGTCTTGATGTGCATACTCTAGCTTTATGCCTAAACTTGTTACAATAGTAATAGTACCTATCAAATCTTCTCTCCTTAGTGTGAGATTTGCACTCACTAGAAGAGTGACCATACTTGTGATAGGTCTTGCAATGCCCATAGAAGGTGTGTTGTGAATTGAGTGCAACCTTTTTGTACCAGCATACATTTGAGTTATGACCAATTCTACCACATCAATGACATGTTGGTTTCTTAGGCTTCTTACCTTTAGATGATGTTTTTCTCATCCTCATTTGGCCTGGGTTTTGCTCTTAGAATCTTCTCCTTATTCAATCTTGTCGACTCCTTCACAACCAAGATCAGTTGTGTCATTTGTCCTCCTTTGTGCTTGGAGTTGTCATTGAACCTTCTTAGCTTCTCATTTATCTCATTGGTGTTCTTTAGTTCCTCTATTAGCCTTTGAATTTTTTTAATCTTTTTGTCTAGCATTTTCTTCATTTGCTCTCTTGGCATCCATGGCTTATTTAGTGCTCTTTCAACTTTCTCCAATGTTTGCGCTGCGTTGCTTTTCCCTTTCTGATGCTTCTTCCATTTCTTTCTTTAGCTTAGCAACCAACTTGCTCAACTTCTTGTTATCAAATGTGAGGTTAGAGATACTTTCTTTAGATCCATCTAATCCATTCCGCTCTTCCATTTTCTCAATAATTCAACAAATCTCACTCAGTTTCTTCACAAGCTTCTTTCTTTTTAAAGGGAATCCTCAAGCTTTTCCTTCAAGTATTCTATGGTGTCAAGTTCTTCTTCCTATAACTTATTGTATGTATTGCTTGCCCCTAGTTCGCATTTTGCTTTCATTGCCAAACTCTTTTAGGCCAGTCTTATGTTTGATGATTAGTACTATTATTTTGGAGATTATTAGATATTGTTTTACATTCAGTTTATTATATGATGAGATTACTTGGTACCCTATATTCCATGTATGTATGATGATTATTCAGTGGTTTCAGTTAATAATGATGATTAGTTAGATGGATTATAATATGTGTTTGACTTAGGGATACTTACCCCATACTGCATGTGTATGGTGTGCATGTTTTTTTTCTTCATGTATGGCGTTTCTAATGTGGTTAAGGAAGGGAGTCGTAGTCACCTGCTAGTCGAGATCTACAAGATGCACCACTTCTTGCCATTGCTTGTTTAGCTTAGTATATATTGTGTATGTACATGTGTGGATTTTATGCAGGTTGCAGGTACCGAGTATCAACTTCCCTGAATTGCCAGGATGAGCGTACCCTATCGCATTATCTCAATGGTAAGAGAGGGGAGATAAATCTTAAGTCCAAATCCTAAACCCTTAGCCATTTGTCCTAATTGATAATTAGACCAAGTATCCAAGTTGAGTACCCTCTGAATGTGTCAAATGATGTTAATTCATGATTATAACCCTTTAGTTTGATTTTGTATGCGTTCTTCCATGATGGGGTTTCGTATGTTGTCTTTATGAGTCTTTGGTGTATTTTCTATTAATTAAGTCTAATTAAAAGGTTAAATTAATGATTTAATTTAATGGAAAATTATTATGATATTTTAATATTTAATTATATTTAATTAATTGAGAAATTAATTAAATAAAAAGAATTAAAATTTGGAGATAAAAGTTTTAAGTATAAATTTAGAACGTGATAATATTTAGTTAATTTAATAATAATATATTTAGAGTTCATTTTTAAATAAATGTTAAATATTATTATTATTTGAGTTAATAAATATTTTATCAATTAAGTTTCTAAAATAATTTAAAAAGTGAAAATATAATTATTTAATAAAAGATTTTAGATTGCATGATGCGTGCATGAGTTTAAAATGGAAGAAATTAATTAAAAAGATAAAACATGTGGACTTAATAATGTTATTTTAATTTCATAAAGTGCACATGGGATTAAAAGTAATAAATTAATTAAAAATAGAAGTTGAGTGAATATTAAATAAAGTAATTTAATAATTCATAATCGTGCATGGAAAAGATTAATGCAAGATAAAAGAAAGATTAATAAAAGTTAATTTTAGAGTTAACTCTGGTGAGCAAAGAGTCCTCTCGGGTGAACGCACAATTAGTGCCCCGATTTGAGGAGAGAATAGAGGGTTCATTTTTGAGGGACACGAATTTGGAGATGAATTTGGACACAAATTTTGGAAAGGGAAATTTTGGGAAAGACTGTTAGAAAGAATTTCTTGGATAGAAGCGAATTCTCCCGCAAATCTTCTGGGTGTTGCAATTTTAGCATCAGAACCAGGTAGGTTCTTATGTTTTGAATCACACAGTTAATTACGCTATTTAAATAATTATGTCTTCTTCGTGACTGTGGATTGCAAATCCGAATTTCTTTGCGATGAACTATGAATATTTCAATGTTGTAAATTACTGAAAAACATGACATTATCTTCTGCACACGTGGTGACCAGTAAAGTAATCGAAAAACCCCATTTTGTAGATTGAAGAAACTTAAAATTTGATTCGGGAAGGGCTTGAAATAAAAAGAAATTTTCATATTAGAAAGTTGAATGGATAAAATGTATTTTCCGTATAAGATTAAAATTGTGATTATGTGTGTGTGTGTGTGTGTGTGTGTGTGTGTGTGTGTGAGTGATATAATAAGAATCATATTTATTTTGCAATTCAAATTACAATGTAATTTATAATAAAACACATTTTCAAAAATATATATAAATTTAAAAAAAATATATATATATATAAAATATTAATTGAGGCGCGATATTGTTTGAATAAATTTTATGAATTTAAATTTAAAAAATAAAATAATAAAACATATTATGGGAGGGTGGGACATGCCCACACCCCCCCACCCCCCCACCCCCTTTGCTCCATTCACCGTCGATAGCGTACTCATTATTCTTTCATGTGATGTGGTAGATGTTAGACTTAGAATTAATTAAATTTAAATGTGACTCAACGTCTTGGGATCCTTAAGGAATGTAACCTATTATGTATGTTTACAATTGATTGTATGTTATTGCTTCCGCTACTATGTGATTGATGTGAATGATTTATCTTTCTTGTTTAAAAATAATAATAAGAAATGTTTGACAAACTTAGTAAAACTTTAGGTTAATTCTTTTGGATCCCTTGGTGGGGCATTACACTGTACTTTATGGTTGTTGATTGATCTTCCCTCAAGATGTGAGGCTTGTTGTTTTCACGGTCCAAGCTCTGATACCAATTCTTGGTCCCAACCGATGCTAAGAGTGGGGTGGGGGGTGGGGTGAATCAGTACCATTAGCTAACTAATTAAACTCTTAACTACTTTTAAATATACTAATTTATAACCACTTGAGAGCTAACACATTTATGAATGCAGTGAAGTAAAATCATATAAACTCACACACAAAAGTATTCATCAATGAACACACATATTTTTGTACGTGGAAACCCTTGATGAGAAGATGAAAACCATAATGGGGATAATATACGCAGTAACCTTTTACTATAGATAAAATGTTGCCTAGTTAAGAGCTACAACTTGTTCCTTCTGAGAGCACATCCTATTAGGAATGTCTGTAAACTATTAGGTTTACAATCAACCTGTTAAGGTTACCTTGTTAAAGGATTTAGCACTCTTTCTGACAGGCACCTGGTTAAAAAGATTTAAAGCATGCTTACAATTAAAGCATGCTCTGTTAGGAGCTTACAACTTAATTACAATGGTTAAAGAGAAATCAAATGTGATCTAAACATATAACACTTTTCTACTTAGTAGTTCTCCACTGAATACCTTTGAGATGCCATGATCTCCCTTTGTCTAATAGGTGTACTCAGTAATCTCCTCCATATCACTTTGCCTTTCTCTCCTCTGCTTTCCTTCACAGTATTCTCAACTTCCATTAGTCAGGTGTGGGTCTTCATTCTCCATCTCCTAATCTCGCTTACACATAAGCCTTCCTTTCTAAGTTCTTTTTTCACACTCATCTCTCTCTCTCTCTCTCTCTCTCTCTCTCTCTCTCTCTCTCTCTCTCTCTCTCTCTCTCTCTCTCTCTCTCTCTCTCTCTCTCTCTCTCTCCACTTCTTCCATTGAATGCATGAAGCCACTCCTTATCCATGGATGTCAAAACCCTTAAACAGTATCTCGCTCAAACTAGTGAATTCAAATTATGAATTTGAACTATTGAGTAGTTCACGAGTGACCCATGAGACCCAATAATGGTAGCATTGTTAGTATAACAAGGATCTTGTCTTCATTCATTTGTCCTTTTTGCATTTCATCATTCTTATCAAAATAAAAAATTAATTTAAATTCTCGCTATACCTATTATGCCAGTCACTGTGACGACTCCTCATGCTGACTGGATTAGTCTTAGCTTGGTCTTATTCTTTCATGCAGACTGATGAAGGTATCTACTGGTAGTAAAGAGGTGAGCATTCGTCAACGGTTGCCAATCAATGACATCATACTTTGTAATGCCAATGCGACCGGTTGGGTTAACAAAAAGTCTATTAGGAAAAGGCAACAATGGTTGTGTAATAAGGATGTTTTGTGAGATGTTACTTTTTAACCTAACGAGAAGCCTTTACTTGGTCTCTGGATCATAGAAGATGATACTCTACTCGAGAATGAGATTGAAATACTTTCTAAACTACACAAGCCATCGTTTGTTAACTAATTTACTTGAGTTCAGTCGAAATACCAAGAAAAACATCCTAGTTATAGAGCTTATGTCTATGGTAGACTTCATGATATATTTCTTCATGATTCTTCTATTATAAATAAAACATTCGTAGGATATGCACAAACTGTCTTTTTAAGAATGACGAAGAATTTAGTTACAATAACTATTTCTAAATTCAAATTCACACGCACACACACATATTACAATTATATAAGTAATTTATTTTATCTTCATATTGTAGATTATGAAGATATAAAATATAATTGAAATTCAATTTTTAAAAACTTATTAATATTATAAAGATTTTTTAAACTATAATAATCTATTTTAAAATATATAATAATAATATAAACTTTAGATTTATTTAAATTATTAAATATTATTTTTTATTTCATCTTATTTTATTATGTTTCCAATGTTTTCATCATTTTGATGATAGATCATAGAGTGTGTTCTAAAATGTTGATTCAAAATAAAGTTATAAATGCTAGATTAATCCATCCTACATAATGAGAAATACAAATCCTTACAACAATATCACAAACTTTAGAACAATTAAACGAGACTCATATTCTTCTAAGACTAGTGCTTGCACCTAATGTGCATTCATTGCAAGACTATAGTTTTCATTTTGTTTCTACATATTAGTTGTTGTCTTGGGAACTAGTTGAATTGCAAATGATTTCATTTATACTATGATTGAAACAATATTTTCTATTAAAGAAGACTTTTGACTTTTAATTTCTTTTTTCCTATTTGCCTTCAACTTTTTTGCTGGTAGTCTTTTTATTTTATGTGTGAAAAAATTAGGCAAAAAATAAGACCATAGGAAATGGTGGTAGGTTACAGTTTGAAATATTTTTCTCATGTATCTTGTGCATGTCTAAATTGTGAACATCAAAGGTCTAAATACTCCACTTATATGCACCCTTCATTGTGGCATTATGAAAATAGTTCATGTGTCCTATTCATACTTCTACATTTTGTATGCATCATTAAAATTGAAGCATATAATTTTAGGAATGGGAGAAGTAGACACAATCTATAGAGTGCAATGACATTAGATTGCTTCATCAATGACCAATTTAAAGTGAGACAAAGCTGTTGCTTCTGGTATACCTGAAAGATTTATCAACCAGTGTGATAAAGATTTTGTGCAGTCTTTGCAAACACCATACGGGGTAAATAACTTCTATAATAGTAAATACTATTTCTTTCAAGAATTTTCTGGCATTTTTGTTCTATGTTGAATGTACATTTGGTTGTCATTACTCTTATTTTTCCTTGGCTTCAAACTTAGTGCGAACCTTTGATGTATGTTTCAAATAGCTTATGACTAATCTTCTTCTTTTCATGTTTTCCATTTCATATCTGCGACTAAACCCACTTTAGTTCTCCTGGGTGCCAAAGTTGAATGATGGGAAATCCATTATATGATGGAAACAATATAAGCCATTATGAGGAATTATTAAAGGTGGAAGAAGTGTTAGTTCCTTATTAGGTCAGTGTGCTAACTCATTTGACCAATTTTTTCCTTCTCGAAAAAACCAATTGGGCAATTGGTTTCTTTCCCTCCTTTTCATTCAACAAAAATAAGATCTTTTGCATCTGTAACTAAAATCTTGGGCTACTCGAGATATAAGTGTAACTTAATCAAAGAGTCATCTCTAGTAGGGGTATATTACCTCAATTGCCCATTTTTTCCCTTCTTAAATAAATCAATTAGGCAATGTCTCTCTACCATGATAATTTAAAACAAGACCATTTTGGGGATTTGGTTGCATGATAGTTAAAACATTGTGTTCCTTGATGTATATTTTTCCTCTAAAAGCATAGGGATGATTGCATGAACAACACATATGCCTTGTCTGCAAAGATTTGGAGTAGTTGTTACTAAAATATCTCAACATTGTATTCTCAGAATGACATTTCAAGCAAGTGGAGGGAATTCTTTTAAAGGATGGTAGAACACTCTTACATCTACCTTTTTCTTCATCTTCAATGTTCTTTTTTGTTGATAGATAACTATTGATAGTCCCTTCAACTACCTTGTTCATTTGCTTCTCTAGTCCTTAAGCACTTCTAAGCTAAATGAGATCTATTGTATCTCTTTCTTTTTTGTGTCTTATAATTTGATTTTCTCATCTTATAAGCAATGAAAATGAACATTTAGCTACAATTTTAGGGATTTTTGCTTATAATTTAATTTTCTTGTCTTATAAACAATGAAAACAAACATTTAGCTAGATTTTTAGGGTTTTTTGCAAGGTTAAAGAGAGGGGAAAATAATCTTCAGGAAAAGAAATAAATTGTACAAGAAAGACAATTAGAACACCAGTTGTAGTGCAAGATTTATGAGATTTACTATTGCTCTCAGATAAGATAAAATCATTTATGTCCATGTAATAGTCACCACGGTCTACCTTGACATCATATAGTGCCAACTCATGGCCTTTCTAATATATAAAAGTGTTGGTAGCCATGTAGACCCAGTAATCAAAATTTTTAAATTATGGTCTTGAACTCCTTTGAACAATGGTTCGAAGTGGTTCAATTTACAGATTTGCAGATTTAGAAGTTCAGTGATCCAGTTCAAAGGTGCATAGATCATTATATTCAGGTTTAGACTTGAAAGGTGCAGCTACATGGCCCTAACTCTCAGATATTTATGGTCCAGAATGTTTGAGAGGTCCAACCCAATTCTGAGCTCAACTCATCAGTTGCAGAATTACGAGTTTCAATAAAAAGCTCAAAATCCAAATTGTTAGAGCCATCTCCAAGGATTATGTATATCACTCCAAACCAAAATTTCATTAGCAGTCAGTCAATCTTCACCTCGTGATGCAACGAGATCAATGTGAGTACATAATTTCTTTAAATAAGAATCTTGAAACATAGGAATTGAAGTATTTGATATGGCCACAAGAACATGATGTAGAAGTGGTAATTCAACAACACTTCATAAATCTATTGCGTCTCTCATTATATACCAATACACATAATGAGCATGGTGGACTTTCTCTTTTGAGTGAACTCAACTCCTAAAGGCACAATAGTACATGTAATGTGTTTAACAAAAATGCTCATCCACACGACTTAAAGTCCATAGTCGACCCTTGGTAGCTTTTCGCAGCAGTAAACCAAAAAAGAGGTGATGAGTTCATCAGGAGTCAAGGATCCCATAAGCAAAGGCGAGAAAATTAGAAAGACGTAATGGAAAAAGACCTACACAACTATTTAGCATAATATTGTTGAACATCAAATGGTGGAATCTAACCCGACTTGAAGGATACACATGCAACACAGACATTGTGTATAGATACAGAGTCAGAGATTGGTCATAATAGCTTGAACCGAATAGAGGAATCAACGATATATAATACATCAAAAGAGAAATGGGTCACAAAGAGTTATTTCTCTCCAAAATCAAGGACATGATGCTTTAAAGGATGAGCTTTGCGGGATCCTGTTGCAATCTTGAGGGAGTCATCTTGGCGTGGCGCAACATTCGGTGGTCATTGCAGAGGTACCAAGGAGGTCTGCAAATCATTTGACTAAATGTCAATATGGTCATAGACGCCAAAGTCGATTGCAGACAGAAGGGATGCACGACTCAAGAAACATCTTCGTCACTTGTCAAACAAAGCAGAGAGGTTCACAGATCAAAGTTCCAATTAGGATTGATTCTTCACGCTCCTGCCTACCTTTAATCATGACATCGATAGCTCTGAATTGCAGAGGATAGTACCAGGTCAGAGCTCCTTTCTTCTACGGCCTTCTTCGATTGTGTACAGATTGTCTGACCAAATGCCTCAAGCAAGGAGACCCAAACCTCATCCCGTGTCACAAGAAGGTGAAGAAAATAAGGCAAGCCCGAGACACGAACTATGAGCCTTGTGAAGTTGTCATTTGGGAGGTTGAATCTCTGATTTGAAACACTTGATCAAATACCCATGTTTGAGAGCCCCAAAGGGAAATAATTCATAATCCTCGTCGTAAGGTCCTCGCGAGTACTTCTATATCTGTAAAACATAGATTGGTTAACAAATTGTTGACAGGAGGTATATGGAAGACTGAGCAGAAAATGTGTTTAACTAGCTCTAAGGTAGACGGCACTTCTCGAAGGTAGACAGCACTTCTCTTGTTCGGCAAAATACTTCAACATGAAAGTTGTGGGTAAGAATGGGGCAGCTTGGTTCTCGATCTTCCTCATTATGTTCCTAAGTCCGGGGAATGGAAGTAAGTCGCCACGTATACAAAGCATGGTTGATGAGTGAAAGTCACTGACATATGGATGATGAACCCGAGACCTCTAATTTAGTGGAATTACAATCGTGTAATCACAAATAACAGTGCAAAGATCGTCACAAAAGGAGGAAAGTATAGACAATGCATGCAAACTATTTGTCAGAATTCTACTAATGTCCATTGCAATGTGATGTGCTTCGCTGAATAAGATAGTAATATGGAGTGTTCATCATATGACATGTGTCAAATAATCTTACACACTCACCTAGAGCAGATATAGCAAGGTATAGACAAGGAAATATTTGATAAAAGATGATAAATTTATTGGAATACCCTCATGTCACATTGCAAAGATGTAAGATTTAGGGACGCCTCAGAAAAACAATGTCATGCTCATGAGAGTATTTCTTTGAACAGAAATTAGTAAAGATGTGATAACTCTTCATTATGAAAAAGGGAAGCGAGGAGAAACTGTTTTCAAGATTTAGTTACAAAATTGAATGACATTGGTTTCGTTATTATTTATCGCAACCACAGAGACATAGAGGGATTCCAGTTTTTGCCAGGGAAGAGACTTCCTTTTTTTTATAGACATTGGGCCTCCGAGAGGGGGGAGTTTTCTGCTCTATTTTGTTCTGTTTATAATGCAGAGGAGGGGGATTGTATTTTTCTGTGGATTTTGTGCTATAGGAGGATATATAATTTTCTGAATGAATGATTAGAATGTGTCAAGAAGCAGATTTTTCTTTGTTTTGTTGCTTTTAGAGGAAGAGAGTTTTAGTATACCAGAACTTTGGGTTTGTGTATTAGCTTTCTGGTTAATGTTAATATTTGAGTTAGTTTAATTGTCTTTATACGTAATTTTGATGCATATAGTTATTGCTGTGATTATTATTAAGAGTTTGGACTTTGTTATTCGTGTGTTTGGAAAAAACAATTCATCTTTCTTTCTGCATTTTTTCTTTAATGTCACGATTGGGTAAATGAGATTTGTATCATTTGCTTATTGTTTTCTTTTAGTTAATCGGTCTCTTCCCATCTACATCATATTTACGAGCGGATGTCTGTCCACCTTTTGTACCTTCTGGTTAAAAGCATCTGTACTTGTATTTCTCTAAATTCATTGTAAATTATACACGGGGAGCTGTACCCGGATAAATTCAGAGGGCACTTATGCTTTTCAATAGCAAAGTGACCCAACTGTTAGTATATATTCAATCTTCCCATCTAAGCTTTTTGGGGTTAATCTGTATGTATTTCTTTGGAGGACAATCTGTTCACTAACAAAAAGGAGACAAGTAGATGGATTGCAACATCAATTACAATTTTAGGTATCTTGAAAGACAAGATGAAGAAGGGCATGGAAATTTTGATTTGTGGTGTAGTTATAATAAGTATTACAATGTGCAGGCAATGAGTAGGCATAATGTACAAGTCAAAGAGGTAGTTTGTCCCACTATGTATGAGGCCTCGAGTAGAGTCGATCCTTGTGTTTCAAATGAATGAATGATAGAGAAGGCTAATATTAGGCTGTTGTTGTAGAAGCATCATAAAAGTGCACCTATTTTTAATTTTATTTTTCAAAATTTTTATTTCTACATATTCTGATCACCTTATTGATTACTATCTTCATCATTGTCGAATGCATGTTCCTCCTTCCTTTAAATGTTCAATCCTTTCAAATGTTACATCTTTCTCATAAGCGTTTATTTCAAATTGCTTTGAAGAATATTCACATTATCCATATTAGCTTCTATTCAATAACTTTTTCTCCATATATTAATAATATTCATTACTATTATTTTATTGAGACATTGAAAATAATATGACCTGCAAAATTGAACTATTGTCCTGTTATTTTTTAATCTTGGAATTTCAATCTATGTTTGTAATGTATTGAATTTATGTTATTATTGCTAATCAAATTTAGAATTAGATGGCCACCATTATCTTATCTATTATGTGAATTTTTGTTATCATTTTAACTTTTTTGTTTAATTTTTTTAATGAAAAATATTGATGTTTTAAAAATTTAAAAATAATGTGTATACAATGATTGTAAATTTATTTTTTTAATAGTAAAACATATATATCAATATTTTTGTTGAAATAATCTTGAAAACCTATTATTACATATGAAAAATAGTAAATTAACCAAAAACAAGCTTCTAAAATTCATATATTGTATTCATGAAGAATCTAAATTAATTTGAGTATTTAATAGACAATATGAAGTATATAATACAAACTAATAACAAGTTTATAAGAGACATGGCTTCCAACTATCTATGTAAATATTTTCATTTCTAGAAATCTCAACGAGAGAATAATGTGTTCATAAAAGATTGAAAATAAAAATGATAAAGAAACTAAACTTGTTGCTAGTTTTCCTTTCTTATTCTCTACTTATAAAATTTCTCACTTTTCTATAAAAAAAATATTTTGTAAAACTCCTCATTTTTCTATAAACTTAATTTTATTTTTTAAATTGTCATAGCAAAGCATGTAAAACATAATCTGTTACATATAAACTACAAAGAAAAATAACATTGACTCCAATTTTTAAAATTAGAACCTGCAAATAAAAATAACATTGGCTCCAATATTTAGATTTGTCTATTACATATCACTTCGTCAACCATAGACATGATATCGAATTTCAGCATTCATTTTAACTTTTTATATTGCAATGGACGAATAAGAATTCTAACTTCTATTTTCATTAATGTTTGTTTTAGTTTTCAAATTTGTAGTTGAGGTAGACTTTCTAAGAACATGTGCTTCCTTTGCCAGGGAGATCTGGATAAAAAGAATACAAAATACTAGAGATCTAAATCACAAGAATACAAAATGCCAGAGTAGAAAGAATAAAATAACTCAGGCATGGCACCAAAAGAGAGCTTCTAATGAAGGTAGTAATGAAGGTGCCCATATGATATTGAAGATGGAGAAAAGAATGTTGAAATGTGAGTGACAACAAGCCAAAATCTATGATTTGAGACTGATCTCCATTTAATGTATAGATACTACTATTGATCTTACAAACTTTTCTTGCATAATAGCTTTTAATTTTAAACCTCGAAGTACTCATAGCTATTTTAAAAGTCATGAAATGCAAAAGGTGTAAAGAATTATAGTTATACAAATAAATAGCTATGACATAAAGGGCATGTCCAAAGCATCAAAGTACTTTAGGTTTTGACTTCTTTGGTGGGGGTGTTTTGACAACAAATGAAACTATATCCTTTTGGTTATGCTTAAAAATAATTAGCTAAACAATTTGTCGGTAATAGTACGAACAAAACCAAAATTTAATGATTTTAAAATTATTTATTTCTTGGACTATATGTAGACCAGATTTGTTTTTCTCCAAAAGAAGGCAATCCATTATATGTTTGTTATCCTCCTAGATGTTTGGGTTGATTTTCCATTTACATGGTCATTGGCTCTATGACTATTCTACTAAATTTTTTTTGACATTGCTTAGTTCTTCCATCCTTCTTAAGCCACAATTTGGCGCATGTGGCTTCTCATCTAACTTTTGTGTTTCTTCATCGAAGTAGTTAAGACCCAGGGCCTTATCTTGGGAGAGACACCTTCTTAGAAGGAATTCATGACTGTTAAAATTATGAAGCCTTCAACATGACCTGGAGAATGAAATAGGCCCATTTGTATCAAATGAAATATAGAGTCTATTTAAGGAGGGGTTAGGCCTGTATATGAATGACTTCTTTTGACGGTAAGTGCATATTGGTTTGTCAAAATTTTATAATTGTGTCTAATTGCTATGTCATATTAAATAGGTATTTTTGAGCATTTTGTTGACAAAGAAGCCTTGAGATGTTTATATGATGGGAGCCTTTTTAACATTGAAAAGAAGAATGCATCTAGAAAGACCTCGATGAACTCTCCAGTTCTAGATTATTTTAAGCTAAAGTTGTTAATTGATGCTCAAATTTAAATTTTTAGAATGTGATCTGATTTTCTTGGTATGTTTTATTTTTGGATTAAATCATGTAATTTTTTTTTATCAATATTTTGAATCATATTATATAGTTCTTTTAATTGTTATTAAAAATATAAAACTCAAATGCAATTGTGCTTTCAATCATAAAAACTTCTCCATTAAATTTCACCTTGTTGGATTCCAAAAATTATATGTGGCTATAACTGAAAATCAAAGAAAAATTACTAAAATAAAATAAAATTGCACATCACATAAACATTAATTGATTTACTATTCCAACCTTCACAAAAGACAAGAACTCTTACTCCTTAGAACTCTTGTTTATCATAAATCATTCTTTCCACACAAAATGAAAAGCTCTACAACAAATATATATCTAAAAATATACATAGTTACAGTAAAAATATATAATAAAGACGATCCCTTACCCAAGAGAGAACATAAATACTCAAATATCCTCATTCTTTATTTCTCATTTGGAGAGGTGTGAGATACTCAGTGCCCACATCAAGCAAGAGTTGAAAAAAAAGAGAATATCCCATATCCCCCATTATTGAGCTTAGAGAGTGGCTCGCGATGGAAATGAAATGAAAGATTTTTTAATGACGCCCATGAGGCCATAAGTCCAAAGGGCCCACATAAAACTCCTAGTTAGTCTAATGTGATTTCTCGAGCCTATCTCTTTTGCTGTGAATCTGCAAAAGTAAAATGGCCCCTTCGAGGAATCTCAATCCTTTGAAAAGGTCTTTCATTTTGTTCACTTTTAACCTTTTCTTGTGTTGGTTGTGAATGTCTTCGTATGCTGTACAATCCTTTAGATAGTGCCACTTTGTTTCCACCACACTCTCGCTGCAGAATCTACAAATTCTGTTCTCCCACTTTTCCTTAGGACCTTGCATCTACTAGTGGCAGACCTCAAATGGTGGGAACTAGATCTCAATTGAGTGATTAAGATTTTTGCCTTTCCTTTGATCTTGGTTCTTAAATATTCTTTTTCGTCATGTTCGCATGTGAGATTAAATTCTTTGACATAATAGACTTTTTTCGTACCTAACTGGTTTGCCTACATGACATATCTGATTTTTTCTGCCACCCATTTTTTAATTTGAAAAATTTTTGGTAGTCAATGTTCTACTTGTTAAACCATTTATCATTTTGTTTCTTCCATGCTTTCTTTCGACAAGCCACTTCTCCGTCAACTACCCCGCGAGACTAGCGATGTGGATATATCCCTCCACATCTTAAGACAATATGAACACGCTGAATAGTCTCTACAGCCACCTTTTTGCCTCTCACAGCAAGCACATCGTACCTTCACAGTATACCTTTTTGACAGGCACTCCTTGGTTTCACGCGTCTCAAAATTATTATTTTACTTATTTATGTTTTAATATACCTGCAATATTTCTCTACTTTACTCCGCAGACATCGGGTAAAGTAAAACCAGTAATTATTAAACTATATCCCAATGTTACCACGGTCGCATCTTCGCTGGATCTCGATGGTACGTTTGCCCAAGATGTACGCACAAAATACAGGAAGTAAATTGTACATTGAAATCAAATTTCCCCTTGCTTAAGACATTATAATTGCAAATTAGATTGTCATTAAACACAAATGCAGCCGAGGACGCTTTTTATATAGTATATCTTTTCCACTCCTCTTTTCAGTCTCTGTTTGTGCGTGTGCACTTTGTTCTTTCTGCGGAGGAGAAAGAGGGAAAACACGTACGAAGAAGGAGAGGGAAGATGAAGAACAGTCTCACAATGATGAGCAAGATTATCCCCTGGTAAGATTTGCCTAAAACCCCCGCGTTGCTCTGTATCTGGCGACCAGACAATCAAAATTTAGCGGAGGTTTAGGGAAGGTGTGAGATTGGACGCCATGGCTGGAAAGAACAAGCTACTTAACGGGGACAAATCCAAGAGCATCGAGCTTCAGGGCAAGCGGAAAGTAGATAATGCCTGGCATGACTGCGAGGTTTCATTGAGGTATGCCGGAGAATCTCTGTTAACGCTGGATATGTTAAACTTTGATGTCTCAAATATTGACTTACTTGATACCTGCTTGCGCTTAGATTTTGTTGAATGTAGTGCATCCAGCTTTAAAAGTGACACGATAAGTACTCCGTGCATCGTAATAGTGAAATATTGCGGTATATTTGCATATTTTGCGAAATTTAAGAGGCGAATAAAAAATACTTGAATTTTAGCCTCGTATTAGTGAGGGCGCGGTTCTGTTCTTTTCCGAGCACGTTGATAGTATAAATTTTCACGGAAGATAGTAGCTTTTGCTGCAATTTTCCTAAAACATTGCGAAAATAAGTATTTTGAGTTTTATTTTCGGTATACTGTTTTGACTTGTGCTGATTCTTCGCTGATTATGCTACGAGAACGCGGGCTTTAATTTCGGATCCCGACGTTGTTACAGCAATTTATGTTGCTAATGAATGCTCTGCCTTTGATAGTGAGGTATTGAGTTGTTTGCTTGCATTTTATTTAATCAATGAATAGAAGGAATCGCCCGTGTTATGTTGTTATTTACCAATTCTTACAAGAACGAATCTTGATGATTACAGAGTAAATCAAACGGATACCTCATGGTAATTTTGTTGTATCTTAAAACTAAAAAAATCGTCGTGATCATAATAGCTGGGAGGCCAGAAGAGGGGGACCTCAGCCCCTTTTCTTAGGGAAATTGAACTCAATCACCTTAGGCGTCCAATCATTGACAATTTGGCAACTAAAACGCCCATGCGTATGTCTAAAGAAAGACAGTCCCTCTTTTACATGTGTGCTACTTTATAAAGACGATATAGGCTTTGATCATGATCTGCTGTCGAGTGGTAAAAATAGTGGCGCATTCCTTCTAACAGCTTAGGTTCAATCCAGGTTGCGCTTAGAAACCCTGTTAGCATGCGTATAAACTTAAAGCAGGACCATGACCTCCCCTTGTCTTAGGTAGCACCAGGTGAATAGAGAGCCAATCCAACTATGATCTATAATATTTCTGTATAATCAAAGCCTAATTATCGCTTAAATTTATTAGATATCCTCAGCCAAGAAAATATCTTTGATCTGTAGTTAATTCTAATATTAAGCTATGACTTACAACGTTAAGGTTAATCCTGCTTCAAAGGCTCAACTACAGATGCCACCATCAAAAAGATCAAATTTTATCTCCACAATAGAAAAATGTAACATAATTTCGTTAGGCAGTGCTACAAAGTTCACTTTACAATAGCTAGAACTGAAAGGTTTTATGTTTAGTTGGACATATCAAACAAATTTACTTTTGAATTTTTCAATATAGAAACTGGAATGTAACTACGGTTTCATATTTCAAAGCTAATGTAACTATGGTTTTAGACTTCAAAGCTAAGGGATCTTGCTTTGCTTCTGAGGCCGCTCTGCCAAATGCTGACATAAGCTATTCACAACAACAAATTTATAGAAAGTAAGAATCAGAATGCAATTTGAAATTTTTGTTTGAACCAGGATTTTGCTTGATTAGAATAACTAGATCAACGTGTTGAGCAGGGGTTAAAAAGTAGACAAAATCACACAATAACTGTTCAGAAACTCTCAAAGAGATGCGGATTCATTTTATAATACTGTTGCATTTAAAGTATACATTAAAATCTAAAAATGACATGAAATAAGAATTTTGTTCAATATGATGCAGCTTTTTGCAATTGGATCTAGTAGGATGCTGGCACATGGTTTGTTTGAAATCTAACTCATCACAGTTTTCATGTTTATCATGTACACCATAAGGATGTTTTGCTCATTATGTTTATAAATCACCAAAAAAGGATCATGGAAAATCGTGGGATAAGCTATTGTCAGTGTCAAGACTCAAAGCAGGTTAAAATATTTTGTCTGGAACCTCACCGAGAGTTCGATCATGAATGTTTTGATCAGTATCTGTTGTTTTATAATTTAAGCATGTTTTTATTTTGCTGCAATTCTAAGCCTCATTCAGATGAGTGCTCCTGTGTTGTTGACTGTCCACTCCAGAAAGCCAGTGTTAGATCTCTCTACCTTAAATGATCTTTATTTAAGAATCTTTACAATCTAGAACTATATAAGAAAGAAAGTGAACAAAGCATCCTGTAACTATCATCCGCATAAAGCATGTAAATAATCCATCTACAAAAAGCAAGTCCATGGCATTACCTCATGATATCAATCCTCAAATTTGGAGCAACTTTCTATAGTTAGGCTGTTTCAACCTTCTCTGCTGCTTAGTTTTCATTTTTGAGAACAACCTTGGGTTGGAAGGACCAAAAGTTTTTTTATGCGTTGTAGGTAATTTACACCAGTGGTATGAAGATATTGAATTGTATTATTAACATCAGTGCCAATAAACCATTCAACTCGTGACTATGATACTCCATATTTACATATTGCCTAAGAGATGCACGAGCTTGAATGCTGTTGCGTCTGCCTTGCTTGCATATTCACTTGTCTTTAACATATCTTACATGTTATAGGAATAATAGTAAGAAGGAATCATGCTTCCTTAGTGTCTGCTTAGACACAAGAAAAACTTAAGAGCTCAGTTTAACTATCTCCTTTGATAACTGGCACTTGGATAATGAGTCGGTCAATTCTTCAGATCAGAACCACCAGTATTTATGCTTAACTTTTCATTATTAAAAATAGTAATTTGTTTAATATGGTAATGTCCAAAAGTAGCTAAGAATGGTTCATAGGACTCATTTAAGGTACAATCTGTCAAATTATGTTGGAAGTGCCTAGTCTCTATCTCCAGAATAGTAAAACAACAATCAAATATGGTGAAAAACCTCAATGCTATATGAGCATAAAGTCTAATGGGACTACCTCCTGATATTTATTTGCATCTGAGGTTTATGCAGTTTGTATGATTCCAATTTCTCTGTGCTGCTGATTTATAATGCTTAACTGATCCTCCAGAGTAAGAACACAAGATAAAAAAGGATTTTTGTAATTTGCAAAACATCTGGTAATGTACATTCTTGTACACCATATATGTCTTGCCAACATTCTTATCCAACAATTCGTCCAGATTGAGCTGACAAGGTTCCCTTTTTAATTCTAATTTTTAGAGTGGCTACAATTCCAGCAGTGCATGTCTTCTTACCTTTTCTGGTTTTGTAGCAATGCGTAGCTCCTCAAATGTAATGAGTTACAATGTTATTTTCAGTGAAGTGATAGCTTAGTTTCATAACATTTTCTAGCTCTGTCCCTAACATGCCAGTTCCATCTCCTGGATGAAAAATTATTTTACTTTCTAAATTGATGCATATAGTTGAGTTTGTATTGATTCAAGATGGCAACTCTTTTCATTGAGCAAAATTAATAAAACATGTTATTATGAAGTAATTGGTAAAATTCTTGCTTGTTATTAACCGAGACCGAGAGGCCTATATATACAAAAGAATAAAGTGATGTTTCCTTAGAAAATAAAGAATAGAAATATTCTATTCTAGCTAAAAGAAAGCTAAAGAAAGCTAACAGATAACTACAGCTAACTAAATATTAGAAACATTCTAATATTTACAATAGATTACTATTAACTAATAATAGATGCTTATCTATTATCATAATACATTTTTTTTGATCCTCCATGCAAACACAAACCACTTTAGCATTGAAGCTAGATTTAGCACTTGTGCCATCAACCTGTACTTGTTTCCATCTTTGAATGCTTTTGTGCAAGAAACTACATGTTGTCATTGACTATGACTTTACCGTATGCACCATGACTATCCTTTTTAAACTTGCTCTCTTGATTTGAATATTAGTGGAAAACAAATGCTATTAATATGAAAGTTCACTTCCCACAGGAAACAGCAACAATCAATAATGACAACAAGAAAAACTTTTGCAGTGCTTATGATCTGTATAAACCTTCAGAGAGTTATAATTTCTAACCATTTCTTGTTTGGTATTTTTATTTAACTTGTGCTATGGTACACTAATCAGAATGATGAATGAATGTATAAATTGAAAAAATCAGCAATGTTATAAATTGGAAAAACTAGCAATGTTTTTGATAGAAATATTGAAGAGTGGGTTGGATTCCAAAACAAAAGGAAATGTCCAAAATTTAAGTAACTTCTCTATTTAAGATCTCATCCATGCACAGTGGGCCTTTTGAAACCCTTAGCAGTAATTAAAGAAGCCAGAGACACTGCAATAATAATCATAATAATAGAGCCAATGCAACATTGTGGAACAGATCTCAAAGTTTCAGCACAATATCAGTCATTCACTGGATAGAAAGGTTTTTAATGAAATGAGAATCATACATGATTCCAAAAGCAGAGAATCAATCTCAAATTAAGAAGATTTAGTGATATATATATATATAACTTGCATGTTGCCTTAAAGATTTGCGAGAGAGGTTTATAGACGACAAATTCCAGTAATTTTGCAACAAAAGAAAGGCCTCCAATGGTAGATCATATGGATCTAACTAATTTTACAACCCTGACATACCCATGAACAGGTAAAAGAAAAACTGATTGGTAGCTGATTGATTGTCATGTATATTCCCAATCTTAACAGTCAAAGGTAATCTCAAAAAAAGATAAAAAGAAGGCAGAACGACAAGAATTGTTAAATGAAATGAGGCAAGAATTGACTCTGGTCTAAAAGCATCACTTGCTACCATGTTTCCAAGCAAAGGACTGCTCAAATATTAAGTTATATGATGTTAATTTTCAAGCCATGTGTAGTAATGAACCTGTAATGTTCCATGGCCATAAGTTAGAAATGTGTAGGAAAAATATGAACGAGGACATTGATTTCACTTAGAAACACACAACGAAAAATGCAACTAACATCTTACGCATTCAAATTCAGAGACACATCTTACATTATTCTGGAGAACAAATATGAAATATATTAAGTGAGATGAGTGTTATGATCACAAGGAATATCTCTCCCTCCACAATCAAGAAAACAAAGCACTTGCTTTATGAACCCAATGGGCAATCAATTAATATTGTTGTTCCAAAAACCTCTAGCTACCAAATTCAGATTCTTTAAACCAAAATCAGCTAGATTTTTTTTTTTTGAATCTGCTGGAGTCGTCTGTTTGGCCCCGACTTTTCAATTTATATAGAAACTTCACCATTTAATAAGAAATTTCTGTATCTTTGAAGTATTTTGATCTTCCGAAAAAGTCAAATCTTCCAAATGTGGTAACCATGGGAAAGCCAATCAAGCTTAACTTGCACAATCAAAGCCAAAACTCATCTAAAATTAAGCTTTGCAGGATGAAGTCTTCTGAAGAAGCTTAATTAAAGCTTTTTAGAAAGAATTTGCATACCGCTGTCAGTTTATTCTATTTGAACATTGGATTGGATCAAGGATACATCTTACCTGAGCCTTTTCAAGTCACGTTTAATAAAGAACCTGTAATGTTCCATGGCTGTAATTTATAATGTGTAGGAAAAATAAGAACAAGGACATTGATAATCAGTTAGAAACACACAATGAAAAATGCAACTAACATCTTACGCATTCAAAGTCAGAAATGCATCTTACATTACTCTAGAGATCAAATATGAAATATATTAAGTGAGATGAGCATTATGATCACGAGGAAAATCTCTCCTTCCACAATGAAGCAAACAAAGCACTTGCTTTATGAACCCAATGGGCAATGAATTTACATTGTTGTTCCAAAAACCTCTAGTTACCAAATTCGGATTTCATAAACCAAACCCAGCTAGATTTGTTTTTTTGAATCTGCTGGAGTTGTCTGTTTGGTCGTGACTTCTCAATCTATATAGAAATCTCACCATTTAAAACGAAAATTCTGTAACTTTTAAGTATTTTGATCTTTCAAACTTGGTAACTATGCCAACGCCAATCAAAGCCAAAGCTCATTCAAAATAAAATTTTGCAGGAAGAAGTCTTCTGAGGAGGCTCAATTAAAGCTTTTTAGAAAAAAATTGTATACCCCCTATTGTTGTTTTTTCTATGTGAACATTGGATTGAAACAAGGATACATCTTACTTGAGCCTTGGCTTTCCAAAGCAAATCATATTCCCATATTAATACTAGACAATGAATGAAGACAATCTAATTTGATATTGCGTGACCTATCTACCCAATAATTCTAAACAAGACAACAAATTGAAGGCAATGGTCAAAATCTTACCCAACAAAGCAGGATTCATCTCATGTTGAATGACACAAGACGATGTACATTGTATATAATAAACATTTGATGTTATCAAAACAGTGGATTTACCAGAATTTTGTGACAAGAACCTCCAGGTATACTAGTAGCCTCCAGAAGTTTAGTTTCTAACATTTATGCATTTAGTTAAATTTGATTACTGAAGATTACTCACAACTAGATGGCCAAAGAGGAACTGACAAAATAATGGAAGGTATATTAATATCACAATTGGCCATGGCTTATATTATGAGTTCATGAGGTGAAATTTTTCCCCAGTGGGATTTACTTACTAAGTAGCACTATTTACTTGTATTGTTTTCAAGATTAGTCTTTCAGCCACATGAATTATTGAGCAATGAATTATAAAAATAAAGCAAAGCTGGCATTCACACATAACCATATAGCCTCACATGTAAAGCTCTAAATTGCAATAGAACTGATGATAGATTGATAATTTTAAACTTAAATACAACCCAAGAGTTGACAGGATTCAACATTGACCTTGCATACTTTAGAGTGACTTGAAAATTAATATACACAAATGTAACTTCACATAAGCGAACAGCTGCACATGCAAAGTGCTGAACTGTGATAGGACTGATGATAGACTAATAATTTCAAACGTAAATACAACTCAGGAGTTAATATGGTTCAACCTTGATTTTGTGAACTTTAGAGCAACTCTTGATAATTAGTATCTTAAGAAATTAATGAAGATACGACGGTGCTCATCATTAAATCATACAAAGAATTTACAAAACATATAGAAATATTGAAGATGATACATACCAGACTGCCTGCAAGTAAGAAAATGTATGTTTTTCTCTTGATACTATCCTGTGGAAAGATTTTTCTATATTCCTGCTTGTGGGTGTAATTATCTCGCTTGTGACTAGGGGTATGTTGCTGATTGTTAGAAGATGCTGCCATTGTAAGAAACTTACCTGTAATTTTCATTTGTTTGGATATGATTTTGACCCATGCATTTTGTTGCTCCATGGTAGATTAGAGCAGGTTCTTGTCATCCCTCAGCTTCCTGTAATATATTGTTTAAGCTCTAGTTTCTGTCTACAAGACTAATTGTAAATATTTACATTTTATTCAGAATTTATTACCGCACTAATATCTGCATCAACATTACTAATATCTGCATCAACATTTCACTTTAACTCTTGTGCTGTTTGGCTCCTATGGATAATGTCTTAATTTGGTGATCAACCAAGATAAATTGACCATCTCCATTTGTAGGAATCCAAAGTTGAGGAGTGCCTTGAATAAAGGCTTCCGTGATTCAGATAAGGTCATTTGATCTATACATCAGAAAGATCTCTTAACGTATTTTGGGATTCCATAGCTAGCTGATTTCTCAATAAAATCAGCTACTATTTCAAACTTTGTATCTCCTTCAAGGGTCCCAATAATAAGATCTGCTTCCATTAACATCAATAAAGTAATCTAAACTCCACTTTGATGTCTAATCAAGCACTTGAACTTGATTGCTCTTTTTTGACGTTCTTTTGGCAATTTCTATTCATAACCACACTTTCCAGTTTTCATCGTAGTGGTCATTAGTTCCCAACCATGGATAGTCTCCTGTTGTTTCAACTAATATGATGTCACTGTGTTACAACTTCCGCACTTATTTTCACAAAAAAGTCACTCAGAGGTTCACTAGTTATTGTGACCTTGCTGTTTAGTAATATGAAATATCTTAATAGGATTTGTCTGAGTTTGGATTACCAAATGTTAATAGGATTTGTCTGAATTTGGCTAAAGTGTTTGCTTCCAACAGTGGTCTCCCACTCAAATTGAATGTCATCTTCAGTGTTTGTAGTGTTTTACTTTATAACTCAAACTACTAATTTATAAGGAAGAACGGTTACAGGTGATGTATAATACTAATTTGTATTCTTTTGAAAATCATGATGACAATTTTGTAAAAAGTCTTGAAAAAGGAACTCAAGTGCCTTTTTTAAATTTATGTGCCACAAAGTCCCCAATTTATATTGCCTTCACAAATATGCTTCCATCTTTGGGAAAACTCTTGAGAAACACATAACAGCACCTTGTTCATATTTCTGTTCCGAGAAGTCCCTGTTTTGTTGGATGCAGAAAAGAAAGGGAGAGTGAGAGTGGAAGTGGCGACAAAGGAGAAATGCTGAAATGCCAAAATTGGGGGGGAAGAAATGCTCCATGATCCTAGTAATAGTGTTGAATGTAAAAGCGAAATATGGAGGAAGAGTGGGCATGCCTCCCTGGGAAACATAAGATTAGATTGCTTAGGTTTCAAATTGCTAGAATTTTCTCAACAGAAACTAAGATTTCTTCAATCAAAGGCAATGCTCTACCCCTGTGGGTCAAATACTTATTTCTAGCTCTCAAACTTATCTTGCAGTCAACAACACCATCTCCTTTTCCATATAAAAAGGGGATGTTAACATGTCTAATAGCTAATTCTTGCAATATTTTTTCTCGATTTTTGAATTGTTAATACTAATGCAAAATTTGAATGATAAATGCAAGCACTTCATTTTTAACAGGCATATTTTGCATTAGCTAGGGACTAATGCACCAAGGATAGGGGATACTAGGCTGCTTGCTTTTATTTATATTTGTAGAATCCTTGAAGACTTCCATCTAGAGAGCAATTTCTATATTCCAATAAGAGAGACATAAATATTCCTCAATTTCTTCACTTTCTATTAGGCATGCATCTACCAAGCTACTCTTCATGTTTTTAAATTTTTTTGTGATTTCTCTCTCCAATCTAGGTACATAGTGCCTTGTAAAAAGTGGAAGGCCAGTCACAACGTCACTCCATCTTATTAGCATTAGATTGCTTGGATAGGGTTGCATTCATGTAAATTCACTGATGTATTTATCATAGTGTGTATGCATCATTTAGCTAGAAGTAATAATTCTTCCACATTGAACGTTCACAGCACAAAGATGTAGTGAATAAGCAATCCCTAATCCATAAAGCGAAAAAGTATGGTGTATCTTAGTTAGGGACTGTTCTCATGTCCCATTGGTAAAAGCATATAGACAGTCTAATGTCCTCAGTATTTTTATGCACCTTCAGAGGATGTATCTGTATATATACGAAGTGTTTAGGATTTCATATCGCTAGATATAACGATCCAATGGAATTTCAATTTTGCACTGCTGAAATAGGAACAGTTATTAATTTCGCTGTGAATGGACTCCTTGGCCACAGATATGCATGCTGAGTGATCTCTCCAGCACTAGATTATTATAAGAATTAACAGGCAATATGAACATCTTATCACTGATAAAATACTCCTTTGCATAACTCAGCCACGACACCTCTCCTTATTCCTACTTTAGATGATTTGTTAATCACCTACATATCATGCTTGGTATCACTAATAGTTCTTCAAGTATGATCTTTTTGATTCATCATTGCAATTTTGTTGCTCAGAGACTCCAAAAAATTGATGTGAAGCAGATGGAGATATCACATATAGGGTTTCAAATGGGGACATGGCACAGATGGAATCCATACCCACGGGTTTGGGCAATACAGTGATGAGACCATGACAATGTTTAATGATTTTTAGTTGCAACAAACTGGAGTTGTAAGCTCATGTTTCTGCCTAAGTTCCCTCATCAATAATCATTTACTCTAAGTGCTACTTTAACATTGCGGCCCTAGAAAAACTCTTGGATTTTGCAGTTAATAGTCAATAGCTTATATGGTCTTGACAATGACTCTCCACTACATAGAGAAGCTGGAAATAGCTTGTTATGGTGCTGATTCCCTGCAACAAAAAGAAGCTGGGAATTGAATATTCAGAATTCCAGACTACTAAGATAGTATTGTATTTACAGGATCCTCTCAGAGATAAAGCTTGACAACGAGGACAATCCTTTGCACACTTTAATATAAATTATAGTCTGACAAAGAGTCTACTAGTGTGTTCCAAAACAGTGGCTTATTAAAATGAACGAAGTTGATAAAAAATATATTTTAATTATTAGAAACGAAAATCGGTGCAGAAATCTGAAAAACTCAAAAAAGTGAGTTAGAGCGAGAAGGGTTTGTTTATGATTAAATTGCGAGCTTGGGTGATGGGGGTATGACAGCTCTTTTAGTATCTTGGGTACATCTCTTGTATGTATGATTGATTAATTATATAAAAAATGTCAAAATAGCATTAATTTGCACGCGCACACATGCACACACACACAAACTGACTTTAAAACACATTTGAGGCCAGCCTTAAACATCACACACTAAGGAAGAAATTAATCCTGGAAAAGTAAGTCAAACTTTGACTATTTAACACTTTTGCACTAGGAATCAAGCCTTAGTGTGTGATGTTTAAGCTGTTCACACATTTGATGCATCCAAGTTGGCGCATTCGGGGTTATTTTCCAATGTTTCTTCAGCCTGTGTGTGTAGTCAACTTCTTAAAGAGGAATGGGAGGACAGGACATGCTTATTATGTGATAGGGAGGATGTGGAGATGGAGCATCACTTTGTTATAGAGTGCCCAGCATACAGGGACATCAGAGCTGGGTTGGAGATTTTAGAAAGCAGCAACCTATGCTACTTATTTGAAGAAGAGCAGTTGGGCAAAACAGTAAACCTGATTATTAAAATCCATCCGTGAAGAGAGGAGTTAATCAAAAAGTTACAGCTTAATTAAGTATTTTCCCCCTTTTTAGGGGTGTGTGCTGATTGTGGGTCCCATAGGCTGTTGTGGCCTTGTGGACGTTATTAAAATCTTTCATTCATTCATTCATCCTAGTACAATAGGAGGCACAAGTTGGAATGTACATAAACCAAAATTCGCAAGCAAAACAAGTAAAGCGAATGATAATTTTATCGCTGAAACTTGCCAAAATTTTAGTAAAAAAGTAAACACAAAATTAGAGTCATATCACACATCCCTTTTATGAAGTCAATCTTCACCTCCATCAGACAAAGGAGCCCTGTAAGCTTCACAACCAAATATTGAAACCATTGTTATTAAATACAATAAGGAAATGCAAAGCTTGAGAAAAAAAATTAAAAATTTCTTCCCAATGGTGCCAAACAACCACATTTGCAACGTTAAATAGAATAAAAAAATGCAAAGCATGAAAAAATGACAGTTTCTTCCCAATGATGTCAAACAAACACAAAGTATTTGATGTTTATTTATTGTTCAAGGAAATATTAGATATATTCAATTTTATAATTAATTTTTTTTTTATAAGATTATCAACATAAAGAAAAATACTCAAAAAGAAAGAAAGCTACCATGTTTATAACCAACCAGCAAGACTGGTCAAATGAAGAATTATCGACTGCACCTGTTTCTGTCTGCCAGTGTGGAGAAAGACAAACAAATCTGCTGGGTTCTCCAGGAGATTGTAAGTCCTCAAGCTTTAAAATTCGTTTAATTAGTTTTGGATACTTTTTGTGTTTGGACGTGGGTCTCCTGAAATCAGACAAATAACATACCCCCTGGGATAGCAGGGTCGTGCCCCGAACATCCCAGAAATGTCCGTTCCCATAGCATCCTGTTTGGTATGGCAATGGGATTGATTCTAGGAATACATGGTAACTTAGGTTAATGACATTATTAATATTAATTATAGCCCCGTTATAATGGCATCATTGCATTTGTCACAAATTTACTGAAATGTCAAAATTGTAAACATGCTCATTTTCTCGTCTGGCTGACATAGTAGTAATGAAATCATTTATTACAGTAATACTGTTGAAAGAGACATCTTGTGCCACATAAGCTCAAAAGCTCGAAATGCTTTTTTAATTCATATTAGTACATCCTAGTAAAGTAAATGCATGGAGGAGTTATTCTTAAGCAAGTGCCTTAGGGAAGAACTGAATACTTAAAAAAGTACTGCAGTTCTGACACAAGTCAGCAAGGGCCATCTTGTGTTACAAAAGCTCACAAGTCCTAAATGCTTATTAATTCGTATTAATACACACTGGTGAATTAATTGCATGTGAGAAGTTTCTCTTAAGCAAGTGCCGTAGGGAAGAACTGAATATTTAAAAAATTACTGCTGTTCTGACACCAGCCCATAAGCTGAAATTGATCACCTTTTTTGGGGCCATCTAGGTGCTGATTTGTCCAAGATCTGGTACTATTTGATCAAATTTTTATGAAGACTGGTTGGTAGTTACTATTGATCATTGACGAACCGACAGTTATAAAGTATGACTGTTTAACTTTCTTAGTGCTACACTTTGTTTCCTACAGAGTTAAATGCTGTTTGTCTATTGTATCTAACTCGGTAAAGGAATTATACAGTTTCTCTTATAGTGCGAAGTACTTTACTAAGGTTGAAAGAATAAAGTCATAATTGACTGTCGTTACTTCTCGTTCCTGTGTTATAAATAGTGAAGCATGTAGTTGACTTGTTTTGAGGTTCACGTACATTCCCTTTTTAGGGATATTGAGGTATCAATTTCACTTGAAATATATAAATCACGTCATGAAGTTAAACTGGCTGGTACTAGTCGAAATATTTATGTCATCCTGTGGCAGATAGGGATGTTTGACCTAATTCAATATGCCTATGATATCCTTACCAATTCCAGATGTCTGGTTATATTACTGTGGATATAGTGTGATCCTCAAGGATGCTTGTAGCTGCCCCTATTTTGGTGTTCCCATGAATTATTCTAGGGAGAATTTTTTCTAAATTGTGTACACTTGAAGACTTATATAAGTTCCCTAGACGGGACAAAATCTGTTTTGAAAAAAATAGATGAATATTTTTATTTAATTTTTTTTTTATAAGATTATGATATTGGTGTTCTCCAAAAGGGCCCCAGCCTTGCAAGTAGACTGTAACATTTACACCATATTAAAGAAGCCCCTAAATAAACTACCCTATAAAGGGTGATGCAGGCTGCCACTAACCACATAATAAATAAACATAAAAGCTAAGACGAACATAAAACTACATTGTATATCATGATATCTGCCATCCCAAGGGTGGCAGAAGACATTCTAGCAAAAAGAGAAACCATTGCACACACTGCCACCAGTTCCTTATGAAGCTGAATCAACCCCCAGTGGCCCATTCCCATAACTTGTAGTTGTGGAACATATTTGCAATGTTCATATGCTCTGTTGTATACAAGATTTACCAATAATGCCTCCAGACATTGTCATCACTAAGGTTGTATTTGCTTCCAAACTATCAAATTTTATGCTATTAATTATCTCTGCTTGCTAGTATAGTGAAAAGCTTATAATGCTCAAGTAAAGGCAACATGTATGTAATGCCCAAAAATATATACACTAATGCAGCTAACTTTTGTTTTATAAATACTATGTAACAACTCCTTTCACGTGTATGCATGGAAAAGAATGCACATGCTTAATGGTATTGTAGACATTTTCAAGCGAGGCTTCACAAGGAAGGCAGATGTTGTCATGACACAACCCAAGGCCTAAAAAGACTAAATTTAGAATAACTTATTCATTATGTCTCCAAAGTAGCATGTTAGTTTGGAATTTAAACATATCTATTTAAAAACCATAATATAAATTACAAGTAATGTAAATAAGTGTACTGTGATTTTCAATTAAGGTCTACACCAATGTTAAGAAGTTATGTGTCGCCTTTAGGGATAAGGTTGGTGTCATAAATATGATCTCCACTTCTTGTACACATGTTTCACCTAGCCAGTTATTGCAATTGGGATAATTTAGGAATCACAGCTTTAAAATGTTCTACCTAATAAAAGAATTCTTATTACATCTTTCCAAGTGTTGGAGAAAACAATTGGGGTTATGCATAGTAAAACTATAATAATAATAATAAAAATAATTGTTTCATTTTTTTTCCCTCCATAAAAAATGGGCATTACAATGTCTGCTTGACACCTACCACATCTGTTTAGGCAGGTGGGCTTAAACTCCATTTTTAAGGAGCAGGATGCCCCATGAAAATTTTACTTTTTTGCTACAAGATTAAATAGATTATTTTGCTAAAAAATAGAAGCCCCTACTTCTTAGATTTATAAATTTAAGCGGGTAAAAAAGTGGCGGGGCCAGAAATTGCTCCACAAGCTTAGGAGTTATTTTTGCCCATGTCAATCACTCTTTAGTTTGCACTAAAACTAAATGACTTATGCCAAAGAATTCATTGTAAATTGGATCCAAAAATTTAGAACTAAGTTGACTCATTTTTGCAACCTTAAATTTAGGAGTTGAAATTTTCAAGCTGAAATGCATCACAAAATTCATGGGACTACTAATCTTAAAATTTTCCTAAAATCTCTCAGCGGCAACAGCTCTATGTTTGAGGAAGTCTCCCTCCACGGGACCCCAGCCTTAGATTGTGACACCATAAGTTTTTTAAGACCATATTAAAATCTTGGCAAACTACTGTAACAGTAGTCACATCTTTCATCAGTGGTTGATCCTCATACTTCAACGACTAAGCCTTCACACCTTTATCACCTTCATTGGCCAGCCTTTTGCCTTGCAACTGAAGGGTATGCATCTAATCCTTCACCAAAGGTGTTCCTTCCTGCAAGCTTCCCACTTGTAGGCACGGCCTAACAAAAAGCTCCACAATACTGCCCTGCACTTTAGTTGATTGTACAGGTGCCACTAGCTTTGTCTTGAAAACCTGCAGAATTGAAACCTGTGGCCGCAAAATCGCAGTGTCCTCTTTCTTTATCAGAAGAGGCTTAAACAGTTTCAGGTTGACCACGCTTTAGCAATTGAAAATTTTTTTTGAACAGTGATTTGAAACATGATCTTGCCAAATTGGAGCCTCTCTACCCACCCATGAAAGCAATTCCATCAACAAACAACGCATGAGTACCAAAGGAAGAGGAATTGAGGAAGAATGTGATCCCGAATATACAATCACAATGCACCATCAGACAACTACCTAAACCTCACAGTGGATACATATCATTCGTTCCTTTCCATGCTGATATATTCAAGTTATGGCCACCCGCATCCTCAGCATGTGTGAAGAACCAACATCACATAACTGTCACTAACCAACCCAAACAAGCTTTAAGAAACGCCATTAAGGCTTGCCTATGTTCAAATGCCATGTTCACTTTCAATCATAGTGGCTGATCATCATTTATAAAATTATAAGTTTGGAAAGACCTTGCCATTCATTAATTTCCTTAATTTCTACAGCTAAGAAATTAGATAATTTTATTCCTTTGTTCCTGAAAAAATTAACTACCTTTTTTTATTTTGATAAGATGGACCTCTATAACCTTCTCAAAGAAAAAATTACATATTAAAATTTCCTTTAGGATGGCTGTTTCCAATTAAGGGATGATGCTTTGTCCAACACATTTACCAGAACTAGCAATCTCCCTTTCCAAATATATTCTGGACATTTTTCAGCATATGCAAATTCAATCCTGAAAAAAGTGCCTTCCATTCTGCTTCTCTATTAATATAATGGTCTAAGCTGTTAGATTTTGGTGATTGATCAAGAAAGTACTGTACATACTTCATAAATTTTTTGGGGTTCTTATTTTATCGGGATTTTGGGCCGACATGTAATTATTAATTATAACCCTAAAGCGGTTAAAATACTTGTATAAAAAGGCTTAGGGTTAGGGATTGTTTTCATAAGTTGTGATGCGAAATTGGTTCTTGCAGCGGTATTGAGCAGTAAGGGATTACGAATTGTAATCAATGGATCATAAAAATATTGCACTTGCTGTTTGGTGGACATAGCCCAAGGTTTGGGTGAACCACGTTAAATCTTGGTGCCTTGTGTTCTTTTCTATGTGATCTATTATTTTTTGTTATTGGTTATATTTGCATGTAATTGTTATTTTTGTCCGTGGTTTAATCCTAACATAAGCCTCGAGTTTCTCCCAGCATAGAATTGCCCTGGATTAATAAAGCACATCAACACATGCTGGAGTAGAATAACCTTGTGTTGCGTCACCAAAATTCAATTAGTGCCCTTCTAGTAGAGCTTTCCATTTTGCTTCTTTATGCTATTTGAAGAGCAACTAACAAGTTTATGTGGATTCCCTCCCCAGTAAACACATAGGAATCCCTTTGTTTATGGGCAAGATTTGCAATAAACTCGGTTTGAAAATATTGAAAAAACTCGAAGCTAAATTATCATTCTAGAGTCATAGATTGTTATAAGCTTAGCTGGCCAGCAGCAAAAATCCCCATTGATTATTCAATGATTCATATCTATCTTCTACATGCATTGGTCATCCCAAAAACTCTAACCATTCTAATATAGCTCTCTGTCATAAATATTTATGGTGAGTCTTCGGAAAGGATCATAAATTCCTGTTAATCGGTAGGAAAAGGAAATTCTTGTTATTCAATTGGGAAAGGATAATAAGTTACCATTAATCAAATGGGAGAGCATATGCAATCTTAAGCAAGGAGAGGGCTGAAGGATCTCCTCTTACATGGCAGTGGGTACAAAGTTAGACTGGAAATTTTGAATGGAACCTAACTTGATCTAGCGTAATATTCTCACATTAATATATATGGGAATGTCTCTCCAATTTCCTTTTTTATAGAAGTGAGATTTGTCAGGCTTTGCTGTTCAGAATTTCATGGTGGTATCCAGGAACGTCTTGCAATCAAATTATTCTGTAAAAGTGTGAATGGCAAAAATGCTAAATTCTGATTGGATTCTTGGCCTAGTAATGCCTTGTTGGATAGTTTACAAGATTTAGATTAGTCCCAAAGAAAAGTACGCAAGGAATGGGGCATTATAGTGAAAATTATTGGGAGGAATGTCTAGATCAAGGAATTTGGAAGCAAAATGGCATGACTTTAATCTCTGCAATAGTATAGGCAACCCAAAAATCTTCTTAAAAGAGCATCTTACATCCATACTCCAGTGCGGTTTAGGGTGGACACCCTTTCCTGGACAAGGAAAAGAGAGGGCAATTATGAAGCCAAATCTGGCTGTGAATTTATCGAGCACAGTCAGGTTCCTAGGTGCAGAATTAGCATATAGATCTCATATGGTGTGTCTCTACATTGATGCCTGCCTCATGACCCAAATGTACATGATTTGATGGCTGCAAGCTAGTAATGAGGTTCTAACCTTAAATAACCACATTAAGAGATCAATCAATATGACCTGTCTAGTCCATTATGCCAAAATGCAAGTGAGAAAGTAGATCATTTGTTGTCCCATCACAGTTCCACAACAGAAACACAATATATTTTGCTTTGTAAGCTTCAAATGCAGTGCTCTTAAATTTTCACGGGAACAATTTTGGTTGCTGAACTAAGGGCACATAATGGCTACAAGTTACATGGAAAACTTTAAACACTTTTAATGTGTGTTTTATTGGCTTATGCAGAACTATAGAGTATTGAGAAGTAAGGATCTTTTGATAGAAATATGTTCAATCAAAATGAATGTAAAATTCAAGAGTTTATGAAAGAAAAGATAATCATGTAAGCAAAATGTCCAAATCTGAGATATGAACAGCTCAACAATGGGATTTTGTATATAGTCTTCCTGTTAATAGGTTAGACTTTCAATGGTTCTTCTCAGTGATGAATATTAAGGGGGCTGGGGCATATGTCTTCAGATGTTGGTGATGGATCTGCTCTAGAATTACTAGTTGTTGGTTATGATTTCTACATGGTTTACATGTAGGCATTATTATAATTGAGATGAATATGGAAGAAGAGTTGACTTAGTTGGGAATATATTGAAATTAGGTGAGATCATGTTCCGAATACTTACAATTTTATTACTCTCCCTAAAGTAATCTATATACGAGGCTTCTTCAAAGCTTGCTGTTAGGTTATTAGCCTAAACAAGGATGTTGTTCTTCAGGATCTTGTTCCATGCCTTAATTGGTTGTAAGATATACACTTTATCTGGAAGCTAGTAATAAGGTTCTAACCTTAAATAACTGCATTAAGAGATCAATCCATGACCTGTCTAGTCCATTATGCCAAAATGCATGTGAGATGGTAGATCATTTGTTGTCTCATCGCAAAGCTTGCTGTTAGGTTATTAACCTAAACAAGGATGTTGTTCTTCAGGATCTTGTTCCATGCCTTAATTGGTTGTAAGATATACACTTTATCTAGAAGCTAGTAATAAGGTTCTAACCTTAAATAACCGCATTAAGAGATCAATCCATGACCTGTCTAGTCCATTATGCCAAAATGCATGTGAGACGGTAGATCATTTGTTGTCTCATCGCGGTTCCACAACAGGAACACAATATATTTTGCTTTGTAAGCTTCAAATGCAGTGCTCTAAAATTTTTATGGCAACAATTTTTGCTGCTGAACTAAGGGCACTTAATGGCTACAAGTTACATGGAAAACACTTTTAATGTGTGTTTTATTGGCTTTTGCAGAACTATGGAGTATTGAGAAGTAAGGATCTTTTGATAGAAATATGGTCAATCAAATTGAATCTTAAATTCAAGAGTTTATGAAAGAAAAGATAATTAGGTAAGCAAAATGTCCAAATCTGAGATATGAACAGCACAACAATGAGATTTTGTATTTAGTCTTCCTGTTAATAGGTTACACTTTCAATGATTCTTCTCAGTGATAAATATTAAGGGGGCCGGGGTATATGTGTTCAGATGTTGTCGGTGATCAATGTGCCCTAGAATTACTAGGTGTTGGTTATGATTTCGGCACGGTTTACATGTAGGCATTAATATAGTGAAGAAGAGTTGAGTTAGTTGGGAATATATTGAAGTTAGGTGATACCATGTTCCAAATACTTACAATTTTATTACTCTCCCTAAAGTAATCTATATATGAGGTTCCTTCAAAGCTTGCTGTCAGGTTATTAGCCTAAACAAGGATGTTGTTCTTTAGGATCTTGTTCCATGCCTTAATTGGTTGTAAGATATACACTTTATCTGGAAGCTAGTAATAAGTTCTAACCTTGAATAGCCACATTAAGAGATCAATCCATGACCTGTCTAGTATATTATACCAAAATGCACGTGAGACAGTAGATAATTTGTTGTTGCATCGCAGTTCCACGACAGGAACACAATATATTTTGCTTTGTAAGCTTCAAATGCAGTGCTCTAAAATTTTTACGGCAACAATTTTTGTTGCTGAACTAAGGGCACTTAATGGCTACAAGTTACATGGAAAACACTTTGAATGTGTGTTTTATTGGCTTGTGCAGAACTATAGAGTATTGAGCAGTAAGGATCTTTTGATAGAAAGATGTTCAATCAAATTGAATATAAAATTCAGGAGTTTATGAAAGAAAAGATAATTATGTAAGCAAAATGTCCAAATCTGGGATATTAACAGCACAACAATGGGATTTTGTATATAGTCTTCCAGTTAATAGGTTAGACTTTCAATGATTCTCCTCACTGATGAATATTAAGGGGGCCGGGGCATATGTCTTCAGATGTTGTTGGTGATGAATCTGCCCTAGAATTACTAGGTGTTGGTTATGATTTTGGCACGGTTTATATCTAGGCATTTATTATAATTGAGATGAATACGGAAGAAGAGTTGAGTTAAGTTGGTAATATATTGAAGTTAGTTGATATCATGTTCCGAATAGTTACAGTTTTATTACTGAGTTAGTTGGTAATATATTGAAGTTAGGTGATATCATGTTCCGAATAGTTACAATTTTATTACTCTCCCTAAAGTAATCTATATATGAGGTTTCTTCAAAGCTTGCTGTTAGGTTATTTAAACAAGGATGTTGTTCTTTAGGATCTTTTTCCATGCCTTAATAGGTTGTAAGATATACACTTTTATGGGTCTCCCTAAAATAATCTCTGTTTGAGGTTTCATAAGCCTCAGCAAGGATATAAATCAGCTTCCAGTTTGGATTACTTCCATCGTATTCTGCACCAAGTCATCTTCAACCAACAGATGCTTTGCTCCATAGGAAATGGCCATTTTTAATTTTTAAACCTTTAAACATGTTTCTCACTGTTGTCATATTATTGATCCTGCCAGTAATGTGTCTAGAAAAGGCCCAAATGAGGAAGTAGCAAGATCATCTCAGGGAACACATCCAGTCCCAACCAAATGGGGGATGCCCCTAAAGGTACCATCTAGCTTTTACTTGAACCATCCATTCTGTGGGGGGCTAAGTCACAAGATATGTCAATCGAATTTCATCCATGAAATTCAAATTTCAGCAAATTTTTACCTTTTCTGAGCTTCATTCAAATTTAATGATATTTAATATAATATTATTTTATTTTAAAGTAATATTGAGTTATTTAATTAATTATCTAGCAATGTCAATCTTTTTTGACAATTCTGTGGGTACATTACTTACATTTAAAATAAATAAATTTATCTAAGGTAAATTCAATGTAGATTTTTTTTGAATTTTTAGCCTGCTGAATTTCATTCGAATTTTATGATCAGCGAATTTGAATTTGAATTCGAACTTTGTGACTTAGCATTGGGGGAACCATCTTACCGAAAATCTGTAATGTATGATAGCATGGAGCCCTTTATTGGTCACTATATTAATAGGTATCTACTATTAAATATTCTTCTAAAGCTCAATTGGTGAACTAGACTCTTGAAGTAAGCTAATTGACATTTTTCAGATGTATTTGTTGCTTGCTATGAAGTTGAAGATTGTGTAATCTCACTGTGGGTCATTTTTGAAAATTATATTGTACAAGATGATGGCTTCCAAAATGACATTAACTACAGAGATTTCATCTGACGAGTTTGGTGATTTGCTGCTAATTTCGGGGTGTTATTTGGTATCAGATGAATCTCTGAGTGAAGTACTGTTTAATTTTTGTAGTTCTGCAGATCAATCATCTACATCTCTCAAAGTGCATTTTGTGAACTTAAAGAATGATGAGGACAGTGTTGTACTGCGGAAAGAAGAAGCCCTTGCCTGCCTCCGTGTGCGCTCTACAGATTTATCAGATGGTGAATGCCAAAAGGTGAAAGAGGGAGAAGTTATTATTGCTCTACAAAAGACTCGTGCAGGCAGGCATTATTTCTTTGATGCAGAGGTTGAAAAGGTGTGCTTCTGTTTTAAGAAATTAACCATCTATTACAGATGGGTTAGAGGATAATATCAGTACAATTTTATCTTCCAACTCTTGTATCAATAGAGACTACTGACTGTTAAAGTTGTTTAAACTGTCTAATATGAAATTTATTTTTTCGAAAGGTAAATCCGGAAAATTAATAGTTGTGGTCATGACAGAAATACATGAAATTGCAGATAGCTTATTGTGTCATTAATTTTTATCAGTAAAAGGCTTAGCTTAAAGACTGTGATTTGGATTTTGTGCAGGTAAAAAGTTTGAAGCATTCAAATAAAGTTTTCTGCAGATGCACCTTTGAAATCAGGTGGATTGAAAGTGAGTTGAAAGGAGAAAGAGTTACAGTTCCAGCGAGCTCAATTAAACGATTGGTTCCAGAAAGCATCAAGGAACATCCAATTGTTGCAGCTTTTTTTGAAGCAGTGGAATCTGCAAAGCAGTCTTCTCATTCACCAGAACTGACTGGAGGTTTTCGTGATGACAATGTTGTTGAAAGTGACATCCATGCTTTGCTTGAGCAACAAATTGAAGAAATCACGAGGTTGGCAGATACAATTGAAAATGTCACCACTGAGGAGAGATCAAGCAAAAATAAAAGGGGTAATAAATCTCACAAACCTAACTTTAATTTGCCAAACATAAGTGCAATAAAGACTATATGCTAGGGATTACAGAATCATTTTATTATTATTTAGATAATGAAAAAGTATCAACTAAATTTGTGAAATTGGTAAGAATAAGGAAATTGATTGATTGGGAAATGCTTTTTCTATTTAGATATTATACAGGGTTCTTTTTTGTGTAGCCAAAGCAAATGTTTTCCCCAATCCTAGAGTAAATAAAGTCAATGGAAATTAATGGTCATTTTCATAGTTTGCAAACTCGGACTCGGAGAGTACTCGGCAAGCCCAAAATTTTCAACTCGGAAAAAACTCGGCATATACTTGACAAAAACTCGGGGAAAACTCGGCAACTCAAGAAGTACTAAAATTTAAAATCTCTTAAAGAAACATATAGTTTTTGTAGAATACAATTACAAATTGTATTAAATCAGTAATTGAGATTTCAATAGAGAAAATGTTTTGTTTTACAGCACTAAAATGATGTGAAAAGTGCATCTAATCCAATGTTTTACCCTCATCAACATTTTTACCCACATTTTTTTAACATCTATAAATACGCGAGAGTTAAACTTGAGAGTACTCACCCAGCTAAAAAACTTGAGAGTACTCGGCAACTCTGAGATTACTCGGAGAGTTTGCAAACTATGGTCATTTTACGTTGCATATGAACTACTGGAAGGTTGTGTGAAACAAGAAAACTATTGATTCTGATATTGACTGCAGAATACTATAAATTCTGATATTGACTGAATTTCTGTTGCTGTTTCTCCCTGATACAGTTAATAGCCAACAAAGTCATGAGAATGTCAATTCTTTGGTTGAACGCGCTCGGGACAGTAAAGAGGGCAATGGAAGTGTGCCTCCGCGCAAATCTTCAAAGAAGGGAAAAGTTGTAAGCTCAGAAAGAGTTGCACCAGAGCCCATCAATGTAAATATTGCTGCTTTATTACACTTAGAAAATAGGCCTCGATTAAGCCCGCTTGCGGCACGAGCAGCCTTGGCTGCGGCTGTTTGGGATTTGCCCCTTGATAAAGAGAGGACAGATAATGTTCATGAGGGAAAAGATCAAGATTCTATTGGTTCAGTATACCAGAATCAGTTCAGAAATCAATTTGATAAGGTCTCCCTGAATCTTTCTGGTACCTATTTTGACACTAGGCATCACAACAAAGGCAATAGAGTTCCCAAGACTAGTAAATCCATTGCTCAAGTGAAGTCCTCAAAACAATCTAGCAGCAACAAGTATGCAAGTAAAGATCATGGTGGTCACACAAGCACAAAAATTTCACAGGTTTCCTCGGGTCATTCCAGGTTGAAAAGAACATATTCAGCTTCTGTAGCAGCAAAGCAAAAAGTTTCATCAGACATTGCTTCCACTGCAAAGGAGGCTTCTGCAATGACAAATGCAAATCTCCCATCAACTGAACAAAGCATAAGAAAGAGGCAGAAAGATGCTAGCAAGGAAGTAAGTTCTACAAGATCAAGAGACAGACATCTAGGTGCTGTCTCAACTCGCTCCTCTCCAAGGTTCCATGTTGCTTCTGTGTCAGATAAAGAGGAAACATGTGGAAGTTGGCACAATACAGAGACTGAAAATAATGAACCAACGCTACCTGAGCACGGTCAAGGAGAGATTAATGGGTCTTCTGCTGCAACTAGATTCAATGTCAGAAAGCCAAAAATGGTAAGACTAATTTTACTCCTCTCAGTTTTTGAAATGCCACATCATGCCTGTGACATGCACAAACCGTTTCTAAGCTATCCATCCTGTCCAACGATTTCTCAATTTTCTGATTATGGTAATCTAAGACCATAATTTACGTTCTTACTTGGTTGAAAGAATGCAACTCCATGTGTTTACTAGGGACTGATTGCTATCTGCATGCTTATGCAACACAGTCACCAAACTCTGTCAATGCGAAAAAATATCTGATGTTCAGTCCAACAGATTGAACAAAGATCTCTTGCTTTTGAAGCGCTGTTTGAAGGGCTTGGCAAAAATGGACATGAAAATTAGTTTTAGCCTGTCAATGCAGCTTTCAACATATAATGAAGTCTGTATTAATTATCATGCTGTCTTTAATTAATAGTAGCAGCACTTGCTATATGTTACTAAGTCACTAAAGTTCTTAGAAAGTCCTTTTTCAATATTAAATGTAATGGTACATCTGTAGTTGTTGGTGAATATTATGAAGTGGAGTGCAATGCACAAGTTATCTATACAATGAGAAATTCGTAATGCATTTTTGTTTCAATCTTAGCTTTCAATCATGTCAATATACGATAATGTCATTTATTCTATTCATGCAAAAAAGCATATAGCAATATGCAGTAGTCTGTTTAGTCAGAATTTTCGACCACCACTGCAGTTATTTAGATGACTGATTGCTTTTAGTTGTCTATGCTGCGACAGCAGGAAAGAAAATCATCTGACCTCAGTGAACCCGATCCTGAAAATACTATCATGTCTAACAATGGCAATGAACATGATCAGAAAGTCAATAAAGATCCACAAGAGAAGAGCAATAATCGTGGCAAGCGAAAATACAAGGCAGCACCAGTTGAAAGAGCAAAAGCTAAGACAATACCAATTGATGATTGTACAGAAGATATGAATGGAGCAACTACAGAACACTCAAAGGATAGTGGTTATGGCACGTGCACATCAGATAAAGCATCATTGGAGGCCAAGAATATAAAAAGGACAATGGTCACAACTTCTCACGCTGTCAAACAACCATCAGAAACAAATGATACAGCTGAGAATTCCCTAGGAACTGTTGAAGAGAGCTTTCAAGGCAAAAGAGCTTCCAAACCATCCATGTCGAATGTTAAAAGCTCGAAGACCAACGTAAGTCTACCCTATCAGGAAAATTCTGATGGAGGAGATAAAATGAGACAAAAGTCTTCAAGTAGGAAAGCATCTTCTGCCAAGGAAGGTAAATGAAGAAATACTATATATATTCACCACTCTTGATTTCCATCATCTTTTTTAAGAAGACACTACTTCACTAGTAAAATTAACACTGCTCGTTTTGCAGATGAAAACTCAAAAGTGGCACAATGGCAAGTTGACCCTGAAACGAAAGAACGCACATCTAGAAATGTTGTAGCAAGGTCATCGCCTCGCTTTGAACTTCTCCCACGGGCACGAACTCGTTCCCAGTACAACAAAGTCACACAGCAGTAACTGCATTCCGGGAACCCAAGCATGAGAGCAAATTTAGCAAATTAGCAAGATCATATTCAGGTGTAATATTGACTTTTGTCCACCCTCAAAAAGCTGTTTCTTTTGTGCGATTTCAAATCAGCAATCAATGCTAGATATTACGTACATGCATGCATGCTTTTGAGACGGTTAAAGGAGAAGCAACGGCCAAGTGCAAAAGTTTCGCAGTACCATCGATTAATATGCCACAGTAATCTTTGTTGTAAACAATGCTTTCGATTATGTTGAGTTTACAGCAATTTTTATTTCTGTGGTTAGAACTGTTGCAGGTTGATGTCAGTAAGTCAAATAGTAACGAGGTAAGAACTGGTGGATCTCACCTGATTGTATTAGATGGAAAGCAATATTGATGGTGAAATTAAAATAGCTAACATAATTGTCGTGTTCTCTAAAATCAAATCATCCTTACAAGTAAACAGTGATAGTAGAGAGTTTGGCAATGAAAATGTGATTCTTTTTAGTTTTTTAGCAGGTGAGAGAGATTTTTGTTATCCTGATCAGAAGCACTGTATGTGTGAGTTAGTAGAACGACCTCCGAAATAAAAAATATAGCGCCAAAATATGGCAATACAGACAATATCAGTGTTTATCAATCGATTTCTTCTAGGTAAATGTACATGCAAACCATTTGCTGATACACGCGTGGAGAGGGAGTGATTGAAATTCTGTCGGGGGATAAAATTCAAGGCTTAAGCATTATATCATATGTAACTGACCTTTTCTGTAGAGAATAATGGTGAAAAGCAGAGACCATTTAAAACACAACCCTGGGAATTACATTGTGGTACTCTGCCAGAGCTTCCCCCATACGCTTTTAAATTGATTGATCTCATTCCAACCACCTTTACTGCAAACAGAAATTAGAAAGATCATTATGAAATCTTACACCATAAATAACCCTCTAAAACAGTCATGAATGCTTAATTTGGGCACGCAGAAACTGACCTCTGCAAGCTAGATTTAGATTTCTTCCGTTTGTTTTAAGCGTATCCAATCTTGTTAAGTTGCTTTCGCTATTTTACTTGAGAGTATCTTTGCTATCATCGACGCATTATGACTCTTTGCAATTGTCAACTGGAGACAATGTTTAATTTCCATGTATTTATAGGAAAACTGAACAATCTATTCATTGGAAATGCATGCGTTCCTCGGGGCTAGAAGTTAGTTTAATTTCCATGTATTTATAGGAAAACTGAACAATCTATTCATTGGAAATGCATGCGTTCCTCCGGGCTAGAAGTTAATCTTTACGAAATTTAATATTACTTTTTGACTAATTTTAATAGTTATTTATTTTTTCATGGCTGAGAGCCTTGATGCAAAATCGCGCTTTTCCGTTTAATTTCAAGAAAGTACGTATAGTAGATGCCAATTGTTTTGTGTTTTGTCGCCAACTTTTTACGCCCTTTAAAAGAATATAATTATTGTTGATTTTTGGTTTAGTTCAAAGTGAAATCACAATTCAAATGTGTAGTTTGAGTCAAATTTATTGACCTATGTTTTATGAGTACGTGATTCACACAAATCCATTTTTTGTGAGAATAAATGGAACACTTAGCACTTACTGGATTTAGGTGATGTTCATGGAGGTGAAGCGTTACGACTTTTCGGAATGTCACATGTCTGAGTACAACTTGAGCGCACTTAACTACAGAGTTTCCTCCATAGTTAATCCCACTTTGCTTGCAACCCCATGAAGGAAACTCCATTGTTAAGTGTGCTCCAACCAGAGTAGTACTAGGATGAGTGACCTCCTGAGAAGTGTCGACGCTTCACCTCTGTGAGCATAACCTAGATCCAATGATTGCTAAGTGTTCCATTTACTCTCATGAGAGATGGGTTCCTATGAACCACTACTCATGAAACATGGGTCAATGATTTTGACTCAAAAACTACATAGTTAAATCCTAATAGTAATATAACAATTTGACTTCTTGTAGAAAATGTCTCATACTTATAAAGGGAGTGAAGTTGTTTCAAATCATTTTGAATTTCATGTTCATCAATAATTTTGTTTTTTTATATATATTTCTAAGTTTTGTGAAATTGAGTAAAAGTAAATTTAAATATAATTTAACGTGCGAGATTGAAATTTGCATTGGATTCTTGAAGAGAAGGTTGTTAGGGTCAAAGGAAGATTGATTTTTTCCTACATGAATATTCTATGTTATTGTCTTTTTATACGCCTTATATTTTTCTTTTAGCTTCTTATTTTGTTAATTAATCCATAGTATTGGTTGTTATAAATCATATAGAATTTTTATTTGCAATTAATTTGTAACTAGGTTATGAGAAATTAACATTTTCTTTTTGCTTTTAGTTATTTGAATACTAATATGTTATGTGTATTCTATGTTTTTCTTTTAATTATTTGACTAATCATGTGTATGTTTGTTGATAAATATATTTTATGTACCTTTACACATAAATATAACATTATAATTGTTTTAAACATAAATTTGTAAATATATGGTTTGAACTTTGACAACATCTTATTGTTAGGTAGTTTGCAAGTTCAACGAACAAACCTTGTTCCAAGATATGCCTATTATCAATTAAGTGTTTGTAGTTACATTGTTTTGAAATTCATTTGTGTTTTATTTCAATTGCACTTTCAATTTAATAAATTTTATAATTAGCATTTGTACCAAAAGGAGGTGCAGTGGTTACACTGATAGAGAGATTTGCAATTAGCATATTATTGAACTATAGATAAACAATAAATAATCATGAATAAGAAAATTTATTTTTTATTTTCCTAGTGTAAAATGCATATTTAACAAAAATGTGGAGATGATTGCTTTGAATTTGCAATATTTGATTTGTCACAAAGAAAGTTGTTGCAAGTATGTTGATTTATTTTTTCTTTAAAATTATATATAGATTGTTTTGCATTTTTAAGAATCTCTTGAAGGAAAACATTGCTTGAATGTGAAGGTTGCTTAGTGACTTGACTCGTGACATGGATGTGAATGTCTAGCCTCAAGTCTTCATTATGTCAATGCCAATTATTGCTTTTTGTAGAGTTGGCCATTAGGATTTGTGTATGGTTATAGCTCATGCCATTGTGAGTGGTATTTGTTGTCAACTACCTAGCGATACATGAACAATCAACACAACTTTGAGGTCATCTTTTTCAATGGTGGGTCACGATCATTTTCAATTCTCGCTGCAACATACATCAGAATGTTAGGTGGGTTGTTACTTTGCCAAGAGCACCATTTACAAGCCCTGCTCTTGTCCATATGTTTGTTGATAGCATGATGCATTGGCTTTTTCTCAGAAGGACCTATTTCTCAAGTTGTGACTGGACAATTTGAATATTTGTACATCCTATTATGTAGCTTGACTACGTCATTGGTAGCAAATAGGTGCATTGAGTTGTCAAAATTTTTCTTGTCATATGATGCTATGTTTATATGTGCATGTCATCAAGAGTTATCACTATTCTTGACTTGGTTGTACTTTAGTATGTTCTCTAATATTTGATGAGATTGTGCATGTCTTAATTGGGAAAATAATTGATGGTTATGATTTGATTGACATATTTATTCTTGAGAAAATTGCATGTTCACATCTTTGTTATCTAATGGATGGCCTATTTTTATTAAGTAGTCAACTTGAAAAGGATTTTAAAATATGCACACCCCAATGTCCTTCCATAAACATGCATTGAATCCATAGCTTTAGGTCGCGAGCTTGTGAAAATTCCATGGATCACTCCTAAGGAATTTATAATATCTTAAAACAAATGACAATTGTTAGGATGTCTATTACAAAGCCATGAAGAATATGCATGTTTACCTTCTAGATAGTACACTTCAATATTTTTAAGTGAACTTTGTTAAATTGTATCCATTATTAAAGTAATTGAATTATTGGATGGGTTTTTTAAAACCTTAATTGAACACATAGTTGTAAAACTTATTTTCCTTCTACATGACTTTCATTACATATATATGTTTTTAAAATTATTTCACTGCAATGAAATAAACTAGCAATTGCACGGTTATGCGCATGCAACAATTAGGCGATATATATATATATATATATATATATATACTGCGGTGTACATAACACATCATCAAAATGTCACATATAATGCTAGGAGCCCAACATTACTTATTGACTATAAAGTGTCATAAATAGCCATATAGATTATGATGAATGTTCTATATAGAAATAAAAAGTGTCTATGTATGAGTGGAAAATACTAATAAGAAATACATTGATAATATATTATTAACAATAATATATACAATATGTTAAATTAAAATAATAATAAATATGAATAATATAACTTAATATATTAATATTTACACCAAATATTATTTATAATAATTAAAATCAATATTATAAATTAAATAATTAACTTCAAATTTAATATTAGTTTGTTTAGAAAAAGATTGATTGTTGTGAATTGATTAACGTAATCTAAATCCATAATGAAATTAATGAAAAGTCATTCTATAAATCAAATAAAATAAATAATTTTATTATTATTATCAAGAATAAACTCATTATAATTTATCTCTATGATTAATAATAATTGCAAGTGATGATACTACCTCAAAAATTTAGCATGAAAAAATAATAAATGTATAATTAATCAAATATTTTCATGAAAAATACTAAATATATAATTAATAATAAATATATAATTTAAATACAAGTTTTGAATGAAATTAATGAAAAGGACAACCTCAAATCATGAAAAATAAATTTTAAAAAATTTAAGACAATTTTTCTACACCCTCTATCATGCAAAATTAAATTTTAATTAAAAAAAAAATTTAGCCTATGCAAATATTTTCGTGTCATTATGTGCATGCAACGTAAATATGTACATCTTATAAGGGGTTTTGTACTTGGGTTAAGTGCTGGTGAAATAAAATGCATGCCAAACTCTAATAATGGGTTAACAACTAAAGAATATTATTCATATTTGTTGCAGAATTTTGTTTATGTTTATATAAAAATGTGTGCAAGAGTCGATGCAAATTTTTAATCTAAAACTAGAAAAACTAAGAAAAATATATTTGCATGTCCCACATAATTAATTTAGGTACAACCACTATGGCCTACAATATTTAAAATAGTTGATAAGAAACCTGATAATTGTCACTTAATAACTATTTTAAACAAATGAGCCATAGGGGGAGACAAATTCTTATATGCTTATGTAAACAAGCGCCACATAGTGGCCAAGTACTTGCCTTTAGTTATGTAGGATACATGTTACTACAAAGCTTTATATAATACAAAAATTCATATACACAAGGTGAATAGATATGATAATACCTTTATAATATTTAATGTTTAATATAGAGACCTTAGCAATATAATTTAATGGACTAAATATTTATTTTGCATATGTTGTTGTGATTTTACATACTTAGGAGATAAATGTGCATTAAATGATAGGAATCCTGAAATCAATTGATTTATTAGAATATAATGAATATTATATTACTTTCTTGATATTTAATGTTAATATAAATTGCCAATTAACTAATTTAATAGTAATATATTTTCAACATATTTATAATGGTTCTAGAAACATAAAAAAGATGAAATTATTAATTATTAATTATAATGTATAGTTTTAATGTTATCTATATAGATTTTAAAAACTATTATACGTACAACAAGATCAAATTATTAATTATACTATTATAATGTATAGGTTTAATAGTTAGGTATATGGATTTTTAAAACTATTGTAAAAATCTTGAAGTATAAAAATAGAAATTTAATGCACTTTTGAATATATAGATAATGGACAATATGGTCCCATAAATAGAAATTTAATGTACTTTTGAATAAATAGATAATGGAGAGACAATATGGCCCTATAATATAGATATAGGGGGCAAAGAAATGTGCTCAAAGGATAAGAGAAAGCAATTTACATAATTTATAAAGAATCATATATTACAAATTCACAAATCAACATATAAGACTCCAAATCATTCATCCAATCAAAATTTGAAAAATTAGTATATAGAAATTTTAGAGTTAAAAAATTAGCATGTAGTTTTAAAGAAACATAATATTTATTAAAAGATATTTAAAAGAATAAATTTTAATTGGTAGAGTAGAGCTCATTCAATAACTAGTTAGTACAAGTAATCCAAAAAGTGTCACAATTGTACTTACCCTACAACAAGCACAAATAAGAAGCAAATTATGCTTGTTTAACATTTTATAGAATATATGAGAAAACTACCAAAAAAATATTAAAGGAAAAATAGAAACTTCAACAGCTCTCACACAAAGCCTATTGGCTTAATAAATACTGGTCAACATAAGATTGTTAATATTGTCAAGGTGTCATTGTGCTCCCTTTATAGTAAGTGGTCACATTTTGTGTAGCGAGCACCATATTTTTTTAAAACCTTTAACAGAGCTAGTGAAATTTTGGACGACATGATCTAACACATTTAACAATCTTAAATCATATTCTACTTTGTAACAACTTTTGGTTGCTTGGAAGCCAAGTTTAGTACGAAAGTCGAATTGGACCCAAACATTTCAGTGAGTATTCTAACCCCATAAATTTTTTGTCACCACAACTATTTTCTCGAAGGGAGGAATTGAACTCTGTTGAAAGGTTTTTCACTTGTAATAGCCTATCACCTAATTATAAAAATAAAACCATGAAAGTTTTTTAATACAATAAAGGACAACCTTGATAAATAGTATGAATAATTTTGATTAAATTAGAATAAATATATCACTATCGATTTACATGCATTTGAAATTGAGATGATGTTTATAAAATTAGAAATTGCAACTCTAAAAATGAATTGATTGTAGACCTTACTAATTTCGCAAGAGATTATTAATATAAAAAAATAAAAAAATTTGCGATGGTACAAAAGAAGGGACTACTTGTGCTTTTAATGTTATTACTTGTTATTTCTTTATAAACTTTTATTTATCTTTTCTCACCAATTCTTTGTCAATCTTGCCAAGTGAGGAGTCCCATGTCCCATGACAATGGTGTAATTAATATATTTCACATTCATTAATACAATGATTGTTACAAACGTAACTTTATGTTAATGTGAAATGAAGAAGGGGTAGAAGATAACGTGTACACTTGTAAGCATTGGTCAAGAAATTGTAGGTGGGTAAAAGTACAAATATATGCCATCTTTTAGGACATCTGAGGGGGTTATGGATGAAATGGTTACGAATGGAAGGGGTCTGAACGAAACCCTTTCAATTGAACCCATGTGGCAACGATGTGACACTTACATGGCCAAAAGGGTTTGATTGGACCTTCTTTAGTCTATATATAGGGTGAATGAGCCCTTAGCTACTCAGTTTCACTACAACAATTTCTAGAGAGCTTGGAGAGGGCAATTAGGGCTTTTGACAGAATCAAGTAGGTGCTTTTTAAAAAAAAGTTTTTAGTTAGTTTGTATGTTTATATATTATTTGTAAGATAATTTAGTTTAGTTAGAATTTTAAAATTAATTACTATGGATAATATTGTTGAAGAAGGAGATTGTTGAAAACAGGTTGATACAAGTATGATAAATGTGTTTCAATCATTATTTTGTCACTGATGTCAAACCTGCTATTTTGTTAGTAAGGCAATTGCTTATATGATTTAACTACTATCACTTGTTTGATTGATGAATAGGATTTGATAAAAAAGATGTAACAAAAGCACCTAAAGGAAAGGATGAGTTATGATATGAAAAGGAGTACAATAATCAACTAAGACAGTGATATCATAGTGCATTGATAATCTACTTAAGGTTGCAAAGGTTGGTTACACTAAGCAAGTTCAGAAGAACAAGTTAAATAATTTTTTTTTTCCAAGCTTGACTGAATGGATAGTAGGTGCCAAGAAAAGTCCATGCAAGCCAACAAAAAATTAGTTGGAGCCGAGTAAAAGTCTATTTTAGTGTATGCCGAGAAAAATAGTGGATGTTGAGTAAAGTTTAGTTGATGCCGAACACCAATAAACTTTAATGGACGTGTCGAGTCATTTTACAGAGGATGCCGAGCAATGTAGTAAATGTCGAGCATTAGAAGCAAGTTAATTCCGAGTGTCAACATTATTAGAAAGATCATGAATTTGATGGATTTGAGGCAACAAGTTTGTTTTCTTGGATTGTGTGAACCAAGTGAAAGATAAGATTGATGAACTAGTGGCACATAATTCATGGTAAACCATTTTGAGATGAATTCAAAGAGGATTGAAGGAGAAGTTTCTAGAAGTGTTATGGAATGAAGGGTAGATTCATTGAATCCTACCTAATCTGTCCTAACCCTAAATTGGACGATGGAGAATGAATGACAAAAGATCTTAATTCTCTATTTATAGGGACGACTGGTCAGAAGCAAGGGTTGTCATGTGCGAGAACCTAAGGAAGAGAAGGAGTCAAGGGTATTGCTTCATCAAGTGACCTAAGTGAAGAGTCTGCATTGGCATGTTAAGCAAGAAGGCTTAAGAGTATGGATGCTTGAAGGGTGAACAAGCTATTAGAGCTAAAATGTGTGAAAGACAAGCATAATGGAGGATTGAAACAAAGATTTGTAATCTGCAAATAGAGTTGTAAGTTGTTATTAGATCAAACCTTATTGTTACACTCTAATAATTGTATCAGTCTAGGGTAAATCCTTTCGATTAAGGTTGACCTAACAACTATTTTTAAATCCTTTAACTGAGTGACATTCTAAGTGAATAGTCTAAAGTCCTCTAACAAGGCTCACTCCTAACAGGGTGATTGAAATCCTTTAACAGGGTCACATTTTACAGTGTGTACTGTAACCTTTAACAATATTGGCCTTTCACAGGGCATCATTTCAGAAGAGTGAAAAAGAGTAGCATGTTACTAGTGATTTTTCCCAAATTGGGTTTCCACATAAATCATTGTGTCAAATGTGTTGCTAAATTTATTATGTTTCATGTTTACATTTCTGCAAATTGATTTGACAGTAAACTACAAGTTTTAAGTGATTGCATAACCTTATGGATGCATGCATGCTCAATAGAGATAACTTTCTTGCATGGAAAATTTTGATGAAGCTACACCTTGGAGTACTTGGAGATCATGCAGAATCTACCATCACTATTGAGCATGTTGATCTTGTTGGAGTCCTAATTGCCGAGGATATGAAAAAGAAGAAATAACACAACTAGGCAATGTTGGAGATTGCCTCTGCCCTAAGCTATGCTAAATTTGATGATATCAAAAGTCTTGATAGTTCAAAGAAAATGTGGGATGCTTTAAACACCATCTATGGAGGAGACAAGAATGTTTTAAGAGCCAAAGCTGAAAGTCTCAGAGGTAAGTTTGACGATATGAGAATGCAAGAAGATGAAAATGTTGCTCAATATTGCTCAAGGATAAAAGATGTTGTTAATGCAATAAGAGGAGCTACTGGTACAATAGATGATGATACTATATTAAGAAAAGTTTTAAGAATTCTACTGCCTATATATGCTATTAGATTTTCTGCAATACAAGAACTGAGATGTATACTAGGGAATACTCCATCTCTTGAAGGTCTAGTAGGTAGGCTCACTACTTTTGAGCTATCTAACTTTGATAATTACAAGCTTGAAAATATTGAATCTGCTTTCAAAGCTAAGCTGTCATTGAAGGAACCTAATGAGAAGAAGACAAAGAAAAAGACAAAGTATGTGTCTAGTGATAGTGATACAGATGAGGAGGACGTAGATTAACTTGAAGCATTACTAACAAGGAGATTTCACAGAGGTAAAGGAAAGTTTAAAGGTAAACTACCTATCATTTGTTTCAATTGTAATGAAGTTGGCCATATTACTGCTAGATGTCCAGAGAAGAAGAACTACAGAGGTGGTGACAAGTACAAAAGTAGAAGAGATGAAGACAAAAATGATTACAAAGAAAAAAGCCAAGAAGTCTTGCTACATTGCTGAAGAGGAAACAAAAGATGAATATGATGAACATGATGATGAAGTGGTGTATGTTGCAATGAAGGACAAATCCAACAAAGATGAGGCAATTGCCCTTTGTCTTGTGTGAACAAGAATGACAGATGGATCATTGACAGTGGGTGTTCACATCACATGACCAGAGATAAAAGTAAGTTCATTACGTTGAATTTTTATGATAAAAATAGCATAAGATTTGGTAATGATGCACTATGTTTGATAAAAGGAAAAGACTCTATCAAACTCACAAAAAAGATTCTACATGACAATTCTTACTATGTTAAAGGACTTAACTATAATCTATTGAGTGTGTCACAATTGAATAATTCAGGATGTAATGTTGAGTTTGAAAACAAGATTGCTAAGATATATGATGCTAATGGAAAACTGATTGGAAAGGGTGATCAAACTAGGAGTAATCTATTCTATCTTGATATAGAGGATGCTACTTGTCTAATTGTAAAATGATGTGTGGCTATAACACAAGAGGTTATTTCATATTAATTTTGATAACTTGGTTAGTATCAGTAACATGAGAAAAGTTAGAGGTTTGCCTAAGTTGAAGAAGCTAGATAATATAATGTGCAACCAATGTCAGTTAGGCAAAATGATAGACTCAAGTTTTAAGAGTAAAACTCATACCTCTAAATGAATACTAGAGATTGTTCATACTGACTTGTGTGGACCAATTGAAGTGAAAATCTAAAAAGGAGATAAGTATATTATGTTGCTTGTTGAAGATTATTCTAGAATGATGATAGTTATGTTTCTGAAATAGAAATCTGATGCTTTCCAAATGTTTAAGTGGTACTTAGCAAGAGTTGAGAAGGAAACAGGTAAAAGTCTAAAATATTTGAGATTTGATAGAGGAGGAGAATTTACATCAAATAAGTTTGAGATGTTCTATAATGACAAAGGTATCAAAATATAGACATCTGCTCCTAGAACCCCTCCACAAAATGGAATTGCTAAAAGGAGGAAGAGGTCTATAATGGACTGTGCTAGAACACTCATGATGGAGAAAAATGTTGCTTTGAAATACTGGAGATAAGATGTAAGTACAACTATCTATACCTTAAATCGTGTACAAGTCAAGAAAGGTACTCACTCAACACCTTTGAACTATGGTATGGATACTCACCTAATGTAAAATATTTTAAGGTATTTGGAAGCAAATGATTTATTCTCAAAGATTTTAGGAATGGTAAACTAGATGCAAAAAGTGAAGAAGGTATATTACCAGGTTATTCCACAAGAAGTAAAGCTTACAAGTGTTTAAATACTAACACTAAAAAAGTTGTGGAAAGTACAAATGTGAAATTTGATGAATATACAAAAGTACATGAGGATGAACCTACAAAAGAACCAAAAGAATACAAATCATTTGTATACTTTTATGAAGGTATGCCTATTGAAGAAGATGTTGTAAATCAAGATATAAACCAACAATTAGTTTCAGTGACTACTGAGTCACATACTATGAATGTTGAGCTACATTCAGGAACCCAGCCACATTTAGATGCCGAGTTATAGAATGAAGTTGAGGCACATTCTGAGTTTGAGATTAGTGTACATGAGAGAGATACTGAAAAAATTGATAGAGATGTACATAGTGACTTTGAAGTATATAGACCAAATGAAGAAACCAGACCTAAACCAAGATTGCTCAAATATGTCAAGAGACATCATCCTGCTGCACATATCATTGGAGATAAAGATGCTAGACCAATGACAAGGAACAAGTTGAGAAATGATACATGCTTGCTAAGCATAAAAGGGCCTAAATCAATAAAAGACACCTTAGAAGATATGGACTGGAGTAAAGCCATGGAAGAAGAGATTGAACAAATTTAGAAAAAATAAGACATGGACTCTAGCTTCCAAACTAGAAGACAAAAATGTGATTGACACCAAGTGGGTATTCAAAAATAAGCTAGATGAAAATGGTAAAGTCACAAGGAATAAGGCAAGATTAGTCTGCAAAGGATATGCACAAGAAGAAGGAATTAACTATGGAGAAACATTTGCTCCTGTTCCTAGATTGGAAGGAGTGAGAACTCTGCTTGCTTATTCTGCATACAAAGGTTTCAAAGTTTATCAAATGGATGTTAAATCTACATTTATGAATGGCATATTAGAGGAAGAAGTTTACATAGAACAACCAGAAAGATTTTTTGATATTAACAATAAAAATAAGGTATGTAGATTACACAAAGCTCTATATGGTTTGAAACAAGCACCAAGAGCATGGTATGAGAGACTTCATAATTATCTTATGAAGATTGGATTTGAAAGGACTGATGATAAAAATAATCTGTACATGAAGACAAAGAAAGGAATAGGTATTTTGTTATTTGAAATTTTTGTCTATGATATCATATTTGGAGGTCAAGATGCTTTATGTGAGACTTTTTCAAATGAAATGAAGCAAGAATTTGAGATGTCTATGTTTGGAGAGATCAAGTTCTTTGTGGGTTTACAAGTACATCATATGAAATATGGTATATACATCACTCAGTCAAAGTATTTCAAGGAGATACTAAAAACTTTTGGACTGAGGATTCCAAACTAGTAAGTACACCTTGTTGTAATATGATTGAAATAGATCATTGTATGAAAGATATTATTGCTACAGAATGTGTTCAATCATTATTTTGTCACTAATGTCAAACCTGCTATTTGCTGAAATGGCAATTGCTTATAAGATCCAAGCACTATCACTTAATTGATTGATGAGGAATCAATAAGATGTAACAAAAGCACCTAAGGGAAAGGTTGAGTTATGGTCTTGGAATGAAGTGCAAAGATCAGTTAAGACAATGATAAAGTGATGTATTGACAATATACTTGAAGATCAGGTGCCGATAAAGATCAAGTGTCGAGTGAAGATCAAGTGCCGAGTTGTGTTCATGTGTCGAGCATCAGAAAGATCAGTTAAGACAATGATAAAGTGATGTATTGACAATATATGTGAAGATCAAGTGTCGAGTTGTGTTCATGTGCTGAGCATCAGAAAGATCAGTTAAGATAATGATAAAGTGATGTATTGACAATATACGTGAAGATTAAGTGCCGAGTAAAGATCAAGTGCCGATTGAAGATCAAGTGCCAAGTTGTGTTCATGTGCCGAGCATCAGAAAGTCAAAAGTGTCGAGCTATTGCATTATTTTGAAAAGTCAAAGATTTGCCAGATCTGAGCCAACATGGTTGTTATCTAGAATTTTGTGAAATAGATAGAAGATAAGAATGATGAGCTAGTGGCACAGAACACTATGTAAAACATTTTTGGCGAATACAATTGGATTCTAGACGAAGTTTCTAGATAAAAATGAGATATGGGATGGATACATTGTATCCTACCTAATCTATGGAAACCCTAAAGTTGGAGAGGGAGAATCGAGCAAGAAAAGTATTCCAGATTTCTATTTAACGAGTCATAAGGTCACAAAGAAAAAGAGTTGGTCAAGCATGAAAGCATGAAGTGCTGAAGAAGGTGCTAAGGGGGAAGAGAGCACAAAAAATCTGTTTCGATAGATGACCACAGAGATGATTGCATTGGTATGATGAGCAAGGAGACTCAAGGAGATAAATCTTGAAAGTAAGACAAGGTGTCAGAGCCACAATGATTAAAGCCAAGTGAAGGATTGAACTGAAGTGTGATATGAAATCTACAAAGATATGTTGTGAGTTGTATCAGATCAAAAGCTCTTATTGTTACTCTCTAGCAATTGTAATAGTTAGTATAAATCCTATGGACTTAGGTTGGTTTAATAGCCATGTTGTAAATCCTTTAATAGGGTGACATTCCAAGTGAATGTTCCAAAGTCCTTTGACCAGGCCCATTCCTAACAGTATGGTAAAATCCTCTAACAAGGTCACATTTAACAGTGTGCTATAAGCCTTTAACAGGGCATCACTTCAGAAGAGTGAGAATTGAGTAGCATGTTACTGGTGGTTTTTCCCAAATTGGGTTTCCATGTAAATCACTGTGTCATGTGTTGATCTTGCATGTTGATTTGTTGTAACTTGCTAAGATGTTTGTTTTAAGCTTGGATGGATGAGTAGTTTAATGGGCTCACTATAATTAGTGAAAAAGTATTATTAGGACATTTAGACCTTGGATAATTGATTCACCCCCTCTCTTAGTTATTCTAAAACATTTCCAACACACCTATGGTAACATGACATAAATTGTCAAAGAATGATGATTCAACTAAGGTGAATCAAACATTATACAAATCTATGATTGACAAATTACAATATATAGTACATAGTAGACTTGATATTGCATTATCTGTAGGGATAGTTGCAAGATTCACTGCTAATCCTAGGGAGAATCATTTGATGGCTGTAAAGACAATAATGAGATATCTGAAAGGAACATAGGAATATGGTTTATACTATAAGAAAAATGAGAAATTTGAATTAAGAGCCTATACTAATGCTGATTGGGCTAGAAACATTAATGACAGAAAGAGCACCGGTGGAGGAGCATTTTTCTTGGGCAAGAGGCTGGTTGCATGGACTAGCAAGAAACAAAATTGCACTTTACAATCTACTATTGAAGCTAAATATGTTGTTGCTGCTGTAAATTGTACAAACATTATATGAATCAAACCACTACTCAAAGGTATGAAGGAAGAGATCATTGAACCAGTGACACTTTATTGTGATAATACAAGTGCTATAAATATATCAATGAATCCTGTGATGCACATAGAGACTAAGCACATTGCAATCAAGTATCATTACTTGAGAGAATTAGTTCAAGATAAAGAGGTGAAGATGGAATAAGTTAACACAAAAGAGAAAATTGTTGATATCTTCATAAAAGCATTACCTAAGGATTCTCATGAGTATCTGAGAGGTAAACTAGGGGTGATACCCCTATCAAAGGCTATCTAAGTAACAAAAAGAGTGCCCTGCATCAAACAAGCTGATTACCATATGTTACAAATTGATGCAATAGATCTTATTTTAGGAGCTGCCTAAAGTAATCAAAGAGTTGAAACTACAAATCAATGACAAGCAAGGTGACATAGGAGAAACTAAAAAAATTCACATCTGCATATTAAGATTAGAAGTCTTTGACACTGTTGTCAAAGAGGGAGTAATACAAGATTAAAACTAATCTAGAAGGGAGAAATACAAGAGATTGAAGATTGAACAAAGAGGAAGAAATCCTAACACACAGTATGAGGGAGAAATATATTGATGACATAACATCTACCTAGTAAGAGGGAGCTACTATAGAAGGGAGATATAAGAAGTAATTTAGAATGAGTCATAAGGATGAATTGATCATTGATTGTCAATTGATCAGAACAAAACATAATTTTGTAGCCTATTCAGAAGATGAAAGTTGCTAATAGAGGGAGAGATTTCAATACAAGGAATTATTTTCTTTTTGGTATTTTGTTGGTCTTACAGTTTTAACCAAATCAGCCTGGTTGATCAGTTTGGTTTGTCATCAATTCCAAAGAGAGAGATTGTTGAAGGAGATTCTTGAAAACAGATTGATACAAGTATGATAAATGTGTTTCAATCATTATTTTTCCATTGATGTCAAAGCTGCTATTTTCCTAGTAAGACAACTACTTATATTATTTAAATACTATCACTTGTTTGATTGATGAAGAGGATTTGATCAAAAAGATGTAACAAAAGCACCTAGAGGAAAGGTTGAGTTATGATATAAAAAGAAGTATAAGAATCAACCAAGACAATGATATCATAGTGCATTGATAATCTACTTAAGGTTGCAAAAGTTGATTACACTAAGCAAGTTCAGAAGAATAAGTTAAACAAAGTTTGTCTGCCAAGCTTGACCGAATGGATAGTAGGTGCCGAGCAAAATTAATGCAAGTTGAGCAAAAAATCAGTTGGAGTTGAGTAAAAGTCTATTTTAGTGTATGTTGAGCAAAATAGTGGATGTCGAGTAAAGTTTAGTTGATGTCGAGCACCAGTAAACTTTAGTTCATGCCGAGTGATTTTATAGAGGATGTCGAGCAACACAATATGTGCCGAGCATTAGAAGCAAGTTAATGCCGAGTGTCAACATTATTAGAAAGATCATGAATTCTATGGATCTGAGCAACAAGTTTGTTTTCTTAGATTGTGTGTACCAGGTGAAAAATAAGATTGATGAGCGGGTGACACAGAATTCATGGTAAACCATTTTGCCAAAAATTCAAAGAGGATTGAAGGAGAAGTTTCTAGAAGTGATGTGGAATGAAGGGTACATTCATTGAATCCTACCTAATTTGTCCTAACCCTAAATTGGATGATGGAGAATGAATGAAAAAAGTTCTTAATTCTCTATTTATAGGGATGGCTGGTCAAAAGCAAGGGTTGTCATGTGTGAGAACCTAAGGAAGACAAGGTGTCAAAGGTATTGCTTCATCAAGTGAACTAAGTGAAGAGTCTGCATTGACATGTTAATCAAGAAGGCTTAAGGGTATGGATGCTTGAAGGGTGAACAAGCTATCAGAGCTAAAATGTGTGAAAACCAAGTAGAATGGAGGATTGAAATAGAGATCTGTAATCTAAAAATGGAGTTGTAAGTTGTTATTAGATCAAGCCTTACTATTAATCTCTGATAATTGTATTAGTGTTGGGTAAATCCTTTGGATTAAGGTCGACCTAGCAATCATTTGTAAATCCTTTAACCAGATGACATTCCAAGTGAATGGTCTAAAGTCCTCTAACAAGGCTCACTCCTAACAGGGTGATTTGAATCCTTTAACAGAGTCACATTTAACAGTGTGTATTGTAACCTTTAATAGGGTTGGCCTTTCATAAGGCATCACTTTAGAAGAGTGAAAAAGAGTAGGATGTTACTAGTGGTTTTTCCCAAATTAGGTTTCCACATAAATCATTGTGCCAAATGTGTTGTTGAATCTGTTATGTTTGATGTTTATATTTATGTAAATTGATTTGACAGTAACCTATAAGTTTTAAGTGATTGCATAACCTTATGGATGCATGCATGATGATAAATGTTTTATGGGTTCACTAAGCTATGAAAAGTTTTATTCATACATTTGGACCTTGGATAACTAATTCACCCCTCCTCTTAAGTATTCTAAAAATTTCAACAAATATTTCAAATATATGATGGCGAGTCGTTGGTGATGTCAGGTGGGAGTAGAGTTTGAACTTGGTTTAGAGTGTCCACAACCTGCATTTGTATTGGCGTTCTCCATCTTTAGGCATAGACCTATAGTGGAAAGAGCTAGAAAGAGGTGCAAGGATACAACTTCAGATTTCTCCATTTTTAGACCACGACCAATTGTTCAAGTGGAAAACTTGATCATAGCTGTGGGATCCAAACAAAGAATTTCCAAATTGTCTAATCCATTGCCATCTGATATTTTTGGATCAAATACATAGTTAGAGTGTAGTTTTCAACAAGGTGTTAATCTGTCCATATTGTTTGCACACACCTTGATTGTTTAGAGAGCCAAATCAAAGTACTAGGTAACCCCCCTCCCCCCTCTCTCCCTGCCATCGAATGCCCAAGGTATACTTGGAAGGGGCCTTCGATTGGATGAAGCTTTTTTAGGAAAATGTACAACCATGATATCCATGTATCTACTCTACTAAAGTGGGAAAATCTTCAACCAAGAGAATAGTGGCCAATGTTATAGACATTGCTTTCGAATGTAATAAAGCTTCTTTTGGACCTCCCTTCAATCCAACTACTGTATAATATAACAAACCCATTCCTGAAAATAAGAGCCTTCAAAAAGTCATAAGAAATATTTTGATTTCCAAATTACCTATTTAGGGACATACTGTAGAGGTTTCAAAATGGCATGAAGCTCATCTATAAAGAGGCTCTAGTGCATCAATTGTCCTCTCCATGGACCAAATGCTTCTGTCATTACAAGACCTTTGACAATGGGTGCCCTTTTCTATGTTTTAAAACAAAACCTTTGATATTAATTATCTTCTAGAACTTGATTTTGAATGGACTAGTGTTTCCAGAGTCTTTAACTTAGATCAATTTAATGGTGTAATTATTGCTTTATTTGACACCCCTCATCACAAAGATCAAGTGTTTAAGGTTAAGTTTTGGATCCATGATGGTTATGGTCTTGTTATGCATGCTTGACACACTAATTTTTCTTCTGCATCACTTGATGACTATTTTGTCTTCTTTTGGGTACAAATGCTTTTAGAATACCAGGAATCAAAGATGCTAGAGATCATGGGCAACCAGGTGGATAATTTCCTTACAATAGATTATAAAATCTTTCACATGATAGAATATGCAGTTCATTTATGTCTCCTTATTGATACATCTAAACCTTTCCCTCATCATATCAATCTTGCTTCCAAATTTGGAGTTTGGAAACAATCTCTGTTTGTTGGATTTCTAGATAACACTTGCCATAAGTGCCATAATACAAGCCATTTGAGTAGTCATTGTCAGATCAATTTTTCTTACTCTTCTACTAGCAATTAACCAATGTTTTAGTACATAAGGCACTTACTCAAGTTAAAGAGTTGATCCCTCTCTGTTAGAATCTTTCTCTACTTTAGGTTTGTCTGAAGCCCACTTCTGACTTGTTTTCTTTATCCCATCCCCCTTTTTCATTCGCTTCCTGCTTTGTGTTTTACCTCTTTTTTATTTTATTTTAGTGCTTATCTAATTTATTCTCGCCCATCCATTTGCAACCCCTCTTCCCCCTTTTATAATTCTGAGTCCACTTCATTCTCCTCATCTCATGTCCCTCAAAGATTTATCATTCATGCCCCTTTTTTTGCTAGTATGGATTCGTTCACTTTGCCTCAGCTTGAGTTTTATGGTGATGATCTACTTTGTCACCCAATACTAGATTGCCCCAAATTTATTTACAAATATCCTCCCACCACACCTCTAGGATTTGATTTCTCTTCAATTCTTTCACTTCAGAAAACATTGTTTCAAGATTCTCCCCTTCCTAAGAAAATAGGACCTAATAAAAAATCCTTGTTTTAGAACAAGTATGATACAACTATTCTACTTGTTGTTAAGTTAAGCAATAATGATGTTAACAGAGTACAAGATGACTTTTGATTGATTGCTAAGAAAAATTAGATACAATTTTTGTCATTTGCAAGTGAACGAGGAGTGCTACATGCACCCTCGTTTGCAATAAATATTGTTACATGAAATTTCAAGGGCTTGAACGCCCCTAACAAGTGGGATTGAATAAAAAAAATAGATTTGAGAAAAGATGACATTGTCATTCTTCAAGAAACAAAGATATCTGATTCAACATTCTCTAAATCTATGGTTAAATTGAAAAAGTGAAAGTCAAACTTTGTGCTTTTTGTAGGAGGCTTCTAGGGGTTTGGAAAATCTTTGGAACTTGACAACCATTCAACTTGAATATTTTGATCTCTATTTCATTCTTTTGAATGTCTTGTTAGTCCCAAATGATAATGTAATAAGTAATGCTATGAATGTATGATAAAGAGTCATAGTAGTTGTTATATTATCATATATGTCAAAGTCTTAGTTGGCTAGACATATTACTAATTTAGTAGATTGTCATATAATTTGATTAATGAAGAGGATTTGAAGAAAGTATGATGAAGACAAAATTGATATGTAAGGTATTCAATCGGTACTTGAATGAGTTGGATAGTGATAATATATTATTGGTTTGACTATTTTACAATCATATATTCTTGCAATGTGTTGAAGAACACATGCTTAAGCGAGTTACAAGGTTAATGAAGGGAGATTATATTCATCGAGTGATTGTAGTATTTCCTGAGCAATTGAAAAAGAAAGAGAGAAACATAGTGTTTCCCAAGCGAGTATATTAATAATCAAGTTCTATATTACCTGAGTAAATGTTATGTTTATCGAATAACAACTAGATGAACAAGTTTGTAGAAATTAAATCTAAGGCTGAATTTTGACAAAAAATTGGAAAGTTTGAGATGGTCTAAGGCACAAGCCGAAGTTTGTTACAAGATCAATGAATGAGAAAATTCAATAAGGATCTAATGATGGAGATTGAAGAATAATAGGGATGTGCACAAATTTCTATACAAGTTATATTTTCCAAGTGTCTAGATTCATTATATGAAGTTTTCAATCTAGAAATTTGCTATGAACTGAAGATCAACAATTGCGATTAAGTCAAAAAAGATGGAAGAATCTGAAAGATTGGTGATGACTATTTAAGGAGTTCAAGATAGTTTTTGGTTGATTTTTCTAGGCTATTGGTTTGAAGCTAATTTAATTGATAATCATATTGTTGGTGTGTTAAGTTGCTATGACTACGAAGTTGAAGAAGGTGAAAGAAGATTGTTGAGCCAAGTGAACCAAGCAGAATTGGAGAAAGAGAAGGTGTTAATCAACCAGTCAAAAGTACAAAGTGAAAGAAGATCCAAGAGAGAGATCATATAGGGAAAGAGAAAAGAACAAAGATCTAACAAGCAAATGTAGTTTCTATTCTTAACATATCATTTCTAATGTTACTTTTTAACCATTGTAGTAGAAAATCTAAAAAGAAATAAGTGGACCTAACAAGTCTGTGAAATGTTATATGGTAACATCTATTAGTGGTGCTTGTAAGTCCTTTAAATAAGGCCACTCTTTAGTCAAGAACGAGGAGTGATAAGGTCTAAATGATCTTCTGGTGAAACCCTCTAACAATGTCACATTAAAAATGTGTATGTAACCTTTAACAAGGTTGGCTCCTAGTAGAGGTCACTTCAAAAGAGTGAGTATTTTTGGGTTTTTGGTCCCAGGTGATTTTTTTTCCCTTCATAGGTTTCCACAGAATTTGCAAGGCTATAACTAAGTTTACTGACATTTGGTAATGCATAAAATAATAAGTTAACAGTTTGGAATAAATTGGTTGATATAGTTAATTAGTGATATCACCTGATGTTTATTACTGATGTTTATGAAGTTTTCTTGGTACTAGGATTGTTTGAAGGGACTGTATGATAATTGGACATAACTGATTCACCCCCTTCTCAATTATCTAACAATTGGTATCCAAGCACAATGCCTGAAGAAATAAGTTTATGTTAGAAACAATAGTCCACCAAGATAACTGAGAGTGGAGGGGGTGGGGTGGAGGTGAATTAGTTATTCAACAATTAAAACATTTATCTTCTTTAAAAAAAATTAATCATTACACTAGATATGTTGACTACATAAACTCTTGATAAGAGGGAAATCCTCGGTGGGAATGATGCCCACAAGATGATGTACTAATATAAATATTCCTTCTTAGAGAATGTACCCTGTTAGGAGTTTATTACAATATTTAGTACGATGAGTCCTTGTTAGGAGACTTTGAATCCCTATTAGGAGATTCCAACACTATTAGGAGCTGTGCCAACCCTATTAGGAGTTGTAGTAAAATGTATGGAAGAAGAGTCCACTACCCAAACATGCAATTTCAACTACAAGAAGAGCTCATTTCTCAAACAAGTAATTTACTATTATCTTCTCCTTTCCTCTATCCTATCAAATGGGCCAATCATTGTTAGGCCTTGTAGACCAGGTCACAAACCTAAAATCCAAATACCAAACCTCAGATCACTCAACAAAAACCTCGGTAATGAAGTTTCCTTCACTTCCACACTTCTCTGCTCAACTTCGCATTCCACACTCTCTGCTGCTTATCATCAATCATCATAAACATATCATTCATGCCATGATAAAGGAAAATGTCCTTCCTTTATGCCAAGTCCTCAAAATAATTCCTAAGTCAACTATTAGTCCTTCTCAATTAATTATTATAGAACCACATTAAAAACATGTTACACTTAGTGATAACATTAATCTTCTATCTTGCAACTTGAATAAATTTCTATACAAGCAACATTATGATGAGCGAGCTTAGCCACATCATCATCAACATGTATTCTTCATGTCCTCAACCTTGATTCTCAGAATAAAAATTCAACGAAGAGATATAACAAGTTTACCAGAACATGTCTTTTGTCAACTCTATTTTAGAACAAACATCACCAAAACTTACATAACTTCTCATAGACTTATCCTTTCTTCTTCTGATGTTAATTACATATAATAGATACTTGTACATATCTCCCATAATCTTGGGTGGTTATAATACTTGACTAGCCACCCATACCAACTTGATCTTTTAGCTATTTTTTTGTCAGATACCACAGAAAATTGCTATGTTGACATCAATGAAAAACTCAATCATGAATGTAACATATCATCATAGTAGCATATCTATAATACTCCCCCATAGGAATATCATCAAAATTCATGCTTGCAACCAATCTTCTAACAAGATCCCAAATCTTCCAACAATCTCCCCCTTTGGCATTGATGACAACATAGATGAAAAAACATCTAGTTCCAAGAATACCAACAAAAGAATGTTAGTCTTCTTTTCAAATCCACTTTATCAATCATTCCCCCTCATTGATATACCTCAATATGCTTTCTTCAATACTTCTCCCCATGATGTTCCATGATTTTTTTATGCAATACTCCCCCCCATTGACATTAATGTCAAAGGTTTCAACAACTAACATCTTTGTATCAAACTCTATAACAACTAATCATTACTAGCTCAAGTGTCAAAAGACACTATTCAAAGCAACAACAACAAGAGTCCTAGATGACTCTTTCCATCATAGATACTCCCCCATATAGGAAGCATCAACATTCGATGCAAACGAACAATGGTGCTCTGGTATATTGGACTGATGCATTCTTGCATCTTCTACTCTGATGTAGGAAAGGGCATAACCCTAAACATACCTTGCAAATAATCAAAAGTCTCTTTGGGAAGAGGCTTAGTGAATATATTTGCAATCTGCTCTTTACTGCTCACATACTCCAATCTGATTTCTATTTTCGTAACTTTTTCTCTCAACATATGATACTTAATAGAAATGTGCTTAGCCCTCGAATGCAATACTAGATTCTTAGACATATTTACCATGCTTGTGTTGTCACAATATATGACAATAGGTTCATTTATTTCTATCCTTATATCCTTCAACATCTACTTCATCCAAATGACTTGATTGCAATTATTTGCTGCTGCAACATACTCTACTTTAGTTGTTTTTTGTGATGTATAATCTTGCTTCTTGCTTAACCAAGAAACCAATCTTCCTCCAAGAAAGAAAGCTCCTCCACTAGTGATTTTTTTCATCCATATTACCTGCCCAATCCACATTAGTATAAGCACTTAGAGTGAAATCATTAGATCTGTCATACCACAATCCAAATTCTTAGGTTCCTTTCAAATATCTAAATATCCTTTTTACTGCTGCATAATGTGCTTCTCTAGGATCAACCTAGAATCTTGCAATAATTCCATCTACATTTTCTATATATGGCCTTGTGTGAGTCATATATTGCAATCCTCCGATCATAGATTTGTACATTTTTTGCTCAATAGTAGGTGTCTCATCTTTTGTAGATAACTTGTGTCTAGTTACCATAGGTGTTCCAATGGGTTTGCATGTTTCCAAACCAAACCTTTTTAGTAAGTCCTTTCTTAGTTCGAGAAATAAATATTACTTCTTTATTATGTACGATCTATAATCCTAGCAAATATTTCATCTCTCCTATCATACTCATTTCAAATTCTTTCTTCATCTTTTCTACAAACTTCTCACTTTCTTCATCATTTCCTCCAAATATGATATCATCAACAAATATTACCAAAATCATCAAACCATCATCAATTTCTTTCCAATATAGATTACTATCTACCATACCTTTGCTATATCCAAGCTCTGTCAAATACCTGTCCAACCTCGCATACCAGGTTCTTGGTGCTTGCTTCAATCCATACAATGCTTTCCTTAGTTTGCACAATATGTCCTTGTCATTTGTCATTTGCTACTCAATGTACACTTCTTCTTCAAGTTCTCCATTCAAAAATGTTGACTTAAAATCCATCTGATATACTTTGAATTTCTTCTATGTTGCATAGGCTAAGAATAATCTTATGGCTTCTATTCTAACCACTAGAGCATAGGTTTCATAATAGTCTATTCCTTATTGCTATGAGTAACTTTTACATACCAATCTTGTTTTTCTCCTTACAACTTCTCCTTGTTCATTCATCTTGTTCCTGAATACCCATATGATTCCTATCACATTCTTGTCTACTGGCCTAGGGACCAATTCCCATGTTTCATTTTTTACTATCTAATCTAATTCCTCTTTCATAGTTTGTTTCTAGTAATCATCTTTGCATGCTTCATCTGCATTCTTAGGCTCAACTTGAGATATCAAGCATAGTTCTTAATTGACTCTACTTCTTGTCATCACTCCTTTGTCTCTTCTTCCGATGATATGTTCATGGGTGATTCTTTATCATATTCTTTCCTAAAGTAGGAGTTTCTATCTCAACTCTTGGCTCTACTGAAGGTTTCGAGCTTTGTTCCTGCCTTGATTCTCCTTCATTCTGCAAATCACTGTTAGTCTGAAGAAATACCTCATCATTTCTTGGCTTAGTAACAAGATCATCATCTAAATTGTAATAAACTATTCTCCCTTGTATTCTAAATTTCTTACCAATTCTCACATTTTCACTTTCCATAATAGTCTCTTATATTACTTGTTCTTCATCAACCAATCTAGACTCATTAACACATTCTTTCAAGGATCTTTCCACACTTTCTCTAAACTCTTCAACTTTATTAGAAAGTAGACTCTTCCTAGCTTTTCTCATCCTCTTAGGACATTTACTCAAGAAATGACCAAACTCTTTACATGTCCAATGACAATTTTTTTTCATATATTCTAGTTCTCTCTTTGTAAGTAGATCAATACCTTCCTTTATCTTTATGTCTTCTTCTATTTTGGATCTATCTTCATTTGTGTTACTGTTCCTTTGTATACAACAAAAGGATTCTAGATCTGTAAACTCAATACTCCACTCTTTACACAAATTTGATAACTCACCAAGAATTTTTATTACTTAGGTGTCAAAATTTCTTCTATCAGATGTAGGACTATCTTCTCTGAACATGTTTGCCATGAATCTCTCAAAGTTGTTAAACTTTTCCTTTAAGGAACTGATGCTCTGATACCAATTGTCAATAACAATAGTCCACCAAGATAATTGAGAGGGGAGGGGGGGGGGGGGGGGTGAATTAGTTATCCAACAATTAAAACATTTATCTTGTTTAAAAAAAATTAACCATTCAACCAAAGTAAACAACAACCATAATAAAATGTTCATAGACAATTACACCAGATATGTTGACTAGGGAAACCCTTGATCAGAGGGAAACCCCAGTGGGAATGATGCCCACAAGATGATGTACTAATATAAATATTCCTTGTTAGAGGATGGACCCTATTAGGAGTCTATTATAATATTTAGTACAATGAGTCCCTATTAGGAGACTTTAAATCCCTATTAAGATATTCCAACCCTATTAGGATTTGTGCCAACCCTGTTAAGAGTTGTAGTACAATGTATGCAAGAAGAGCCCATTGCCCAAAGATGCAATTTCAACTACAAGAAGAGCTCATTGTTCAAACAAGTAATTTACTGTTATCTTCTCCTTTCCTTTATCTTGTTAGCTGGACCAATCACCGTTAGACCTTGTAGACCAGGTCACGAACCTTAGATCCAAATATCAAACCTTAGATCACTCAACAAAAACCTTGGCAATGAAGTTTTCTTCACTTCCGCACTGTTCTGCTCAACTTCGCATTTCACACTCTCTACTACTTATCATCAATCATCATAAACATATCATTCGTGTCATGATAAGGAAAATGTCCTTCCTTTATATCAAGTCCTCAAAAAATTTTCTTGAGTTGACTATTAGTCCTTCTCAATTAATTATTATAGGACCACATTAAGAACATGTTACACTTAGCAATAACATTGATCTTCCAGCTTGCAACTTGAATAAATTTTTGTACACACAACATTATGACGAGTGAGCTTAGCCACATCATCATTAAAATGTCTTCTTAATGTTCTCAACCTAAAATCTAATAATAATAATTCTACTAAGAGATGTAACAAGTTTACTAGAACACGTCTTTGTAAACTCTATCTCAGAACAAACATCACTGAAACTTACATAACTTCTCTTATACTTATCCTTTCTTCTTTTGATGTTAACTACATATGCTAAATACTCAGATGTATCTCCCATAACTTCAAGTGGTTATAATACTTAACTAGCCATCCATACCAACTTGATCTTTCTGCTATTCTTCTGTCAGATACCACAGAAAACTGCTATGTTGACATCGATGACAAACTTAGTCATGAATGTAACATATCATCATAGTAGAATATCTACAATACTCCCCCATAGGAATATCATCAACATTCATGCTTGCAACTAATCTTCTAACAATCTCCCAAATTTTCCAACATTTTAAAGGAGCCTGAGCTAAAGATTGAATATGTATAAGAGAAAGGTACCATGATTGAACAAGGAAAACTTTTCATCATGGAAAAAATGAATGAAGATGTATGTTTCTGGAATTGGAGATAATGTCACAAATTGGTTGGAGAATGAATGTACTACACCTCCTAGTCCCTTGACTATGGAGAAAATGAATGAGAAGAGAAATCAAAATAGTTTGATGATTGAGATTGCATCTGTTCTCAATGATGCCAAGTTTGATGATATCAAGAACTATGCCAATACTAAACAAATGTGTGATAAAATGAAACTTGTACATGGAGGAGATGATAATGTTAGAAGAGCCAAAGATGGAAATTTGAGAGGTAAGTATGATAATACGAGAATGAGAAAAGTTGAGAATGTTTCACAATATGTGAACTGAATAAAGGATGTTGTACATGCAATTAGAGCTGTTAGAGGAACTACCATTAATTCTGAAATTGTAAGTAAGGTTCTCAGATCTCTTCTACCAATTTATGGTATTAAAGTTTATGCAATCCAAGAAGTAAGAGCTATGCCTAGAAATGATCTGACACTTGATGATTTAGTTGGTTGATTGACTACATTTGAGTTGAGAAATTATGACGAAAGTATGGTTACAATGGGAAATGCAATTAATTATTCATCAACCATCAATAATTCAAAGAAAGAAAAGAAGTAAAGAAGAAAGTGTCTAAAATTGAAGATGATCTAGACAAACTTGAAGAATTTATTACAAGAAGATTATCAAGAGGTAAAGGTAAATATAAAGATAAACTTCCCTTCATATGTTGCGAATGTAATGAGGTTGGTCACTTTGCTAACAAATGTCCTAATTGAAGTAAGTCTGATAGAAATGACAAGAAAGATTTAGAGTACAAGAAGAACAAGGACTACAAAGATAAAGAGAAAGATCCAAATGGTGGAAGATATGAGAATAAAATTACCCTAATTTCACATGTTAGTAAGAATGAATCATATTAATTATTGATAGTGGTTGCTCACATCACATAATTGGTGATCTAAGTAAGTTTGATAAATTTGAAGAAATTGATGATGGTGGAACTGTTAATCTAGGAAATGATGTTCCATGCCTGATGAAAGGTAAATGATCACTAATGTTGAATGATAAGATTAAATGTGATGATGCATATTGGGTTCAAGGACTCAAATATAATATTTTGAGGGTTGCAAAATTGAATAACTTAGTCACAAGATGGAATTTGAGAAAAGGAAGATCAAGATATTTGATGATGAAGGAAATATGATTGGAATAGGAATGTAAACAAAAGATAGCTTATTCTATCTTGATTCTACAGTTGATACATTCTTATTTTCTTGAAATGAGGATGTGTGGTTATGACATAACAGATTGTGTCATGTGAACTTTGAGAATATGCTAAAAATTAGCAGAAAGAAAAGAGTAAGAGGTTTACTGAATCTACAAAAACTATAGAATACTATGTGTAAAGAATGACATCTTGATAATGTTAAATATATATAGATCAATGTTGGTGGAAACTAAACTAAACTGTGTTTACAGAAATATTGTAATGAATATAGCATTATTTCCCTTTATGAATTTTGATAAATGTTTGATTGATTTTATTTTATAGATCAGTCATGCTGATGAACAATAACTATGACTTTGATAAATATGAATCTACTTCAGACTGTACTAAAATTATAGAGTAGACCAAACTTGAGATGTATAGTAGATTGAATTCGCTTATGACTGAGATTCACATTACCATTGTTATTGATGATCTTCTGTAGTCTCAAAGGGCATATTAATATATATTGTAACATGCTCATGTAGGGGCATGAACCTACATGGCTCATGCCATGTAGGGTCATGAACCTACATGGTCATGTTTCATATCACTGCCGATTCAATGTATTTTGATTATAAATGATAGTCGATACTAGATTGACATTTGATCTTTGATAACAACTGATACTTATTATGTTTTCAATAATATATTTTGGTATATAATATATGTAAGTATATAAGTTGATGGTGACATACATACATACATACATACATACATACACACACACAAATATATATATATATATATATATATATATATATATATTAGAACATACTTTCATATAATACATTTTCATCAACACATATTATATATAGAATTTGCTTCAATTTACTATGAGGTTAAAGTTCTCAACACTCCTTTAACAAGGAGGGAATTGAAGTAATTTTCATAATTATAATATAATCTTAACCACCACCTTAAGTGTGGTCTATGATAGTAACTATATAATGGTTTTCAACAAGATTTGGTGTAAAGATCCATAACAAATTGGTTATCATGGTGTTCAACAAAATTTGACCCAAAGAACCATGATGCATTGGTTATCATGGTGTCTAGAAAAATCTGACCCAAAGAACCATAATAACACTTTCTCCTAGAAATTCAATAGATTTTGGTGCTACAGGTTAATGTAGATTATCTAGGAGATAGGTCAAACTATTGATAAGGTCGTCACCTTACAATAGTGACCTCACACACATGAAAGATCATCACCTTTCATCACACACAATTGCAAAAAATTAATTATCAATAATTAATGAATATATTAAATTAAAAATATATTTACAAACTTGTCATACCAAGTTTACCTTTGAAGTACTCTATTTTCAAATTTGCAAGAGGCTTGGTGAAAATGTCAGCATTTTGGTCATCAATGTCAATATAAATAAGTTTGATAACATTTCTATCAACTATGTCTCTTATGTAATGATATGGAGTTTCGATATGCTTTGATTGATTATGAAAGACAGGATTATAAGAAAGTTTGATGCAACTTTGGTTATCATTGTATGCATGAATATGCGGCCTCTGCTAACACACACACACTTCAACACGACCTTTATTTGCGAATTCATCCCAGAATGAACATTGGATTGTTCATCCGAAAAATCAGTCAGCAAGGCGACCTGTTGCCTTCTATCTAAAGGGAATTGCTTGTTAGATATCCTCAGATTTGAGGTGTTTAAGCAACCAAACCGTCTAAGAATGAAGGATTTAAGAAATGAAATTAATCTATATGATTATGCAGATTAATCTAGAATGAGAAATGCATTCTAATCTAAGAACAAGTAAAGGAAACTAGATTAATCATATGCATAGTATGCTAAATGAAATTAAGCTAAGGATGCAAATGTATGTAAAATATGAGCAAATGTGAGAAAATGTGAGTATGAATTCCAGCAGCAATTTGATGCAAATTCCAAATTCATCCTCTCTCAAAATGAAGAGATGAGGGTCTCTTAAATAGACTTTCCTAGAATCCATCAACGGTTGAGATCGATTTCAATCAACGATTAGGATTAAAGGTGAAGTTCAGTCATAAAGGAAGATTCCCAAATTAAAGGGAGTTAACTGATTTAATTTGAGTAAAACAAGGAGTTAACTAATTCAATTTGAGTAGAATAAGGAGTTAACTGATTCAATTCCTTTTTGATCAACAGTGAACTGGGAATTTCTTTTTTTGAACTAAAGAGAGATTTTGGTGAGATATTTAATTTAATAAAATGAGATATGCTCTCATAATTACCTTTTCTATTTAATTAAATAATCCTTTAATTAATTTAGAGACACTTTTCTTATTTAATTAAATAACTTCATTTAATTAGTTAGGAATGGCTTCCCACTTAATTAAATAACTTTGTTTAATTAATTAGAAGTAAGTACTCCATTTAATTAAATAATTTCATTTAATTAATTAAAATAGGCACATTTATTAAATTAAATAAATTTAATTCCATAGTACATTAGCCTTAAGATATAATATAATATAATTAAAGTATAAATACTTAGTAATTAAACTTAATATTAATCAATAGGTTTAATGTGACTACTATGAGTAAATACTATAGGAATTAAATAATAAGCATGATGAATGCAGATTAGGGTTTTTTGCATCTGAAAATTAAGTCAAGTAGCAAGTAGCCGAATAAGAATTTTCCTAATGGAATAGGACTTTAGGATTGGTCAGAATAGACTAGAATTGGTATCATGGCAATGAGCCAATTTTGGGGTATTACATTTTGCCCCTCTTTGAATGAATGTGCAAGCAACATGTTCAATTCAAAGAAAATCAAAAAGCATGATGCGAGGATCAAGAAATGAGATTGGTTCTGAAATTGATGATACAGAGACCAATTGATGAGCTTTTAAGGACTATCTCTAGAACAGAGCTTAATCCCAAGGAATCCAAGCAGAATACCTAGATACTTGAATTGAAATAGATAAGCTTTTAAGGATCATCTCCAACATGAAGCTTAATCCTAAGGAATATAGGTAGAACACCTAGATACCTAAGTTGATAAGATCTAATTATGAGTCACAGAATCATCCCCAGAACAAGGTTTGATCCTCAGGAGTCAGGGTTTAGACTGTCCCGATACCTGTCCATCAGACTTAGATCAGAAATGTTATAAGATGTGATCAAATGATGAAAAGATGAAGTAGATGACAAGGATGCCAGAAAGAGGAGGACAAGATGCCCCAAGTAATGAGATGCCCCAAGTAAGAAGGACATAAAATGGGAACCAGATGCCCCAAGCAATGAGACTCAAAATGAGTTGAAATTTAGTTAAATGATGTACTCATCTTGCCCCCTTGGGAGCGAAATTGAAAGATGACACACTAGAAGTATGATGTAAGGAGAGTGATGAAAGATACAAAAGAAATCCAAGGTTTAGTAGAATATAGAAGAGATTAGAATGATTAGAAGAAATATAAAGAGATCAGAACGATCTTGAAGAAATATGAAGAGATCAGAACAACTTGAAGAAATTTGGAGAGATCAGAATGATCTGAAGAAATATGAAGAGATCAGAATGATATAAAGAAATATAAAGAGATCAGAACGATCTGAAGAGATTATAACGATTTGAAGAAATATGAAGAGATCAAAATGATCAAAAAGAAATTTGGAGGTTGATCCGAAGTGATTTCTAGGTCCAAAAGACCAAGTTTGAGTTGAAAAGATTCCAAGAATTGCAAAGTATCAAAAAGATTTGGATTGCACAAAAAACTTTAAAATGCATTTTGAGCCACTTAAGTGTGTCAGATTTTGAATTTGATCCTAAAAAATGGGTTCAGAGCAACTAAAGTAGCCAAGAGGGTGATTAATCAATCATTTGTGCTTGTGAAAGAACATGATACTTTGAAGAGATCAACAATCCCTCATCAGAGAAGGTGAAAGTACATTTGCAATTGAATCGCATGCATATGCAAGTGAAGTATGTAATGCAAGACTGTACTAAATACAACCCTAGTTCTAGTTACCAAGCCTCAATATTTATCATCACCGGATATAGAACAGAGCTTGAAAGCCATACAATTCCCACTAACATTGCAATCATGTAAATATGAATATAACATATGTTATTAATTTGTCAGGATTAAATATAAGCATTTGAGGCACAAGAAGCCAGAATGATGAGAACATTTGTCCCTTTTAATGTAGAAAGTTAACATAAGCATCAGAGCATAAACACTAGGATGACCTGAATGTTGCTTGCATGATAGGCACACCAAACACATGGGAGATCCCTCTTATGGTAAGTATTCAGTATTTATTCTATCCGCAATGACCCTTGCATTCGTAACTTGAGACAGAAGTGCGCTAGATATACTCGTAGTGACTCGTACATTCACTTAGCAGGACGAGTATCAGTATTTACTGTAGCATGAAGAGTTTACTCCAACAAACAAGGAGAAGAACCAATGTTATTGGTGTATTCGTATAAAAGGAGTCGAGGTACACACGACCATCCAATAAGAGATGGAGGCTCTTATAGTGGACACCCCTCTTATAGGAATAAATCAACTTATTGGAACTAAACTGAAAATAGAAAGCAAAGAAAAGATCATGCCCTGAGTCATTACTTCTCTAGTCAAAGATGACATCATCAAGTTGCTCGAGGAGATATGATAAAGCAAAAAACAAAGCAAACACAAAAAAGCCCAGCATATCCAAACAAGTATATCATTTAAGAGTTCATTTTTTTTGGATTGATGTCAAGTGTCAATGTCCAGAACATGTTTGAAATAAATCTTTTTAGTAGGGTGACGATAGTAGGCAGATGCAGCCAGAACGACTGTGACTGAGGTCAAAGAGGAATCTTCACCATGAAGAACCTAAGAAGGACTGAGTGACAATAGACAGACACAGCCAGGATGACTAGTGATTGACGCAAAAGAGATCTTCCATAAAGGAATCTGGAGACATGAGCTTAGAAATAGTAGGTAGACACAGTTGAAACAACTGGTGACTATTGTGGAAGAGATTCTATGAGGAGAATCTTGAAGAGAGTGTCATTGGCAACAGTAGGCAGATGTAGTGAGGACCACTGGTGACTGTCACGAAGGAGATTCTCTGAGGAGAATCTCAAAAATAGTGACACTAGCGACAGTAGGCAGACGCAGTGAGAAACACTGGTGACTATCACAAAGGAGATTCTCTGAGGAGAATCTCAAAAATAGTGACACTAGCGACATGAGGCAGATGTAGTGAGAAACACTGGTGACTATCGCGAAGGAGATTCTATGAGGAGAATCTCAAAAACAGTGACACTAGCGATAGTAGGCAGATGCAGTGAGAACCACTGGTGATTGTCGCGAAGGAGATTCTATGAGGAGAATCTCAAAAATAGTGACACTAAAGGGGGAATGCCCCTGAGCTATGACAAGACTCAATCCATGGATACATGAGCAGAAAGTACAAAAAGTAGGAAAGAAAAAGCATGAAAGTGACTGTACAGAATAGCCATAAGATGCACTGCAAGATGGAGCATTGGGAACAAGAGGCACCTGTTTATGAGGTTTTCACCTTCTTGGCAAGATTCTCTTTTTTTGCTAACATGATGCCTATTTCTAGGTTTTCACCTATGGCACTTTTTTTGTTTTTCAATTTTTTTGTATTTTTCTCTTTTTGAATATTTTTTATATTTTTGATTTTTCACTTTTTTTGGTGTTACCAAGGTGCCTATTGCTAGGTTTTTACCAGGGTAACAATTTTTTTTAGGACTTTTTTCAATTTTTAGATTTTTTTCAGAGATTACTAGCTCTTAAGAAGGATCACCTTGATTTTGTTTCAGTGTCTAGCAAGGTGTAGGACAAGATGTAGTAGCAAGTGAGTGGATAAGCAGAGATGGATAGACAAGGAGTATGAAGTGGTGAATGCTGCCCTCAAGGAAAGCCTTCACAAGATTACCCAAGCTAGGAAAAAGGATATAAGCTCATGCTGTAATGAAGGGTATCAAAGAAAATGACCATGTCAAGAGATTTTCTAAGAACTGAGTTTTCTTCTTTCTTTCATTGATCAAGACCAAAGGGTTAACTGAATAGGATAGAAAAGTTTGTTATGGAGGTTATGAGTGAATGACTTCAGGAATGAGGACATTTGAAGGATAAGCAAGATCATGATAGGATGTCATGGATAGAAGAATTACGCATGACGCCTGTTTACCAGGTTTTCATCATGATACTTGTCCAAGGTGCCACAAGAAGTGGTTTTAACCATAGGACGGATTTATTTTTCTTTACTTTTGCTACCAAGACACTTGTTTCTAGGTTTTCACCAAGGCACATTTTTTTTCCTTTTTTCTTTTTTTCTTTTTTTTTGGGATTTTTAGAGTTTTTGGAAAGAATTCAAACCTTTCTCAAGTTAGATAGCATGCCTATAAGAAAGATAAGTTATGATAAGCCAAGGCCATAGCAAGGTACACTCAAAGATGCTGATAAGGTAATGGAAGGGAAATGATAGGAAAATGAGAGGTAGATGGAGGATAAGGTTGTTGGTTTTGAAAGACTAAAACAACCAAGGATGGAAAGTAGGCATAAGATTTAGACAATCTCATGAGGGTGGATGAGATATTAGGTGAGATCAACATTGACACACACCTTGAAGGGTAGTGGAATGATGGAGGAAATATGGATGAAATAGATTGAGGCTTAGACATATGAGGTAGCAAAGCCATTTTGGAGAGGGGTGGAGTAGAAGGTTTTGAAACCTTTTTAGGAAGATGCTAGGAAGGAGATGGAGTGGAAATCTTTGGAAGCTTGAATGTAAACTTTGATTTGTTTTCAATATTCAAGTCCTTCAAAAGAGACTTGGGAATCCATATAGCTTTTGATTTTTCATTAGATGCTTTGGAATGCATTTCTTCAATAAAAAATTTAAGAACCCATACTTTCTTTGGTTGAGCTCTTTGAATAGTGGACCTTTGTGGTCTCTTTTGCATATTTTCCTTCTTGACATTCACATGTCAATTAGGGGAGACAGTGTGAACTTTTGAGGATGGATTCATGCACTTGTGTTTGAGTTGATCATCCAAATTTCTTCCAAAGGACTTGGGATTTATGGATGAATGAGGCCAATATGACTGGTTTAGATGGAAAGGTGGATGTGAAGAGTTCAAGTATGTGTATCTTTGTTGATCTTGGGGTAGGGTAGGAGGAATGTGTAATGAGCTAGTAATGGCAATAGGAGATAGAGGAACATAAGGTCTCAATATGGATGGAAGACTTGAAGGTTTTAGCTTAGATGGGTAGGAACCAAGGATAGATTTAGAAGATGTAAACAAACCATGAGTATGGATATCAAAATCTTTAGAGTGAGCAATATGACCAAAGCCATCAATAGATTTATGAGTAACTATTATACGAGCAATAACTTTGATAAGAGTATTTAAAGCTTGAGAATCATTTTGGAGTGAATGTAGTGAGGTAGAACAAGAGAGTGAGGGAACACTTTCTTCAAAAGGAATCTTAGGTAGTAGAGGAAAAGTATCCTTCTTTTGGTCTTTAATAGTCTCCTTAAGGATGGTGGAAGGAATATCTTGATCTTTCTTAGTAGAGGTGCATGACATGGGAGATGGAGGATGATGTGGCTCTTGAGATGGAGGCACGAGATCTTGGAAGAATTGAAAGGGGATGAAGGAATCTTGGTCTTGATCAACACTTGTTTCTTCATCATTTAAGTGGTCCTCTTGACATGAAACCAAATCCAAGGATGAGGGAGTATCTGAATCCGTATTCGAATATATTTCTAGAGTCTCCATAATAGGCTCTTGAAGAGACAATGGAGGAATAGTTGGAGTGGGGATAATAGGAGGAGCAACACATGGAGGTTTTGGATCTTTGGTTTGTGTGGTATGGGAGAGTTTTACAGCTAAGTCAAGATTAGCTTGAGTTTCTTTTAAAGGTAGTCCTTGAGGGTACACATAGTCAACTAGGGGAGTAGTGAGTTCTTTTGGTGACTATGTGTTGGAAAGATTGGACAATTTAGAAGGTGGATGTATGTTGGAGGAAGTAGAAGTTGTGTTTGAACCGTTACTAGACATGGTTTCATGAGGTTGATCCTTCTTGAGAGTAGAATCTTTAGTAGTTGAGAGCTTAGATTTTTGAATTATGCCACTGTCAAAGAGATCTTGGATCTTATTTTTCAGCTCCTTACAATGGGAAGTTTTATGTAACTTATGTCTATGATAGGCACAATAGTTACTCATAAAGGAAACTCCCACCAAAGTGACCTTATGTAATATAATGAGTTTCTCTTCAAGAAGTTCTTCCAAGGTTAATTCACGTGTGAAATCAAGATTTGGTTTAGGTTCCCAAGGTTTTTCTTCAAAGATATTCCTAGATTTCTTGGGTGTTTGTGAAGTGTTCTCAGATATCTTAGATTCAAGATCACAAGAATGTGATTTTTGGTTGTCATAGAAGGAAGGGAAAATTTCTCTCAAGGAGAATTTGTTCGATGACGTCTTTTCCTCTTCTTTTAGTCTGTGAAGTTGAGCACTCATTGATTGGATTTGTTGCTTCATTTTTGCAATAAGTAGCTTTTCTTCCTCACTAGGAATATTGGATTTAGCACATTGGTTATTAGCCATTTTGATGTATATGTTTCAAGTAGTGACAGCTAAGTTTTAGAACATAAGTCAAGTTGCCACAGTCATAGACAATGACAAAAAGTAAAAGCTTAGACAAGGACCACACTAGAATGTAGTCTCAGAAAAGCAAGATAAGATTGTAGTATACTAAGGTATGAATAGTCTGATTTGAAGCCTAGAATAGCCAAAGATTATGACTATCATGACATAGAGTACAACGAGCACTAAAGGACAAGAGCAAGATAACTGAGAGACAAGACTAGTTAAAGTATGGATCACAAGTCATTAGCTAAGCAGGATGCCACTGTTTGAGGAATGTTTGCAAACAGAAAGTGACAAACAAATGCAAAAAAGGGCAATGTGTAGATTGTAGATAGATAAATTAGACCAAAAGTGGAAATGTTGACACAAAGTCTTGTGCAAAAAACCTTTACGGGCCGCACGAAGAATTTTTACAAGCCATGCGAAGCAGTCTTACGGCTTGTGCAAAGTTCAGTGACAGTTTTTAATTTCACGCAAGAAAGCTCACAAGGTCGCACGAAGACTCATGACAACAGTTTAATTTCGGATGAGAACAAAATGATTTCGCGCGAGGACCAGATGATTTCGTGTGAGAAGGAAGACTAGTTTTACAATAACAACTAATTTTGACAAATTTTGATCATTTTAGTAAGCAAGCAGATAAATAGGCACATAGAATAGCAAGTAGGTGATATCAAGCATGTCTGAAAATAATGAGCAAGGGCAAAAGCAACCTTGCGCATGAACAATCAAGTGACTTAGTATGCGTTGATTCCTAAGAGAGCTAATTGTGTATGTTTTCGAAAGGTTTTGCAATCACGCATACATCCCTAGAAAATAAAAGTTGGCCTCTCTAAGGTTTTTAGTAATGTTTTGACTCTGCAACTTTTATGACTCACAGGGGTGACCTCTAATCTCGGTGCACCGAGGTTTCAACACAGTCCGAGAACTTAATCTTCAAGAGCTGCTGGGGAGATCTGACAACCCACAATGAACCACACCCATGGAGATTTCTTCCATAAGGAAATTTATATAGCAGTTGTCACTACCACGTCAAAAATGGCTATTACCGCTCAAGGTTTCGTCAATGCAGTTTTCCTTGTAGAGGGATTGTTTGCTACGGTTAACCCTCTCTAAAGGTGACCGACTCACAATAGTGTACCACAAGGGGACTTAGCTTCCAAATTTAAGGTTTTGACACCTTTTCACTTTTAGCCCAATCAAAACAGATAGATTAATTTGACACGCTAAACTAAGAGTATCTCTTAAAGATCTATGATATCAACTCCCAGTGATCTATCGACCTCTCCGGAGAAAGGATGTCTCAATCAACAAGTTGAAGATTCATCTATCTGCGAGATGCTCAAAGTATCCTCCCCACCTACAAGGAATTTGTCGTAGAGAGGAGTTTCACTAGGAACCCACTCTCTCAAGATTCACGAATAGTGTTCATGGGGGTCTAATTACTATGTGTGTATAGATGTTAATTCTCGAAAGCAAATCTATCCAAAAGTAGTCAAAGAGCACAAGGTGGTACACTTAATGCTTTAACTAATGCAAGGTGAGTCCAAAGATGTGGAACATTTAACCCCTCACACAAGCTAACACGAGTCCACAACTCAGAAACTAGTGAGTTCTAGAAAGCACAAAAGGGTTGCCTAGTGGAGCATTTAATGCTTCTTTCTTTTAGATCCCCCCCCTTTAACGTGGTGTTGATCTTGCAATCACAGGGTGGAACGAGGGGCCGAAAAATTATCGAGTCCAATAACCCAAGATAGCTAATTAGATCTATCACTAGTAACTAAGCCTGATAGATGAAAACTAATGGAGATCACAACCTAGTATCAAATTATGCATGTGTTGTAAAATGAGAACATGGAAGGAAACACACACAAGCTTGACATGAGAGATGTTTGTTTTAGGTCGAAATGAAGTGTTATCAGTAAAAGAGAATTATCTTGTAATCCTCACAACGTGCTTAGTAGATGTTTTACCTATTTTTAGCAACTTTATCACGCTTTTTCAATTGTCTCGCAAACCATTGCTATGTTGTTCTAAAAAATTAGAAAAATGGAAATATAAAGATGCTTTAGAGAAAATGTGTTAGTCAAACATAAGCTTAACTATGGGAAAATTAACATTTAACTTTTTTTGTTCATTTTTATACCCATAAAAAAGCTTAGAAAATGCTAAAACCTATGAAAACATCAAAAGTCAAAATTCATTTTATACTTTTTTTTAAAAATAAAAATTTTAAAATTTTGTCTAAAAACAATGGTTAAGCTGCAAGAAATCCAGAGAAACAGAAACATAAACAGATTAGATAAGCTGAAGATCGAAAATGCTCAAAAGCCAAGCTACTGTTACAAGATCTCACATGAAATCTCTCATAGAGCCGTGCGAAATTGTTTTAGGCTTGCACAAAATTCTGTTACTACCCGTGCGAAATCTTGTGCAGTGTCGCGTGAAGAAACAGGTTTCGTGCAAAAATATCTCAAGCCCGTGCGAAATTATTTTATAGCTCGCGCAAAGAAAATAGGTGCTGCACAAAGTTTTGCGTGCTCAGGCACTTTCTCGCGTGATACAGAAAGAATCTTCGCGCAAAGATTTTGGATCCTCATGTGAAAATGAATAGTCTTGTGCAAAGATTCTAGAATCTGTACGGAACAGTACGGACAGAGAACCAAAAAAATGATTTAAAAAATACAGAAAGAGGCCACAAAAATTGATTTTCCTTGCCCCAAAGTGGGCGTCAGAAATGTATGCATGAATATGTGGCCTCTGCTAACACACACACTTCAACACGGTCTTTATTTGTGAATTCAACTCGGAATGAACATTGGATTGTTCATCTGAAAATCAACCAGCAAGGCGACTTGTTGCCTTCTATCTAAAGGGAATTGCTTATTAGATATCCTTAGATTTGAGGTTGTTAAGAAACCAAACCCTCTAAGAATGAAGGATTTAAAAAATGAAATTAATCTATATGATTATGCAGATTAATCTAAAATGAGAAATGCATTCTAATCTAAGAACAAGTAAAGGAAACTAGATTAATCATATGCATATTATGCTAAATGACATTAAGCTAAGGATGCAAATGTATGTAAAATAGGAGCAAATGTGAGAAAATGTGAGTATGAATTCCAACAGCAATTTGATGCAAATTCCAAATTCATCCTCTCAAAATGAAGAGATGAGGGTATCTTAAATAGACTTTCTTGGAATCCATCAACGGTTGAGATCGATTTCAATCAACGGTTAGGATTAAAGGTGAAGTTCAGTCATAAAGGAAGATTCCCAAATTAAAGGGAGTTAACTGATTTAATTTGAGTAAAATAAGGAGTTAACTGATTCAATTTGAGTAGAATAAGGAGTTAACTGATTCAATTCCTTTTTGATCAACAGTGAACTGGGAATTTCTTTTTTTGAACTGAAGAGAGATTTTGGTGAGATATTTAATTTAATAAAATGAGATATGCTCTCATAATTACCTTTTCTATTTAATTAAATAATCCTTTAATTAATTTAGAGACACTTTTCTTATTTAATTAAATAACTTCATTTAATTAATTAGGAATGGCTTCCCATTTAATTAAATAACTTTGCTTAATTAATTAGAAGTAAGTACTCCATTTAATTAAATAATTTCATTTAATTAATTAAAATAGGCACATTTATTATATTAAATAAATTTAATTCCATAGTACATTAGCCTTAAGATATAATTTAATTTAATTAAAGTATAAATACTTAGTAATTAAATTAAATATTAATCAATAGGTTTAATGTGAGTAATATGAGTAAATACTATGTGAATTAAATAATAAGCATGATGAATGCAGATTAGGATTTTCTACATCTGACAATTAAGTCAAGTAGCGAGTAGTCGAATAAGAATTTGCCTAATGGAATAGGACTTTAGGATTGGTCAGAATAGACCGGAATTGGTATCATGGCAATGAGCCAATTTTGGGGTATTACAATCAAAATGAATCACTTGGAGCTTAGTTGCTTTCCAAAAAGTTCAAAAAATACTTTCTCAACCATATTGCTTTGCGAGCTCCCATGGAGGCTGCCATTTATTCAACTTCAGTGGAACTCAAGAAAATTGTTGGTTGTTTTCTATTGAACCAAGATATCATTACTGATCCAAAACTAAAGAAACACCCTATATTACTCTTGTGGTTTAAGGGACAACCAGCCCAAGCAGAATCAATATATCCTTCGAGTTTTATCTCAACATTTTTGTACTTCAAACCAAGACCAATAGTACCACATAGATAGCTCAAGATATGTTTAGCAACCATCAAATGAATCTTCTTTGGTTCACACATGAGATGGCTTAATACATTGGTGGCATAAAAAATTTCAGGCCTAGTGTTTACCAAATACATAAGGGATCTAATGTTTTGTCTGTAGATAGAGGGATCAATACTCTCTGAATTCATTGCTTCTTCTTTTAACTTGTGTAGATTTGTTTCCATAGGAGTCGCTAGGGGCTTGTAGTGCATCATACCAAATCTAGTCAAGATGTCATGGGTGTACTTCCCTTGATTTAGAAAAATATGATCTTTCCTTTGACATACTTATAGACCCAAAAAGTAATGTAGTAGGCCTAGGCCATTCATTTCAAATTCAGCCACAAGATCTTGTTTGCATTTTTCAATTAGATGATCTTATCCTAATATTAAATACTTCCCTTGATTTATAAAAATATGATCTTTCCTTTGACATACTTATAGACCCAAAAAGTAATGTAGTAGGCCTAGGTCCTTCATTTCAAATTCAGCCACAAGATCTTGTTTGCATTTTTCAATTAGATGATCTTATCCTAATATTAACAAGTCATCAACATAGAGGACAAGAATTAATATGTCACCATTAGATATTTTGAAATATATGTTAGGATGAACTTCATTTTTGGAGTATCCTAGTTTGGAGAGATATCCATCTATCCTTTCATACCAAGCTCATGGTGCTTGTTTAAGGCCATAAAGAGCTTTCTTTAGTTTACATACATATAGGTTCTTTTCTTTTATATCGAAACCTTCAAGTTGTTTGATATATACTTCTTCATTAATGACACCATTTATAAATATAGTCCTACCATCCATCTGATGTAACTTCCATCTTTTGGATGTTGTGAATGCAATAATTGTCCTCATTGAAGTGTATTGAGGAGCTAGAGAATTTTTTTCCTCATAATCAATACCTACCTTTTGAGAGAAACCTCATGCAAAAAATCTTACTTTATATTTTTCAATACTACCATTTGAAGCATATTTGATTTTGTATAACCATTATGATGAGATAACTAATTTGTCTTTCGGCCTAGGTATGATATCCCAAACATCATTTTGTAATATGGATTGATATGCTTCTACCATATCATCTTTCCATGTTTTATATGACATAACTTCTGCAATAGTTGATAATATAGATTTTGTAACCTCAGTTACTAGTGTAGTTTAGCATGATTTATTTCTAGTTTTCTTACTCTCTCTGGAGATTTCATTTGGTTCAACATTATTTTCTTCAATTATTTTCCTTGACCATAGTGGCCTTTTCTTGATATTAGAGATGTCCCTATCTTCAATGTCTAATAATAGTTCATTTACTTCTGATATATTCTCCCTTTGATTTTCATCCAATTATGTGATGGGCCCATCTTTTGTACTTATGGATAGTTCAAAGGTAGTGTCTTCTTCAAATTTGATATCTCTACTGATTTTGACTGATATTTTCCTTGGTATGTAGACTCTATAACCTTCATTGTTTTCACTATATCCAACAAATATACCTTTCTTCGTAGATGGTTGCAACTTGGTTCTTTTTTCTTTAGGTATATGAATGTAAATAGGGCAACCAAATATTATGAGATGAGTTAGGTCAGGTTTAAATCCTGTAAAGGCTTCTTCAGGAGTTATGTTTTCTAGGATTGTGTGAGGGAATCTATTTTGAATATATACAACAATATAAGTGGCCTCATCCCAAAATGAGAAGTATAAATTTTGATCATGTAACATGGCTTTTGATGCTTCAACAATGGTTCCATTTTTCCTTTTTGTCACTCCATTTTGTTGAGGATTATAAGATATAGTATACACCCTCTTAATCCCAACATAGGTGCATAAATCTTTGAAATTTTTAGAGGCATATTTACCCACATTGTTTGATCTTAGAGTTTTTATTCTCTTTGACGTTTGATTTTCTACAAGTGCTTTGAACTCTTTAAATTTCAATAGAACTTCATTTGATTATTTGACTTTTAAGAAGTAAATCCAAGTTTTCCTAGAAAAGTCATCAATAAATATTATTTAGAATGAGTATCCTCCTAGAGAGAGTGTTGGCATATGTCTACACAAATCAATGTGAACTAGTTCCAAAACTGATTTAGATTTGTGTTCACTTGGGGGAAAAGATCTTTTTACATTCTTTCCTAGAGCACATCCTTTACAAATGCCTATATGATTTGAATTTAAGTTAGGTGTTCCAGTGGTGATTTTTTCTATATTTCGTAGTGCACTAAATCCAAGATGTCCAAGCCTTCTAAACCATATTTCATTAGAGTTTGATACTTCATGATTTAGGGCCACCTTTTAAATGTTACATAGTTTATATAGAGTTCCATCTCTAGATCATATGTTGATGACATTCTTAAAGTTAGAATTTTTTGGCTAGTATAATACTTTGTCTTCATTAAAAGTAACATGATACCCTTCATTTGCAAGTCCTAAGATGGATATTAGATTCCTTTTATGCCATTTAAAAAGAGAACATCTTTCAATTATAGAGTGATTCCAGTTCTTAGTTGTATAGAACAAGTCCCGATTCCTTTTACTAGATAGGTGGAGTTGTCTCTAGTGGTGACTCCTTCAATGAGATAGTTTTCAAAAGTTTCAAACTTATCTCTGAATCCTGTTATGTGATGAGATGAACCACTGTCAATTATCCACACATTTTTATTGGAATTCATCTCACTTGATAGAGCTAAGTAGAATAATATATTCTCTTCCTTTTTATCTTCGACTATGGTGGCTAGGTTTTTTTCTCTTTCTAGACATAATTTGTAAGTATGTCCAAATTTATCACACTTGTAATATTAAATTTTGGAGAAGTCTTTTCTACTGTGACTATTATTTCCTTTTCTTTGGTCATTTTTCTTCTCTTTATGTTTAAATTTCCTCTTCCACCCTTTTTTATTAGAGATTGAGAAAAGGTCTTGATTTGATCCATCTTGGTTTGAAATGATCCCTCTGGAAATTAGTCTTGATTCTTCTGAGGTGCAATCATTTTTAAGGTGATCAAAAGCTGGTATTGAAGGTTGTTGATGACTTGGATAAATGCTTCCCAAGATATAGGTAGCCCTCTAAGTGCTATTATGGATAATTTTTGATCTTCAACTTTATTTCCAATAGAAGATAGCTAATTCTTTATTTTAAAAATCCTTCCAAAGTAGGATGAGATTGAATCTCCGTCATTCATTTTATATTCATAAGTTGATTTTTTAATGTGAGCAATCTACTTGAGTTATTGATCTTAAATGTATCCTTAATTGTTTTAAATACTTCAAATGCTTTCTTGAGATTTCATATGGAAGGATAGATCTGATATTTTACTAAATCAACAATGATTTTTCTGTCTTTATTATTTTTCCTTTTCCAAGCAGATTTTCTAACTCATTTTTAGGTATTGAAATGTCTTCTTCAATAAATGATTCTAATTCCAATTCTTTAAGGATTGTTGTAATTCAAAATTTTCATGAGAAAAAAATTGTTGCTCCTTTAAGCCTATCCTCGAATCTAACATTGCTTGCCATGATGCCAATTTTATTTTATGATTTTGACAATTTTGTTTTAAGCTATTTAGCAATCTCTCTACCAATTAGGATTTGATAACATGTCAAATATCTGTAGATCGATGTTTGTGGAGACTAAACTAGATTGTATTTGTAAAAATACTATAATGATCATAGCATTATTCAATTTCCTTTATGAATTCTGATATATGTTTGATTGATTTTATTTTATAGATCAATTATGCTAATGAACAATAAATATGACTTTTATAAATGCAGATCTATTTCAGACTATACTAAAAGTATATAGCATACCTGTATGCACCCAAAAATGGTCGCCTAGACTATGGGCCCCCATTATTCAATTTATCAATTTATCAAATTTTCTAAATCAATGGTTTGTAATATTTTATTAAATCAATTAAAATCAATTTCCTTGATCAAATTCGATTTATTTCATTTCTAGGATTGATCATTTTATTCCAAGTCTTATTTAATTAAAAGAAAATCTTCTCTTTTAATTAAATAAAATAAAATCCCCATTTAATTAAAAGAAAACCTTTCTTTTAATTAAACAGTTCATCCACATTTAATTAATTAAGAGAAAAAACCTCTCTTTTAATTTAATTAAATATCTTCTATTTAATTAAAAAGAACTTGCTCCCTTTTAATTAAATAAAAATCCCACTTAAATATCTCTTTTGATAAAAAAAGGAAATAAAATAAATTCTTTTTATTTAATTTCTCTACACTTAAAAATGTGATCTAAGTGGGATTTATCTTTCCACTTTCTCCTCAACCACTCCTCTTTTCTAATTGGTGGAATCTTGTCTCACATGGATCACCACTTTCTTCTCAACCACTCCTCTTTTCTCATTGGTGGAATTTTGTCTCACATGGATCAAGCTCTATTATCCCATATTGGTTGTGAGAAGCCTCTCACCTCCATAATTTCCTTTATAAGGGAGAGCCCTCTCCTCATGTTAGACACCCATGATTATGCTATCGTTATGCTGCAGGTTTGAAGACCAATTTTTGAAGGAGTTTGAATACAAAAGCTTTTTGTGGAGAACTTCTATTTTCTTGTCTTTTTCTCTCTTGCACCCATCATGGGCTTTTAGCTTAGATCTTGCATTTATAGATTAGATTTTTCTTTCATAGATTAGATCTTATTTTCATGCATATTTGAAGATCATGGAGACTAGCATTCTTGCTTTTCCTCTTTGAATCTCTCATCTCATGGTGTACTTGCATGGGCACAAAAATAGGTCAAACTGAGGGCCTCCATTGCAAACCCTTGCACTCTATGAGTAGAGAGCTATGGATTGATTTGTGAGGGCTCATTCTTGAGTTTTCTTACATGTAATGATTCATAGAAGTGTGACAACATTTTAGCACACAATATCAAACTTGAGATGTATAGTAGACTAAATTTGATTATGATTGATATTCACATTACCATTGTTATTAATGATCTTCTATAATCTTGAAGGGCATATTAATATATATTATAACATGATCATGTGGGCATGACCCTACATGACTCATATCATATAGGGTCATGACCCTACATGGTCATATTTCATATCACTGCCGATTCAATGTATTTTGATTATAAACAATAGTCAATACTTGATCGACATTCGATCTTTGATAATAGTTGATACTTATTATGTTTTCAATAATATATGTAAGTATATAAGTTGACGATGATATATATATATATATATATATATATATATATATATATGTACACATATTAGATCAAACTTTCATATATTAGATTTTCATCAACACACACACACACACACACACACACACACACACACACACACACACACACACACACATATTAACGTATATTATATATAGAATTTGCTTCAATTTTCTATGAGGCTAAATTTGTCAACATGTAAGATGAAAAAGTCTAGTTTTTCTTGCAAGACACACACTTTAAATGATATCTTGGAACTAGTGCCTATAGATCTATGTAGTCCAATTGGTGTTAATTATTACTATGGTGATAAATATCTCATATTGTTTGTTGACAATTTTTCAAGGATGATGACTGTAATTTTCATGAAGGTGAAATCACATGCTTTTAATATGTTCAAATGGTATAAATCTAGAGTTCAAAAGAAAACTAGTAATTTGAAATGTTTAAGATCTGATAGAGGTGGTGAGTTTATGTCTATTGAATCCACTAACTTTTGTGCTGATAATAGTATTAAAAAATGACTATCACACTAAGGACATCGCAGCAAAATAGTATTGCCAGAAGAAGAAATCTATTATGGATTGTGCAAGGACTTTGATGATTGTGAAGGAGGTTTCTCAAATGTTCTAGGGAAAAACAATTAGTATTGATGTTTACACTCTCAATTGATTTCAATTGAATAAAGGAACAAACAAGACTCCCTATGAACTATGGTATGGTCATACGCTAAACATAATTTATTTCAAAATATTTGGAAGTAGGTGTTATATTAATAAGGATGAAATAAATGGAAAAATTGATGTTAAAGGAGATGAAGGTATATTCTTTGGTTATTCATTTAAGATTACAAAAAGTTTGTTTTTCTATGAAGAGTCACTTGATACTCTATCCGAGTTATAACATAGAGCTACTGAAAATTAATTAGTGATGCCCAAGTTACATAATTCTTTACTCGAGCATTAGATAGTTAAACTCAAGTAGGAAGTTGAACCCCTACCGAGTGATGGAAATGTTGAAAATCAATGGACTAAACCTGTGTTGGCCAAATATGTGAGGAAGAATCATTCACCTAAATAGATAATTAGAGAAAGAAGTGCTGAGTACAAGAAATAAGTAAATTAAGAGAAGGTACATGTTTAATTTTTGATTTTGAAACAAGAACATTAAAAGTATCATTGGAAAATGAATGTTGGGTTAATGCTATGAATGAGGAGATTGATCAAATTGGGAAGAACAATACCCAAACACTAGTACTGAGAATTGTTGTTAAAAATATGATTGGGACCAAATGTATATTTAGAAACAAGCTTAATGAAAATGGAGAAGTGGCAAGGAAAAGTGTGAGGTTGGTTTGAAAAGGATATGTACAAGAAGAAGGAATTGATTATGGTGAAACTTTTTTACTTGTGAAAATATTGGAAGGAGTAAGAACATTGTTGTCTTATGCTACATACAAGAAATTCCAAGTATATCAAATGGATGTCAAATCTACATTTCTAAATGGGATACTTGAGAAGGAATTATATATTGAAGGACAATATGTCAGGATAACGTGTGCAAGAGTGCATGATAGTACATATAATACATATAGAGATATTTTAGTTTTATAGTGACAGTGTTGAGCCAATATAACATAGTAAAGATAAAGAGTTAAGTATTTTGGGTTAAGGAATTATTTTCTTACCAAAATAATTACTTAACTAATTAGGGATGACATCATAGATGTTATACCTAAGTTATCAAGAATCAATTTTGTATTTTTCCAAGCAAGTCAAGAGATGAAGGCCGATGACTAAAGAAATAAGGTATAAAGGACAATTTTGAAATGTGAAGTTTTGTTTAGTATCTATGATATGGAATCTATTGTATGTGATGCAAATTATAATGTATTATCAGAGTAGTGTGAATTGAGATCAAGTTTTGTGAAGACCAACAAAGGAAAATATCAAATATTGAAGATATCAACAATTTGTGAAGAGGTTTTTTGTATCTACTCTTTGCATACTGAATTTGATTATATATTGTATGTTTGGGAAGTGGGCTCATCTTGCATACATTTGTAAATTGTATATATAAATTCCTAATAGGGTTGAGGTTTCTAACAAGGCCTAACTCCTTTAACAAGGATTGAGAGACTATACAGATGTAACAAACTACTAACAGGGTCAATATATATCACAAGATAGTTTTTATTAGTGGATCAATTTTTGGGTACCATCCCCAACGAGGTTTTCCCTAGTTAACAAAATATGGTGTTATGAGTTTCATTATTTTATGGTTTTGTTTAATGTTCAACTTAATTAGTTTACTTTCTTATGCAAGTTATAAGTTAATTAAAGATATCTAGTTTTGGGAAAAAGTTTGTGAAATACTGATTCACCCCCCCTAGTATTTCCTATTTCTAAGAATTGGTATAAGAGAAAAGTTACTTAGAGAAGGCCTAACAACTTGATTAAGATCCCTCTGGAAAGGGAATAGTTATAGAAGGACTTAGAAGAAGCTCTTGAGAAGATTGATATTCTTACCAAAGAAAGAGATACTTTGAAAGACATGTATAAATATGCTAAAGACTACATTGGGAAGCTAAAAGATAAGATAGATTATCTTAAGTTCAAGAAAGAACCTAAAGATCAAAACAAGGACAATGATGAAGTTTCAAGACTAGAGAAATAAAATGAGACCCTAAAGCATGAAATAAAGATTACTAATGTGAAGTTGATATTAAAGGATGACAACAATAAGATTGAGTCAGATTTGAAAGCTGAAAATGTAGATCTAAGATCCAACCTTACCAAAGTGACATTTAAGCCTGAGTTTAGAAAGTTGTAGTATGGAGAACTTGAAAATTATAATACTATTGTGAAAAGAGAGTTAACTCTATCTAAACAATCTCTTGAGAAGTTGTACTCTAGTAGAGAGAAGCTTGATGAATAGATCTCTATACAAAGACCCTATTATGATAAGACAAGAGTTTGATATCTTAGAGAGAAGTTTTCCAAAAAGTATGAAGCTAGAAAAGAATTAGATGTTGTAATCCATCAACCTGAATATAAGGAAGATAATCAAGGCAAGAAAAAATCAAGTCAATCTGAAGAAGTACCTAAGAAAGTTGAGCAAGTTAATCAACCTAAGCAAATTGATGTACCTAAGAAACCTAAGGAAGTTGAATCACCTAAATAAATAAGGAATGAATTTTAAGGTAGATTTTATGCATGCAATGAATTTGGTCATATGAAAAGAGATTTTATAGGTAAGTCATTTAAACCTATTTCTGGTTATTGCTATAATTGTCATGGTTTTGGTCATAGAGTAGTTAATTGTAGATTTGGCCTAAATTTGATAATAGTAATAATAATGGTAGAATGTATAGAGGTACTAATCCTACAAAAAGTATACCTATTGGAGGAACCAATGTTATAAGGAATGGTATTATGTGTTATAAGTGTAACAACTTTGGACATATTGCTAAAGATTGTAGATCACAAATTGGTAAGTTAGGACCTAGATATGGAAAAAATGTTATATTCTATCAGATTTGTAATAACATGGGGTACAAAACAAGATTTTGTAGGATGAAAATGAGTAACAACATGGAAAACTCTAATCCTTGAAGGAATATGAACAATAATAGAAGGAATGAGAATAACAGTAATAGTCAAAGAGAAAATGTGAAAGATCTTGTAGGAAACCTTGATGAATCATTTGTTAAAGATAAGAAACCATAAAGTTCATATATTATGTTGGAAATTCAGTAAAATGAAGCACTTGATAACATATTGAAGTCAGTGATAGTTGGTAACCAATCAATATCCGATTGAGCAACCTATTATATAAACAAAACTTAGGAGTTTAGGATCAGAGACTTAGAAACTTAGGAGAAGAATTGAGACTTGGGTAGTTAGTATAAGGTAGAGAATGATGTGAAGAAGCTATGGTTAAGTGTGCTTAAGATTTGGAGTTTTCATGTGAGTGTGCAAAGAAAATGAAGTTCACTGGTAAACAAAAACAACTTTTTGTTGATTGCATACTTGCGCAGTTAATGCATAAGTGAATCAAATGTGATTTAAAGATTGAAATTCAGTTATTGAGTACCATTTGATCGTACAAGTGTTAAAGGAGAGATTTGGAGAAAATTTGAAGGTGAAATTGAAGTGCTCTAAGCAACAAGTTTAGCAAGCCCTAGTTTCATGAATTTGAGGTATTTATTGCTTACACAATCATAATTTAAGCTTGAATTTGAAAGAATGGAAATACCTATAGTGTGTGATGTCAATGAGAGACCTAGGTATAAATTTAAGAAGCATCCCTATATTTCAATGGAAGATTATGCATACAATCACTTCAAGTTTGAGAGTATAGGTGATAAAAACATCCACAATGACTTGGATTTAGTTTGCAATAATGACCTATCACTTCGAAAAGGGTTTGGGCACTTGAATGAACTGGACATCATTTAGAACATGTAATAGATAGAGTTTGACAACCATGAGTGGACATGAGTTATCTGGTGCAGGAGCACATCTACGACAGGAAGATAACATGCAACATTATTTATGCAAAATTATATTGTGATAGGAAGTTTGGTGGCGACAGGAAGTCAACTTGCAATATGACTAAAATGCAGGGCACAAAGAAAATATCAGAAAGTTTTGAGTTTGAAATCTGAAATTTGAAATGTTTGTGTGTGTGAGTTTAGATTTTTATGTTTTAAAATAAATGTCCCTTTTTTTGTGTGGTGGAAATGTTTAGGTGGCATTCTTATAAGCCTACCCAACATTATTCACTTAGGACTTAGTATGAGTTTATTTTAGTTTATTTTGGGTGCGTTAAAGGTTTCTAATTTTTGAAACTGTTTATGGGAAAAATCAAAAGGAAGAAAATGATGAATATTCCTAAAGCATCATGTGTAGGCATTCAAATTGTAACTGCCACAAGAAAGCTATGATGGCTTTTTGGGAGTTACATTAGAAGGTTTTTCAAAAAAGAGAAAGAGTGCATATTGTAAGGGAGATTTTTGGAGAGAGATTTTTTTTTTGGGAGAAAGTGAATAGAATGAAGTTCTTGAGTTTTCCTATAATTTTCCTAAGTTTCTAGTGTTGTACAGATGTGATTGTCTATTATTCTACATACATTTTTCTATTTGTATTTAGATCAACATCTTGGAAGAAATCTAAAAATCAAATCTTAATAGTTTAATATTTTATTATTTTTCATTTCCTATCAGTTGGATCTCTCTGTTGTTTTGAGAGTGGTCTTTGCGTGGAGGTTTTCTAAAGATCCTCCAATGGTCTTTGTTGGCCATTGGAGGATCCTCTATAATTTCATGCATTTATTTATTTATGCATTGTTGTCTCATATCAGGTTATAGTAAAACCCAGTTGTAATGCAAATTTGAATGGGCAACATCTTCATGTGTTGACCCTCATTTCATTAAATTTTTATGCATTTGCTGAAATCTGCATTCATGCATGTGAAGCCTAAAGTAATGTATTTGATTTTATAAAGGTTCCAAAATCCCTCTGCATCATTTTTGGTATCAGATCCCAAAAAAGGATCTGGGTAGGGAAAGGTGATTTGGTATTTGATTTTGAAGTTATATGGGGTTCCATGGAGGAAAGAATCAAATCACATATTTGTTTATGAATGTTTATGGATAAGGGATCCAAAATATTTTTGGATTGATTTGTTATTAAATCAATTGGATGAATCAAAGGAAGTTAATCACTATCATTTGAAAGAGAAATATCTGAAGTTGAAACTATTGCATGCATGTCAAGATTCCTTAAATCTGAAGCTTCCTGATTTCGGGAAGTGTGGTGGAAAGCCTTTTCTTATTTTTTCATGAAGTATTTCCTTGTTATGCATGATATATTTTTGAAAATATTATTGAATATACTCTTATTTGGTTCAAGTTTGGCTCATTTTCATTTAGAAATGAGCAAGTTATGCACAATTCTGTGAAGCTAGTCTGTTCAGATTTTAGATTTACAGTCCAAAGAAAAATTTATAGCAGTCACGTATGGTTTCATAAAGACCTAAAAATTGGTGGGAGGATATTTCATTATTTTTTTAACAACTTTCATTCTTTCCAAAAAAATTTATCTTGTGATTTGAGGGGTCAAACAAACCTATTTCTAAAAACTATCCTATTTACTGTCACTGTTGCTACAGGAAGGCGACAGTTTGGAAAGTCTTTTCTTTCTTGATTTTCATGGTGTCAAGAAGGAATGTGGTTGAAATAAATTAAATTTTAATATTTGGAAATAAATCCATAGCTCTAAAATCAGCAACATTGAGTTGGACAATTTGTTTTGGTTATTTTTAAAGTATGGTTAGTTTTCTTTAGTTGAGGGGATAAGTGTTTGACAAAATTCTTGTCACTATGAAGACACAATTACCACTACTTGAAGTCAATGAGTGAAAGAACAAGACTGATTTTTTGTGTGGAAAAAGATTTGTTCTATTTAAGTGTCCAATGTTGCTGAAGCATTCTATGTTCATGTAGTAGATTATGTTACTGTAGCAAAATACAATGTGCAGATTGTGAAGGTTTTCAGATTGATGAGTGTGAGCCTTTGAAGCAACCCTTCGAGTTGAGTATATCCACGAAAGGTTTCCAAAGTATAGCTCTGCATCATAATGGAAGAAGAAGAAGCAAAAAGACAAAGCTATAGCCAAAGACATTCTATATTCTGAACAAAGTGCAAGTGCAAGAATAAGGTATGCAAAGTTATAGTTGACAATGGTTCCTTTGAAAATATAATCTCAGTAGAAATGGTTGAGAAATTGAATCTTCCAAGAGTACCTCATGATTTACTTTACAGAGCATATGGGTTAGGAGATGAATAGTGGATTGATGTGTTTGAAAAGTCATATGTTTCTTTTAATATTGGACCATATTTTGATACCATTGAATGTGATATTATGCCTTTAAAAGATGGTCACTTGATTTTGGGAAGAGCATGGCAATATGATAGGTCAACCATATATGATTGTAGAGAGAACACATATACCATCAACAAGAATGGGAAGGAGATGGTTTTGTTTCCATTGAAGGATGATGAAACACGGAAGGAATCAAGAAGTTTAGGTCTTATTGACAGGATAGCATTTACAATGCATGATGAAGTGAAAGAGGAAGTGAAAGAAGTTTTGGTAGAGGCAAATGAAACTACAGAGAAGGCAGCCATAAAGAGTGCAGATGTATGTGAAGTTGGTACAAAAATCTCAACAATGATAGATGTAAGTTGTCCTTTGGAATGGAAAGAACATGAAGAGTAGAAAGAAGATAAATTGCAGCAAGAAGCAGTGCAACAAGTAAATGTTGATGAGAAGAATAAAGAGGAAAGTCCTATGGGATTTGAGTGTGATAAAGTTATGGTTGGAACAATAATGTGTCCTTTGAAAATAGAGATGAGTACAATGCTGAAAGGTACTCCTATGAAAGAGAGTTTGGAGGAAAATAATGAAGACTTCAAAATGCATGGTGTAGTGAAATGTCAAGAGCAATGGCATGAGGATGGAGATAAAGATTGTGTAGCAGCAAGTTCTGAAGAAGAATCTAATTTATGGGAAGAGTTTACAACCATCATGGGAGAATGGCAAAGGAATGGTGGTAGTATGGAGACTTAGCATGAAGAAGTTTACAAAAAAGAGGTATCAGATGATGTTATGGACAAAGAATATGAGGCTGAATATATTTATGACAGGGAAACAAATTATTTTTGGGACATAAAATTCAGAATAAAAATTCAAGTGTATGCAGCAATAATAAAAATTCAGAATGTGATGAAGTTACAAGTGTATGTAGCAGCCATACAAATTCAAAATATGATGAAGTGGATGCATAGTGAGCAGCAAATAATTTTTATCTTATCAATGGAAAACAAACCAAAGGTAAAGATGAAGGAGAAAGAGAAAATTCAAATGATACAAGTTCAAGAAAGGCCAAGTTTTCTAATGGAGGAAAAGTACAAACCAAAAGTCAAGATGAAGGGATCCATATGTTTTTCTAATGCTTTTTTTTGGAGGTGTTTCCAAGGGACTTGGAAACTTTTGAAATCTGGGAGTATGGTGTAGGAGCACGTGTGCTACAGGAAGATAACATGCAACATTATTTATGCAAAATTATATTACGACAGGAAGTTTGGTGGCGACAGGAAGTCAACCTGCAATATGACTAAAATGTAGGGCACAAAGAAAATATCAAAAAGTTTTGAGTTTAAAATTTGAAATTTGAAATGTTTGTGTGTGTGAGTTTAGAATTTTATGTTTTAAAATAAATGTCCTTTTTTTTTGTGGTGGAAATGTTTAGGTGGCATTCTTATAAGCCTACCCAACATTATTCACTTAGGACTTAGTATGAGTTCATTTTAGTTTATTAAATCTGTGTGAGATCTTGAAACAAAAAATGTTGGACAATATTGACAAGATCAAGAAGAAAAAGAATGAAACATTTAGGTTTTAATATTTGATAATACATTTTTTCTTCCAAGTGATAAGAAGATTTCTTAGAATACCAAATTATGAATGAAACGGAAACATATGTATAATGAACCTAATTACTCATTATTTCAAAAAGCATTCAGAGGACATGATATATAATAGAGGACATAACCAAGATGATGAAATTTTTTCAAGAATAAATGAAACAAAGATGCAGGGTCCCTCCATATTTAGTAGAGAAGTACAAAGATGACATCTATTTCATGGTTAAAATTGATGTAATATGTATGGAAGCAGTTGAGCCTATAGTCAAATTCATAGATCCCATAGAATATGAGACGACAAAAGAACTAATGGAAGGTTATGTGAAGATAATCCTAGAGTTAGAGAGAGATAAGTAGTGTCCTAGATGGGGCACATATGAGGAAAAAGTAAAGGAATTTAATAGTGAACTCACTAATACATTTGGCATCAATTTGCGATGGCTATGTGTTGCAATTACATCAACAATGTGTCACCATTGCGATAGTAATAGACGTCGTTATTTTTTAGTCACAAATTATGACGTCTATCCTATGCTGTTGCAATTACGATGCATATCTATCACTATGCAACCACTTTATTGGGACATCAACACCGTTGCAATGCTTGTATCTCATATCGCAATTGCGACATCCACCATAAGCATTACAACGGGGTCTTTGTGGCGACGACGCCAACTGTCATCACCATGCTTGTTGCGAACATCACAATTGTGACTTCTGCCACAAGCATTGTGATGGGGTCGCTATGGAAATGACACCAACTGCTGTCGCCATGCTTGTTGCAAATGTCACAATTGTGATGTTTGCCACAAGCATGGCGACAGGGTCATTGTGGCGATGATGCCAACCACCGTCACCATGCTTGTTGCGGATGTCACAATTGTGATGTCCGCCACAAGCATGGCGATGGGGTCACTGTGGCGATGATGCCAACTACCGTTGCCACACTTGTTGTGGACATCACAATTGCGATGTTTGCCATAAGCATGGTGACGGGGTCACTGTGGTGACGATGCCAACTACCGTTGCAAATTCTGATGACAGTTGGCGTCATCGCAACAACGACCCTGTCACAATGCCAGTTCATTGTGAAAACTAGGTACAAAGCCTAATGTTTTAGATGATAATTTTAACCTCTATATGGTCCAATTGGTAATAGATTCGGCAAGCTTGGGTCGCTATACATATATGAAGTGTTATACATGCCACAATTACTATCTATTTGTTCATATAATTTTCTTCGATCTTTCAAATGAAAATAAGCACTAAAATACAATACACATTGCAGTTAGCATTTTGATTGACAACCAAAATCAATTAAATTAAAATAAGCAACTTCACCAATGAATTAACTAAATATGTATCTTCCAGCATATATGAGTTAAAAACATTTACACTTCCAATGTCCATTCAAATTGAAATAACAAATACATGGTTTGTGGATACTCAAAATGTTACCAAAGTTACAGTTATCAAAAACCATATAGCTTTTCTTCCATATATAAGGAGTCAGGACCATGTACATGTAATTTTTCTTTTCATATATAGGTACACCAACTCAAAACATAGCCACCCATGCAACCTCTTCAATAAATTGGATTCATGTAAATTCTTTGTTAATCTTGATCAAACATAGAAATGAATAATAAGTTGTGTATGCTAATAGGCAAGTGTGTCTTAATAGGTAGTACAAGCATAAAATCCTATTTACTATGTTTTGTCCTAGTAACTTATATAAACCTTACATTTCTATTCATAAGTGCAAACAAATTCTCAACTACTCAAAGTTTTAAAAGCAATGGGAAGGGAACAAGGTCTCGAATATTATTTATTAGTTTTCTATCACTCTTGCACATTTGAAATTTTGACAAATTTTAATTTCTATTCAATACATAAGATATGCTGCTATTATATCGAGGTGACATCCTTTATTTAATGTTCCACCTCTAACAACGAGTTTAAAGGAAATATCCATTATTACCTTCATTACTAACCATTCGGATTACATATAGCTAAATGAAAAATACTGAAAGTCAAAATTGGAACAATTAGCTGAACAAATTGACCCAACATAACTCCACGCAATATGTAACCTATGGACCACATTTTGTTGTTTGACAGTTCTGCATTCAACCTGTTGCTTCAGCCACAAACATATTTGCAAGTTTGACAAGTAGAAATATATCTCCATTTCTCACATTTCTTTGTTGAATTTTGGAAGTATAAGGAAATATTGGTTGCAGGGATCTAACGCTGAATCATTGAAAATGTTTGAAGTAATGCATCTTTTCATGATATTTTGACTTCATTATCAACTTTTTGCAGTGTTTGCCATGTTTTTTGAATGGTTTCCAGCAATGTGATTTTTCCTCTATTTTATAGGTTTTTCCCCAACATTGGCTTGGAATTGAGCTTGACAAAAAACTCTATCTTGCATTATGCTACAGTTTCTCTTGATTTGTTCTCGTGAATGAATTCCTTTTACCAGCAATCTTGGCTTTTCTATTTGAAAGTGATTGAAAAGGATTGCTCTGTCAATTGGAATATTTTCCATAAGAGTCATCTATGCCATCTTCATCCTGTACTTGTTTAACCTTTTTCCTTTTGCCACGGTCATATTCTTCATCCCTTCATAAAGCACACAAGATTATGGAAACACAACAGCATAGACATAGATAATTGATTATTGTCCATAGAAACACTTTATGCATGAATAGATTGCTATGCCAAGTCCCATGATGCAATTGTATTTGTACAAAGATAACCTACCATTCATCTAAGACATAACCGACATGGTTTGCATGTTTGTCTGTAGTTCTGCTACTTTTTACCAAGCCATCATCAATACTATCCCAACATGGAACTGCACAATAGCCACAGTAAACCATCGTCAAAAAAGATTAAATACCCAACACATAAACAGAGGATGAACATTGAGCTTAATTGAGCTACATTACATAGAATAAAATAAAATTGTGACTATACCTGCTGGCCCATGTAATCGAGCCATTAGAAAATATGGTTCAAAATATTTTATAGATAGAGCCCCATCTTGGTGGCATGTTTCTCCTCTATCTTTAAAGCTATTATTTGACTGACGGGGAGCGGACAGGTTTTTCTCCGTGCTAATTTTAGAGTGTTGCTCAACATTAGAATATTGTCTAGCTTTACTTAAACCAAGTCCGCTAGGAACTTCTCTTTGTTTCTTTAGCTTAGTACCATTTCCACTAGAAAGCTACTTGTTTACAAGGGGCATCGGAGTATCACAAAATTTAGCAATGTTACACCTATTCTGAACCACACTAGCTGTAATTTCTGATGTCTCAGTTTGCTGCACAAAAACACAAAGAGCAGACAAGTTTTTCTCTGTGCTAATGTTAGAGTCTTGCTCAACATCAGAATATTGTCAAGCTTTACTTAAACCAAGTCTACTAGGAACTTCTCTTTGTTTCTTTAGCTTAGTACCATTTTCAGTAGAAAGCTGCCTATTTACAAGAGGCATCAGAGTATCACAAAATTTAGCAATGTTACACCGATTTTGAACCACACCAGCTGTAATTTCAGATGTCTTGGTTTGCTACACAGAAACACAACCATTTATTTTGTTTGATAGACCCTTTCCATAGGATTGTTGTGGATACTTAGAAGTGACTAAACATGCAAAAATTTTCGTAGTTGGATACTCTTTTCTAGAAGGCATTTTTGCAGAGCGTTTCTGCTTAAGAAAAATGTTAGCCTTCTTAAGCTATAACTTCATGCATTTCTTCCTTTCATTGGATCATTTCTTCCTCAAAATATGCATTGCTCGTAGAAGAAAATGCCTCTTGAAAGACAATGCTTGTAAAAATTGAGGACATGGAAGATGCTTCATAAGCTTCAATCTGTTTCTACTAACGAGGTAGTGGTTGTCCTCATGGTGTTTTTGGTACTTTTGGTTGGAAATACATTTAGTTTCTTGACTATATTTTTGCAACCTATATGGATGCATAGCTTTTACACATGACCCATTCATTTCCCTTCCCTTACAGAGAAAAGTACCATTTTTGCCTCCCTGCCAAAAGCAACATATAAAGATTCATTAGGACTAAAAGCAATTTTCTCAAAAACAAACATATACACTGCAACATTAATACAAAAAACAAGCACTTGAAATAAGGAACCATCTTCCAGGGATAGGAGCTTAGCAGCCTCACTCTCATTATCTATAGAATTGTGGACCACACTACCATTCTCTAGATTTTCACCAGCTACAAGTTTACCATTTGAATCATTTTTTGGAAGTTTAGTAGCATGATGCCAAGTAATAATACCTGTCAAACCATTTGTAGAATGTTTGATATTCTGATGATTGTTATCATTAATTTTTGAATAAGCTTTAGAATTTCTACCAATATAGTTCTCATTATCATTGCTCACATCACAGTTATGAGAATGTCTAACAACCATATAATTAAAATTACCCATAGAATTAGTTCCCTTTTGTTTCAGATTGTAGACACCTAAATTTGTCCAAAACCCATTTTCTGACCAATTAAATAAATATTTATTATTTATTTAATTCTCCTACCTTAATTAAATAAATTTGAATTTATTTAATTACATTTGCTTTACCCTAATTTAAATAAACTAAGGTTTATTTAATCATTTGCATTACCTTGATTTAAATAAACTAAAGTTTATCTAAATCCTAACCAATTCCCCTTGCATCTAACCCCTTTCACTTTAATTATGTATGTCATTTACTTAATTAATTCCCTCCTAGTCCCACTAGGAATTAAATATTGCATTTAATCCTATTTGAGCACATGGCTTCTACATTTAACCCTTACCTAACCTCACTAGTCTAACTAACCCATCTTGCTAAACCTACCCATTTCTTAATTATGCTTTCTTTTCCCAATCATCCTAGCTAATCACCTCTTGATCCTAAGTGTGTTCTCACACATGTGTGAGAGGTTTTCACACTTTTCTCATCCCTCATGTCTTGCATGCCTCTTGGACACTTGTCCTCTTGCATGAGAGTCAAGGTGTCTCACACATGTGTGAGAAGCCACGCCCTCTTACACCTCTTACACATTTGTCTCCCACTTTTTCCCCCAAGGTTGCTCACACATGTGTGAGCACACCTTGAGCCTCTCAATCATTAAAGAATCTTTTTGACTTTTGCATGGCTTGTCCTCTAGCCCATGTGTCTCCCTTGTGGCACCTATGTGGATACCACATGGATGCCACCTCACCAAGCCCTCCCTCAAGCCTATAAATAGAGGCCTTGTCTCAAGCATTGGCATCTCCCATTATTTTGCATTGTTATCATGTTGGTTTGAGATTTGAATTTGTATTCATAGTTTGAGCTTTCATGGTAGTTTGAGCTTGCATTGATAGAGTCTCATAGTGATTTTGTAGATTCATACTAACAATTTGGTAGTTGATTTGGTTTACATTATGCATTGTTAATCTAGTTTGTACATGCATTTGTAGCTTCATTTTAGCTTGCATTTTTATCATAGTTTTGCATACTTAGTTAGATCTTTCATCACATATCATATTCATTTTTGAATGTCTTCAAGAATGGCTCTCTCCATAGCCATTTCTTGAAGTGTTCTTCATATCATTTAGTCTAGATTCATACTTCACTTGCATACACATTTGCACTCACTCACTCAAGAGATTCACTTATTGTTGTGTTTGGGAGAGCACATCAAACACCCCCACCCATCTTAACACACCAACAAGGCCTCTCATGGGTGTCCTTGTTGAGCTGTAGAGGTGGTTGGAAGGTTGGATTTTCTGGTTGCTTAGGGTTGCAAAACCCAAGCAATCATTAGTTGGTATTTTGTTCTTTTCATTTTGATAAGTATTTGATGCAATTTCAAGATTTTAAACTAGTATTTGTTTGTTAACCCATGTCTCTTGCAGGTCCCATTTTCTAGCACACACAGATTCCTGCTTCTTAACATTATTACTAGACCCATTCGATGTGCATCCATTACTTATGGTATGACTTGAGAAGACATTATTTGTTTGAATACCATTGGTTCTTGGAGGCACCATCTGTAATGTAGCATCATGATCTATTGATGATCTAGATTTACTGCATGATTGGCCAGAACTTGTGTTCTTTTCTCGACTTTCTGAAATGAAATTGACATTTGAAAAATTTTCTACCTGTTGGGGTATCTTGTTTACACCTGCAACACTAAAAGAGATTGCTGTTGTTTGGAAAGAATGCATATTTTCTATCACCTGGGGGGATAATGAATCTTGTAACTGGTTTTCCTTTGGATGTCCAATGTTCAATGACACCCTCTTCTTTAGTTTAGAGCCGTTATACTGAGATTTGGAATTGACATGAATGCGTAGAGTAGCAAACATTTGGACTTTGGTGCTTAAAATTGACATGAGTGCGTAGAGTAGCAAACATTTGGACTGTGGTGCTTAAAAGGGACATGAATGTTTAGGGTAGAAGACACATTTGGATTTGGTGCTTAAAAAGAATTCACACAATATTGAATTCTTTAAAGGAAAATGGACATGTATGCCTAGGCTAGACAATATTTGGAATTGGTGCTTAAAATGGACATGTATGCCTAGGCTAGATCACATTTGGGTTTGGTGCTTAAAATGAAGTCATACACTCTTGAATGCCCTAAGGTAAATTGACTTTATTTCTCGCATTTTTCTTTTCAGCATTTTACTTTCACGTACTCGCTTTACGTTCTTGTTGACGAACTCGCATTTTCATTTACGTTGGCGCTATTTCAAGTTGGAAAGAACCTTGCATGTTTTAATCATGAGTGTCTTCAAGTAGATAGAAATCTTAAAGCTTCATTGGGAAAGAACACGTGTCTTTTAAACCCCAAGACCACTTACGTATTCACTCCCCTCGCGCCTTTGGGTGATCTTGGGTGCACAAGAAATAAGTGGTTTTCTTATTTATTTTTAGGAGGCCTGCTTGGGGATTTCATCACCCCTTGGAACGACCTCAACTCCTGTGTTCTGGCAGAGTATAAAAATCAGGAGGTGAATCAAAAGACACCTCTCTTGGAAGTGGAATATTGTCACTCTTGGCTAAGCCCCAAAGAACTTTATACTTTTGGGAAGTGAAGGAGGAGATTTGGGTTACTATCTCCCCCCAACTGTGTGGTAGTATTTCTTTTCATCTACATATTTGGACCTCACGTACCTTGTGTATATTGAGGACTCCCTCTAGATAAGCCTTGTTCATCCTAGAGATAGCCTTATTAGGGTTGTTGGCATGTTCAGCGTGCTTGTTCAAACATTCAAAAAACAAAAGCCAAAAACATCAAACAAGTCCCAAAATGAGTGAAATTGTGAGGTAACCTTTCATTGAGTGAGATAGGTTAAGTGAGGTCTTCTTGACTCACGGTTACTTTTGGTCATTTGTATTTTGAAATTGGTTGAGTCTAGTCACATCTTATTGCAAAGTTCTTGGGTACTTGAAATTTGAGTCTTGTTTTATTCTTGCCATGACCGATAAAGTCAACCAAGTCAAACATAAGAAAGTGAAGTTGTCCAAACCACCTGTCTACAAGGAAAGGAAGAACCTAGCATATGGTGACAAACAATTTCGATACGCTATCAAAGACATTCAAAAAGAAGAAGCTACACAAGACCGTTATGATAGAATTGAATACAATGCAAAACTTTGAAACTGGTCTATTTTCCCAGGAGTGAACCCAAGGTTTTTATTTCCAGAAAACAAATATTGAGATAGCCACATTAGTGACCACAACCATATCTACCTCCATCTTTCCAAACTTCTAGTCTTCCACTTTAAAATTTTCTTCTAGAGAGCTTAAACCTTAAAAAATCTTTTAACAATTCAACACTAGACCTTTCATCTATAAGCAAACATTTATCCTAATCACACTTACTTATTTGGGATCACAAGTCCATCTCCAAATAGTGAGTAATCAATTTGGTGTCCTATCTTGCCTACAAGATCACTTGGCCATCTTTGGTAGGAGAAAGATACTACTATACTCTAATCACACTTTTTTTGCTAAACCAAGGTCTTTTGTTCACACTTGGGTAATTGACCCTTTAATCACAAAAGGTTAATAGCTCTCATCCTCATTTTATTTTTCTTCCACAATCTTCCACCCTTTGGTTTGGTTACTCTTGTATGGTGCATACACGATTAGGAAGGTTTACGTTTAATCCCATGTCACGTTTGTGGGAATCATTGAGGCAACTAGAGATGGAGAATCCTTTTCCTCCACTGACGACTTCATTAGGGAACACAATTCCCTCTAGTTCAAACCTTGGTAGGCCTAACTCAACATCCACATGAGAACTAGAAGATCCCTTCCATAGCACAACTTTGGGGGATAATGACGATGAAGTATACCAAGATGAAGATCCTATTGACCCTAACGATGTACCTAATGATGTTAGGACATTCCTTGCAGACCCCTACAATGTGGAAATGATGGAAAAATCCATTAGGGCAAAGAAAATTGAGATATTTCTAAATTTTGTCAAGGATGGTGTTAATGTTCCCCCAAGCTTTGATGAGAACACTTTGTTTAGACAAATTACAAAAGGTGGTGCACCCATGTTGCCCACTTCAAATGCAGCTCCAACTTCTAGCAAAGGGAAAGAAACCATGATGGTAACCAGTGCTATGCCTACACCTAGCACTTCAACACAACCTACATTTCAATTGAGTGTAGAACATATTCAACAAATCATCAGTGCCATGCCTAATGTTACCACACATGCTAGTATTCCACAATCTACCTTGACAACTTCAACTGTGGGATTCTTAGGCATTAGACAAGTGCCTACTCAACCAATGGCAATTCCAACACAACCAATGCACTCTTCTTATTTACAAGTGCCAACCACTGTGGTAAAGACATCCGTGCCAATTCCAACAATTTCATATCAATACATTGGCCAAAGTGGAGTGCCTCCACCACCTCCCACTACATTTGGAATTCCCCACAATTTAGGAGGTGGATTTGTGAACACCCAATAGTCACAAGTGCAACCTAATCAAGACTTGGCTCAACAATTACAAGAATTGTGAAACTTGGTTGTTAACATGAACAACAAAGGGGTGAAGGATGTCTCTTTTGAGGAAATTTTTCCTTTTCCATTGGATAAATCCATTAATATGGTGCCATTTCCAATCGGTTTTGAAATACCTAAATTTGAAAAGTATATGGGAGAGACATGCCCCATCACCCATCTCAAAGAATTTTCCATTTTGTGCCAAGAGGTAGCCTATAGTGATGACTATCTTAAGAGACTCTTTGCACAAAGTCTTGGAGGCCCCACACTTGAGTGGTTAATGAATTTACCAAAGGGCTCCTTTACTTTGTTCAATGATTTGACAAGCAAGTTTATAGCACAATACTCTTACAACATTGAACATCATGCCTCATTGAGTGACTTGTGCAACACAAAACAACGAAACAGAGAAACTTTTGCCAACTTCCTACAAAGGTGGAGACATCTTGCTAATCACATGCCATATAAAATCAAAGATTCCCATCTTGTGGATATATTTATCAAGAACTTGATACCCGAAATGTCCTTCCACATGAAAATGGCTAGCCTCAAAGACTTTTCCACTTTAGTAAAAAAGGGCAAGAATATTGAAAATGGACTTTTGGAAAAAGGCACCATCAAACATTATAATTCATCATCCTCCAACAATGAGTCAAACAACAATAGCAAACCCAAAGTCTGGTCCAAGAATAAGGGTGTTACACATGATGGTGTTACTGATGTCAAAAACCTTCAAGGAGGGAACAACAACAACTACCACAATCAAAACAACAACAATTCAAATCATGACAACCAAAGCAATCAACAATCTAGAAATCAAACACAATTCTTTCCATGCAACAACAACTACAATCGTGACTATGATCGAAATAGAAAGTTCACTAACTTTTGTGAACCTTTGGAGACCATCTTTCAAAAATCAGTGGATCACAACTTAATGGTATTTCCTAACACACGTCCTTTTGATGAAAATCAAACAAAGTCAAAGTGGTATAGGGAAAACGAATACTGTAAATACCACCATATCAAGGGACACGACACCAACAAATGTATCAAGCTCAAAGTTTTTATCCAAAATCTTGTTGATGATGGGGAAATTGAGGTGGAAGGAGGTCCAACCTCTAAAAATTCTAAATTGAAGATATTTGATATGTATTTTTAATGTGGAATGAGTGTAGGTTTATAAAAAGACAGAGAATAAACTGAAAGAAGCAGTGTGACTGGTGGACAGTACAATGAAGGTGCATTTGAAGGGCACCATATGGTGGATAGAAGAATCTGAGAGTTGGAGTGGATAGGTAAGTGTTGGAAATGATTGAATATTGTATCTTGAAGTGTCTAAACCATCAAGATGGTTTTAAATGTTTGTTAAGGGACTTTTATAGGAAGCCCTAGGTTAGAAACCCTTAAAGAGAGGGTTTGATGAAAAGTATCTAGTAATGCTTGGAGATGCAAACAAATTGAGGAATCCTACTATTGTTATATGCCTTAAGACTTAGTTTGTGACATGAGAGAAATTTCAGCCAAACACCAAGGAGAATTTTCATAACCTTTGGAGAATATGGCAATTTGAACTGAAGCAGAGCTAATAGCATTCCGAAGGGTAGAAGGAAACAAGTCTCCCAAGTCCATCTCTCTCGAATCAAGAAAAACTAGAACTCCCATACCTTGAAGAATAGTGTAAATTGGTAGAGCCAAAATGTTTTTCACATCAGGACCCCTGTCATTGTTAGTATCTTATTGAGCTTCACTTTGTTTTGAGAATAGTTTAATATTCTCTACTAAATAGGGCCAACCACGTGAAGGTGGAAGCTCATTTGGCCCCACCCCCTGCCCCCTAACATCACTCTACATTCCTTGTTAACATCTAACATTTATTCATGCTTTCAACCATTAATAAAATGTAACATTCAATCAATATCACATGATAACATTCAATCAATATCACATGATAACATTCATTAACACATTAGATTCGTTAACATGCAACATTCATCAATATTCTGCATTAACACATAATTCATGAACATTCATTAGCACATAATTAAATTCATCGAGACATAAAATTCAGTCATTATCAATTAAGGTATGTAGATGATAATCATTTCTCTTTTTTCTTTCTATTTCTTTTTTCTATGTAAGCTCTAAGAGGAGCATCAGTGTCATCATCAATTCCCCCCTCATCAGTTGTTATGTTCTCTTTTCTTGATGATCTCAAATTCCTATGCTATTGTAAAGGGGGGTCCTCTGAAATAACAAATAAAAGAGTTAAATTAAAAATAATTTATTATAATTGTTACAAGTATTTAATTATTTTAAATAACATAACTGTGGCGCTCTTTACCTGATTTGACCACATCATTTTGTTTAGACTCAACGTCAACACACTCATGAACATCGACCCCTCGATCCTCTACAACTGCTATACAAAATGTTACGTTAATCCAAACACCAATTGCAATTACATATAAAAAATTTAATTTCAAATGTATACCTCCACCACTGGAATGCACATCATGCAAAACTTCAACATCCACAGATTATGTAGAAGGATTGTTAGGTTGTATTCCAACATCCTATGCATTGTTATCATTGCTTGCGTAAAAAAGATATACTCACTTTATATTGGAACTTAACATCAAATAGACTAATTGGTAAAGTATTCAATTTGAAATAAATTTCATTTAGCTTATTTACCTATGGCTTAGATGCATCATTATTAGAACCTTCCACACTGATTTCAGCTCATAGCCATTTAGCCACGGTTCTATAGCCTTGTCGGAAGCCAATTCTCTTATCCTCTTCTGTGAGGCATCTCTTGAACTCTGAGCCCTACATTTTTGCGTGGTATGGTGAATTTTACTTGCATTGTTTCGTCAACCAATGGAGGGTAGTTAAAATATCAAAATGAAATGGTAAATAGTTAGCAAGGTTTCCAACCCTTGTTACACCTTATTTTGGTCATGTTGGAGTTGTTCTAAACTGTCTTTGGTGTTTGGGAGTCCTAGAGGATCCAATTGCACTCTTGGTTCGGTATGTAGAATAAAGGTCAAGTGCTGCAATCTGCCTTGTGACTGGTAACAACAAGTTTGCATTAGACTTGATTTTTTTTGGGTTGTGTTGATGCTTGTTTTGGTTTCCATTTATGTTAGAGGGTTGGAGTTGTCCAAAACACTTGGTGTCAAGGTTGGGTGTATGAGGCCTTGAATGGTACAAGGGAGAAGTAACTAGTATGCAACCTTATGTGATGAGTTGGGTCCATGAATTAAAGGAGTGGTTGTAACAACAGATTAGTTCCTTGTTTGAAGGTGAATCAAGCCTTGAATGTTCTTGTGGAGAACAGAGGATTGGGGTGATAACTTGAATTGCTTAGTTTTTCCAAGGTGCTAGGAGTTTATTGGTGCTTCCAAAGCATGTTACTTTACATCATATATTGGTGTGGAGGAACACTGAGATCCAAGTTGAGGATCAAGAGCTAGTCTATCCTAGCATTTCCCATCACATTATATAAAAAATTTGATACAATTTTTCATTTACTAATACTTACAACTCTTGCTTGAAGTTTCAAAAAACCACTAGAGCCGAGCTTGTGTGTCCCATGCTTTTCTAGTCTTGCCTTTGTTGCCTTTGATGTGTTAGGAAATCTATGAAAAGTTTGAAATATGTTAGATAGTATAAATATAGAGGTTAATTAGTACATAATTAGATTCTCAACAGTATCACATACCTTGCTGTACTCTCCACTAGTGTAATATTATTTTTCTTCTCAGCTTTATACTTTCCATCCAAAACAAAGCCTGCCACTCAGCCTCAGGAACATAGGGTGGATGCTCGTACCTAGGGTTATCCCATAAAATTTTCTATACTGGTCCTTAATAAACTTCAAAAATAAACCAGCTTTTTCAAGGAGCTTGTTTCTCTTGAATGCACGAGGTCCAAAGAGTTGGGTCATGCTCTCTATAAGATCATCCTTCAATGGTTTGTCTTGGTTATTCCACCTTTTAAGTAAAAAAAAACATGTTAGACTCATAAATGAAGTGAAGCTACCTTTAATATAGTTCAAGAAATGGATGAAAAGGAAAACTATTCTAGTTATGATATGAAATCAAAATAGTGGTTTCATGGAGTTTTAGTTAAAATATCAAGTCTACAGATTTCATGGAGCTCAAAGATTGATTAAATATGGATATGTAGGGTAGCCATTCTTCTAGCTGATTTCCTCACAGGTCCAGAAAGGTGTCTCCCACCGGTTATACTAAATTAGAAACTTAATTGTAGCTCATCCTTTGGTACTCCAATTCATGACTTGTTGTAAATGGACAGTCTCTCAGACTTCTTGTCAATACTAGATCTAGTTGTCAGTCTCGTCATCTTGATTTCATTTCCAGGTTTATTTTCTTTTTTCATTGATTCAGAGCCTTGTTTATAAAGCATCAAGTTGAGAAAGACATCCATAATTAGCCATAGACCCTTAGATAAAATTTCCTCTGCACTCTCTTGAGTGTCCTCAAGGTGGGTCTTCAATTTGGATGTTCCTTGGATGCGTGCCTTGCGTTATTCTCATGAAGAAGGGATTGGGAAGGAAAGGAGGAACATTAATGCCAATGTCAAATAAGATATGTTCTGGCAATATACTGAGTTGGGGACACACGGTTTCCCCCAATTTTAGTCTATCCTGGCAATATATTTAGATCACATCAATTCCTCCTTTGAGCACAGAGCTCACTTTTTCTGTTAATCCTTACAAATTTTCCATAACAAGTTTATTTGGGCAGACCATCATTGACTTTAAAATAAATGAACTAAGGATTCTCCTTAGGAAGTTGAGGCTATATTCTCAATAGTTAAAAGTTGAGTCAGATATCAGTCACCAGTCCAAGATATCAGCATCACCCTTTATCATTGGTTAAAAATTGTTTAATTGGCGAGAAACTACACTTAATGTGTGTTGTAGTAATGGCAGGTACCTGACATCAACTCCAACTAGCTTCACAGGTCTACCTGTGTCTATATCCCTGACAGTGGTTAGAGGAGATAGTCACATTGGCCCTTCATAATCTATAGCTATTATCATTTTTGTTTGGGTCAATGTATCTTTGTTTAACTAATTGCACCTCTGATTACTGTATATAGGTAAAGTCCAGATCGGTTTTATTAATTTCTAAAACTAGCTTTAGGCCATGAATGAAATTTTGTTAACACTAGATTTTGTGCATTGTGATATGTTATCCCCATGTGGAGCATTGGGTATAATTGTTGTGGAATTTTCATTTTAGGTGCATTGGAATCTGAACACTCGGTATAGAGGTCGATTGAGTGTGCATATGTGCATGATTGGACATTTGTCATTTTGAGATTATATTCTTTGTGGTAATACACTTAAACTTTACATGTGCTATTATATGTCTATGTGATGTGAAATGTACTTTGGATCGCTTAGGGATTCATACTCTTGGCTGAGATGCCAACTGAGTATGCTTGTTGCACATTGCCTTTGCTTGTAAAAGGGGATCTATGTGATGTTGTGGATATTGTGATTTGGTATATTAATATATTGGGATATTTCTTGGTAATGTGAGATCTTATTGAGATCCACCCTCGTGGCATGTTGGCCAATGGAGTCATGTTATTATATTGTGTGATCATCTTGGGACCTGCACTCTTGGTGAAGACCAATCAAGTCTTTTGAGTTTATATTGTTACCTTCTCTAAAAAGTTTAAGCCATAGGATTAGGTGCTTTGACTAGGTATGGAAAATAAAATAATAGAATCCATGAGCACATTAGCACTTTCACAAGGCTATGATGACTTGTGAGGGTAGCTATACGATTGAATCTACAAGCATGTTGTGGGCAGTTTCTCTAGGTTGTGGGTGACTTGTGAGGATAGTACGCATAATAGAATCCCCAATAATGCCATACATGCTTTTACAAGGCTATGGGTGACTTCTGAGGGTAGTATGCGTAATAGAATCCCCAAGCACACTATAAGCAATTTCTCGAGGCTATGGCTGAATTGTGAGGGTAGTTTCACAATTAAATCCCCAAGAATACCAAGAGTGCTACCTCAAGGAAATGGGTGACTTATGAGGGTAGTTTCACAATTAAATCCATGAGAATAATACCATGAGCACTTCCTCAAGGAAATTGGTGACTTGTGAGGATAGTTGACACATGCATGGGCATGTGATGACATTCCCTATGCACTATACTCAACCACTGAAGTCCTAGTAGTATGAATAGCACCTCTTGGGTATTGGTTGATTGAGTGTGTTTAGATATTGCATTGTGGCCATTGCTTCATGTTGTGTTGCTCCATGTTTTCTCTTAAATAAGCCTATGATTTATTTGCACTCTATATACATTGATTGGTGTAAGTATGCTTATACCTCCTTGTATGCCTTGTGTTCTTGTTTGGGCTATGTGACTATCTCCACAAGCATAGTGAGGTAGACTTGAGAGTACCACATGATTGAGTGGTGTGACAAGGCACTGTTGGGGACCGACGTACAAGTATTAAATCAGATTTAGTGGCACCTACATGAGTTCCTTTTGAACCTCTCTCTCTCTCTCTCTCTCTCTCTCTCTTCTAATTTTAGTAAGAGTCATGCATGTATTCATGGATATTGTAATGTAGCAAATTGATGTGTATGTATGTTGTTATACTCAAGTGATTTGGCCTTGAAAATCATGTTATTGGACCCTAACTGAAGAGGATGTTATATATTCAACCATATGTTGGAGTTAGCACAGTCTTGGGTAAATATTAACTTAGCTTGTGGGGAAGTTTGCTAGATTAATGTCTACACCAATATTTCAACACATACATTAATCAATGCCTCCAACTGGTAATTGGCACCTTCATCCCTACTCGTCTAATAACAGGCCATTTATGTCAGGCAAAACAATGGAATGTGGGAATTTCATTACAATTGTTTAGTATAGTGTTAGGTGACCCTTGGAAGTGTGTCAAGACTTCTACTTGTGCACAAGCACAAATTGATAGTGATTTTTTGTTCATATTTGTTCATGTTGTTAGCATTGTTGTCCTAATTTAAGTGTGTAATGATGCAATTTCTTTAACAAAATCCCTTGCATGTTTTACGCTTAGTTCCAAGGGTTCCTTGGTGGGGTACTACATAGCCAGTACAACCAAAATACTTTCAAATAGAAACTATTTAGTAACTAGGACAGAAAATTCTTCTAATAGAGAACACTAAATAGAACCAGATCTAAGACATTATCATGCATAGAACTGAATGTTATGGTTGTGATCTTCTTTTCAAATCTATGTAGCATAGAACATTATACTTATGTGTATAGATGCACTTCCTGTATGTGATCCAAAGCTCGTATGTTTATCAAGTGTGTGCAATGATGGGGAGAGACCTCCCTGCAAGCAGAAGATTTGCACTGAAACAAAAGAAAAGAAAATTTTCTTATAGTAAGAACAAGTTTTTTGTGCTGCATAGGGTACCAAAAAAATAGTGTATAATATCTTTTTCTTTACCTGGCTTTCAATAAGGGCTGTTAGTGGCAAGTAATCAAAGAGATCTGTAAAATACTTCCATACATTTGCATTTCCATATTTTCTCAGACATTCATCATAAAATCCATACCTGAAATTGCAAGAAAACAAAATAATTCTTGAACAAAGTAAAAAAATTAAGATAAATTACAAATAGATTGACAAATTTTGGTCACCTTTCTAATCTCCCCATTCAGATACTAATATTTTGCCTCCCATAATTTAGATATAGCCTCAAATGACAAACAATGTACGTGTTTGCTTTAAGAATGAGCATGAATGTCTTCTGACCTTAATTCCAATTCCCACTTTACTCCTCATTTCCAATCTAATCATGGCCTTCATAGACACACAAGACATCATAGCAAAGAATCCCACTTATTGAATATTGCAGTTGCTTAGTATTAGAAAGAAAGCAACTTTTATGACCCTAGCACCTGTAGACACCTAAATTTGATTACACTATTTTAGTAATCCTATTTAGTTATCTAAAAGGCATTATTAATTAAATTTCTATCTAATTAATCCTTTGTCATCCCCTAGTTGATTAATTTAATTAATCATCTATAGTCCTAATTGATAAATCAAATAATCTATTATTTATCAATTAAATCCTATTCTTCTATCTAATTCCAAAAATCCCCATTTATTAAATAAATCTATTTGATAAATGAAATCCTCAAATTCAAAAACCCCTAACCTATCTCTAATCCTCCATTTAGCCTAATCCACCCCATCCACCCATACTAACCAAGCTTAGCCACTAACTCACCCACCCTCATTAATGCCATCCACTTGCACATCTCTAACATCCCTAATCTAATCCTAAACCCAAGCCTAATCCACCCCCTAATGTTGTCACATTCCTTAAACAAGTTTAAGACTTTCCTAATCCAAACCAAAGTCTCCCCTCAAAAAAACCCAACCACTAAGTCATGAGTGCTCTTACAAAACATAAAGACTCTTACAAGCCCACTCATGACTCTTACACCCATCTTCCACACTCTTCCCTCTTCCACACTCATTCCTCTTACATCCCTCTTACATACTCAACCCCACTCATCATGACTTTAACTAACCCTTAACCCTACCCTCTCACACTCATCCTCCTTGTGACAAGTGTCACCTTCCCATTGGTGCTAAACAAGCACAATCCATGTGCTCTCCTTTGAGTGCATCTTAGCCCTCCTTAACCATCTCCCCATCCTTGCATCTAAGCTCTCCATCCCTCTACCCCTTGGCCTATAAATTGAATCCCATCCCAAGCCATTTAATCAACAATCTTTGAGCTAAAGTTACCATGCTATTTTGAGAACCAAAGCCATCAACCATACCCTTATAATGACAAATTGAGAGCTCACAAAGCTACCAATTTGCCATTACCCATCTCCATTGAAGCAGCTTTTGAGCATCTTGAGCATACATCCACAGCAAAAGGACACATCTACAGAATCAAGAAAGCACGGAGTGTTTTCTCTTGTGAGGTTTTGCACTTCTTATTTTCTTTCTTAGTCTAAGCATATATGTGAATTTAGTTTTTGTTTGTGAATGTTTACTTCATTTGTTAATGTTCTTTGCATACTGATTCTGGTTCTACAGCACCAACACTCCAAATTTTTGAGGAAATATATTATCTTCTTATATTACATAGACAAAAAGATATGTGTTTCTGAAAATTACTTTTAAGTAAAAAATTATGCAATTCAAATATTGGAGTCAAACATTCAAATTCCTTGCAAATCATGAGACAAGTAGTTATTGCATTGATATCTTACACTTGGGTGATTTGATGGCTCTCATGATTCCCTCGTAATATATAATTCTATCTCTATAATGCACTTTTAAGGCAACCAGCAATGAAATAGTCTCAATGGAATAGTATCCACGATCTGCAACACAAAATGAGAAACAATTTTTAAATTAAGCCTAAATTTGCCTTAGATTATCTGAATTACATATAAAAATTGAAGAGATCAAATGCAATCCATCCAGAATTGATATGTCTGAGAATATTCCATGAAGTATCTGTCTTCCAAAATTTTATATTTTTGTATTCATAATTTACTAAGATCAAACATATTATTTCCAAGATATTAGAGGAAAAGACCAATTTAGAATTCTCTTAAAGAAAATGCAAAATAGTATGAGCAGTTGTAATCCAAAAAAATAAACATAACATGACATAAATAGTCAAATGAAAATAACTATTGCTTGGATAGATTTAGAATCTTAATGAACTGAGAACTAAATTCCATTCAAGGACTCAAACAAATCATATTTTGAAAACAAGGGTAAATCTAAAAGCGATGCTGCTTATAACTGTAGAACCTTCCTGCCGCATTTTAAGACATAACCTTGTAGATAGAAGCTTAAATGTAAAATAAGTACATAAAAATATGGACAACTTTATCTTCATTTCCTATCCTATAAGTTGATTCCACAGCATGCATCACTATGTTCTTGCTCAATGTTAATCTTCTTGCTGAGAAAGATAACCACAATAATGCATTGAAGAAGTACATTTATCACTTACTCTTTGTCTCTAGGATATGACCAAGGAGACTAGATATATCTATTTTTGTGCCACGGGATAGCTTGTAATCATCTTTAAATTGAGAAGTGAATCTTCACTCAAATTATGTATTATATTACGATATAAAACTCAATCGAATCTGCAACACAGGAAACTGAATCATGAAAGATCAAAGAACACAAGCTCTAAAACCTAGTAGATTGAGCTCAAACATCAATAGGGGTTAAGAAAGCTGAAATAATATATGAATTCTCATAAGAGTTGTCTACAATTCTTATGAAATAAGAAATAAAATGAGATATATCTGGTGCGGATGCTTCATCCAGATTAAACAAGCAATGAATGTGTGAATCTTTGAAGAAAGCATATTACAATCTCTACATGTCAAAAACTTGCTTTTGTTTTGGACCCATTCACCTGCACCATCAAATCAACACTCATATCGACATTAATCCATAGAAAAAATTGATACATTGCCCTTTTGGTGTGGAGTGACTGGACCATTTATACATAAGCTGAGAAAATTTACTTTTACCTATGGTAATGTTGGGTTATTTTTCAGGAAGGAATAGGCAGCGTGGCATAAAATTTTTCTCACATAATCTGTACACCAATAAGCTTCCTAGCATGAAATTCTTCATATGTTTTTGTACTCAAATAAGCTACGTTTCTATAAAATCTTCTCACATTGATGCCCTATGCGGCACAAAAAATTGCCATCTTCTAAGCCAAAGATCTTTCTTTAAAAACAAAGATTTCATCTAATTCACAAAAGCCCTTAAAACTGCCAATGTCTGGAGATGAGGGGCATGGATTTCATTGATCATGGAATAATAATAATAATGATTGGAGAAAAAATGATTCTAAGAGTAATGGGTTTGTTTGTTTTGCACCTTGCCATCCTCCTCCTCTGAATGTTGCCTTGGCCCTTTTGCCGCAGATATCCCTATGTTGATTTTAAATGAGCAACATTTTTTGGTTTTTTTTTTTCTCTTATATCCTATTAGAGTCGCAATTGTGACGTTGTCGGGTTATTATTTAAAAAAAAGGCCAAAAACACATAACATTTTCCTTCGTCACAAAGTCTTGTCGCAATTCCACTCCAAATGTATTGGTGATAGCGTCGCAATTGCGACATCATCGGGCTAAAATTGAAAAAAAAAAGCCAAAAAAAATTACATTTTCCTGCCGTCACAAATTGATGTCGCAAATTGACCCCTACTATATTAGTGACTACATAGTAAAGATATAAAGAAAAGAGTTGACTAAAAGATTGAGAGCATTTTGAAAAAAATCTAGAATGTGAAAAGAAGAATTAAAGGAAGTCATGGGAATTGCAATAGAAATGAAGGTAAGTGGATAGATAGATGTTCTTGTTGCCAAGCCATTGGCTATAGACAATGGAGCAACATAAGGTGTAATTGTAGTTGGACCATCAACGCAGATACCTACTTCACTCTATGAAATAGTAGCATAAACGTACAATCATCATTCACTCCACCTATTTCGAGGAAAGATGAGGAGGAATTTAAGATTATCAAAGTGTAATCAATCACCCCTCTTGGCACAAGGAAGTCTGCAATGTTAAGAAAAGTTAAAAAAGAGCAAATCAAATCTCCTAGACATAAAAGAGTATAACATATGGCTAGTGGCTATGAAAAGAAGAGGAAAGCACTTCTTACCTACAAAGGCACTCAAAGAAGAAATACACAGATTGTTGAGTCTAAATATGAAGAATCAAAAGAAGAAAAAGTAGAGGTAACACAAATAGAAGCAAAAAAAACATAACCTAAAGTGTCTACTGGAAGAAAGCCATGGAAACCCAAGATAGAAATATTGAACAATGCAATCATTAATGAAAGGAAATTTGTTCATTTAAATAAGTTCTATGATTTATATGGTAATTTTGAGAGGTTTGAGCTAGAGAATTTTGTAATAAGGCATTTAATATTGAATGATTAAAAGTTTACAGACATACAAATTCTTATTCCAAAAGACTTGTATGAAAGACTTATTAATAGAACGAAGAGGGTAGTAGAGGAGGACAATAAAATAAGAGATAATCTCATAAGGAAACTTTATGAAATAATTAGTGAGGAGCACTTGCAGAGCTTATTGGGTAGTCTTGAAACCTACCTTAGAAACAAGACAAGACCCATTTTAATTATAGGAGGTAATTATGAGAAAACAAATAGAGAGGCATAGACAAAAATTGTAAAGATAATGATAGAGTTGAAGCCATCCAGTTTGCAAAAATATTTAACAGGGACACCTGCATAAGAGAAGAAATTTATTGTAATAGGGGGATAAATCCATACATCTAGAACTCAAATAGAGATGAAAGAAGCATATACCACACTAGAAATAACAACAATAGTTAGAAGAGACACAGTGATGTTAGAAGTAACCACTATTCCATAGGTAACAATTAGTACTAATGTTATGCAAATATATAGTACAAGAATTACCTTTGACACAAAAAGGGATCCATTTAAGAACTATGGACCCTCCATTTTTGATAATTTGGTAGGCTATACTAGATCTAAGGATGAGGAAGAGGAAAAGAAAAAGAAAGAGGTAGAAAAGAAACAAAGAATAGAAGAGAGAAAGAAAAGAGAAGAAGAAAAGAAGAAAGAAGAAGAAGAAAAGAAGAAAGAAGAAAAGGAAAATAAGAATAAGAAGAAGAAAGAAGAAGATAAGGAGAAAGAAGAAAGATAAAAGAAAGAGGAAGAAAAGAAAGATTATGAAGAAAATGAGAAAAAAAAGAAGCATAAGCAAGAAGAAAATATTAGAAATAATTGGAGGATAATTATGTAGGAATCGACATTCTCTCTGTAATTAAAACATACAAAAACATAAGATGCTAACGTTATATTTTAGCATGAGCTAGACATTCCTTGGGAAATACCCATAAAATCTAAATCACCATTGGAACTAACTTTGGCCATTTTTCTGGTGATGATGATGATCATATAGGATTGATATCATATTTGAGAAAATTATTTGGAAGGAACAAGAAAGTGAAGAGCCTTGAGAAAATATTAAAAGAGGTTTTTGAAAAGTTGTAGAGTGCTATAACAACCAAGGTGACAGAGGAAGACCCTTAGTTAAGAGAAAGAAAATTGGTTGAATTTTTTGATAATGAATTCACCCAATTACCAGAAGTAGCAGACACCCAAGCACATGATAAGCATGATGCATATCTATTTGGTACATTGTGCATAAATATTAGAAATGATCTAATAATACTTGACAATTGCATCAAAGAATTAAGAAGATGCTTGATGGAAGGTAGAACATTGTATAGACAATGTACCGTGTCTTACAAATTTGTAAACTAAATGGATGAAGAGCTGAATGGGAAGCATAAAAAACTATAGAACTTTGTAAATGAGCTACAAAAACCAACCACAAAGATTGAAGACTTGAAATCAAAAGTTGTAAAGATACATGATGATATAAGTTTGATTGAGTTGAGAAGAGAAAAAATAATCAAAATATTTTTATTATTAAGAGAAAATTTGAATTTGAAAATCAGTTATGTGCACAAGTAGCTTGATGATTGTCTTAAAGCTAAGACATCATATGAAAAGTTTGTCTATTAAGATCTGATGCAATTGAATTAGCATCTTATGGACTATGTGCCTTGATAAGCATATCTAAAGTAGCCAAAGACACATGGGAAAAACAATATGAGAACCTAGAAAAAAACTTTATTATAGATTGTATCTCCAAAATAAAAAACTCATCATGAAGAGAAGGGTAACAAAATTTTGACATGTATATAAGTTTTGACACCTTTGTCATTGGTGTCAAAGGGGGAGTGTATAAGGGAAATTGTATATGTATGAAATGGGGAGTAGTATAGAAACAATAATAAAGAAAGGAATTATAGTCAAAGGGCGATTTATATTGTAACTAGGGGATATAAGGAAAATATGGTATATATGATGATCCACAATTTTGCAAATTCTATAAAGGTCACAAGGTCTTTTTAATAAATTTTGAAGTTTTGTTTTGGGACTTAGCCAATTTTCCCATATGTTTTCATCAATGCCAAATGGGGAGATTGTTGGAAATTTGGCTAGGTTATAGGATATGATGTTGTCATTTATGGAAACATATAATGAGGTTTAAGTCGGTAGACCTTGAAGATAAAGTTTTGAGATGTAAACTTAGAAAATTGTCTAAGTGTCACATAGTACATCTGTCAACACAAGAAACTTTTTGGTTAGCAAAATTTATAGAGGTATTTGTGGCATGTGATCACTTACCTGGAGAAAGGAAAATATGTTAGGATAATGTGTGCAAGAGTGTAGGATGATACAAACAAAGATATTTCAGTTTTACAGTGAGAGTGTTGAGATGACCTAATAGAGTAAAGATAAAGAGTTAAGTATTTAGGGTTAAGGAATTATTTTGTTACCAAAATAATTACTTAAATAATTAGAGATGACATCCTAGATGTTAAATCTAAGTTAACAAGAATGAATTTTTCATCTTTCCAAGCAAGTGAAGAGATGAAGGTTGATAACTTAAGAAATAAGGTATGAAGGACAATTTTGAAATGCAAAGTTTTGTGTGGTAACTATGATATGAAATCTATTGTAGCTGATACAAATTATAATGTATAATCAGAGTAGTATGAATTGAGATCAATTTTTGTGAAGAGAAGAAAAGGAAAATATTAGATATTGAAGATATTAGGAGTTTGTAAAGAGGTTTTATGTATCTACTCTTTGTATATTGAATTTCATTGTATATTTCATGTTTGGGTAGTGGGCTCATCTTGCATACATTTATAAATTGTATATATCAATTCCTAATAGGGTTTAGGGTTCTAGAAAGGCCTAAGTCCTCTAACAAGGACTAAGACACTATATAGATGTAATAGACTCCTAACAAGGTCAATATGTTTCACAAGATACTTTTGATTAGTCAATCATTTTGTGGATACCATCCCCGTTGGATTTTTGTGCAGTTTAAAAAATATGGTGTTATGAGTTTCATTATTTTATGGTTGTGTTTACAGTTTACCTTAATTAGTTTACTTTGTTATGCAAGTTATAAGTTAATTAAAGATATCTAGTTTTGGGGAAAATTTTGTGAAATACTGATTCACACCCCCCAAGTATTTCCAATTTCTAACAAAAGATACAATATGTTGTACATAGTAGACTAGATATTGCACTATTTTTTGAAATTGTTGCAAGGTTTTCATCTAATCCAAAGGAGACTCACATGACTATTGTGAAAAGGATATTTAGATATCTCAAAGGAACTGAAGATTATAGCCTATGGTATAAACAAGAGGATGACTTTAATCTTAAAGTCTACACATATGCTGATTGGGCTAGAAATGTTGATGACACAAAAAGTACAAGTGGTGGAGCTTTATTTTTAGGAGAAAGATTAATAGTTCATGGATAAACAAGAAATAGAGTTGTATCTCACAATCTACTATTGAACTTGAATATGTTACTACTACAATCAATTATTTTAAATATTATATGGATTAAGCAATTGTTGGAAAGAATGCAAGAATTGGTAACTAATCCTCTTACTATAACTTGTGATAATACTAGTGCCATAAATATCTCAAAGCATCCAGTGATGCATGCTAAAACAAAGCACATATCAATCAACTATCATTATTTGAGGGAGCAATTTCAAGAGAAACAAGTGAGGCTTGAATATGTGAAGTCTAAGTAAAAATTAATGATATATTTACCAAGCCATTACATAAGGATGCTTTTGAGTATCTAAGAGGTAAACTTGGGGTCCTACCCTTATCCAAAATTCACCAAGTGAAGAGGCACATTGCATCAATTCATGGATGAATTGTAATATCTTTGAAGAGTTGATGAATAAGTGTTCACATTTTAGGAGCATTTCTAAAGTTGACTATGATGAAATTGATGAAATCAATACATGCAAGGTACAAGGGTAATTACAAGGTTTTATAAGTTTCATGATGAGCATTATAATGACCTTTGGCATTGTTGTCAAAGGGGAAGAAGTATGCAGAATATCAAAAGGGGAGAAGTGTACAAAAGAAGGAGAATTATAAGTATGAGAGATTATCAAATGGTAAAGTAACCCAAAGGGGGAGAGAATTTGTAAAGGGATAAATGTTGAATTCTATTGAAGATACAAACCAAATACAAACTAAGTACATCTGATGAATCCGAATGAAGACAAGAGCTAAAAATTTGTATTATTGTCAATACATATTTTTATCTTATATAATGTTTTGTAATGTAAAATCTTATGTTATGTGTTTCCATCAATGCCAAAGGGGGAGATTGTTAGTCCAAACTGATAATGTAATAGGTAATGCTATAAATGTATGTAAAAGAGTCATATCAGTTGTTATATTGTCATTGATATCAAAGTATTAGTTGGCTAGACATTATGCTAACTCAATAGAGTGCTATATCATTTGATTGATGAAGAGTATTTGAAGAAAGTATGATGAAGATAATATTGATATGTAAGGTATTTAATGAATACTTGAATGAGTTGGAATATGATATTATTTTATTGGCTTGATTGTTTTAAAATCATATATTATTGCAATGTATTGAAGAACACACACTTAATTGAGTGGAAAGGTTAATGAAGGGAGACTATGTTCATCTAGTGATTGACAAAGAAAGAGAGAAACATAGTATTTCCAAAGAGAGTATAGTAATAAAAAAGATCTATATTACCTGAGTAAATGCTATGTTTACCAAGTAACAACTGGATGAAAAAGTTTGGAGAATTGGAATCTAAGGCTGACTTTTGATAAAAAATTGGAAAGTTGGAGATGGTGTAAGGAACGAGTCAAAGTTTGTTACAAGATCAATGATTGAGAAAATTTAATAAGGATATGATGATGGATATTGAAGAAGAATAAGGACGTGCACAAAGTTCTATAAAAGTTATGTTTTCCAAGTGTTTAGATTCATTTTATGAAGTTTTGAATTTGGAAATTTGGCATGCACCTAAGATCAGTGATTGTGATTAAGCGACAAAAGTTGGAAGAATCTGGAATCTTGGTGATGACTATTTAAGGAGGAGGTCAAGATAGTTTTTGTTTTTTGGTTTCATTAGGCTACTAGTTCAAATCTGATTTAATTGTTGATCATATTGCTAGAGTGTTAAGTTATTATGAATGCAAAATTAAAGAAGGTGAAAGAATATTTTTGAGCTAGGTGAACTAAGAAGAGTTCGAGAAAGATACTATGTTAATTAGCTAGTCAAAAGTACAAAGTGAAAGGAGATCTAAGAGAGAGATTAAATAGAGAAAGAGAAAGGACCATAGATCTAAATAAGCAAAGGTAGATGCTATTCTTAATGGATAATTTCAACAATTACTTTTTAACCCATAAAATCCTATATGGTAACATCAATTAGTGGTGTTTGTAATTCCTTTAAATAAGGCCACTCTTTAGTTAGGAACAAGGTGTGATAAGGTCTAGATGATCTTTTGGTGAAATCCTCTAGCAAAGTCACATTAACAATGTGTATGAAACCTTTAAAAAGGTTGGCTCTTAGCAGAGCTCACTTTAGAAGAGTGACTATTTTTGAGTTGCTGGTCCTAGGTGTTTTTTCCCTTTACAGGGTTTCCATGTTAAAATTTGTTGGCAATATGTCAAATCAATCAAATAAGGAAAGTAACATGGTTGTCATTTATGGCAACATATTTTTTTTGCTGATTAGTCATGTTCATTGGTGAAAGAAAATTGTCTAAGTATCAGACAACATCACAACAACATGACAGATTTGATGATAATAGAATATTTCCTTGGAATATTCTCTTGTAAAGTTAACAAGGGATGCATGACATCATAATGATGATGCATACCAGTGCGCATGTCTATACGATCAACCAAGTCCAAGTTGTGCAGGAATTAGTAATGCAATAATGACACAACGCAGAATAGAGCATATCAATAGAATGTGTTGAATGACTTGATTTATTATTTTGAATTATAATTTCTTGATAAGTTGACTCTAATGATGTTATGTGAGTTGAATGAGGAAGAATTTATTGATATGTTTGGTATAAGTAAAGAAATTCATTTGCAAAGTTAGACAAGAGTGAAGTGTGAGAAAGGAATAATCAGTGATTGCGAACTTGATATGATCTTGCAAAATGAGAGTAATAAGTGAATGCGATATTATGATATATGATGCAAAGAATTGTTATGTGAGATATGATATAGATTGATATGTGTACAGGTGCTCTTATATGAAGAATTGTCAATCAGAAGATTTGTGAAGCACAACAAGTATCTCAGTATTGCACGTATACTTATTTCTTGAAGATATTATTGTTAAGTTGCATGTTAGGGAAGTGGGCTCTTCTTGCACACATTTGTATATGATCCACCAACTCCTAATAGGGTTGAAGCAACTCCTAATAGGGTTAAGGCTTCTAACAAGGACTAGTCTCCTAACAGGGACTTGAGACACTATACGTTCTTCATAGACTCCTAATAGGGTCAATATCCTTAACTAGATCCTTTATATAGTGAATCATCTAGTGGGTCTCATCCCCACCAGGGTTTTCCCTTGGCCAGGGTTTCCCTAGTTAACAAAATATGGTGTTATGATCTCTCTTTGTGTATGGTTGTTTATACTATTCAAAATTATTGGTTTACTTTCTTATGCATGCGGTAAAGTAATTAATAATATCCAGTTGTGGGCAAAAAGATGGAAAATACTGATTCACCCCGCCTCTCAATATTATCTATTTCTAACAATTGGTATCAAAGCTTGGTTATTCAGAAGAGGCTTAGTAGCTTGAATAAGATCCCTATGGATATGTAACAATTGAAGAAGAATCTTGAATAAGCACTTGAATAGATTGATCTCCTTATTGATGAAAGAGATGGCCTTAAAGATAGATACAAAAATGCAAAAGCTTATATTGGTGAACTGAAGGACAAGATAGATGATCTAAAGCTAATAGGATTTAATAATCAAACCAGTGATGATGATATTGAAGATCTAAAGAAAGGAAATGAAATCCTAAAACATGAGTTGAATATTATTGAACTTAAGCCAAGTCTTAAGAAAAATGGAGGAAAGAATGACTCTAAAATTAAAGCTAAAAATGCAGATTTGAGATCATAGTTAAGCAAGGTAACATCTGAATTGGAATCTATTAAGTTAAAGTATGCAAAATTAGAGAAATAAAACACTATTATGAAAGGTGAGTTGATACAAAGAAAATAAAAATTTGAGAAATTATATACCAACAATAATAAAATTGAAGAACAAATATGTGCACAAAGACCCAGTTATGACAAGACTGGACTTGGATTCTTTCTTGGACAATTTGCCAAGAAATCTATTGAGACAAAAGAATTTGATACTCCTGAAGTCAATAAATATCTAAGCAAGATAGATAATACATCTAAGGACAAAGAGATTGTCACTCATTCTGAGAAAGACAAAGAATCTAATCATGATATGGACAACCAAAGAAAGGAATCTTATGCCTAGTGTGATGAACTTGAAGACATTGAAGTAAATTGCAAAGATAAGTCCTTCAAACCTATTTCAAAGTTTTATTGTCATAATTGTCATGGATATGGTCATTATGTAGTAGATTGTAAGAAACCTAAATTTGATAGTAATAATGAAAATAGTAGGATATATAGGAACAATAACCATGTAGGAAACAAAAGAAGATCTCACAACAATGAAAGTGGAGAAAGAAGACAAATTTTTTACTATAGATGCAACAATCTTGGACACATTGCAAGAAATTGTAGAGCACCTAACGACTAGGTGAATGAACAAAAAAGAAATGTACCTATATGTTAGTTGTACAATAACTTTGGACACACAACAAAGTTTTGCAGAATGGATAGAAGAGACCTAAACAAGAATCATAATTACAGAAGGAACAATAGAAGAAATGATATGAAGGAGCAGACAAATGAATGAAAGGAATAATTTATAAAGGCAAAGGAACTAGAAAGCTCTCATATAGTTATAGAAGATGTCCCTGACAAGACAATGAAGTCACTTATTATCTATGACTCCTCTTTCCAAAATTAAGCATTCTCAGTAAAATAGAGTATTAGTTATTGATAACTGATGTTAGAGTAAGTATCAAAGGTTGCGTAGTTGACAGTATGTAGTATACATTGAGAGAAGTCTATAGTAAAGTGCACATTACCTAATAAGATGAGGATAAGGATATGTAAGAATAATAACCTCTCTGTTGCATAGACATAGTACATTGAACTAGTAGCAAACATGCATTTAATGCAAAGTACAAATTGTGAAAGATTTAAAGGACGCAAATTGATTTGCATACATCATTTTTTTGTGTGAAATTTGAATGCAAAATTGAAGCAATATTTGAAGAATTAAAGAAGCCTAAAATTACTTGAAGTCACCAAAAACCTTAATACACAAAATTGAGGTATTTTCTAAATTATTGAACATAATCTTTTAGAAATGGCAAGACAAGAAGTCATTAATGTAAGAAATAGATCTAGGTACAATTTCAATAAACAACCATTTGTTTCTTTGCTTGATGACCCTATTGGAGCATTTTTACAAGTTTTGAAAAATGTTCTTCACGTTAAGGATATATTCATTGCAAGATTGAAAGCATAGGTGATTTAGAGATTCATAAGGAATTGGAGAAAATGTGCAGCAATGACTTGTCATTGAAACCTTAACATAGATTACTAGAATGATTTAACCTTGTTAGGCATATGTTCTACACAGATTTCGACAATAATGGATGGACAAGGATAATCCTAAGTAGAGTACATGGTAATTTTCTATGGTTGGGAGATTTTATCATATGTATTGACAATGACCTAATTCACAAGGTCACAATTTTGAGCAATGAAGGATATAATCTAGTGAACATTAAGAATGTGCACAAAATAGTTGAGATGAATCTCAATACATATTTTGATGTTAGAAACATGACAGTCAACACCATTCAAGATGATGGAGTGAGACTCATTTGTAAGATTTTGGGATATAAGTACAATAATGGATCTAGGATAGATTCAATCCCTACAATATTTCTTCATGCAACTTAATTGGTAGTAAGAGGTGAAGAGGTTAATATGTGTGACATTATCCGAACATAATTGTTGGATAACATATCTAGAATCAAGAAATAAAAAATTGCAGTCTTTAGGTTTGAATCCCTACTGACTCATATATTTTTCTATACTACTAAGAAGCTCCCTATCAGAATGAAAATGAGTGTGCAATGCAGTTAATCACTTGAGCATATAGGTCAACACCTGGAATAGTCAAAGATAGTGACATTAACAGAATAATGAAGTCTTTTTAAGAAAAAATGAAGCAAAGGTATATGATACCTCCTATGCTATCAGAAAAATACAAGGATGAATTGTGTTTCATGGTTGAAATATATTTCACTTGCATGGAAGCTTTAGTTCCTTGGGAAAAGTTCATTGAACCTATGGGATATGAGATGAGTGAGGAATTGATTGAAGGGTATGCACAAATAATCCTTCATTCTGAAGTTGATTCTGAATGTCCTAGATGGGGGACATATTCTAAGAAAATGAGAGAAGTAAAAACCAGTCAAATAATGAAGGATTCCAAGAAAAAGGTGGAAAAAGTTATTGATTCGATTTTGAAAGAATTTGGGATGACTAGAAAAGAATTTGATGAGGTGAAAGGGATAGCCATGGAAATGAAGGCCAATGGTCAATCTGAGCTATTGACCCCTACACCCATTGCAATGGTATGACCTATTGAAGAGGTCACAGTTGCCCAGATAAGTGCACCAACATCTACTATGCCTTATGCAACATTTGTGCAACAACAAACTCCAAGGAATCTAGTGAAGATTGAAGAACCATTAGCTACATGAAAGTTGACAAGGACCAAAACCCCTCCTAAGAAGAGAGTGAAGTAGACAACAACTAGTCCAAGCAACAGGAGAAGAGCCTTGCATATTAGTTCTTCTGAGTCTAAGGAAGAAATTGGTGACAGATCAATAGAGCCAGCTGATCAAGAAGCAAAGATATTAGCAAGGTGAAAAGCATGGAAGCCAAAGGTAGAGAATCTTAACGTGCAAATCATTAATGAAAATAATTTTGTATAGTTGAATAAGTACTATGATTTGTATAACAATATAGATAGAAGGTAGTTAGAAAATGTAGTAGTTAGGAATATGATCCTAAAAGATAAAAGGATACCTAAAGATTTGTACAATAGATTGCTAAATAAAAAGAGTAGAGTTATAGAGGAAGATAAACAAATAAGAATTAATATGGTGAAAAAGTTATGTTCTGTAAATAGTGAGGAAGAAATAACAGTTATTCTGAAAGGTATAACACCTTTGTTAAGGAATAAAAAGAGATCCATTCTTCTCATGGGAGGAAATTATGAAGAATTTAATAAGGAAACACAAAAGGGTATAGTCACATTTATGTCTACTATGCCTAAGGAAAGTGCACAGCCAGAGAAGGCAAGCCAGATACCTAAGGAAAGTGTATAGTTAGAGAAGGTAAGCCAGACACTTGAGGAGTGTGTGCAGATAGGGGAAGCAAGTCCCATTGTAAACAGTCCACCCCACAGTTTTGAGTAACCAACTCGAACACCTATTTCCAGTGATTCACCACATATCACCATTGGCAATGAATCTATACAAGTAGATAACACCAATGTGACAATTGACAGAACTGAGGATCCATTCAAGGATTTTGGTGTTAGTATTGTTGGCAATATTGTGGATTATAGTAGCTCATCTAATGAAGTAGAAGATCAGGAACCAAAGGAAGAAGATGCACCTTTTTCAAAGAAAATTGAGCCTAGTAGTGAAGCAACTACTTTGAATGTACCCTTGACACCAATAGTAGTGACACCATCCATGCCACCTACTCAAGTAGCAGTGGTCACAACAACAATAGCTCAATCATATGAAGAAGATGAAGCACAAAATCTCATATCTTCTTTTGGAAAATTTATTGAGAAAAAGAAATTAGTTAAGTCCATTGAAAAGACTTTGATTTTAGTATTGGATAGAATGGAAAAGACAGTGAGCCCTGTTGAAACACCTACAAACATTCAACAATGCACAATAATCTTGTGTAAAGCTTTGATGATGAGTTCACAATGCTCACTAATGTTGCTACAATTCAAGCACAAACAGAGCATGATGATAAATTTCTTAATGCCATGTGCACAAATATAAGTAATGATATAGAAACTTTGAATGCATGCATTAAGGCATTAAGACAGAGTATTGAAGAAGGAAAAAAAGTTTATGCTAAGTGCAACTTGGCATACATCAATCTTCGAGGTTTTGATGAGAAAATCAAAGAGAAGGTAACTGAGCTTCAAACACTCACTAACAACTTTTTGAGACAAAATCAGAAGTTAGTAAACATTGAGCATGCAATGCAAGCTATTCATGATAGCATCAATAATTTACAAGCAGAAAAGAAGAAGGCTTTGAAAAGATTTACTCTTTTGAGAAATCACTTATCTCCACAAATTACATTGCTATAAAATTAATTGGAGGAATGCTTGGCAGCAAATTCCTCATATGAAAAATTTGTGGCAATAGATGTGAACACAACATAGTTAGCTGCATATGCCTTATGTGCACTAATAAGTGTATCTGATGCACTGAAAGATAGTTGGAAGAAACACCTTGTGCAGTTGAAGACCAACTTCAATGATTTTTTTTCCAAGTTTTGATGTAGCTACCAGATTTTGATAGACTTTTATTTTGTGATACCTTTGTCATTGATGTCAAAAGGGGAGATATATGGAAAATTGTAACTGATTGCAAAAGGACAAATAAGGATATATATATATATATATATAGTAGTAAGCTTTTATTGTAATTTGTAAGGGGGAGAAATAAGTTGTAATCAGAGTTATAAGGGATGTAATCTTCTTAAAACATGAATACAATGTCTTCTACTATGTTATGGTTATTTGTTTTGTTTGGTATGACAACATGTTTGGGACTTAGCCAATTTTTTCATAATGTTGCCATCAATGCCAAAGGGGGAGATTGTTGGAAATATGTCCAATCAATCAAATAAGGTAAGTAACATGGTTGTCATTTATGGAAACATATTTGTTTTGCAAATTAGTCATGTTCATTGGTGAAGGAAAATTGTCTAAGTATTAGACAACATCACAACAACATGACAAATTTGGTGATAACAAAATATTCCCTTGGGATATTCTCTTGTGCAGTTAACTAGGGATGCACAACATCATACTGATGACATATACCAGTGTGCATGTCCGTACGATCAACTGCGTCCAAGTTGTGAAGGAATTAATAATGCAGTAATGAGATAATGCATAGCAGACCATATCAACAGAATGTGTTAAACGACTTGATTTATTATTTTGAATTACAATTTATTGATAAGATAACTCTAGCGATGTTATGTAAGCCAAATGAGGAAGAATTTACCAATATGTTTGGTATAAGTAAATAACTTCATTTATGAAGTTAGACAAAAGTGAAGTGTGAGAAAGGAATAATCAATGATTGTGAACTTCATATGATCTTGTGAAATGAGAGTAACAAGTGAATGCGATATTATGATATATGATGCAAAGCATTGTTATGTGAGATATGATGTAGATTGATATGTGTGCAGTCACTCTTATATGAAGAATTATCAATCAAAAGATTTGTGAAGCACATCAAGTATCTTAGTATTGTATGTATACTCATTTCTTAAAGATATTATTGTATAGTTGCATGTTAGGGCAGTGGGTTCTTCTTGCACACATTTGTATATGATCCACCAACTCCTAATAGGGTTGAAGCAATTCCTAATAGAGTTGAGGCTTCTGACAAGGCCTAGTGTCCTAATAGGGACTTGAAACACTATACATTCTTCATAGACTCCTAACAGGGTAAATATCCTTAACCAAATCCTTTATATAGTGAATCATCTAGTGGGTCTCATCCCCACTAGGGTTTTCCCTTGGCCAGGGTTTCCCTAGTTAATAAAATATGGTGTTATAATATCTCTTTGTGTATGGTTATTTATACTATTCAACGTTATTGGTTTACTTTCTTATGCATGTGGTATACTAATTAATAATATCTAGTTGTGGGCAAAAAGATTTAAAATACTGATTCAGCCCCCCCTCTTAGTATTATCTATTTCTAAAAAAATCATGGTGTTAAATATATGGATGTTATTTGTGTTACAAGTTGTTTTACATGTTTTATAGTTTACTACAACTCAGTAACAACTAAGTATATACAAGGTTATAACTAACTAAGTTTACTGACAGTCGATAATGTAAAGTACAATAAGTTAATATTTTGGAATAAATTGGTTGTCAGAGTTAATTAATGATATCACATAGTATTTATTATAGATGTTTATGAAGTATTTTTGATATTAGAATTATTTGAAAGGATTGTATGATAATTGGACATAACTGATTGATGTAGGAGCATCTTGGCCATCTCATTATTCTGCTGATTCTGTTGGTTGCTACCAAGTTATAGTTATTGCTGAGTGCTAGTTTTCAATTACTGCTGAGTGCTAGTTTCCAGTTGCTGCTGAGTTCTAGTTACTACCAAGTGCCAATTTCTAGTTGCTTTCAAGTTCTAGTGTGTGTTGAGTTATCTAGCGTGTGTTGAGTGAGCTTGTTATTTGCTGATGCTCGGTTCCTTCTTTAGCCAAGTTGTCTATGTTTTGATTCTTAGTGGGAGCTGACTTGCATATTTAATTTTGATCATTAATTTAATGATATGATCTTGTTTAGGGATGAGTGTTGACCATTTTGAGGTCGGCCTTTCTATTATGTAATGTTCTAGAAACTTCTATAAGACATTTTGGCAAGTATAAATAGAGTGCTTAGGCTTAGGTTAAAGAGATAACTTAGAGGGTTTTGAAGGGGAATGCATATGTGTCTAGAAATGTGAATTTGAAGCTGGATCATGGATTTGGAAGTTGTATTTTGTATCTGGCCCTAACCTAGAAGGCCTTACATCTAGGCATGTTGGATGTAAACTCCTTGATTGGAATATAAAGAATATAATCTCTCTAGACCTGAATCTCATTCCTCTTCATTTTCCCCTGTGTGTTTGTTTTCTAGTTTCTAAATCACCTCATTTTGGGGTACAACCAAATTTGTACTACATCAAATGGTATTAGAGCACAATTATTCTTGAGTGTGCAAGTAGATTACTGAAGTGTAAGACAGTTTGTACCAGGACCTTGGTTGGGTGAATTTTATTAGAGAAGGATTTTGATTTTGAAAGTCCTAGCTTGTTGGTGAATTTGGTGTAGGGTTGTAGATTTGTAGATTTTGCCTGCACTTGCAAAGGACTTGCCTTGCATTCATTGTTTGTATGTGTAAAGATGGTTTGAGGAAAGAGAGATAATAATCCAGAATTATTTGACATGTTGAGGAAACTTTCAACCAGAATAGAAGCTATTGAGTTAGTGCAATATTGTGGAAGACATCTTGATGATGTTAAGATCAATGAATATGATTCTTTTTGGGAATATTTACATGAAAGGATTGATGATCTAGAAGAGTTTAATTTTAGTTGGCATTTGAGGATTACAGAGAAAGTTTGTTGGCCGGTTAAAGAGATTATGAAGAGAAGAAGATAGATCATGGAAATGCATGATGATTTTGTTGAAGTTGATGAATTATCTTTTGGTTTTCATGAGTAGATGGGTAGGTCTGACATGGAAATTGTAGGGAATCTTGTTGTGTGCAATGATATTACTAAAGAGGAGAGTTTCACTTATGTTTGTAAGGAATTAGATATTGTTATTGCTCAAGATGATGTTAATGTTGAAATGGATTTGATTGAGGATTTATATTTTGCTACTAAGATGATGAATGATATGGATGTTGCTACTGATGTGGATTTTGTTGATGTTGCTGATCTATATGTTGCTTGAAGAATGAGTATATATACTTTTATGAGTATGGATGACATAGGGTTATTTTTGCATGTTCCTGATATGGATTCATTTACTGTTGATTTGGTGGAGGATTTCAATATTATGGATTTATATGATTTTTCTATGATAGATCTAAGTTCATATATTGCTGCTGATCAAGTTTGTGATTTTGATATTGTTGCTGATCTAATTTTCATGTATGAAGATGATGTTATGGATGACTGTGTTGATAAGTTGTAGATGCAACATTGTGATTTTTAGTTGAGTGAGTATATTGATTTGATGGATGAGATTCTAATTTTTGAATAAATGAAGCATAGATGGTTGATTTTTAGTTTTGATCCATTTTCTTTGATGGAGTGGAAACCTTTTGTGAAGATGAAGCTGAGTGCAAAATTTTCTTTTGGATGCAAAATGTAGGACAATTTTTTCTATTTATTTGGGGAGTCTAATGTAGGAGCATCTAAGGTCTTTTCTATTTAGCTCAATAGTCTGATGTAGGAACATCCTAACCATTATGTTATCCTGCTGATTTTGTTGGTTGCTACTGAGTTATAGTTATTGTCGAGTGTTAGTTTATGGTGACTAATCAGGGAAGTATTGTACATCATAAACTCTTTGGGGTAAATTTTTTTTTGGGCTACTATTCACCAATAGTGGGCTACTATTCACCAATTGGCTATTGGTTATATTCACCAATTTATGGTTGACATGTTGTAACTAGTTTTTAACCTAAAGCAGCACAAAATACTTGTATAAAAGGGCTTAGGGTTAGGTATTGTCTCATAAGGTACAATGCAAAAATTGGTTCTTGTAATGGTATTGAGCTGTAAGGGATTAAAAATTATAATCACTAGATTATAATAATATTGGACTTACTATTTGGTAGACGTAGCCCAGGGTTTGGGTGAACCACATTAAATCTTAGTGTCTTGTGTTCTTTTCTGTTTGATCTATTATTTTTTGATATTGTTTATATTTGCATGTAATTTTTCTTTTTGTTTGAGGTTTAGTCCTAAAAAGTGGTATTAGAGAAAGGTTATTTTTTAGTTATCCTCTATAGGAGAGTCTCACGATTGAGTGGGAGTGGTAGACAAGGGTAAGCTGAGGGTTGACAAGTTTAATGGGCAAAACTTTTAGCTATGGAAGATGCAAATAGAGGACTATCTCTATCAAAGGGATTTATGGAAGTCATTGGAAGGAAAAACCAAGAATCAAGGATCTATGACAAATGAGATTTGGGATCTTTTAGACAAAAAGGCACTTGGAAGCATTCGATTATGCCTGGCACCATCAGTGGTATTTAATATTACAAAAGTGAAGATGATGAAAGAGTTGACGAAAACCCTAAAGAAATTTTATGAAAAGTCCTCTTCTTTAAACAAGGTATTTCTCATGATGTGTTTATTTACTATGAAAATGATAGAAGGTGGATCTATTGTAGATCATTTAAATGAGTTTAATACTATTACTAGTTAGTTATCTTTTGTGGGTATTAATTTTGACAAATAAATTAGGGCTCTCTTGATTTTGTGTTCTTTTTCTAAAAGCTAGAATGTCTTGGTAATGACTATGAGTAATTTTGTTTCTGGATCTAGTACCCTAAAATATGATGATGTGATCGGTGTTATTTTGAGTGAGGAAAGTCATAGGAAAACCTCAGGTGGATCTACATTAGGAAGTGCTTTGAATGCACAAAGTTGAGGCCAAATGACTGAGAGAGAAAATAATTTTGGAAATCATGGGAAATCAAGAGGAAAGTCAAAGGGGAGGAAGTCTCAACCGAGAGGACCAAATGACTGTTGGTGCTATGGTAAAATAGGGGATAAAAAGAAAGATTGTTAGACTCAAAATAAAAATGAAGGAGATAAACCAGATGGAGACAAGGAGTCAAATGTGGTAAGTAAAAAATTTAAAGAGAATGCTTTGCTTCTGTCTTTAGAAAGTGTTGATGATTCATGGGTTTTAGATTTTGGTGCTTCATTTTATGCTACACCTCGTAGAGGTTATTTCATTGATTATGTCTAAGGGGATTTTTGACTTGTTTATTTTGGGGGATAATGAACCCTGTCAAGTTGTTGGAAAGGGAAAAGTTAAGATTAAGTTGCAGAATGGGAATAATTGGCTACTACATGAGGTAAGACATGTTCCAAGGTTGAGTAGGAATTTAATTTCAGTAGGGCAACTCGGTGATGAGGGTTCTGTAGTTAATTTTAATGATAAAAATTGGAAGATTTCAAAAGGTTCCATTATAGTAGAAAAAGGTGTGAAAGTAGGCACCTTATATCTTTGTACATGTCATATTGTTCCTTCTACTTTAATTGTTTCAAAGAAAAATTAATGTTCAGAAATAATTACTATAGTTGAGCAGGGAGAAAAAATAGCTATTGTAGATTCTGATATAGCATTGTGGTGCAATAGACTTGGGCACATGAGTAAGAAAGGTATGAAAGTAATTCATTCAAATAAAGTTTTACCAGGCCTAAAATGTGCTAATATGGATTTCTGTGAAAGTTGTGTATGGAAAACAAAAGAGAGTGAGTTTTGTGAAGACTGGGAAGGAAAATAAAAGGGAGAAATTAGAGCTTGTGCATACAGATGTATGGGGACTGTCTAAGGAATCTTCCCTTGATGACTCTCATTATTATGTTACATTTATTAATGATGCAACTAGAAAAGTATGGGTTTATTTCCTTAGACATAAATCTTATGTATTTCAAACTTTTAAGAAATGTAAATGCTTGGTTGAAAATGAGATTGGAAAGAAATTAAAATATCTCAAATTTGATAATGGTGGTGAGAATTATAGACATGAATTTGAAGATTATTGCTCCATTAATGGTATTCATAAATAGAAATTTTTTTTAAGGACTGCACGAGAAAATGAAGTAGTTGAATGCATGAACATGACTATAATAGAGGATGCAAGAAGCATGAGGTTGCATGCAGGGTTGTCCTTACACATGTGGGTGGAGGCTGTTAAATAATGTTGTATATTTTATTAATAGAGGTCCCTCTACTCCTTTAGGTTGTGGTATTCCAGAGGAAGCATGGACTAGTAAGAAGGTGAATTATTCTTTTCTTAGAACCTTTGGTTGTGAAACATTTTCTCATATAGATTGTGAAAATAGAACCAAGCTAGAAGCTAAGTCAAAGAAATGTGTATTTTTTGGATATTGCATTAATGAATTTGGTTATAGGCTTTGGGATTTTGAAAATCATAAAATTATAAGAAGTAGGGATGTCATATTCAATGAGAAAGTGTTGTACAAAGATCTGTTGCAACAACATGAGAAGAAAGAAGATGATTATGTAGTGCTAGATGATACTCCAAAAGATGATGTTCTAGCCATTCCTCATGATGTGTAATAACTGTAACAACAAATACCACACACACTAGTGAATGTTAGACTGTCAACAAGGCTAATTAGACCTCGAGAAAGATTTTCTTCCTCTTTGTATTTTATTTTACTTACTGATGCTAGTGAAGCTGAATGTTATGATGAAGCTGATACTAAGATTCAGTGGGAGTTTGCAAGCAAGACGAAATTGACTCTTTGCTGAGAAATAAGACTTGGGATTTATGCAAATTGCCTATAAGTGAAAGGGCTTTATAGAATAAGTGGGTTTACAAGTTGAAAGAAGAGGATGGAGGTAAGACAAGATTTAAAGCCAGGTTAGTGATAAAAGGATTTGCATAGAATAAAGGTATTGATTTGATGAGATATTCTCTCTTGTTTTTAAAATGACTTCTATTCGCACTATTTTATGTACTGTGGCTACTGAAGATCATTTGGAGCAGCTTGATGTTAAAACAACCTTCCTTCATGGTGATTTGCATGAAGAGATATATATGGATCAGCCACAGGGATTTGAGGTCAAAGGTAAGGAAAACTTAGTGTCCAGATTGAAGAAAAGTTTATATGGCTTGAAACAAGCACCTCAATAATGGTATCTAAAATTTTCAATAGTTTTATGCATGAATATGGATATATTAGGTGTCATTCAAATCATTGTGTTTATTTTAAGAGGTTGGATGATGATAGATACATTATTTTATGTTTATATGTTGATGATATGCTTGTAGCTAGGTCTAATGTTGATCATATTAAGTGGCTAAAATGTCAATTAGCACATGCATTTGCTATGAAGAATTTGGGGGCAGCAAAAAAAATCCTTCGCATAAAGATTTGTTGAGATAGGAAGAACAAGAAATTGACACTATCTCAGGCTGATTATGTTGAGAAGGTGTTGCAACATTTCTCTATGGAGAATGCTAAAATTGTCAGCACACCTTTACCTAGTCATTTGAAGTTGACTAAGGAGATGTGTCCAAAGACACAATAAGAGGAGGATAAGATGTCCAAGGTATCCTATTCTTTAGTTGTAGGAAGCTTGATATATGATATGGTATGTACAAGGCCAGATATTGTACATGCAGTGAGAGTTGTTAGTAGGTATATGAGTCATCCTAGGCTTCAGCATTGGAATGCAGTTAAATGGATTCTTAGATATTTGAGAAGTACATCCAGTAAATGTTTACACTTTGGGGGCTATACTACTGATTCAAAGGGCTATGTTGACTCAGATTTGGCTCAAGATATTGACACTAGGTGGAGTACTACAAGTTATGTATTTATTGTTGGTGGGGTAACTGTGAGCTGAGTTTCTAGGTTATAGAAGGTTAATTCTTTATCCACTATAGAGGTAGAGCATGTTGTTGCTATAGAGGTAGCCATGGAGATGATATGGCTTCAATTCTTCTTGGAAGAATTGGGATACCCTTAGAGGGATAATTATTTGTTTATCGATAGTTAGAGTTCCATTCATCTTGCAAAGAATTCTACTCTGCATTCAAAGACCAAACACATACAATTGCAGTACCATTTCATTCGATCAATTTTGGATGATGGATAGTTAAAGCTAGAAAAGATACATATAGATGCTAATCTAGTAGATATGTTTACAAAGGTAGTGGCAAGGGAGAAGCTGAATTCCTCTTCAACTTTAGTTGGTCTTCTAGAATGAATAGGAATAAAAGAATAGCAAAGTCTAGGGTGGTTTGATCTAGTGGGAGCCCCATGTGGTAGCGGTATTGCTCTAGGATCAGTCTCCAAGTGGGAGATTATTGTCTAGTGTAGAGTCGAATTAGTCCCCAAGTGGGAGATTGTTAGTTTGTGCTGATTGATCAGGGAAGTACTATACATACTTCATAAATTATTTAGGGTAAAACTTTTTTTGGGCTACTATTTGCCAATGGCTAAATATTTGCTAATTGGTTATTGCTTATATTTGCAAATTTATGGATGTCATGTTGTAACTATTTTTACCATAAAGCACCAAAAATATTTGTATAAAAGGTCTTAAGGTTAGGGATTGTCTCATAAGGTGTGATGAAAAAATTGGTTCTTGTAGTGGTATTGAGTTGCAAGGGATTATAGATTGTATTCAAGTTTTAATCACTAAATCATAATAATATTGGACTTATTGTTTGGTGGACATAGCCCAGGGTTTAGGTGAACCACATTAAATCTTGGTGTCTTGTGTTCTTTTCCACGTGATCTATTATTTTTTGATATTCTTTATATTTGCATGTAATTGTTATTTCTGTCTAAGGTTTAATCCTAATACCGAGTGCCAATTTTCAGCTATTGTCGAGTGCCAGTTTCAAGTTGCTACCAAGTTTCAGTTGCTACCAAGTGCCAGTTGCTACCAAGTTCTAACTACTGTTGAGTGCTAGTTTCCATTTGCTGTCGAGTTATAGTGCATGTTGAGTTATCCAATGTGTGCCAAGTTATTTAGTGTTTATCGAGTGAGCCTATTATTTGCTGATGCTTGGTTCCTTCTTTGGCCAAGTTTTCTATGTTTTGGTTATTAGTGGGAGCCAACTTGCATATTTAATTTTGATTGTAAATAAAATGGTAGGATCTTGTTTAGGGATGAGTGTTGATCATTTTGAGTTTAGACTTTCTATAATTTAATGTTTTAGAAACTTCTATAAGCTATTTTGGCAAGTATAAATAGAGTGCTTAGGCTTAGGTTAAAGAGAGAACTTAGAAGGTTTCAAAGGGTGAATGCATATGTATTTGGAAATGCAAATTTGATGTTGGATCACAGATTTAGAAGTTGTATTTTGTCATGCCCTAAATTTACGAGGCAAACACAATCAACAATTTTTTTTTTGAAGGTATATTATAGATTTTATGAATGGGTCTATACTTGTTATGAACGTTCTATTGAATGATGAATTGTCCAAATAACAATTTATATATACATACATACATACATATATATACATATACATATACATATATATACATATATATATATATATACATATACATATATATACATATATATATATATACATATACATATATATACATATACATATATATACATATACATATATATATATATATATACACACATATATATATACATATACATATACATATACATATACATATACACACACACACACACACACACACACACACATATATATATATATGTATATGTATATGTATATGTATATGTATATGTATATGTATATATATATATACATGTATATACATCTATATATATATATATGTATATATATATATACATGTATATACATCTATATATATATGTATGTATATATATATGTATGTATATATATATATATGTATGTATATATATGTATGTATATATATGTATGTATATATATATATATATATATATATTCTCAAGGGTGTTGGAAATTTATATATATTCAACCAGTAAGTTTTGGAGATGATGAGGTTAGTGGATGTAGCAGAATTTGTTTCATTTGAAATATGGATTACAAGTTTTCTTATGAGAGATCACCTGGCCGTCAAACAATGATTGCAATACTAAGTTGTAATGATGTTATGGTTATATGCCTTTCATCTTCTATACTCCAATTAAGACACTCCGTATAAGCAAGTGAAGTTCAATTTCTCGTCTTAATGTAGTTGCAATGGTTCTAGGGTTTGCAAACATGGAGATGTTTAATAATTGTCTTAAGTGGTCTTGAAGAGAAGTTACCCTATCATGTACATACCTTTCCCATTTATCTTCCATTTCAAAAAAAGGCATAAAATTTAAGGGCTAACATTGTTCATCATCTTAATTTTTTTTTGTTCATTTAATTAAAATCCTAATAATTCCCCACTAATATAATACATTTCTAACCATCCCATTAAACAACATACTTTATTAATTTAATAAAACCTTGATTACACTTACATTTATTAAATGCAATAACACAATTTTCTATAACCTAATTTTACCTCTACCTAACCATGCCTTGAAAAAAAAAAAAAACAATAATATAAACATACTTTAAAAGTTACATTACCTATCTATTTCTATGCCCCACCCCAACTTACTAATACTTTAAATCCAATATTTTTTTACCCCCCAATCAATTTCTCAAGAAACATAAGGTCACGTGCCCCATCTAGCCCTTTTAAGGGTGTTGACAAGATTACAATTCTTGCTTGTAAAAAGAAGATTTTTGATAGCAAAGGAATTAAAAGTTTTATACTTGTCAAGGAACACTCCCCAACATCCACCTAATCCTCCACTCTTCCCAAATACATGGATCCCCTTCCCTAGGTATGATGGGAGTGTAGGAATTCTATTTTGCAAATACTGCAATGATTTAAATTATGCTAGGCCCCTAGGGAGGGATGCAGGTCATAATATCCTATCAGACAAGACATTTTCTTTTTTCCTTCTTACATGCACTCAAGGGAATAGTTAGTGCAAGACAACCTAGTGGGGACCACAACCCACATTTTTTCATGGAGTTTTATTTCATTTGATAGTGGAAAAAGTGATGCCTAGGTAATGGATATAAACCAATGAAAAATTGATATATGTTTTATTCTTTCTTATTTTGTTTGATACAAGTTTTAGGATTATTTCTAGTTTTTTTTTTCTTTCTTACTTTATATATATTTTTCTATTTTATCTTTCCTTGACTTGGTGCAATAGTGACCTTAAAGTTGTGTGTTCCACCTGAGTCCCTATTTGCAACTATTAGGACAAGTATTTCTTAAGTTAATATATTTCCTTTTAGGATATATGTTATTCTATCAATATTTGATGTACTAGATTCTAGGCATATTCTGTTGATTATTTTAATGCTCTGCAATCTAGGGGATTGAATTATTTTCCTTCCCATACATTTTACAGAGACTTGATGTGTACCTACAAGCTTGTCCTCTTATGGGTTGAACTATGCCTTCATTTTCAAACTAGTTTTCTTCTAATTCTATCATGACATTCTTTTTGAATATGTTTATTGATGTGATGGTAATACCTAACCTAAAAAAAAATCTAGTAGAACTTTCAAGGATAAATGATTAAATCTTTATACACAATATGAACTATCAAGTAGGATATCTTCCTTTCATTTTTTGAATACATCGCCTATACATTTACTCTACAACCAATTATGTATTGAATTAAATCAACCATTCAAGAAGAATTACAACCTCTATGAAATATTTACACTAATAGAATTGAAAAGAGAAATATTTCATTTGCATAATTTCTCATATTGCATCAATCACATAATGTCAAGACCTACAATGAATATTTCCTTACAAGGGAACTATGTACAATTTCTCAACCTTCCCTTACACAATTTCAACATTATATAATGATGAACAATATCTTTTACATCAAAATGCAATAACAATGAAGACTTGAAAACCACAATACATTTGAGATGACATAGAGCATTGGGTTCTCTTTTCACATTTCATTTACCAACTTGTCAAGGGTGGAACCCTAACATCTTCAAGGAATCCATCTTCACAATCCTGCACATAACGTACAAAATAGGAACCATGGAGGCTCACCTCCCATCCTAGGCTTCTATGAAGCCACCCATTGAGTAGGGGAAACAAGGTCCAAATAGATTACACACATACATCACTAGCCATTGCATGCATACAACACATAACAAAAACAACTCCCTCCCATGGCTTGCACAATGATTCACCATTGGAATCATCTCACATTGGGTGAAGGTGGGCTCTTCAAAGAGGAGATGCCATAACCGAACATAAACATCATATTGCAATTGAATTTTCCTTCCAAGGCCATCATAAAGATCTCCTCCTTCTTACATACAAACCCCTTGTACCTCCCAAAACAACAAGGTATATGGCTTCAATGGAGCTCGTACTCCATGAAAGAAAAACAACTCCTCATCATGAGGTAAATCTTCTCAACTACAATGTTGAGCCCAACTAATCCCTTCACCCAAGGCTTCTCTTCCCTCCGAAGGGTGAGTGAAGCCTTCACACCCATAATCACATTCAACATTCAAATCCAACAAGGAAATCAAGAAGGAAAAACCAAGAATCTTCAAGAACACAATAGACATTCACATTTTCACAACACAATACCAAAGTCCATAATGCAAGATTTACAATACAATGCATGCTCCATTGACAGATCTTCCATACTTGTAGATTTATTTTGCCATACTAAAAGAAAGAAAGAAAAGGAACATGTTTTGGAGACACCAACCTTGGTCCAAGCTAAAGGAAATGATAGTTGTAGTAAAGCTCCCTTAATCCATCTCCAAACCCTAACTGTCTCTAAACTTAGAGAGTGGGTGAACAACCCACTAATTTGACCAAGACTCTATAATAAGGTCTTCCCACTAACTATTTTAGCAAAAACACCTAGCCACTATTAGGATAAAACCATGGACAAAAATAAAAAACTACATGCAAATATAACCAATAATAGAAAATAATAGATCACACAAAAATGAACACAAGGCACCAAGATTTAACGTGGTTCACCAAATCCCTAGGCTACGTCCACCAAATAGCAAGTCCAATCTTATTATAATCTAGTGATTACAACCTGATTACAATCCATAATCCCTTATAGCTCAATATCGCTGCAAGAAGCAATTTTGCATCACAACATAATGAAAAATACCCAACCCTAAACCCTTTTATACAAGTATTAAACCACTTTAGGGTTATAACATGTCGGCCATAAATTAGCCATAACTTTAGTGGCGAATCTACGAAGAGTAACAAATTTTTTTTTCAGGGCGATCCCTTGAACCCCACAAAATTATGGAGTATGTACAGTACTTTCCTGATCAGTCACCACAATCTAATAGCCACTTCCTCTTACAAACTTTTCCCCTCTAAATTTGCTATATTTGACTTAGTGGGAACATGGGAGAAAACACATGTGACAACTCCAAATTCGAATTTATGGAAGAGTGCATGGGTAAAGGGGCCCTCTAGTCTATCTAGGTACTCACATGGTCAAAATTAGGTCCCTAACTTGATATACTATCATATGGGTAACTTATTTTATCATAAAAAACATCTTAGGACCACCTAATGATCCCTCAAAACCCTTGCCAAGTCCAAATTCAAATTTTCTCTGATTGTGACCCATCCTACCCCTTTTCAAGTGGGTTTACTTACTCATTAACAAGGTAATTAGTTTTAGGGTAAGTTACCACCATGATCAAAACCTTAAATGACATGTTATCTATATGCAAAATCCACAAGTGTCAAGTGACACACACAAAAAAAATTCACATTACCATGACATGCTCCTAATGCATCTTTATGATTAAACATTTCAACAAGAAAGCAACCTTACATTTACTAAGAAAATACTTTCACAATGAGGATTTTGAATCTTCTAAAGATTTTCCTTGGTTAAACTGTGTTCACAAGGTTTGGAACTTGTTTCCCCCAATAATTTCCATGGTTTCGCTTCCTGCACATTAAACTCGAGCATTAGTAGTCCAAGGAGGTCATATAAAATATATATCATAAATGTATAATTCAAATTCTATGAAATCCATACTGACATGATTCAATTTAAATTCCCTTTCCTAATCATTTCAATTAAATCATTCAAGGTGTTAGAATCTCAATACTGTATATCATAAACCATCATAATAAATTAGAATATCTTAAATCATCATATTCAACTTAACATTTATCTGCATATCATAAATTGTCATATTAAATCTAACAATTATTTGCATGTCATAAATCATCATAAACTAATTTAACATTTTGAATTTCTCTATAAACTAATATTATCATGTCATAAAACTATATCCATATGTGTTTGATCATTTCATACATAATATCAGTTTCTTAGTGCATATCATAATTGTAAAACATTACTAAAGTATCAAAATCAATAGATAACACAAATGCACTATCCATCTAAGTCTCAAATATTTGTAAAATTACCAGAGTCTTGAATGTCAAAATATAAATAAAATATCTATGCTATGATAGGTCAGGGTGAGGCCTCACATCCTCCCCCCCAAGCATGAACTTCCTCTTGGAGTTCATAAAAAAGATATGGGTATTGAGTCTTCATCTAAGCTGCATACCCCCATGAAGTCATGACCTATTCATAACAATCCCACTAGACCCTAACTTGGTCTAGCTCTCTACCTTAAAGTGTGAGGGTCTATCGAGCCAAAATGTGAGTGGGTTCCAATGCTACCTGTTTGTCTCACTCCACCTGCAAAGCATCCCAATCTATGATGTGAGACTTGTCATAAATATACTTCCTTAATACAGATACATGAAAAACATCATGAATGCATGACAGGCTAGGTGGTAGGGATAAATGATAAGCAACTGGTCCTATTTGCTCCAAAATCTCAAAGGGACCCACAAATTGAGGTGCTAACTTATAGCCTTTTCCAAAATGGATTGAGCTCTTATGTGGTCACACCCTCATAAATACTCTCTCACCAACCATGTACTCTCTATCTACCCTCTTCACATCTGCATATTTCTTCTATCTATCTTGGGCTTCTCTAAGGTGTTGTTTGATCAATACCACTTCCTTCTCCATGTCCTTGACTAATTGTGGCCCTATAGATATCCTATCTTCAATCCTATCCTAGCTTAGGGGTGTCCTACAAGGCCTACCATACAAGGCTTGATAGGGTGGCATGCCTATGGAAGTGTGATACCCATTGTTATAGGAAATTTCTGCAAGATGGAGGTACTCTTCCCACTTGTATTGGTGGTCCATCACATACATTTGTAACATATCCTCTAGGATTTGGTTAACTCTCTTTATTTGCCCATCCATCTGCTGGTGATAGGTTGTGCTGAAATTGAGCTTGGTACCCAGTGATGTTTGTAATTCCCTCCAAAATGAGGAGGTAAATAAGGAGTCTCTATCTGATACTATCTTACGAGGAATACCATGGAGTCTAAAAATGTCTCACAAGAAAACTTGTGCCACTGTAGGAGTTTGCAAGGTAGAGCAAACAGGTGAGAAGTGGGCAACTTTGGTCAAAGTATCCACCATCACCATGATGGCATCATGATGACAAGAAGAAATTGAAAGACCAACAATGAAGTCCATAGAGATAATGTCCCATTTCCACTCAGGTATCTCATGCAGCTGCAAGAGTCCACCTAGATGTCTATGTTTTGCCTTAACTCTTTGACACTCAAGGCATTTGGCTATGATATTGGCAATCTACATTCTCATTACTAGCCAATGATATAACTGCCTTAAATCTGCATGAAGCTTCTTAACACCTAGATGTGTTGCATAGGGTGCTCTATGTGCCTCCAAAATGATAAACTCTTGTAAGTCACCTAAGGATGGTACATAAATGCACCCTTTATGGAATAGTAACCCATCTAGAACCAATGAAAACTCAAAAAATCTTCCCTCTAGGGGTCTCTAAGAGTGGACTAACTGTAAGGAAACTTGGCAACAAAGAATATAACCATTTCCACATAACCCATAATAGATCTAAAATAAACATGGAATTAAAATCCACATGCAAGAGAATAGACAACATACCCACAACATTGTGACACAAGATATACCCTGGGAAACCCTCATTGAGGGAAAAAACCAGCCTCCAAAAGCATCCATCACCATGTATTATTCAGCAAAAATACCATTTCCATACAACCATGGAAGCCTTCATGGCCATAGCCACAACCGAGAAAACTATGTGAACAAGTATGAATCCACACATCCCATGCCATGCTTTCAACCTTCACAAATGCTCCCTTGGCTAAACTGTCAAGCCTTGTCCCGCTCGACTCTTGCCTTTTTCCCTTCTCACACTACAACAACTACCCTTGTGGTTGCTTATATAGTATAAAGTCCCACAAAACCACCAAGTGGTATTACATAAACCAGGTGCTAAAACCATGTGCTACCTAACCCACTGACCCTACATTTAATATTGGGCATTTAATTCTTTTTCCCAATATTAAATAATTACATGAAATATTTTCACAATGTTACAATACAACTCATCAAGAATATTCCATGGGAATCTTTACATGTTGCACGTCCATCTAGGCACAACATTACATAACAAAATAAAATAATAAAATAACAATATTATGCAATGTGTGCAACACCCATTATCTCAACAATCTCCCACTTGTTGTATACATTGCATAGGGTCAATCCGTAGCCACATAAATGAATAAGGGAACAATCCCTCCCAGCACATCCACCATCATGGATCAAAATACACCAAGTGCTCCATCCTGGTACCCGCAACAAAATCAAAGTATCTAGCATCTCAAACATGAATGATCTCACCTCCTATTATGCCACTCCCACTGGACATACATAGAAGCCATCCAAAAGAGAAAGCCACCCAACCTGTCGCATTAGAAGATCATAAAATCCTGTACCAACTAAAATTCCAAGCACCAAAAACCTGATCCAAAGGTAATCACATGTATCCGTAGTTGTCAAAATATCCATAGCTGAAATAGCACCCACAGCAAAGTGCCAAACCCATCCAACTATCCATACCTCAAAGGTATAACAAGTGAATCTCATATCACTGACATATCCAATCTATAAACTGTAATCACACGCCTCAAGAGCAATACCTGCCACATATATATCAAGAAGCTCCCACTACAAAAGATAATGTCAAATCTATAACCAATCCACTCAACACATCTCAAAGAAGTGAATCCATGTAGTATCAAGGACATCCACGATACATAAACCAATATCCTGCAAGAACAACTCTCATAACAAGTCCCCAACAGTCTCCCAAGTTCACCACAACCAACAAAGGAAAGAGAAAGAAATAACCATGTCATCTCTCACATGACATACATGAGCACAAACCAGTGATCACAATCTCTGACCAATCTCAAATCCAATGTAGGCAAAACTGAACATCCAAGAAGATAACCAAGACCAGAGAAACCATGCAAATCATAACCTGTATCATGTCCTTCTACACACACCTCTAGATGTAAACTATGCAAGTATGATCTCCTCCATAAAACCCCAACAAGAAGCCTCAACAACACCCAAACCATACCATATAACTACTCATGGATGTAAGCCTCTCACAAGAAGATCAAACTCAATAAAACCATTCCTAAACCAAGGAATAACCATTCCTAATCCAGGGAATATGCCTAATATAAAACCATCTCCCAAACTCAACCAGCATAACAACACATGCATATGGAGATAACCAATGTCAAACAATCTCTCAAATGAAACCTCCAGAACTAACTCATGTACCATAGCTCAAGATCCATATTCATGAAAGAAAAGCATAAATATAATGCAATTGAGAGAAAATAATGGGCTATACCTCTCAAGTAGCAAACCGCCGAGTAGACCAAGAGTGGGGAATGAGAATGCTCATCAAGATACCCAAGTCTCCAACCAAGACTCATCTAAGAAGAATCTCCTCTCAAGTCCATATCAGGTGATTGCCCCTCGGACTTCCTGCTGAAACCATCAACTATCCCAACAAATACTTCTCTAATCCAAGAGAAATCAGCGTCACCACTGTCTCTAAGTATCCATGAGCACCTGTAACCAATCAATTCATGCCAACTCCAAATGCAACATAGCAATATCATGAAGTATCCAGCTTATGATCAGTGTACTCAATACCAAAAAACTAAACCAAGATCAATGTCAAAGTTCCAACCATGGCCTCAGGAACATAAACATGACAACATGATCTTACCATCTCAACTAAAGAGATAACATGCTCCATATGAACACACCATAACATGTCACAACTCTAAACACGTATCAAGAGTATACCATGACATAATAATGAAACCATCCTCATACCAAGGATAACATGTGAAATAAAAGCATAAACCACACCTTTGCCAAGAACCCTGTGAGTCCTCAAGATGCAACCTTCTCCACACACCATGAAGAAAACCATCTCCACATACTAGGAAGAACCATCTCTACATAACATGAAGATAACCAAGAACTCCATGAGTCCTCAAGATCTAACCATCTTCAAACACCATGAAGATAACAAGTGCACCATGCAAATATCAAAGATGCTTCTGCAGCAACAGGATCTAAGACAAACCTCCAACATCTGCAAACACTCAATTAATATATCAATGCCAACAACTCCCACTCAACCGTGGTACCAAGTCACCTATGGCATCATAAAATCCATCCTCTCCAAACCAAGAAGATATAAACCAAACTAGGAACTAATCTTGCACTGTCACCCCATCACTGTCACAAGCTCCCACTAAACCATGTATCCAAGCTATCCATGACATCATGATGAAAATACCATCCTCTAACCATAAGAATCAACCAAGGCATCAAACTATCAAAGAACTCAAAGTGCACATCATGAGCTCCTTAAAAGAAACTAAATAACCATGATCCTCAACCAAGAAGATATACCACCATAACCAAATCAGAAAATCTAAGCTAATGAACATCAAGGATGTACCTGTATAACCAATCATGTCATGCCAAAATCCATGGCACCATGGTCACATCCATGAACCGAGCATCTGGCTCTCAATATATCCAACCTGTTAGCATAGTCAACCACAATCCTCTGCCATGACTGTACCTGGTAACAACATCTCATACCTTCTACATGAAGATAAAATAGTAAATCATGTGACTTAGGGCATAGATAACCCAAATCCAAGCCACCAATTTGAATATGCATCAATAATGAAAGATCAATGGGCAAAGACAACCCATAACCAAGCTATAAATGCAACCTGTAAGTATACACCGCTTACAACACTGCACAACTTGTAGACCCAACAAGTCATCATGCATATCCAAAACCAAACACTGATAACCATATCATCATGAGACCAAACTAAATTATGAACTGAGTATACAATGACATCAAATCTTAAATCTCCAATGCCATAAACTCACAATGTTACCATAGTCAAAATATATCTATAAACTATTCAGATTAATATATCAACAAATAAATCATGCCAAACTTACACCAAATTTGAACCAATGTGTAGAGCTCTCCAAGAGCTTTCCGTTGACTACTCGAAGTCCAAAATCCGACTCTGTATGCCCAAGTTATGCCCCAATTCGTGCTCAAAATAAAGAACATCTGACTTTAGGGCTCTTAGAACCTGACAAAATCTCAAAATCATAGAACCAAACCTATACCATAATGTAGTGCTCTGAATTATCTTTCCAACGCCTATAAGAACTCTGAAATCTGATATTTTGAGAGAAAGTTATAGCCGTTTTACTAAGATAGTCTTTTTACCATTTTCAGTACGATTTTTCATTTTTAATTTTTTTCAGTGACGAAAATTTCGACGGGATTAAATTTGACGGCCATCATGGGCTGAAACTAAAAAACTCTTTCATTTTCTCTGAACATGGCCAAACTAGGGCATATTATATATCAAATTTTATGGAAATGTCGACCCGGATCCAATGGTGAGGTCTGTTTTTACCCAAGAGGTCATTTCTGCAAGCTACCCCCCAAAACCCTCATTTAAATGAAACATCCGAAAAACCATTTTGTCCAACAATTTCACACGCCCAAATATTTTAACATCCCATCATAACAGCAAATCCAAAAGCCCTCAGATCTGCAATAAAACATTCATATATCTTGCCCCTTTCTTTTATCCTCTCATGCATTCCCATGGATTCAATCTAGGGTTACAATAATAAAACCATAGCTCTGATACCACTTGTAAGGAAACTTGGCAACAAAGAATATAACCATTTTCACATAACCCATAATAGATCTAAAATAAACATGGAATTAAAATCCACATGCAAGAGAATAGACAACATACCCACAACATTGTGACACAATATATACCCTGGGAAACCCTCATTGAGGGAAAAAACCAGCCTCCAAAAGCATCCATCACCATGTATTATTCAGCAAAAATACCATTGCCATACAACCATGGAAGCCTTCATGGCCATAGCCACAACCGAGCAAACTATGTGAACACGTATGAATCCACACATCCCATGCCATGCTTTCAACCTTCACAAATGCTCCCTTGGCTAAACTGTCAAGCCTTGTCCCGCTCGACTCTTGCCTTTTTCCCTTCTCACACTACAACAACTACCCTTGTGGTTGCTTATATAGTAGCAAGTCCCACAAAACCACCAAGTGGTATTACATAAACCATGTGCTACCTAACCCACTGACCCTACATTTAATATTGGGCATTTAATTCTTTTTCCCAATATTAAATAATTACATGAAATATTTTCACAATGTTACAATACAACTCATCAAGAATATTCCATGGGAATCTTTACATGTTGCACGTCCATCTAGGCACAACATTACATAACAAAATAAAATAATAAAATAACAATATTATGCAATGTGTGCAACACCCATTATCTCAACACTAACTAAAAAACTTCTATATAAAATACATCTTTGGGAAGATGGTGCAGTATGCGCTATCTCAAATATGTCTTAGTAATCATCAAAGATATCTCATGACATCTCCTACTCAAGGCATTTGCTAATACATTCTTCATTCCTTCAATGTAATGTACATCAAAATCATATTCATATAAGAACTCCATCCATCTCCTCTATCAGGCATTCAAATTTGGCTGTGTGAAAATATAATGCAAAATTTGGTGATCTGAATGAAGCTCAAAGTGATGTCCTAGAAGAAAGTGGTGCCATCTTGCCAAGGCATGAACTACCACTGCAAGCTCCAAATCATGGGTGGGATAATTGAGCTCATGAGTCTTAAGTTTCTTAGACTCATATGCTATGACACAACCATTCTGCATGAGAATGACTCCAATACCATCGAGTAAAACATCTATGCATACTACAAAATTTGATGAAGGGTCAAGTACTACTAGGATTGGTGTACTAGTGAGTGCCTTCTTGAGTTCTTAGAAGGCCCTCTCACACTTTCTATCCATTCAAACTTCTTCCTTTTCCTCTGAAGGGAGGTGATGGGATGAGCTACTCTGGAAAATCCTACCACAAACTGCCTATAATATCCTGCTAATCCCATGAAGCTTCTAACTTCAAAAACATTAGTTGGTGCCGACCAATCCATGATGGCCTGGATCTTAGATGGATCCACTACAATTCCATCTCTTGATATCACATGACCTAAATAATCTACTTCCTTCTTGAAGAAGGCACACTTGGAAAAACTGCCATATAGCTGATTTTCCCTTAAGCATTGTAATACCCGCCTCAAGTGTTCTTTGTGTTCCTTCTCATCATGTGAATATATCAATATATCATCAAGAAAAAATACCAAAAACTTATTCAAAAATGTATGAAACACCTTGTTCATAAGGCTCATGAATACAATTGGGGCATTTGTAAGACCAAATGGTACCACTGTGAACTCATAGTGGCTATACCTTGTATAGAATGTGGTCTTATGAATGTCACTTTCCATAATCCACAATTGATGATATCCCAACTTCAAGTCCATCTTGGAGAAACTCAGGCACCTTGCAATTGATCGAATGGGTCATCAATTCTAGGGAGCGGGTATCAATTCTTGATCATTACCTTATTCAATTGTTGGTAGTTAATACACAATCTGAGTGATCCATCCTTCTTTTTCACAAAGATCACTAGCACACCCCAAGGTGATACACTAGGATGGATATGTCCCTTCTCTAAGAGTTCCTCCAAGTAAATCTTAAGTTCATTGAGTACATGTGTAGCCATCCTATATGGAGATCTCGAAATGGGCTCTTCTCCATGGCACCAAATCTATGTGGAAATCAACTACCCTAGGTGGTGGCATACCTAGAAGCTTTGAGGGGAACACATCCTTGAATTACCATAGTGTCAGCTAGTAACCTAGAGAAGGTTCACTCTCATCATCTTCCTCCTTATTATAGATAGATACTGCAAACAACTACATCCCTTTTGTAGACACTGCTTAAGTTGCATGGCAGAGATCATACGAAGAGACATTGGTCTTTGCACCTCTAAAATCACCATAGAAGTACCACAATCATTGAAACTCTCAATATTCTTCTATTTATAATCCATCTTAGTGTTGTGTACACATAGCCAATCCATGCCAAGGACTACATCATATGATCCTATGGGGGTAACTCAAAGATCTGAGGTCATGCTCATGTCTCTAATTTGAATATGATAATCATGTATATAGGAATTAACTACCACCTTAGCCCTAGATGCTAATTTGACTTCCCAATTATCATTCTACCTAGCTACCACTAACCTGCAATGCTCCACTACAAAAGGAGATACAAAAGAATTGGTGGCTTCAGAATCAAACAATATAGAAACCTCTATACCTTAGATCATACCTGTAGCCCTAATAACTGTAGCTTGATGCTTGGCTTGGCGGTTATCAACCACTACAAATACCCTGTGGGATCTACCCATGTCTCCTATTATAGGCATTGAAGTGGCTCCCCACTAATTACTGGCTACTAGTCCCTAAGGGAACTCTTTGGCTATATGTCCCATACCACTACAAGCATAACAAGGGCCATGAGTCCGAATCTGAAATCCCTGTGACCTAGGCTACTACTAACCACCTATCTTGTTGGATCTGCTATACCCACCATGGGAGGACTCTTGAGTCCTAGCTAGCTATGCATATGGAGCTTGTGGCCTCTGATCTCATTAAGACCCCTGGGATTGCCACTTCTTGGGCTTAGAGCCATGATACCCCTATGCTAACTTTTTCCTATTATCCTGCTATGACTTTTTTTGAACTTGTGGAGTCTTAGAGGACCCTGTTGACTGACCCTAACTACCCTTCCATGAGGGTTTATGCTTCCCTGAGTGATGGGAATAATTCTAGTTGTGAGACTGATCTTGGGATTCCTATTTGTTACAGAGATCTTTCACAACCAATGCTATCTCAACTACCTCCCTAAAAGTGCTCAGAAAAGCTAGGTGTACTAAATTTTGAAGAGACAAGTTAAGACCCTTGGTGAATTGGTAGATCCGTAGCTTCTCATCCTTCATGTACTTGAAATATGGAAGGAGCTTTAAGAACCTACTCTCATACTATACTATAGTAAGGCCCCTTTGTTGAAGGTCATGTAACCCCTTAATCTGAATCTATTTGAAATGCTCTGAAAGATGTCTATCTCTGAACCTGGCTACAAATGCCTCCTAGGTAAGTGTGTCTACTTTGACTCTACCTATGATCTCCCCTTGTTTCCACCAATTGGAAGCATTTTTTGGTAATAAGTAAATGGCAATTCGAGCCTTCAGATTGTTTGCATATGGTCGCAACCTAAAACACCTTTCTAAGCTCTATAACCATGCCTATGCCTGTGTACCATCTGTGGTTCCAATGAAAAGAGGTGGTTTAAGTTAGATCAAATCCATAATCTCATTCCTTGAGTCCTTGGGTTCTCTCACCACTGCAGGTGGCTCTATGATTGGTGGTGGTTCAATCTAATGAACTGAGGCCTCTTCCTAGTCACCTTGTCCCTCTGCATCTCTAGGTAGGGGACTCCTACTTCTTTCCTTATTATTTTCTCTATGTTCTCATATCCCTTGCTATTCTGGCTGAGGGATTTGTTGGTGTTTGAAAACATTTTAGGTTTCCAATTACCCCGATGAGAATATGACACATCTAGAGGCAACTAACTCTCATCTTTAACACATCATTTTAGACACCAGGCCAACTATAAGGCTTGACCCTTCTTCTACTTCAGGCTCTGCAAAACCTAGGTGGGTGGATCTCAGATTCAATTAATATGGTACCAGTGAAAAAAATATTCCCAAATCTATAATTAGTAGATTTAACCCTTATATCTCCTAATAACTCATGTAATAACACAAATCTATAGTAGCACATTGCAATTTTATGATATTCACAAGTTGAGTGAGGGTAGTCTATTCTAGCTCTTCAACATAAAATGTAAAGATGATTTGAATTTGATTTGATTTTATGTGGATGTAGAAAGTGGATGAAAACTAGGTATGAACAAAAAACTTATGATCCTATAATGGATTAGTGCCGCATCCATTGGGAAATTCATGAATCTCCCTCATGCATTTTAGGTATCTAGAACACATATCTTATGCCAAGACTCTAGATCTATCCATTTACCTTGTAAATTGGATATCAATGTTCAATCTAAATCTCATTCTTACCTGATATCCTCCTCAATAAACCTACAACCCTATTGATTTCCTTGAAGCATTTACATAATTCCTTGAATTACGAGCAACAATGAAGCAACGTACAACCTTAAGGGACTACAATTATGATCTAGGCTCTTTGTTCAAAGATCATAAAACATCACAACTCACTAAGAAAGGAGACAAGATTTAAACTAAAACTCAACATTTTCTATTCTTTGTATTAATTTCCTTGAAATAATACATAAAAGGCATGAAATTAACTCATAAAGAACCTAATAAATTAGACTGTGCAATGAACAAATGATGTCATACAAGAGAGAAAATGGATAGAATGAGAAACAGATGGGATAGGAAGGGGGTGTCACAACCAAAGAAAAAGCTTCATGGTTTGAAACTAGCACATCCTAGATCTTCCATTCAGACTTCATCAATTCTAGGGCCAATTCTACTAGATGTCTTCATTCTAGAGAAACTTTCCAAAATTCCAACCCTTACAAAAGAGAAGAAGAAAGAATAAATAGAAAGGAAGGAATTCTTAGATTGATTATGCAACTGACATGTGTCCACTCAAAATTATTTCCCAAGAAGTTAAACACCCTCTCTCTACCTTTTCTCTGTAACTACATATCAAATCCCCATCATTTGGCCTCTACAAGCAAGAAATATCCGAGATACTTGATTGAACATCGTAACTGATTTTGATGCCAAAATGAACTCAAGGTGAAAGTGAAAAATTAGTTTAATATGACCTCAAGAAGCCAATATAATCTTTTCCAAATTGGTTTTTCCACATTCAAGCCAAAATAAGTCTTCATATCTACCTTCTAACCCATTTGGATGCTCCATGATGAATTTTACCTATTCTACTGAGAATGCCTCGGGAATCACAAATTGGCTTATAACGTGAACCAGTGAGCACTTGTGCAAAAACTAACCTCAAAAATTGAAAATTCATCTCATTCTGGTTCCAAGGGTATATTGGAGTGCCCATTTTGGATAAAAATAGCCCTAGTTATGCATCTTTGAAGTTCAGGTCTCTGTTCATGGCTTTCAAAGCAATATTGCATAAATATTTGAATTCTTCAAAAGTTAAAACTATATAATAAATCCACATTTTGATTTAAAACTTTTTGACCTGCACGTACTCTAGGGAATAAAAAAATAATTTTTTACTTTGCAAGTTCCTTCAATTTTCTATCTGGGTCAAAGCTAGTTTGACCATCCCTATGACATGTGGTAAGATGTGATTGGCTTAGACCTGCATAGTTTGCACCAGATGGCATCAAATTATTCATCCTTGTCACCACCACATCAACACGCCACCTGGATGCAATGTCATATTTTCTATGTTGCTATGTTAACTGGCGTGCAACTTTGCCTTAGCGACATAGCGACATTCGTCTGATTTGCCATGTGGCATGATCTGGTGCATCTACTAGATTTTCTCACCACATCATCATCATCCTTGGAATTGATTCCATGTGGCACCTTGCAGTTGGTCTGGAGCTCCACATCATTGCTGAGACATTCTATTCCCACTGCCCAATTGCCACTTGTCACATTTTGATTCATCATTAGATTTGCAGGCGGGACCCTGTTTGCTTTCTTAACCCCTCACCAGATTTTTAGTTTTTTGGTGGGTTGCTAGTTGGATTTGAGATTTTTTAGAAGGTCGCCATGTTGCATGCCAAAAAATCTTGCCATTTTCTGGTGGTAGCATAGCGACCATTGGAAATCTCCACCTTTCTAGCAAACATTTTTACCTTTTCTAGCAACTTGCAATGCTAACGTCATCAGTTTGTTGTGGATGTTTGGGCATTCAAAATTTGTTTGACTCCTCGCCAATCTAGCCAACTAGGACCCATAGGCGAGCTTACCTTCCAAAAGGCTCCTGTCTCATAGACAACATAGCAATTGTGTGCAATGCTATTTAAACAATGGAATTGTCTTCACACAAGGCATGTGGGATTATAGATTTTCTTGTGTTCCTCTCAGCTTCCCTTTGCTATGGTTTGCAAATTATTTTTTCTTTACTAATCTCTTATGTATTACCTTTAAAATGGTGCTACTTGTTTTTCACAGATTCTATGTAGAGAAACATCATTGATCTCCTACTTATGTTGTGTGGATCTCTGTCTTCACAAGGTAGCTTCCATTTTAACACCTCTTCATCAACGTGTTCTCTTCTTCCTTTACTTGTTAGCTTCTTATTCCATATGTCATGGACCTCCTCTTCTATGTGTGGGATTCAATAGCACGGCTTCCTCCTTAATTGCACTAAAGATTACCTTCCTTTTAATGCTACATGCTTTGATCTTGGCGTGAGGCTCTCTTTATGTGTGGACTATAGCTTTCTTAACTGCTGGGCTCTTTTATGTTTGCTACCTCCTTTCTTCATGCCATATACTTCTTTTTGCATGGGCTTCTTTTGTTACTTGTGGCCTTCAATTCTTAAAACACTTGCTTCAAAAATGTGGGGCTCTTTACTTTAACTGCCTATGATTTTCCCTCGTTTACATTGGCATTTTGTATGATGCGTGGCTTTCTTTCTTAGCGGCTTGGTTCCTCACATGGTCAATCAAAGAAAATGGCATCTCCTTTATAAATTGCATGGGTTTGCTCCCATTCTATGATACTATGGGATAGTTCCTCTTTTAAGTAACAAGTTGTGTGCAGGGGCTCTTGAATTTATTGGCAGCTTTCTCTTTGTGTTTTCCATTCTTTGACTGCCTCCACTATACCCAACATAGGAGACCTATTCCTCTTTATGCTTGTTGGGTTGCCTACCTTGCAGGACAACTCCCTCCTCATTCATGTGAAATTTCTTTTTCTTATAATTTGCTAGCATGTGTTGTTTGCAAGTAGTGGCTTCTCCTATTCTCTGTTGCATGCTTGCATGTTCCTTCTTTGCGTGCCAACCATCCCTTCTAGAACTCACTACTTCTCCTCTACACAATGGCTTCTCTTTTTTAATGCATAGAGACAAATAAAAGCATCTATCCCCTACATTATGTGTGAATCTCCCACACTCCTCCACACAGGCATTCCTCATGATTGGGCTTGCTCTGTTCTAGATTGCAATCCCTGCCATCGTGTCCCATTCTGTGTCAATAAGAAGGCAAACTCTGTCCAGGCCTATCCTTGTTCTAACATACTCCTTTACCACCTAAAGTAGGAAAATCCATCAATAAAAAAATTACTTTGCAAATCTTGCTTTATGTTGAAATAACTAGGATCGTCAGTCAAAAAGTTGATGAAAAGCTACAACACCTTTACATTTACTGACTCACTATGGCATCCATCCAAAGAATCAACAAGAGCTAAAAGTTTTCCATGTTCTCCTAGAAAATTTCTTAACTTCAACTTGTTCCACATAATTGATTCCCCAGCATGACCCAAATAATATTTAAGCACATCAAGCTTATTTGGATCCACCCTAAGACATTCCACTATATCAACTGCATTTGTGATTACTTTCTCTTATACAACTAAGTATATATCCTTAGAGTTCATTTCACTTACCAAACCTTCCATATGCTTGATTACAAATAGATCAACATATATGTGCCTCTCTTCATTTTTGGGAATCAAATAATTTAGGAATGCCTCACATTTATCGCGTATACCCTCAAATCCTCTGTCAAACTTCATGATCATTGTAACATTGATCAAAGAATTTAAAACTTTTGACTCCACGCTAGCCTTACCTAATGCATCACTTGTCCTAAGAAATTCCTCGATTGTACCCATTCTTGAAAGCCAATATAAGCTCGCCATGAATGCTTAATGTGGACAATTCATTAAGATTATAATCTATTTCACCATTATCTTACTCAGGGTGCTTTAAAGAGACATTGTCAACCTCAACTTCTCCATTCTTACCATTAGACTTCTTTGCTGACTTAGAGTTCTCAGGAAATCTCTTTAGTGTAGCTAGGAATCACTTCCATCATAGTTGCCCTAAAAAGATGATCCTTTTTACATTTGTCCCCATGTGATTCCTTTATAGAACAATATCACTTTAAAAACTCAAGGCATTTTTAGGTTCCCGAGACATTTCATCAATCTAAAAGCAGTTAGTCGGACCCCAAAAAATGGGTCCGGCTAAATTTTTTTTTTGTTTTCAAACAATTGGACTATCAAACTGATCCATTCATCATTTGATAGTGATCAAAACCAAATTTAATCAATGCTCTTCTATTAAAAACTCATTTTTATCATTAATCTACAACTTGTTGACTTTGTGCTAGGAGGTCCTTTGACTGGCCTTAAAAAGTGACCAGAACAGCTGATAAGACTCTAAAAATTGGTACATTGATTCTTTGTTTTGCATACTCCTACCCTGTCGAATCTCATCTCATGATGAATTTAGGGTCAAAAGATATTTTCTGTTGACATTGCCTTCTTAGAATCACCTGCAGATAAACATGTCAAAAAACACTAAAATTGTGTTTGGATTTGGCTTCAAAAACTAGGCAAATTGACACTTGGGAAAACGAATATTGGGGCATTGGTTCTCTATCACGAGGAGAGTATAAAGCTAGAATTTGGGCTTATGAAAAATAATTGGGTGCAAATGGCGAGCAGTCAAAGTGGGCTACTCAAAATTTGCAAACTAGAAACAATGGCAAAAAAGTGGTTTTTGCAAATAGAATTGACCTGGGAAAGTGTGCAGACAAATTCCTCAAGACCTAAAAACTGGTACACTTGAAGTATTTTTAGAGTACAATGTAGTGGTACAATCCATTTGATCTCATCTATCATGGGTTTCAAGTTATAACATCACGAACAAGGGTTCTTACAAATCTATAAATGTTGACACAATAAAAATCTAGAAATTGCATTTGGAATCATGTTTGAAAATTGATCAAATGGATTCTTCATAAGCTCAAACTTGGAACATAACAAGTCTTTGACCCCTAAAATGTAACACAATAGGAATTTTCTCATTCGGGTCAACTAGTCAAATGTTATAACTCATCAAATAGGGCCTTCTAGAATTCTAAACAATTCTTATCAGCATGACATCAATAAATGACCAACTTTGAGGGATTCAAAACCTAGTCAAATTGATTTGAAACAACTCAAAATTTGAAACATAGGCTCTCAGGTATGGACGCTAAATACTCCCAAAATGGTGAGTCATGAAACATTACTTGGTGTGAGATATTTACTTGTAAACATGACCTCCTGTCGCTGTTTGACACTTGGGAGAAAATGCAGATTTGGAAAATGCTCAAAATGGGACTTCACAAAATGGCTCAAAATGCCAGATTAACTTCATGGAACAAGTGGATATGTTGAATAGAAGGTGTTAGAAGCATTAAACACCTCTTAGGCCTTGAAGGTACAGTCAGGTATAGGTACATTTAAAAGCATTTGTAGGGCTTGCTTTCTCAATGGTGCTCAAAATCATGGTTACAGTTTTGAGCACCAATAGGATTAAAGGTGGCATACTCTCCTACACTACTCTTATAAGATTTTGAATGGCTGTAAAGATTTGATTAATATTTTGAGGCTGTTCGGGTGGAGGTTGAACAATTCCACGTTCTGCCCCTCTAGATGCCACTCATGCACCTCTAGGGCCTCTAGCCCTCCAATGACCATTACAGGTAACGATAGGCATCCTACACACAAGTTTCAATTTTAATGAGTTAAGCATAATGGGTTAGGCTCTAGTGTTGTAACCAATTGCTCTAATACCAGAATGTCACACCCTAAATTTACGAGCCAAACACAACCAACATTTTGTTTTTTTTGAAGGTGTACTATAGATTTTATGAATGAGTCTATACCTGTTATGAATGTTCTATTGAATGGTGAATTGTCTGGATATATATATATATATATATATATATATATATATATATTCTTGAGGGTGTTGGAAATTTATATATATTCGACCACTAAGTTTTGGAGATGATAAGATTAGTGGATGTAGCAAAATTTGTTTCATTCGAAATATGGATTACAATTTTTCTTATGAGAGGTCACCTAGTCATCCAACAATGATTGCAATACGAAGATGTAATGATGTTATGGTTATGTACCTTTCATCTTCTATACTCCAATTAAGACACTCTGTATATGCAAGTGAAGTTCAATTTCTTGTCTTATTGTAGTTGCAATGGTTCTAGGGTTTGCAAACATGGAGATGTTTAATAGTTGTCTTAAATGGTCTCAAATAGAAGTTACCCTATCACGTACATACCTTTCCCATTTATCTTCCATTTCAATTTTATAGTGCACACACACACACACACACACACACACACACACACACACACACACACACACACACACACACACACACACACACACACACCCTTGGTAAACTTCCTACATCTAACCCCTCTTCCAATTGTGATCAATATAATACATTACTAAATTAGGCACTTTTAATTATTTATTTGGTTATGATTTAAGGTTAATTAATTATTTGTTTATTTATCTAATTTTGGCTTAAAATTTGGTATTGAATATTTATTTGATTTTATTTCAAATAATTCTTTTATTTATTTATTAATTATTCAATAGTATCAATACCCCCAAATGAAAGAGTAAATCAACACATCTAATTAATTTTGAATTAATATGACACATGACCAAAAGGCATAAAATTTAAGGGCTAACATTGTTAATCATCTTAATTTTTTTTTAATTCATTTAATTAAAATCCCAATAATTCCCCACTAATATAATGCATTCCTAACCATCCCATTAAACAATGTACTTTATTAATTTAATAAACCCTTAATTACACTTACATTTATTAAATTCAATAATACAAATTTCTATAACCTAATTTTACCTCTACCTAACCATGTCTTGAAATAACAAAACAAAACAATAATATAAACATACTTTAAAAGTTACAAGACCTAACTATTTCTATGCCCCACCCCAACTTACTAATACTTTAAATTAATTATTATTTTTTACCCCCCAATCAAATTCTCAAGAAACATAGGGTCACGTGCCCCATCTAGCCCTTTCAAGGATGTTGACAAGATTACAATTCGTGCTTGTAAAAATAAGAGTTCTGACAACAAAGCAATTAAAAGTTTTATACTTGTCAAGGAACACTCCCCAACATCCACCTAATCCTCCACTCTTCCCAAACACATGGATCCCCTTCCCTAGGCATGATGGAAGTGTAGAAATTCTATTTTTCAAATATTGCAATGATTTACATTATGCTAGGCCCCTAGGGAGGGATGCAAGTCATAATATCCTATGAGACAAGACATTTTCTTTTTTCCTTCTTACATGCACTCAAGGGAATAGTTAATGCAAGACCACCTAGTGGGGACCACAACTCATGTTTTTTCATGGAGTTTTATTTTGTTTGATAGTGGAAAAAGTGATGCCTAGGTAATGGATATAAACCCATGATAAATTGATATATGTTTTATTCTTTCTTATTTTGTTTGATACAAGTTTTAGGATAATTTCTAGTTTTTTTTTCTTTCTTACATTATATATATTTTTCTATTCTATGTTTCCTTGACTTGGTGTGATAGTGACCATAAAGTTACGTGTTCCACTTGAGTCCCTATTTGAAACTATTAGGACAAGTATTTGTTATGTTAATGTATTTCCTTTTAGGATATAGGTTATTCTATCAATATTTGATGTACTAGAATCTAGGCATATTTTATTGATTATTTTAATGTTCTGTAATCTAGGGGATGGAATTATTTTCCTTCCCATACATTTTCCAGAGGCTTAATGTGCATCTACAGGCTTGTCTTCTTATGGGTTGAACTATGCCTTCATTTTCAAACTAGTTTTCTCCTAATTCTATCATGACATTTTTTAAAAAATATGTTCAGTGATGTCATGGTAATACCTAACCTAAAAAAAAATCTAGTAGAACTTGCAAGCATAAATGATTTAATCTTTATACACAAAATGGAGTATCAAGTAGGTTATCTTCCTTTCATTTTTTGAATACATCGCCTATACATTTACTCTACAACCAATTATGTATTGAATTAAATCAACCATTCCAAGAAGAATTACAACCTCTATGAAATATTTACACTAATATAATTGAAAATAGAAGTATTTCATTTGGATAATTTCCCATATTGCATCAATCACATAATGTAAAGACCTAAAATGAATATTTCCTTACAAGGGAACTATGTGCAATTTCTCAACCTTCCCTTACACAATTTAAACATTATATAATGATGAACAATCTCTTTTACATCAAAATGCAATAACAATGAAGACTTGAAAATCACAATACATTTGAGATGACATAGAACATTGGGTTCTCTTTTCACATTTCATTTACCAACTTGTTAAGGGTGGAACCCTAACATCTTCAAGGAATCCATCTTCACAATCCTGCACATAACACACAAACTAGGAACCATGGAGGCTTACCTCCCATCCTAGGCTTCTATGAAGTCACCCACCGAGTAGGGGAAACAAGGTCCAAATAGGTTACACACATACATCACTAGCCATTGCATGAGTACAACACATAACATAGAACAACTCGCTCCCATGGCTTGCTCAATGATTCACCATTGGAATCATCTCACATTGGGTGAAGGTGGGCTCTTCAAAAAGGAGATGCCATAGCCAAACATAAACATCATATTGCAATTACATTTTCCTTCCAAGGCCATCATAAAGATCTCCTCCTTCTTACTACAAACTCCTTGTACCTCCCAAAACAATAAGGTATATGGCTTCAATGGAGCCCATACTCCATCAAAGAAAAACAACTCCTCATCATGAGGTAAATCTTCTCAACTATAATATTGACCCCAACTAATCCCTTCACCCAAGGCTTTTGTCCCCTCCGAAGGGTGAGTGAAGCCTTCACACCCATAATCACATTCAACATTCAAATCCAACAAGGAAATCAAGAAGGAAAAACCAAGAAATCTTCAAGAACACAATAGACATTCACATTTTCACAACACAATACCAAAATCCATAATGCAAGATTTACAATACAATGCATACTTCATTGATAGATCCTCCATAATTGTAGATTTATTTTGCCATACTAAAATAAAGAAAGAAAAGGAACATTTTTTGGAGACACCAACCTTGGTCCAAGCTAAAGGCAATAATAGTTGTAGTAGAGCTTCCTTAATCCCCCTCCAAACCCTAACTGTCTCTAAACTTAGAGAGTGGGTGAAAAACCTACTAATTTGACCAAGACTCTGTAATAAGGCCTTTCCACTAACTATTTTAGCAAAAACACCTAGCCACTTCCTCTTACAAACTTGTCCCCTCTAAATTTTCTATTTTTGACTTAATGGGAACATGGGAGAAAACACACGTGACAACTCCAAATTCGAATTGATGGAAGAATGCTTGGGTAAAGGGGACCTCTAGGCCATCTAGGCACTCAAATAGTCAAAATTAGGTCCCTAACTTGATATAATATCATATGGGTAACTTATTTTATCATAAAAAACATCTTGGGACCACCTAATGACCCCTCAAAAACCTAGCCAAGTTCAAATTCGAATTTTCTCTAATTGTGACCCATCCTACCCCTTGTCAAGTGGGTTTGCTTACTCATTAATAAGGTAATTAGTTTTAGGGTAGGTTACCACCATGATCAAAACCCTAAATGACATGGTATCTATACAGAAAATCCACGAGTGTCAAGTGACACAATAAAAAATATTCACATTACCATGACATGCTCCTAATGCATCTTTATGATTAAATATTTCCACAAGAAAGAAACCTTACATTTACTAAGAAAATACTTTCACAACGAGGATTTTGGATCTTCCAAGGATTTTCCTTGGTTAAACTGTGTTCACAAGGTTTGGAACTTGTTTCCCCCAAGAATTTCCATGGTTCCACTTCCTGCACATTAAACTCGAGCATTAGTAGTCCAAGGAGGTCATATAAAATATATATCATAAATGCATAATTCAAATTTTACAAAATCCATATTGACATAATTCAATTTAAATTCCCTTTCCTAATCATTTCAATTAAATCATTCAAGGTGTTAGAATCTCAATACTGCATATCATAAACCATTATAATAAATTTGGATATCCTAAATCATCATATTCAACTTAACATTTATGAGCATATCATAAATTGTCATATTAAATCTAACATTTATCTAAATGTCATAAATCATCATAAATAAATTTAACATTTTGCATCGCTCTATAAACTAATATTATCATGTCATAAAACTGCATCCATATGTGTTTGATCATTTCATACATACTATCAATTTCTTAGTGCATATCATAACTGTAAAACACTACTAAAGTATCAAAATCAATAGATAACACATATCCACTATCCATCTAAGTCTTGAATAGTTGTCAAAATACCAGAGTCTCAAATGGAAAAATTTAAATAATATATCTATGCTATGACGGGTTAGAGTGAGGCCTCACATATTTTGTATCTAGCCATAACCTTGAAGGCCTTACAGCTAGGCATGTTGGATGTAAACTCCTTGATTGGAATATAAGAATAGAATCTCTCTGGATCTGAATCTCATTCCTCTTGTTCATCTTCTATTGTGTATTTGTTTAATGGTTTCTGGATCACCTCATTTTGTGGTACATCCAGATTTGTACTTTATTACTGATTTGCCCCCCTCTTAGTTATCTAACATGTCTATTCCCCTAATTTAATTGTTTATAAAACACATTTATGGAAACAATTATCTCTTCTTATTCAAAGTTTTCCCACACATCTTTGGGTTGTTTCTAATGCCATTTTATCTTGACAAGGTAAGCAAGGGGGGATTCTTCCTCCTCCTATAGTTATGACACAATTTGTAGATTTTATTGAAGACAATTGTCTCATTGACATTTCCCCTACTAATGGGAATTGCACCTAGAATAAAAAGGAAACATATTTTATACATATTGTAGTTAATTTTGATAGATTCCTAGTCTCCTCTCTTTGGGCCAATTCTCAATTGTCTTGACAAATCTTAACAGTTAGAGCATCAGTTCATTTCTCTATTTTGCCCAAAATTTATAGCTAGGGAGCATCTCATAACAAGGTTCTTAGGTTCAAATTTTAAAAAATGTGGCTTCAACATCCATAATTACTACAACTGATTCATCACTAGTGGTCTATAGTTCCATATGTAGTAGGCACTTAGATGTATCAATTTCACATGAAACTCCAAAATCTCTAATTTTAGTTAATTAAGTGGAAAAAATTGGTTATCAAAAACATTTTCCATCAAAAAAAGGTAGTTGAAAAGGAGCTTACAAAAATTCATGAATCCATCATCACTAATGGTCTAACACCTAGTCTTTATTTTAGACAAAATTTTATTTGGGTTGATTGGGAAGAAATTTTGAAAAGAGAGGAGATATGCTGGCAAAAAAAGTCTAGGGAGACTTGAGTTCATGAAGGAGATCACAACACCAAATAATTTCATTCTAAGCCCAAGAAAAAGAAGGCTCATAATACCATCTTCACTTTCAATCACACCTCCACTAATGTCCCTCTCACTAATTTGGAGGACATTTGGGTTGAAGTCCTCAGATTCATTTCTAAACTCTTTGTTCTACCCCAACCAAATATGCTACTTGCTCAAGCATCTAAGTCTACTAATGAACTTCTTCTTAATATTCCCAACATTATAAGCTAAGAAGAAAATTACAAACTCCTTCAACCATTCACACTTACTAAAGTTAAAACAATTGTATTTTCAATGGCTCTTGATAAATCCCTTGGGCCTAATGGTTACACTATACTCTTCTTTAAAAAAGAATGAGATACAATAGGATTTGATTTGTTATTGTAAATGGAGGAATCTAGGAAGAGAGGTGCCATGATTATTCATTTTAAATCTACAAACATTATTTTAATTCCTAATAATTCTTAACCAAAAACATTTGTAGAGTACATGCTAATAACATTGTGTAATACAATCGATGAGATTTTCACTAAGGTCATTTATCTTCGGTTATAGAAGCTAAGTCATTTCATGATGTATCCACAAAAAGGAGGATTTGTTCAAGGTTCTGAGGCTTTGTTCAAGGTTTTGAGACTATTGATGGGGCAATTATAGCACATATAGTCCTTCATTCCATCAAAACCCATTTCTTACCAAATTGTGTGGTCAAAATAGATACGGTGAAAGTATATTACAAGGTAAATTGGCATTTCCTTCATTTGGTTCCGGTTAAATTTGGTTTTCATCCTAAATGATTTTAAGGGGTTTTGGCATGCTTTAAAGGTGTCATATTTTGTATTATCATCAATGGTATAGCTATTGGATTATTTAATACCACCCAAGGTGTTCATCAAGAGGACCCTTTGTCCTCTTTTATATTCATCACTATGGTCAAGGCTCTTAGTAGATCCATATCTCATTATAATAGTAAATAGTTATGGAAAAGTGTCTAGATTTTGTATAGTCCTATAACAATAACTCATACCCTCTTTGCTGACAACACTCTATTATTTAGTGAAGAAAATATTCAAGAAGCTTCACACATGAAAACCATCCTAGATTGTTATGAATTTGCCTCTAATCAGAAGATCAATGCATCCAAATCTATAATTTTTATTTTTCATACTAATGCAGATATATAAAGGAGCATTATACATTTCCTTGGTTTCAAAGAAGCTCACCTAACTTGTTCTTACTTGGGCATTCCTTTGGTCATGGGTCCATCTCACACATAATATTAGAAAAACATCATTGATAGATTATGATGCAGAGGGATTTTAGAACCTTTAGAAAATCAAATGCATGACTTAAGGCTTCACATGCACGAATGCAAATTTCAGCAAATGCATAGAAATTTAATGAAATAAGGGTCAACACATGAAAATGTTGCCCATTCAAATCTGCATTACAACTGGGTTTTCCTGTAACCTGATATGAGACAACAATACATAAATAAATAAATACATGAAATTACAGAGGATCCTCCAATGGCTGACAAAGACCATTGGAGGATCTTTAGAAAACCCCCATGCAAAGACCACTCTCAAAACAACAGAGAGATCCGGCTGATAGGAAATGAACAATAAGAAAATATTAAACTATTAAGATCTGATTTTCAGATTTCTTCCAAGATGTTGATCTAAATAAAAATAGAAAAATGCATGTAGAATACTACACAATCACATCTATACAACATTAGAAACTTAAGAAAATTACAGGAAAACTCAAGAACTTCATTCTATTCACTTTCTCCCAAAAAAAATCTCTCTCCAAAAATCTCTCTTCTGAAAATCTCTCTTCAAAAATCTCTCTTCAAAAATCGCTCTTACAATATGCACTCTGTCTCTTTTTGAAAAACCTTCTAATGTAACTCCCAAAAATTCATCATAGCTTTCTTGTGGCAGTTACATTTTGAATGCCTACACATGGTGCTTTAGGAATATTCACCTTCTAATGTAACTCCCAAAAATCCATCATAGCTTTCTTGTGGCGGTTACATTTTGAATGCCTACACATGGTGCTTTAGGAATATTCATCATTTTCTTCCTTTTGATTTTTCCCATAAACATTTTCAAAAATTAGAAACCTTTAACACACCCAAAATAATCTAAAATAAACTCATACTAAGTCCTAAGTGAATAATGTTGGGTAGGCTTATAAGAATGCCACCTAAACATTTCCACCACAAAAAAAAGGACATTTATTTTAAAACATAAAACTCTAAACTCACACACACAAACGTTTCAAATTTTAGATTTTAAACTCAAAAATTTTTGATATTTGCTTTGCACCCTGCATTTTAGTCATATTGTAGGTTGTCTTCCTGTCGCAGACGTGCTCCTGCACCATACTCCCAAATTTCAAAAGTTTCCAAGTCCCTTGGAAACACCTGCAAAACAAATCATTAGAAAAACATATGGATCCCTTCATCTTGACTTTTGGTTTGTACTTTTCCTCCATTAGAAAACTTGGCCTTTCTTGAACTTGTACCATTTGAATTTTCTCTTTCTCCTTCATCTTTACCTTTGGTTTGTTTTCCATTGGTAAGATAAAAATTATTTTCTGCTCACTATGCATCCACTTCATCATATTTTGAATTTGTATGACTGCTACGTACACTTGTAACTTCATCACACTCTGAATTTTTATTATTGCTGCATACACTTGAATTTTTATTCTGAATTTTATGTCCCGAAAACAATTTGTTGCCTTTTCATAAATATATTCAGCCTCATCTTCTTTGTCCATAACATCATCTAATACCTCTTCTTTGGAAATTTCTTCATGCTGAGTCTCCATACTACCACCATTCCTTTGCCATTCTCCCATGATGGCTGTAATCTCTTCTTATAAATCAGATTCTTCTTCAGAATTTGCTGCTACACAATCTTTATCTCCATCCTCATGCCATTGCTCTTGACATTTCACTACACCATGCATTTTGAAGGCTTCATTATTTTCCTCCAAACTCTCTTTCATAGGAGTACCTTTCAGCATTGTACTCATCTCTATTTTCAAAGGACACATTACTGTTCCAACCATAACTTTATCACACTCAAATCCCATAGGACTTTCCTCTTTATTCTTCTCATCAACATTTACTTGCTGCAATTTATCTTCTTTTTGCTCTTCATGTTCTTTCCCTTCCAAAGGACAACTTACATCTATCATTGTTGAGATTTCTATACCAACTTCACATACATCTGCACTCTTTATGGCTGCCTTCTCTGTAGTTCCATTTGCCTCTACCAAAACTTCTTTCACTTCCTCTTTCACTTCATCATGCATTGGAAATGCTATCCTATCAATAAGACCTATACTTCTTGATTCCTTCCATGTTGTATCATCCTTCAATGGAAATAAAAGCATCTTCTTCCCATTCTTGTTGATGGTATATGTGTTTTCTCTACAATCATATATGGTTGACCTGTCATATTGCCATGCTCTTCCCAAAATCAATTGACAATCTTTTAAAGGCATAATATCACATTCAATGGTATCAAAATATGGTCCAATATTAAAAGAAACATATGACTTTTAAAACACATCAATCCACTGTTCATCTCCTAACCCATATGCTCTGTAAGGTAAATCATGAGGTACTCTTGGAAGATTCAATTTCTCAACCATTTCTACTGAGATTATATTTTCAAAGGAACCACTGTCAACTATAACTTTGCATACCTTATTCTTGCACTTGCACTTTGTTCGGAATATAGAATGTCTTTGGCTATAGCTTTGTCTTTTTGCTTCTTCTTCTTCCATTATGATGCAGAGCTACACTTTGGAAACCTTTTGTGGATATAATCAACTCGAAGGGTTGCTTCAAAGGCTCACACTCATCAATCTGGAAACCTTCATAATCTGCACATTGTATTTTGCTACAGTAACATAGTCTGCTACATGAACATAGAATGCTTTAGCAACATAGGACACTTAAAAAAAACAAATCTTTTTACACCCAAAAAACCAGTCTTGTTCTTTCACTCATTGACTCCAAGTAGTGGTAATTGTGTCTTCACAGTGATAGGAATTTTGTCAAACACTTATCCCCTCAACTAAAGAAAACTAACCATACTTTAACCATGACCAAAAAAAATTGTCCAACTCAATGCTGCTGATTTTAGAGCTGGGAATTTATTTTCAAATATTAAAATTGAATTTCTTTCAACCAAATTCCTTCTTGACACCATGAAAATCAAGAAAGAAAAGACTTTCCAAACTGCTGCCTTCTTGTAGCAATAGTGATAGTAAATAGGACAGTTTTTAGAAACGGGTCTGTTTGACCCCTCAAATCATGAGATAATTTTTTTTGGAAAGAATGAAAGTTGTTCAAACATAATGAACTATCCTCCCACCAATTTTTGGGTCTCTATGAAACCATACGTGACTTCTATAAATTTTTCTTTGCACTGTAAGTCTAAAATCTGAACAGACCAGCTTCACAAAATTGTGCATAACTTGCTCATTTCTAAATGAAAATGAGCCAAACTTGAAGCAGATGAGAGTATATTCAATGATATTTCCAAAAACATATCATGCATAATAAGGAAATACTTCATAAAAAAATAAGGAAAAGATTTCCACCACACTGCCTGAAATCAGGAAGCTTCAGATTTAAGGAATCTTGACATGCATGCAATAGTTTCAACTTCAGATATTTCTCTTTCAAATGATAGTGATTTACTTCCTTTGATTCATCCAAGTGATTTAATAACAAATCAATCCAAAAATCCTTTGGATCCCTTCTCCTTCAGCATTCATAAACAAATATGTGATTTGATTCTTTCCTCCATGGAACCCCATATAACTTCAAAATCAAATACCAAATCACCTTTCCCTACCCAAATCTTTTTCTGGGCTCTGATACCAAATATGATGCAGAGGGATTTTAGAACCTTTAGAAAATCAAATGCATGACTTAAGGCTTTACATGCATGAATGCAAATTTCAGAAAATGCATAGAAATTTAATGAAATGAGGGTCAACACATGAAGATGTTGGCCATTCAAATTTGCATTACAACTGTGTTTTCCTGTAACCTGATATGAGACAACAATACATAAATAAATAAATACATGAAATTACAGAGGATCCTCCAATGGCTAACAAAGACCATTGGAGGATCTTTATAAAACCCCCATGTAAAGACCACTCTCAAAACAACAGAGAGATCCGGCTGATAGGAAATGAACAATAAGAAAATATTAAACTATTAAGATCTGATTTTCAGATTTCTTCCAAGATGTTGATCTAAATACAAATAGAAAAATGCATGTAGAATACTACACAATCACATCTGTACAACACTAGAAACTTAAGAAAATTACAGGAAAACTCAAGAACTTCATTCTATTCCCTTTCTCCCAAAAAAAATCTCTCTCCAAAAATCTCTCTTCCAAAAATCTCTCTTCAAAAATCTCTCTTCAAAAATTGCTCTTACAATATGCACTCTTTCTCTTTTTGAAAAACCTTCTAATGTAACTCCCAAAAATTCATCATAGCTTTCTTGTGGCAGTTACATTTTGAATGCCTACACATGGTGCTTTAGGAATATTCACCTTCTAATGTAACTCCCAAAAATCTATCATAGCTTTCTTGTGGTGGTTACATTTTGAATGCCTACACATGGTGCTTTAGGAATATTCATCATTTTCTTCCTTTTGATTTTTCCCATAAACATTTTCAAAAATTAGAAACCTTTAATAGACCCAAAATAATCTAAAATAAACTCATACTAAGTCCTAAGTGAATAATGTTGGGTAGGCTTATAAGAATGCCACCTAAACATTTCCACCACAAAAAAAAGGACATTTATTTTAAAACATAAAACTCTAAACTCACACACACAAACATTTCAAATTTTAGATTTTAAACTCAAAACTTTTTGATATTTGCTTTGTCCCCTGCATTTTAGTCATATTGTAGGTTGTCTTCCTGTCGCAGACGTGCTCCCACACCAGATTAAAGGCTCAAACTAAATCTTGGAAGGCTAGATAGTTAGCTCTCTTAGGGAGGATTTTACTAGTGAAAAAATGTGTTGCCACAATTCCTAATTACTTCCTCTCTATTTTGAAAGCACCTAAGTCAGTTATTAAAAAATTAGAATGCATCATCTCCAATTTCATTTGGAGAGATAACATGATAGATAAGAAAAAGGTTCCTCTTGTGTCAATTATAAATATGTCTTTTGGTAAGTTTGAGGGTGGAGTAGGTCATTGTGACATATACATAAAAAATATGTCATTTGGAGAAAAGTTGGCTTAGAAAATGTATTCCCATCCAAGTGCATTATGTGCCATGTCCCTTTTTTAGTGACATGTTATTCTTCAATGAATTTTCCTATTATGGACTCTCGTAGGTAGATGGTTTTGGTGAGAGAGTCATTCTAATGATTATTTGGGGATTGGATGGTCTTATTTTCTCTTGGAGAGATGGGGTTTATCATATTTTTATTTTTTATGTGTTATGCGGGGCCAAAATATTATAATTTTGATTTGAGTTGCACTTTTTATTTTATTAAGTTACTTTAATATAAAAGTGCATTATAAAGGGATTTCATTAAAAAAATATTTTATGGATACTTCTAGAAGTTCTTAGAGGCTTCTTAGAAAAGTGCATAAATAGAGTGCTTGGCCTCTCATTTGGACATCCCAAGTTTTGAATTACACTACTTTTTTCTTTAAGTGTTTGTGGCACCATATTGGTCTGCAGATTGCCATTTGATCTTTGGGAATAGAGTCTCCTAAGGATTTGCATAACTGAGGAGGTGAAATATCCTTTGAAGGGTTGCACTTTGGAAATGGTATTCAGCTACTTCATGTTGAGTTTATTTGGGCTTTTTCAGTAGGGTTCGATTTTTAGCCTGCACATACATAGTTTCTCATATCTCACTATTGGATGGGAGTTTGATTTTGATTTTCTCAAAAAAGTTTCCTTGGAGCTTGGCAATTATTTCTATATCATTTTTGGCATGTTTTAGCCCATAATTTATTTTTTCTATGAGTTGTACCAGTCTGTACTTGTATGACTGTACCTACAAGCTGTACAGTCAGCAAATTAGAGGGTAGTTTGGAGTAGCATTCTCATCATTTCATCTTTAGTATTCAGTCTCCAACTTTGTGCTCAATCCAAGTTCTTTCATTTCAATTGTAGTTGCAAGAAATTCTCAGTTGTATTCAACCAGTAAGGGTTCATTTGTAATGTGCCATGTTGTAATGCCTTGAGTTGAAAATAACATAACATATGTAAAAGAATTTGGTTATCATTGAATGAATATATTGGCTCTATATAAAATCAATTATTTGAGTAGATTCGTTGCACACAAATTTCCTTTATTTAACATTTTACTTTCAGCAGTGTATTTAGTTTGCATGCCAAGTGTTTGACAAAATTCCATAGTTTAGTATTAGTGGTTATTAGTGGCCTATTGGTAAGGGTCATTATAGTGGTATCAAAGCTAAATCCTACCATCCTGAGGGTTGAGCAATCACATGTAGTCACCTGGGGTTAGCTCTCATGGATTTTACACTCGTAGGAAAACTTTTTTTGATAGGGAACAAGATTTTGATAGGTAGTTAGACACCATGGGTGATAGACATGAACATAGCCCACCAAGAGACAATAGGAATGAGGATCAGGAAACAAAGGAATTTTTTCGAGCAATGTTTATAGGACAAGAGTAGATGGCTCAGGCTTTGTAGGCACTCACAACCATGGTTGAGCGCATGAACCCACAAGACAGACGTAATCAAGAACAAAATAGGGAGACACTAGAGTAGGATAACAAGAGTGTAGCAGCTTCACAGGGTGCTCCTAGGCACATGTCATGGACTACAAATAGGCCTACACATCCCACATTCTTTAGAGAGGCAACTCGGGAGGCAATAGAGGATTATATGCTAGAGGACTTTCAAGATGATCTTCGAGCTACAGATGCAGAATGGCAGGCACTTCCTCCACATGTTTGTGAGTTGCTCAATTTTGATCACTACCTGAGTCAAAGAAGAGAGCACATGAGGAGTTATAGGAAGAACTGGAGGCCTAAAGGAGGTCAGGATAGTGAGTTACAACAAGCTGCTAGCAAGCTCACCTTACCATCGTTTGATAGTAGTAGACAGATGAAAACAAAAGCTTGGATCCATAAGTTAGATACATTCCTAGCATTGAGGCCTATGTCAGAGATAGATGCTATTAAGTATGCCACTTTGCATTTAGAGGGTGCAACACATGATTGGTGGTCACATGGTATGGTTACAGTGCAGCATAATTAGGTGACATCCTATCAAGATTTTGTGGATAGATTGGTAGAGTGCTTTGATAAGAAAGACCTAGAGGTCTTCTTCCATGACCTTGCATAGTTGAGATAGACATACAATTTGGAGGTCTACATCAGTAAGTTTTAGAGATTATCGATGATGGTGCAGGATGTGTCTGAGAGGAGAATGGTTATCCTATTCATAGAGGGGTTTTTTAAACCTCTAAAGGGGTGGATCAAGGCATTTGATACAGGAGGGTATGAGGAAGGCATAGAGCATGGAGCTCACTGCACCCTCTAGTAGGTTCACCTCCAGAAGAACTTCTTGATTTAAGGACAATAAGAAGTTTGATAAAAACAAGAGCAAAAAGGAAGATACCAAGGGTAAGTCTACTGCACCATTGGATATGGAGACACTGAATAATTTGCATAGGAAGAAGCTATGTTTTTACTGCAAGGGTCCCTATGATAGAGATCATGATTTTCCTATGAGGCCTAAGGGGAAGGCTAACAAGGTTATGTGGGCTTACTACGAGGATTCAGATTTTGATAATTCTTGAGATGAGATTGATCATAGTGATGTAGAGGACGAGGTAGAAGAAAAAACTCCAAAGAGTAAGGAGGAGCCTGAGTTGTACTTCCAAGAGGCACGCTTGTCTAGCATTCAGAAAGAAGGATCTTTTAGACTGCATGGTGTTCTAGTAGGGTAGAGAGTTATTACTTTGGTTGATATTGGTGCTACGCACAATTTCATTGATGCACATTTTGTTGAACATCGTGGTATTATGACTAAGCAATTTGAGGGACTATGAGTATAGATTTCTGATGGTTATACTCTTAAGTGTAACAAGATGGTTAGAAATTTTCCCTTACGCATAAACAACTATGAGTTCAAGGTGGACTACCATGTTGTCAACATGGGTGATCTAGATATTGTTCTTGGGATGGAGTGGTTGTGCTCATTGGAAGAGGTCACCTTTAGATTGAAGGACATGGAGATTAAGTTTGAAGTGGATGAGAAGCAACACATTTTGAGAGCCATCAGGAATGGAGACATTAGGACTATTTCATTCAAATGGATGGAGAGGTTAGCTAGACATGATGACATTGAGTGGGCAGCCATATGTACTCTTATGCCTACCTAGGAGGGACAACATAAGACATAGTATCATCTAGACATACAAAGGTTGAGAGTGAAGTATGATAGAGTCTTCATTGACATTCCACTAGGTAGACCACCAAATAGAGGTATTGAGCACATCATTGAGTTGGAAGAGGGTGCTAAACTTGTGATGATTACACCATATAGGCATCTTAAGAGACTCAAGGATTAGATTGAGAAAACTATCAAGGAGATTCTTGTGATGGGGTTCATTAGGCCTAGCAAGTCTCCTTTTTCTTCTTGGATTGTGATGGTGAAGAAAAAGGATGGTACATTGAGGGTGTGCATTGATTATAGGGTGCTAAACAAAAGCACCATCAAGAATCGGTACCCCATTCCAGAAATTGATGAGTTGATTGATGAGCTTCACGGTGTATGTTACTTCACGAAGATTGATTTGAGATCTGGCTACCATCATATCAGAGTTAGAGAGAAGGATATTGAGAAGACTACTTTCAAATGTCATTGTGGGCATTTTGAGTTTGTGGTCATGCCATTTGGGCTGACGAATGCACCAGCTACTTTTCAGTCCACCATGAATAGGGTCTTCCATCACCAGTTGAGGAAGTATGTGTTAGTCTTCTTTGATGATATTATAATATATAGTCAAACTTGGCAGGAGCACATGGAGCACTTGGACATGGTTTTGGGGATCCTATAGTCAGATTCCTTGTATGCCAAGGAGTCCAAATGTGATTTGGGCATGATAGAGCTATTGTATTTGGGTCACATCATTAGTGTAGAGGGAGTAAGGGTGGATCTGATAAGATCCGTGCCATTTTGGAATGGCCTACTCCAGAGAACCTGACATAGTTTTGAGGGTCTCTTAGGTTGTGTGGTTTCTACCATAGATTTTTTAGTTGTTATTCACGTCATGCAGCTCCTATGATAGATTTTCTGAAGAAGGGAGCCTTTTCTTGGACACCTGAGGCACAATCTTTCTTTGAGAGATTCAAGAAAATCATGACTACATGTCATGTGTTAGCATTTCTTGACTTCTTGAAGCCATTTGAGCTTCAGTGTGATGCATTTGGAGAGGGTATTGGCGCTGTTGTGATACTAGACAAGCACTCCATTGCATTTGAGAGTAGGAAGCTCCATGGGCCAAAAAAATAATTTAGTATATATGACAAGGATATGTTGGCTATTATGCATGCATTGGCTAAATTCAGGCAATATCTGGTGGGTGGTAAGTTTTGCATTAAAATGGATCACAATAGTTTGAGACATTTCCTTGGATAGAGAGATCTCAATGACAGGCAACAAAAGTGGGTTAGTAAACTATAGGCTTATGATTTTGACATCTCCTATGTGAAAGGGACTCAGAATGTGGTAGTAGATGCATTGTCATGTAGACCACATCTCAGTGCTATGATTTAGATATCAGAGGATTGGAGGCACTTGATCATTGCTGAGTATGCTAGAGATTCATGAACATCTGGGATTGTTGATGGGATAGTTGTTGATACCAGGTATACTCTTGTGGACGATTTGATTATCTACAAGAATAGGATATTCTTAGTCCCATGACTAAAGGTGAAGCATATTGTTATGAGAGCACTTCATGATTCACCTATAGCTAGACATCCTAGATACTTCAAAATATATAGGTAGGTACAAGAGTAGTTCACATGGAAGGGGTTCAAGGTAGATGTATTGCAATATGTTAGAGAGTGCCCTGTTTGTCAGCAGAACAAACATGAGCACACATTCCTAGTAGGGCTCCTACAACCACTTCCCATTCCTAATAGGAAGTGGGAACATATATCCATGGATTTCATTATGAGCTTGCCTAAGGCCCAAGGGCGAGATTGCATCTATGTGGTAGTAGACAGGTTGACGAAGTATGCACACTTCTTTCCCATCACTATTACTTACACGAAAATGTTAGGTGGCTAAAGTCTTTTTTAGGGAGATCTTTAGACTACATGGGATACCCCAGAGCATAGTGAGTGATAGGGACAACAAGTTCTTGAGTCATTTTTGGTAGGAGGTGTTCCATTTATGTGGCACAAAGCTCACACCTAGCACCAGTTACCACCTACAGACTGATGGGCAGACATAGATAGTAAATAAGTGGGCGGAGGGATATTTGAGGAACTACATGGTTGGTTAGCAGAAAGCATGGGTTAGATGGATTTATTTATGTGAGTATTGCTATAATGCTACCTATCACATGTCTATTCAAATGACTCCTTTTAGAGCACTATATGGCTATAATGCACTGAGCTTTGTTGATTTACTTATGAGTGATGTTAGAGTTCCTCTTGCTAGGGATTTGCTTCATTAGAGCAAGGAAATTGTTGATGCTCTTAGAGATAATATTGCCAGAGCATAGAATCAACATAAGTAGTATGCAGATCAAAAGAGGATAGAGAGGAGTTTTGAGGTTGGTGACATGGTTTACCTCATGCTGTAGCCTTACTGACAATCTACTCTCAGGAAGAGGGGGTCAGAGAAGCTTAAGCCTAGATATTATGGCCCTTTTAGGATTATCAGGTGGATTGGTGAGATAGCTTATGAGCTTGAGCTTCCAATAGACAATAGGGTGCACAATATTTTCCATGTGTCACGTCTCAAGAAGGCGTTGGGTTAGCATGTTGTGCCTTCAACACTTATTCCTCCATTGGATGATGAAGGGAAATTAGTTCTTATTCCTGAGTACATCATTGACAGTAGAGAGAGACAACTCTGTAGGAGGACTATCAGAGAGTACTTGGTGAAGTGGAGAGATTTACTAGAGGAAGATGCCACATGGGAGGGAGAAGATATTTTGCAACATCCAGCTTTGAAATTGCTTGAGGGCAAGCAATTTTAGGAGGGGCAGACTGTCATGTCCCCTTTTCAATGACATGTTATTTTTTAGTGAATTTGCCTATTATGGACTCTCGTAGGTAGATGGTTTTGGTGACAGAGTGATTCTGATGATTATTTGGGGATTGGATGGTCTTATTTGCTCTTGGAGAGATGGGGTTTATCATATTTTTATTTTTTATGTGTCATGCAAGGCCAAAATATTATAATTTTGAATTGAGTTTCACTTTTTATTTTATTAAGTTACTTTAATATAAAAGTGCATTATAAAGGGATTTCATAAAAAAATATTTTATGGATACTTCTAGAAGTTCTTAGAGGCTTCTTAGAAAAGTGCATAAATGGAGTGCTTGGTCTCTCATTTGGACATCCCAAGTTTTGAGTTACACTAGTTTTCTCTTTGAGCATTTGTGGTGCCATCTTGGTCTACAGATTGTCATTTGATCTTTGGGAACAGAGTCTCCTAAGGATTTGAATAACTAAGGAGGTGAAATATCCTTTGAAGGGTTGCACTTTGGAAGTGGTATTCAGCTACTTCAAGTTGAGCTTATTTGGACTTTTTCAGTCGGGTTCGATTTTCAGCCTGCACATACATATTTTCTCATATCTCACTATTGGTTGGGAGTTTGATTTTGATTTTTTGGGAAAAGTTTTCTTGGAGCTAGGTGATTATTTCTATATCATTTTTGCCACCTTTCAGCCTAGCATTTATTTTTCCAGGAGCCATACTAGTCCATACATGTACGGCTATACCTGCAAGCCGTATGCTCAACAAATTGGAGGGCAGTTTTGAGTTTCATTCTCATCATTTCATCTTCAACATTTAGTCTCTAGCTTTTTTCTCAATCCAAGTTCTTTCATTTCAGTTGTAGTTGCAAGAAATTCTCAGTTGTATTTAGCCAGTAAGGGTTTTTTTGTAATGTACCATGTTGTAATGCCTTGAGTTGAAAATTGCATAACAAATGTAAAAGCATTTGGTTATCATTGAATGAATAAATTGGCACTATTTTACATTAGTTATTTGAGTATATTTGTTGCACCACAATTTTCTTTATTCAAAATTTTACTTTTAGCAGTGTATTTAGTTTACATGCCAAGTGTTTGACGAAATTCCACAGTTCAATATTAGTGGTTATTAGTGGCCTATTGGTAAGGGTCATTACATTATGGGTCCAAATCATGTAGGCTAAGTATTCCTATACACTTTCCAATTGAATAATCCTCACTATCCTAAATCCACCACAAGGATCCTCAATGTGGAGCTTTATTACCAAGTCTAGAGAGCTAATCACAAGGTTTGTTTCTTTGGAAATTAACTATGGATTAGAGGTCAAGTTTGTGATAGATTCCTAGTCAAGTCTCACACCACTTATCAACATCCAAGAGATTCAACACATTGCTCCAATTCCATACAATATTGGAAGGATTTACTAATTCACTATGTTGATGTTGTTGAAAATAGTTCTATTGTTGTCATTTGAAAAGATGTCTCCTCTCTTTCTACTCTAATTGTTGATCAATGCAACTTATCTAAGATTTTGTCCAATAAATTTGTTATATTAAATGGTGCTAAGAATAGAATAGTATGGGCCCTTGTTAACAATGACAAATATGCAATAAATCTAGGTTATTTATCCCTAAAGAACATCTAGAATAGGACAATGTCACACATACCCTATTTCTTCTACTAGTCTTATGTTGTTTTTCCATGGGATGAATATTTTACATGGTTGGCAATCAAATACATGACTCTTACAAGTAGAAGAGTATCCAAATTGAACATTTCCAATCAATTCACATGTGTTTTATGAAATTAGCATATGGAATATGTTGATCACTTTTTTCTCAATTGTGTATTTGCGCAAAAAGTGTGGTAACTTATTTGTGGGAAATTGAATTACTACATGTTTCTACCATACTGAGTATGATAATTTTTTAATCAATGGCCTATATTGTACTTTGACTCCTTATTTGCATGCTTATGGATTCTTATTCCTTCTATCACTATTCATGATTTTTGGTGGGAACAAAACATGTATTTATTTAGACATCAAATTTCATCTTTCAACTAATTCAGTTACTGTCCTGTTCTTGCAATAGAAGAAGCAGTTTGTGTGGTAGTTCAAAAGGATAAAAATTCAACTTCTCTAGTTTCCTCATGGGATAATAAAGTTCTCCAATCTTGACCAGGCATCAAACTTAATTTCTCAAGATCAACGTTGATCTCTTCCAAAAATATAATCAATAGAAAAGCCATCAAATAGAAGGCCCAATCACCCCTTTTATGAAACTCAATTTTGATGGTTCATCAAGGTGGAACCCATGAAAATTTGATATAGGTTTTTCCATTAGATATTCATCTAGCAGTCTCATTTATGCATGTGCAAAACCTATCTCATAAGCATCTAATAACTCTACTAAAATGCAAGCATTACTCTTTGGTCAAAAATAGGTCGTTGCCCTAGAGATTCAACACATTCACATGGAAGGAGATTAATTGGTGGTTATAGAATCTCTTAAAAGAAGATCATGTCACAATTGGAAAAATAATTATCTAATACTACAATGTGGTGCAATCATTTCAAAATTCTAATTTTACCATATTTCTCATTCCTACAAAGAAGGGATATAGTGCCCACCCATAGTTTGCTTTTCCATTATATTTACCAAACTCTTTTTATGCCTATTTCATGCACGTGTTATTTCAAGGTTATTAGATTTATAATTATGAAATTATTTCACGACTTAGATTACATGTATATCAATAAATAATTACTTAGTTGACTATATTTCATGTGTTGTTTAATGATTATGGTTACTGGTGCATTAATGATACTTTAATGATTCGTAGTTAATAAATGTGATTTCTTTCATAGCAATGTCAGATGATACTTTAATGATGATTACTTCATATTGGTAACGATGCATTATTTTATCTGAGCATTTGATGTTTGACTTATAATTATTATGATACTTACCCCATACTTGCATGTGTATGGTGTGCGTGTTTATTTTATCTTTCTATTTGACATGTTTGATGTGGTTAAGGGAGGGAGTCATAGTCACTTGCTAGTCAGGATCTACAAGATATACCAACCCCTGCCATTGCTTGTTTAGTTTAGATATATTTATATACATGTACATGCTTGCCTTTTATGCAAAATGTAGGTAACAGGCATCAAATTCCTTAAATTTCTAGGATTAGCGTGCCCTATCACAATAACTCAATAGTAAGAATGGAGAGATAATATTCAGGTCCAATCCTAGCCACAACCTAATTACTTGTCTTGAGAAGGACATGTATTTGACTTTCCACACTTTTTAAATCCGCGAGTTTATCTTTGTTTGTGTTATTTGATTTTGAGCTTTGGTTTGTTTTGGTAATGTTGCTTTTATGTGGATTTTGCTATGTGATTTATCTGGTAAATGATTTAATTATAATATTTTAGTTACTCATATAATATTGAGAATTATTGAATAATATTTGAGTAAAAACAAAATATTAAAGCATGAGAATATTTAATTAATAAAAAACTAATTAAATATGTGCTTAAATTTAAAAGTCTTAATTTAGAAGTCTAAATTTAGAAAATTGGTTAAAGAGAAATTATAATGATATTTAATTAATTTTAGATTAATTAAATATGTACTTTACTTAAAAGATTTAATTTAAAAGTCTAATGTGAGAAGTTGGATGTAAAAAGAATTAAAATATTAAAATATTAAAGATTTAATATTGCTTTATTATAATTATTTATTTAATAATAATTAAATTAGAGTTGCATTTAAACAATGAACTTTGATTATTATTATTAATTTAAATAATAAAATATACTTTATAATTAGTGCTTGCATTAATTAATAAATTGGAGGAAAAGAAAATATAAAAGAATATTTTAATTAAAAAGTTCTTTAAGTAAGCATGAAATGATTAAATAATAAAATTTTATTTTAATGAGAGGCCTTTGCATGTTCAAAAACTAGAAACCCTAGGTAGAGTTAAACTCTTTATTAAGAGATTTGAGCTCATTTCTACACACACAGGTTTTGGGGAGCAAAATTCGGAATTAGATCAAAATATTGTTGCAAGTTTCAGGTGGTTAATATTTGTATGCATTCATTGATTGTCTCAGATTTTAGCTTGTATATTTTTATTGAAAGATCTATCTACTTCATTTCTTCCTAGATATTTGCATATTGCTTATTAATTCACTGTATTGATTGTTGAATAAGGAATTATATTGTAGATTTTGAAAAGGAAAACTTATTAATCAAGAAAACTTGACTCAAAAAAATTATGGAAAATTGTAGAAAATTATTATGATTGTATTATTTGAAAATCCTTTTAGATAATATAGGGAATATTTGATTATGGAAATTTTGAAAAAAATAATAAATTGAACAATTAGGGTTTCAGCTTTGAATTTGTCATTAGAACCATGAGATTATCATGAATTTTTTAAATATAGATAAACATTATTCTTATATCTAAAATAATTTAATTGCAAAATTTATTGGAAAATGGAAAAGATTAATTGAGAGGAAAGTATGTTTTAACTAAACTTATGCATGTATGTGAAAACAAATATGCTAAACCTAGAAGCTAAGTATAGTATGGTTACATGCATGTGAAAACAATTATGCTAAAAATAGAAGCTAAGTATAGTATGGTTACATACATGTGAAAACAATTATGCTAAAAATAGAAAGCTAAGTATAGTAGGGTTACATGCACGTGAAAACAAATATGCTAAAAATAGAAAACTAAGTATAGTATGGTTGCATGACTTAAGAGATCACAGACATCCGAAAATACTAATTGCATGTGTATTTTTATTTTATACAGTTTAATTTTCAGATATATTTATTTAAAATAATAATAATAATAATTTATTAATTTCTAAATGAAATAAATATTATTCATTTAGTTATAAAGTGAATGGTACTATTAGTGATTATTTAAGTTTAATTAAACTCTTAGTAGCATATAAATGATTTTATAGTTATTAATGTAAGAGGGAAGTTATTAAATAAATATTTATAATTTTATTATATTTTAAGAGAAGTTGTGGTAGAGTTCACTTTGTAATCATTTAGTTAATAACTATTTGACTTTATGAGAGAAATTATAATTACTTAAATTAAATTTATAATTAAATTTCTATTTGCATTATGAATTAAAGGAAAATTAAATGTTAGCATTGGACTAAAATAGAAGTCAAATTGATATTTTATAAATGAATTTGATATTAGTATTTAATCTAATAATATACATTTATGTTATTAATTAAATCATTTATGGCTTAAGATTATTTAAATTAATAACATGATAATATTGCATGATATTTAATATGCAAAGAGATTGGATATTTAAATACTTATTGATTTAAGTAAGTATATTAGCATAACAATTTATATTAACATGTATATTCTTACCTTACTTCTAAACACATCCTTATGACCCAAATTAAACAATAGAAATTGATGGAATTAAATCATGTGGCTAAAAACTATGTGTTTTTTAATATTCTATTTAGCTGATAGGCTTTCCTTTTGGAGTTCACTCCAACCGGATTTTGTCTCATGTCGTTCAAAATTTTTCGCACACTAGCTAAAATTTGTTAGATTTTGAATAACGCCCACAGATAAAAGATAAAAGGCATGATTTTGTGATCCTACAATCATGAAAGGCATGATTTTGTGATCATACAATCATGAAAGGCAGAGAAAATCTTTGAGAGATCTTATCTGTGGATATGGGGGAATTATAAGATCGTCGCCATTGACAGCTTGTCCAACACACCATTTAATTCAACTCATGCATTATATCTTTCCCTAAATTCCATATTTAGTCATCGACAACCGATTTCAATGAATCGAGTGGGTGAGTGCAAGTTGAGTGGAGAAAGTGTGTTCTCACACCGTTCAGAGAAACATTTGCAAGCGAGAGGCTGCAAGACAAAAACTTGCTCCTACGCATGACACTACGGCAGACGTTGTGCCGAGATTTATTTCTCGCTAGCGACTCAGTGATCATCGAGAGATGCAACAATCGAGACTCATAGTACACAAAGCTCGATTCAAAAGACAAGCTCTTGCAATAATCTAAGGCAAAAAATATTGTATTGTTGCCATCACTGATGAAGGAGCCATGATCATTGTCCCAAGAATACACAACCACCTCCACCGCAGTGTCCGCAGTATCCATCGAAGAAGTGCTCAACATTTAATTACATCCTGTCATGGCAGCTCCATCCGTTGCTACAATTTTCTTCTTCCTTGGCAAATTCTTGCTCTTTCTTCTGGCCGCAAAAAAGAATGCACTGAAACCATCTTAGGAGATGGAACGGGGAAGCAGGCGGACATTTTTCTTCATTTCTCTGCCTCAGAACAACCTTCTTTTGAACAATTTCATCCTTCACTTTGGCAATAACATGTGGGTAAAAGCACAGATCTGTGTCACCGTTTGTGATACAAAAATCTGTTTTGGTCAAATCGCATTTCTCTATCAAAACTCAATTTTTTTCAAAAACTAAAAATACCCTTTTATAGATCTCAGATTCAATATCATCATTATATAAATTTTTGAGTGTTTTGATTAGTTATAATATGTTATAATCTCAAAATATTATAAGTCAATATTTCAATATTTCAGAAGATGCTCTCTCAAAAAATGAAAAAAAATAGTAAATCATATCAAAAAAATAAAAAAATTATATTTATCACTAGAGGAGAGAATCCTCTTCACGAATATGTAATTTTTTTTCAAGAAGATATAGACTTGATAGGGAAGTTTTGATGGCAGGAAAAAACTGTTGGATTCTGACAAGGTCAAACTTGAGTATTTATAACAAAGAAAATATACATCAAAAATAATTATTTCCTTTTTTGTTCACTAGCTATACATGTCATCTATAAAATATTTTCAAATTAGAACAAAAAAAGATGATTTGCACATAATTGTTTGACGGGAACTACATCCTATATTTTTTATAGTTAAAAAAGGGACTTCAAAATAAAATAAAATAAATAAATTCTTAGTCAAAAAAATTATAAAAATTATTGGCATAAAATTCATACAATTCTACACATTTCATCAGTTTACATCATCTTCATATTTTAAACACAAATACCATTTTTTTTGTCATTAATGTTGAACTGTCACATTCTGATATCACGTTTCTTTATAAAAGGTGACACAGGTTTGTGCTTTTACCCATGCCATTTTTCTTCCTCCTTCCATCGATATTTGTTCGCAGCAGTAGCATCCTCGCCCTCCTCTTTCTCCACAACATTCTTTTTCTTCCCCTCCTCCTTCTCTCTCTCTCTCTCTCTCTCATTCTTCTCCCACTGCTCTTTCTTCACACCATTTTTCCTTCGCTGCCTTGTTCTAGCCAGGGCCCTGCAACCACACCCCATTGATACGATCGTAGCCTTTTCCAGATGCCGCTTAAAAGTCTTTTGTCCAGCAGATTTTTCCTCAATCTTTGCTACATTTGAATTAATCTTCACAAGAGAAGGATAGCTGATGTCCAGCCGCTTAGGATACAAAATGTATACATTTGGAAGGGATTGAAAATGGTTCGCTTCCAAATTATGTAACATGATCTCTTGGGAAGTAGACTTGGGTAGTCCAGTTGGAGATCATGGTACAGGCAGTCTATTCTGACTTGGAAACCCTTTAACCTCTCGGTAGTGACAGATGCAGTAAGAAACCTTCACAGAATATAAATATTTAATTAAAATTGAATTGGTTTTGGCCTTCTTTTCATTTATATTGTTATGAGTAAAAAAAAATTGTAAGCATTTAGCTAAAATCAATAGATTTTAAAATGTTAGGATTAAAATATATTTTCTCTAAATTTCTATTATACAATTTTTCAACTAAATTTTATAATTTTTTATCAATAAGTATGATTTTTAAAATTATTAGATTATATTTTTAAATAATTTTATAACTGATATTTAAATTTATTGATATAATTTTTATAAATAATTATTATGTCCAAAATTATTTTTTAAATACAAGTCAATTTATAAAATATTTATTTATTTAAACATATTGCAAAATATACTAAGTTTATTTGAATCTTATAAAAATGAGATTATTGTAACGCTCCGCTCGGGAACCCAAGAGAAATAAACCTAACATGATACAATGTTTACTGAACTATTTTTTTTTTAAAGTTTAAACAACATCAAGATAACATTAATGCGGAAGCAATAAGAACATACATATCAAATACACATTTGCAATTATAGATACAGTTTCAATTCCTCAAGGATTCCTTTACGTTGAGTCACATTTAATAATTTTAAATTAATTAGTTTAAGTTCCAAGTACAATGTCTCAAGATCATAAAGAAATAACAGATACATAATCGCATAAGCAAAGCATAAGTATAACTCATACAATGAAAGTACATCCAATAAATAACATCCACTGCACTTGTCGCAGGGTATGTGAGAATAGATACAATACATCATGATACATGATAACGTATATACATCATCTGAAAAGAAGTCTCTAAGATAAGAAATAAGAATGATAAAGGTACATCTTCTGCAACGAACATCCAACAACTAGCAATGTGAAGGGGAACCCAAATGGTAAGAAGGCACTACCTCCTGACTGCATGGTTACCTAGTCAGGCTTCCACTCCCACCGTGCAGGGAAGATAATGAACGATCCACATACGGTAAAACAAACATAAAACATTCCTAAGAAAGGTACCCCTAATAGCCAAAACTACCTCAAAGGTAACACATACTACTCAAGAAGATAAAATAATCCAGAAGTAAGAACACTCAATCCAATACCGACACCACATAACCAAACATCATACACAAACCAAGTATAAACAAAATACCAAGATCATAAGATAAAGTCAACGAAAGATAATCATCTCAAGTCAAAAGCCACATGTCAAAAGTACATCATCCATGAATCACCAATCATCCTCAATGAAAGTAATAACTACAATAAACATATCCAACAATAAATACACCACCAACAATAAGTACACCACCAGAGGTACACAAAATCCACAGAGGAGACTCAGGCTACATACTAGGGAGTGTCACCACATGGCTGCTTGAGTTATCCTGGACTGATCTCTTAATAGACCCCAGACCCTCAAGCGTTGAGTTACCTTGGACTGGTTGCTCTGAACCCCGGACCCTTAACATCACACATATGGAAATTAGAAAGCCCTCTCAGAAGATGAGGCACTCATCTCATTCCCATCCTTAGTCTATACAAGCACTCAAGGCATGGGTGGATCAAATATCTCTAACTTATCTTTTTAGTGCGTTTCCCCCCCATAAATTTTAATTACTGGATTATCACTTATTACATAACTTGCATTAGGTTACCCTGGCACTGACCACTTTGGGTCTCGAACACCTATGCAAGCCACTCCCAAGTCATGTACCTAGACAACCTCTCCTAAGCACATAAAAACACAGTTGTGTCCCATACTACAACACTCATAAAGATCAAACTTGGTTCCTTAATAGGCAACCCAAAAGCAAATTGGTTCTCCAAACCCAAGTACACATAAATGTTCCATAGAGTAAACCTCATAAACATAATCTCAATATGAATCACAAAACACATCACAACATCTAGTCCCATAAATAGTATACAAGAAATCTCACAAAACCTCTGGTGTACATCCTAGACTGGTCAACACCTACTCGACTCCAAAATCCAAAGGCATAAATAATACAAGCAACACCACAGTTTCATAGTTTGGTTTGATTTGATAATACACAATAAAGTCAAAAGTAAAGTTTCAATTCTCGTTTCAAAGTATGAATTTGATTGACAATATATTGTTGAGTTAATGATTAGTTCCCATTTCCAGTTGAACGTATGTTTTAATCAAATAATTCCCATAGTTTACCCTTGCAAAAATATCTTGTCCCTATATCCAAATGATTTCAAGTTAAGTCCCCAAAATAATCCCAAGAGTGATAATTGAATTATTAATAATACTTATTGATCCATCAATATAATAATCTACGTTTTTCATTAAAATTTGGTATTATAATAATTTAATTATCTTTAATTTAACCCACTTCCTTTACTCAATTAAATCAAATTTTAATTAAACCAATTATTATTATTTTTCATAAGAATCTATATTATATTTACAAATAATTTATTTAATTACAAAATTATTAATAAATGATAATACAAATTCAATATAATTAAAACTTAATATATTTAAGTTTAATAATTTAAAATTTTAATATAATTAAAATATAATAAAAACTAAATTATAATTAAAAAAATTTAATGCATATATGAAGAAACGTTTATAGCCCGCCGGCTAACAATACTGGCCGCAACCCTTAGTGCGGCAGCTCTGCCGTAGTAGGCTACTGCGATAGCGACTGACCGCCATGCGAGGAGGACAAGGGGACAGGGGGTGGGTAAAACCCGCCCCTCCCCATATTTTTTCTTCTTTTTTTAATATTTAAATCGCCCACTTTTTTTAAATAAATATTTTTTAAAAAAAATTTAAGAATTTTTTATTATTTGATAAATTTTCATTTCATTAAAATTTATGATTTTCATTTCAAACAAATTCTACAATAAAATTATTTTAAATATATATATATACATATACATACATATATATATATATATATATATACATATATATATGTATATATACATATGTATATATATATATGTATACATATGTATATGTACATATACATATGTATACATATGTATATATACATATGTATATGTATATATACATATGTATATGTATATATACATATGTATATATATATATATGTGTGTGTATATATATATATATATAATAATCTTTACATTATTAGTCTGATAGGAAAAACTAAGTTTGACCATTCAAATTTCTAATTTTAAATCTTTCTTTTCTTTCAAACCCTACATGATTTAATTAATTTCCTCTATGATTCTTCTATATAAACAATGAGAAACTAATTTTAACCAATCAGATCTTGAAACAATCGAGATGATAAACATAATTTCAATCACCCAACAATCACGAAGCAAACAGATATTTCCAATTAAAATTGCATTCACGGGATCTCAAAACCCTACCTCATACTGATGCTAAAACTCTAACAGCTGGATGAAAATTTCTACTGCAAGCAATATCCTTCAAGCTATGAAAAATTCCTTCTTTTCCAAACCCTCTGAATTGCTCTCCAAACCTGTGTGTGCCCTTGAAACTTGTGTCTGAAAAACTTGTGTCCGAAAAACTTCTGTGTGTGTAATAATGACCCCAAAACCCTCTAATATAGAATCTAATTACCTTTTAGGGTTTCTGTCCCCACAACTCTAAAATTATAATTATTTTATTTAATTAATTCATTCATGCACAATTAATTTTCTTTTTAAATTAAAATATTCTTTTATTATTCCTTCATGCACTTTAAGTGAATTGTTAAATTACTTTATTTAACTTTCCACTTTACTTTACTTTAAATTAATTTATTAACTTTAATCTCATGTGCACTATAATAAAATATCTTAATCAAGTTCACATATTTTATCTTTTAAATTAATTTCTTATATTTTAAACTCATTCATGCGAACTTAAAACATATTCATAATTTAATATCTTTTTATTTCTTAATTTATTTTTTTGAACATTTAAAATTGATAAATATTTATTAACTTAAATAACAATAATATTTAGCATTTGTTTAAAAATGAACTCTAAATATATTATTATTAAATTAAATTAATATTATCATGTTCTAAATTTATTCTTAAAACCTTTATCTTCAATTCAATTCTTTATATTTAATTAATTTCTCAATTAATTAAATATAATTAAATATTCAAAATATCATAATAATTTTTCATTAAATTAAATCATTAATTTAATCTTTTAATTAGATTTAATTAACAGAAAATTCATCAAAGACTCACAAAACAACATATGCACAAAATACTCACGGGTATAAAAAGGGTAGACAGTCTGTTACGAGTCCTCCTTGCAGGACAAGTATTATAGGCTTATGGATAGGATTGGACCTGATCATTATCTTCCCATTCTCACTATTTGAGTATTTGTAATAGGGCACGCTCATCCTGACAATTCAGAGAAGTCGATGCCCGGTACCTGCATCCTGCATAAAAGACGAGCATGTACATGTATATAATATATCTAAACTAAACAGACAATGACGGGGAGTGGTTCATCGTGTAGATCTCAACTAGCAAGTGACTACGACTCCCTCCCCTAACCACATCGAACACGTCAGACAGAAAGATAAAATAAACACGCACACCATACACATGCAAGTATGGGGTAAGTATAAAAATCACAAATCTAAGATCAAATGCGTACATATAATAATGCATCTCTATCAATACAACATAATCATCATTAAAGACATCATGTTAACATTTTTATGAAAGAAACCACATTTACTAACTAGGAATCATTAAAATATCATTAACAACACATGAATGAAATCAACTAAGCAACAATAACTGATACATTTGTGATCAAAGTCATGAAATAATATCATAATATTACAAATCTAGTATCTCTAAAACTAATCAATGCATAAAATCAACCTAAAGCAAATTGACAATGATAATAGAAATGTGAACTAGGGGCAGGCACTACAATTATGATATTTTGTTTATTTTTGAAGTAAACAAATATAATTATTTTATTTTATTTGTCTTGTTTATAAATTATTAAATTTTGTTATTGTTAGTTATGTGTCATAATATTTTTTCTATATATCTTTTCTTTTATCTATTTTAAAATTTTAATTTTTAAATTATTATATTGAAATTTTTTAAAAATAAAATAAAGAAAAAATATTATTGTACAATCTATGTAATTAATTTCTTTGTTTAAATGAACAATTTTATTTTGCTCATTTTGTTCCATTTGTTTCTACAATGTTATATTAGTAAATAAAGATAAAAGTAATAATTGTATTTACTATCTATTTTATAACATTCAAAACAATTTATTTACTACTATTATAATTTTTTATTGTTGAGAATAGAATTCTAGAATCAAGTTATATTATTTGATGTTATTTTTCATCATTGAATAAAAGGATGAAAAAGATATAATCCTTTGAAATATTTGAATTTTTTGTTAGAAAAAAAATGATACTTAACATTAATCTTCTTAAGATGTATTGTAAATATTTAAAAGTGTTTCATAGTGGCTAAGTACTTGCCATGAATATCATAATAGAACAAGTGTCTCTAATTAGGTAATTAATTGTAATTTTAATTGTTTATATAAATTTACTTAAAAAATAGTTATTAACTATATTTTAGGTAATGAGTAGTTTTTATAATATTGCATCATTTTATGGATTAAGATATAATTAGAGTTAGAATGTAAACTAGTAGGAAAAGGGTTAAATTCCCATAAAAAATAGCATTGAAGGAGATATTTGAAGTAATAGACAAGGATGGAGATGGAATTATAAGCTTGGAACATTTGAGAGAGATTATGGTGGTTTTAATGTAGGAGGCTAATCTGAACTAGAGACAACTAGTAAAATGATTTAAGAAGTTGTTGGATCTGTCAATTTGGGTATTACCAAAAATAGATTTTATGGCCACGAAGACTTCTAAAGTTTTCAAAATGTAAGATCTATGATATGTTATTAAATAAATTACTTTTTCTTATGAGTGATGTGTTGGCTCCTTATTTAACAATGTTTCAATAAGGTCAAGAAAGATGAAAGAAAATACATCTAAGGGTAGTTAATTCCAATGATGGATACATTTGAAGACAACCTAGGCCAACTAACAAGGCAACACTCCTTCTACTATTTAGACTCTACAAAACATAGGTGGGTAGTCCTTAGAGTCATTAATATCACTAGTGCTAAAATATAAATTTGAATCTAAACAAAGATGATAATAACCAAATTCTTTTATACTTATGCAATACTATAGGTATGTAATAAATAGTTACAAAACCTATGAATTCACAAGCTAAGTGAGGGTATTCCTTTTAGCTCTACAAATAGAAAAGAGAAATGGTCACTTTTGTTAAATAATTTTAACAAAATCCTTGAATCATACAACAAGAAAATGCAAATTTATGTAGCTTAAATCAATGCCTTATCTATTGGGCATTTGAATCACAAGACATAAAACAAGATAATACAAACTTATGAAATAGCTTTAGATACGTGAGATGTTGCCTTACAACTTCTCATAATTATAATTTCATATCATACTTCTTATCAACTCCACTTGTAGAATCAATGAAACAATAACCTCTATCAAGAAAATTAATCAATCTGTTGGACAAAAGCATGAAAGATGGATCATGTATCTCACAAAAAGATAATGAAGGAACATAAAAATTTGTTCCATTCCATTCAAACTTCACTAATTTACAAAGATGAAACCCTTTTCTCATTAAGAATCATGTTATCTCTGATTTACACTTGTAATGTGACTCAAAAACTAAAGCAAACTACAATAGGTAAAACTAAAAGACAAGGCCTCACCTTTACAACCATATCAAGGGTCAAATCCCTACAAGGCCTTCGAATTGAACTTGCCTTCTCATTTGAGCACTTTTGCAAAATGAAAAAAAACCCCTACAATATTATTAGAAAGAAAGAAGAAGCTCAAGTGTCCTTGCTCTCACTTTGACAATGTACTTTTTCGTATTCACTCACTACCTTCTATACTCTTCCTTTTTTTTCAATTACCTTATCTAAGTATTCCATTTATTTGATGACATTTTTGTCTACTACTCTTTTACATAGATGACTTACTAAATAGTACACAAGTCTTTTCAACCATACTAAACTCATGCTTCTCCTTCCCACTCCCTACATTTCTAGTGGTTCGAGCTTCCATGATTAACTAATAAAAAGTGAGAAATAAAATGCTAAAATCATTGATTGAATGTAATTTTATGACAAATTATAATCACTAGGAGGTAATATTTGCATTATTGCAATAAAGAAGGAATTGCAAAAAACCTCAATGAAATGCCCTTGTACAATATTGAAATAAAATTGGAAACAAGTGCCACATAATGACTTACTACTTTCCTTGATGAATTTAAATATAATTTTAATTTAAAAATACATATACATTATTTAACTTCAATAACTTATATCAAATTGTTGATAAAATAGCATATAATTCTATAATATTGTGTGAAAATGATAATATTTATCAATGCTTAACTAATATATAATATAAATAAAATAAAATATATAATATCATATTAAATATTTATAACTTTTTATCTGTATTATAATATTCTTTTAAATATATATTACAAATGAAAATGACTTTGTGTATTACTTTTTAAAATATAATTAATATAAAAATTAAAAATCTTATAAAAATCTTAATCAGACATAATTTTTTTTATTTAAAATTTTCAAAAGATTCAAATATTGACATATTAATGATATATACTCCATTCTAAAATCTCTAGAAGCACAAAAACTATACAATATTAATCTATTATTTATTTATTAATGGTCCAACAAATATTTGTATAATGTCAATTTTATATGCTTCTTTCTATTATATATATCTTGAAATAAAAACTCTATTGGCTACCCTTGCACCTCCTTTTGGTGCAAGTGCTAGTTATAGTCTTGTGATGTTTATTTTCATGATGGTTTTTCTTTGTGGGTTGTTTAGTTGGCCAAGTTAGGATTTGAACTGGAGGCATTTTTTGAGATTTTTTTTTAATGATTATTTGACAAGATTTCATGATGAACTTTATGATTTGAATTGAGATTTATGTTTTATGAGATTTATGCTATTGAGCATTTATGAGAACTTGAGTTTTGAGGACCAATGTTATTTTTGGGTTGCTTGTTAAGAAACCAAATTCGATCAATATTACTCTTGTGGTATGGGGCATTATTGTGGTTTGTGATTTTTGGGGGGTCGTCTAGGTACATATCCTTGGGAGTGGCTTACAGGAGGAGTTTGAGACCCGAAGTGGTTAGTGCCAGGGTAACCTATTATAATTTATGTAATAAGTGAAAATCTAGTAATTAATATTGTGGGAAATAGACTAAAAAGATAAGTTAGAGATATTGCCTCGTGCATGCCTTGAGTGCTTGTATAGACTAAGGATGGGAATGAGATGATAGTATGGCTAGTTTGCCTCATCTTCTTGAGAGGGTATTCTGGTTTTACATGTGTCATGTTGAGGGTTCAGGGTTCAAAGTAACCAGTCCAAGGTAACTCAACGCTTGAGGGTCTAGGATCTATTAAGAGATCAGTCTAGGATAACTCAAGTAGTTTGACCATGTGATGACACTCCCTAGAATGTAGCTTGAGTCTCCTTCATAGTTTTTTTTTTTGTATTTTCCTTTGGTAGTGTACTTATTGTTAGATGTATTTAATGTGGTTATTTACTTTCATTGATGGTGATTGGTGATTTATGGTTGATGTACTTTTGGCATGTGGCTTTTTTCTTGAGGTGGATATCTTGCGTTGACTTTATCTTATGATTTTGGTGATTTGATCTATTCTTGGTATATGTATGATGTTGGTCTTGGATTGAGAATTTTTTCTTTTGGAGTATCTTATCTTCTTGATTAGTAAGTGTTACCTTTGAGGTAGTTTTGGCTATTAGGATTCCTTTCCTTGTATTATTTTATGATTTGAATATCTGTGTGTGGATCATACATTACCTCTCTTGTATAGTGGGAGTAGGAGCCTAATTAGGTGACCACACAGTCGGGAGGTAGTGTATTCTTACCATTTGGGTCCCCCTTAGATTGACATATGTTGGAGGCTCCTTGATACAGTGGTACCATTATCATTCTTCCTCTTATCTTGAAGACTTCTATTCATTTGATGTATCTATGTATCATGTGTTTTGAGATCCTACGTGATATTGTATTGTATATTGATGTACTTGTATCTATTTTCACATGCACTGTAACATGTGCAGTGGATGTTATTCATTAGATGTGCTTTCATATTATTAGTTGTACTTATGCATTTGTTTATATGACTATGTATGTGTTTATTCATTTTATGATTATGGACAATGTAATTGAGACTTAAACTTATTAATAAAACTTTCTTAAATGTGACTCAACATGAAGGAACCCTTGAGTAATTGAAACTATATTTGTAATTGATTACATGTTCTTGACGTGTATGTAGATATTGCTTTTGCATTATTGTTACTTTGATGTTGTTTAAACTTAAAAAAAAAATTGTTCAATAAACTTTGTAACATATTAGGTTTATTTCTTTTGGGTTCCCGATCGGGGAATCACAAGTGAATCAACTTACAAACATGTTAGCTAAGTATGGATGTGAACATGTCCATTTAATTTTTCATGATAATTTTGATCTTCTATTGAACTACCCAAACATTATACAAATTTTTAAGGTTGAGCAACCATAGCTATCCATTCAGATTACTTGTGGCATTTTATATTTACACATTGGATTCCAATTCCAACACATTCATGATCTAGAGGTTGAAGTGGGGTCACCATATCTTTAGCAAGTGTTACATTTTTGAGTTTTCAAATCCCAACACCTATCTTTTCAAATCCTTCAATCTTGACAAAAATTATGACACTTTAAGTTACTCCTCCATCATTGTGCTACTCTTTAATCCATCTATCTTTTCAAGCATTCATTTCACATTGTTTCTTGTCTCTAATTTACATGTCATTTTCCACTTTCAATTAACATTTGATTTTAATAAGCACTATGTGTTAGTTGTTACTCTTTATAATTTTCACATCTTTGATTCTAGGTTCTCATGTCATCCTTCTTATTCCTTCTACATACTTCTTCCATCCATCCACTTCTTTCTATAATTGTGTATGGATTTCTTGTATTGGCTCAAACACATTCTTACATTTTTCATCCTCTTTAAATGGTGTCAAATGAGTTTGTGCACAACAACAAAGGAAAGAGTACAATTTATCACCATTGTAATTTGCATCTCATAGAAAACAAGTTGTATAACATGAAAGTGTACATTCTTCCATCACATGGACAATATGCCATTACTGGCAACATATTTGATGATGATATAAATTGTTTTTTCAAAATGGATTGTGTGGAATGTGCTGTGAATGATAGGCTCTTTATTAGTGATGAATTCTGACTCTGTTTACTTGTAAGATTATTTATCCATATTAGTTGCTATCAATTTTCTTGTCTAATACCCTAAATTTTCTTTAGTCTAAAGATGAGTTGAAAGAGCTAGTTAATAAATTTTTTCATATAGGGGTTTTTTTGGACTATTATTTATCTAATGCATACTTACACTGTAATCTATGGTTAGGTGATTCTCAAATTAGTGACATTTTGACTAAAGAATATGTCCAAGAAGGTGCTCTAGTTGATGCCATTTCTAATGCAAAAAAGAATTCTCTCCATGTGTGTGACTTTAGTTATATCACCCATACCTTGGCACATTAAAAAGATGCTCTTAATGCAGCTATAGTTTGACATACCAGGTCTAGGGTTATTGCCCTCTTTATCTTGGTGCAACTTTCTCACTCTTCCAAGGCCCCCTCTCAACAATTTTCTTCCAGAAACACATGTGGCTGTGGTGGTGGATGACAAAAAGTGGGTTAAGATATGCCATCTTCAAGAAATCCTATCATGCAAATGGATAATTTTTGTTGTCTTTTTTAGTCTAGGTTTGTTTTAGTCTATGGTCTATGCAGTTTCATAGTATACTAGATTTTTGGTCATTAGTCTACATAGTTCTTCTTTGCTAGTATATACAAAGTGTTTAATAGTGTTATGTATATCTCTTTTTGTAAATTCCAATGAAGTATGCTATGTATATGGATTGGTATATAATAATTTTTCTTCATCTAGTTCAGTCTACAGGTTTATTTCTGTATAAGTGTTCTCTATTTACCAACTATTGCCATCATGGCTCATTTTGTATTACAGTATTATATTTAATATATATAGGCTTCTTACCTTTTGTTCAAAAGATAAATAAAAATTAATTAATATGTTTTTTAATGCGATTTTAAAATTAAATGTTATATAGTAAATTTAGTGGCATAGATTAAACATAGATAACTACTATTCTGACAATAGTTCAGGTTGCATCCTCTAGCACTAATGGTGTATATGATGAGAAAATAGACCTGCCTTCTCCACTAGAGGTTACCACTTTATCAAATGTTGATTCTTTGTGTTGTATGTCAACATGTTTATCTAGTGATCTTCTTGGTACATTTTAGGCCTTATTGATAGTCATTGAAATTCCCCTTAGCAACATTGGTAGACACATCTGCCACATTCTCTCATGCACATTAGGGTCATAGGGTCTATAGAGACAAGATGATATTCCAACACCTCCTACAACATATGCTCCTACTCATTCCCTACAACACTTCCTATAAAACCCCCCTACTTAGCCCCCCACAAAACATCGTCTATTCACCAATTTTCTTATACATGAGATGCTTGATCCAAATGCCTTATCATTATATGATTCAAGAATGAGTTAGATTGTAGAGATTTACATAGCACATACACACAGACAGACATACACATTCACATACACATGGACATGCACATTCACATGCACATGCACATGCACATGCACATGCATATACACATACACTTACACATACACATACACATACACATACACATATTGTTGGTACATGATAAAGGTTACTACATATTTTTGTCATTGATGTCAAAGAGACATGGAACCTACAAGGAAAAACACTATTGGTATATATGAGACAGTATCAAATAGGAAGGAGAGTTACTAGAATGAAGTCATACCTATTGATATTACATGAGTTATCAAAAAGGAGACTACACTATCAAATTATAGGGAAGTGAGATATTGAATAAAGGAAATTTTACATAACACAAATGACAATATGCAAAGATAGCTTATGGAGAAAGTGTAACACCCCACCAGGGAACCCAAAAGAAAATAAAGTGTCACTAAGTCTTCCAAACATTTTATTTGGAAAGATTAAAATAATAAGAGATAATATAGTGGAAGCAATAACTTACATACATACAACCAATCCATAAACATATTACATATCTTAAGGGTTCCATGATGTTGAATTACATACATAAGTTATATTACTACTAAATTTGATACATAACAAAATCCACATCATAAAATAACTACAAGTACTAATCCATTTAAGGGGATGAGGTCCCCCATTTGTGGCCTCACTGGTTCATAGCTCCAAGTCAAAGCATTTACCCCTCTAAAAAAATAAATTACTAATCCATTGAAATAATATACAATTACATAAGATGCCACATGGCATAACCAAAAAAAATAGTCATCTGCTATACAAGTCATAGGGTATGAAAAGCTCAAAGAATATACATCATCTCATAAGATCTCTAGATAATCAAGTGCAATACATCAAAAAATAACCACCAAACATAAACACAAGATCCAAATGAAAGAAAAGACTATACAAGTACATCCAACAACAACATCTAGCTATTGAATCTCAATGGTATAAGAAAATCTACCACCTAACCTCATGGAACCTAAATGGACCACTCCCATTGTGTAAAGGAGATAATCTCAAGTACCATACATATATCAATCCAAAAGTCATAACCAATATCTAGGTCAAGGAAAACCTGATAAAAATCTATCTCAAAAGTACCAAGGCACAAGTAAAATCTAATCCTAGAGGCAACAAAGACATGTAGGAAATCTTCTATGTAAGTGGGAAAGTGTCATTGCATTAGTCAACTCTAAAAATACCCTAGAAGCCTCTCTAGACTCTTGCCCCTTAGTGACTCTATGTGGCATCAATAACCTTTCTTATAGACAAAGCATACTAACAAGGAAAGGTTGATATTTCATGAAGGGATAAACAAGATTAAGGAGAAAATATAAGGTATAAAGGTTAACTACAAATTGTATGAGAGAGAGGAAAAGTGACAAGAGAGATTAACCATAAATAAAATTAAAAAGAAGAACAATTGAAAGGATTTGTTAATATTGGAAGGAAACATAATCAAATCTATTATCTTGTAAGGAATCCTAAGTAGTTTTCTACAAGGTATTTTAAACCTTTTAACATGGTAGTCTTTGACAAGATTGTTAAGTTCATGTATGAACTTGTTATAAATCCTTTAATAGGGTGAATGTCACATAGGAAGGATAAAATCTCCTTATAGAGTAGTCTTAATAGGCTAATAATACAACTCAAATTGTATTAGTCACTCCTTACCAGGAGGTCATTTAAAAGGTGAACATATTGTAAGCCCTAATAATTTTTTTTTCTGTTGCAGTGAATAATTTGTGGGTATCATCTCCACCATAGTTTTTTCCTTTGATCAAGGGTTTCTGAATGATCAAAAATTCACATGTTATGGTAATGTGAATCTATGTGTATGACTTATATTTACTTTATGTTTTTTATTTTTAGCATATAAGTAATACTAACAATGTTATTGGTGAACATTATAGTAAATGTGATATGATAAAAGTAAGATTTGTCAAAATGATAAGTACTGATCAACCCCCCTTATTAATACTTAACCTTTCCAATTAACAATTGGTATTAGATATTAGTTCTTTGGAAGGGAAGCCTAACATCTTGAGAGTAGATCTAGAAAATGGAAAGGTACATGAGAAAAATACAATTGGAAGAGCCATGGGTGAAGCAATTGCACATAATGAAGATCTAAAGAAAAATGTTGAAAACCTCATTTGCAAAACAAAAGGAATTATCAAAGCATTTACAAATGAGTCTTGAAGATCTTAAGTAATTATTGAAGGAACATACATATTATGAAGAAGATAATACAATAGTTGTAGATTTAATGGAAATAAATATAACTCTCGAAGAAAATCTAAATGAAGTTCGAAAGGAACTTGAAATCCTAGTCTTTAGGATGACAGAAATACTCGAAAGAATGAAATCTATCGAGGAAGAAAAGGAAAGCCTTGAAGATGATAAGTGATATCTAGGAAAAATGAGTAGAGATAAAGAAAACATCATTCTCCAATTGCAAAAAGAAAATAACACATTGAATAGATACATGAATTAGCCAAATACTTGCTGAGAATGGAAAACTAAGAAAAGAAGGTGAACACCTGAAAACTAATCTGAGGGTTGAGAAAGAAGTGAATGAGAGACTTACAAAATTTGATATAAGCATGAAAAATTTGATGAACAACTAAAGAATCAAAGAATATTAGGAAACACAACTAGTCTTGGTTACTTTGGAAATAACAAATTTGAGATTGACAAATCTTCCAGATCGGTAGTAGAGGAGCTACTGCACAAAATCAACAAATCAATTAATATGCATGGTAATAAACCTACAAAGCCTACTTGTTACAAATGCAAAAAGTATTGACATACATAAAATACATGTAGAAGAAAATTGGTGAGCACTTTGAAAAGTACACCTTTTAATGGTTACTACTACAATTTTAAAAAATATGGACATAAAAGAGAGTGCATGTCAAAAGAAAATAACATTTTTTAAGAAGGAGAATTTACAAGATGTTGTTATACATGCAACCAATTTGTTCACAAAGTTTACATTGTAGATTTAGAGCATCACCAACAAGGAAACTAATAGGCACAATATGCAACAAATATGGATAATTTGGTCATATAGAAATGAATTAGGAATTGAGAGACTCAAGAGGTAGCATAGGAACATGGAGATCAACATGAATGTCATGTTAAAACTATTATAAGTATGATAATACAACATAGAACTATAGGTACAAACAGATCAATAATGAATTCTATAAAGGAAAGGTAACAACAAATCAAGAATCAACCAGAAAAATATGAAGAAAATTTTGGTTAAAAAGGAAGACTTGAAGACATCCATCAACAACTCTTCAAACTCAAGTCAAGAAGATGTTGGAAATATAAGAGGAATAACTGAAAGGAGAGAGGTGAATTAGATACCACTAAAATAAATCTCAGATCCCTTAGATGTCAACATAAAACACAAACTTCATTGAAAATACTGATGCTCGAGAAACACACAGGCACTTGGTTTACAATAGTAAATACTGTAACTCGACAAGCACTAAAATAACAATCGTAATTGACAAATGATTATCATAAAAATATTAAGATATTATCTATGATTAACCTTACTTAACACCAAGATTTAACATGGAAACCCAATCTAGGAAAAATCACCAATTGCAACTAGTTACTAATTTTCACTCTTCTAAAGCGAGCCTTATTAGGAGCCAACCCTATTAAAGGTTACAAAACAAACTTTTAGGTGTGACCCTATTAGAGGATTTAATCACCCTATAAGGAGTGGCTTTGTTAGAGGTCTTTAGACACTTTAATATAGAAATGCCACCTTATTAGAGGATTTACAAATAGCTGTTAAGCCAACTTTGTTAGGAGATTTAGACTACTGCTACAATGGTTAGAGAGTAACAATGAGATGACCTAATTTTTGATGCAAATAAATTGCCAATTATAGATCTCAATTATGGCTTGTATACTTGATCCTTTCTGATCGAATGTATCTTTGTAACCCCACAAGGATATTCTCTTTATCCTTCTAATTCTCTTCCTCTAAGCATCTTCTATTCTTCCATTCACTTGCAAACATTCAATATTGAATTTGACCTTATCTTTATATCATATGCATTGTCAAGTCATCTTTAATATAACTTAGAATAATTAATATTCATCCCCTCAATCATCTAGAACCAACAAAAAAATCTATTAAACTCATTATGTCAAAATAAGAAAATCCTTCGTTAGCCAACCTTGCTCGATAGACACTAACTTAGAAATGATTTTTCTATGTTAACGAAGTGAACTCAATTAACACTGCATCTTTACAAAATTTCTTTGGTAATCGAGTGAGTTCGGTTAGCATTGGTTCCATCCAATTTTCCCTTTGTTACTTGAGTGAACTTAGTTAACACTTAACTTCTGTGATCTTCTCTTCAACACCCGAGTGAACTCGATAGTCACTACCTTCTGAACTTGGAAAACTCTAGAATGCTCGATAGACACATGAAACTATCTTCAATGCATGAGTGAGCTTGACATACACTGACTAGTAAAGATATGGCATTTTTTGTAATGTCAAAGACAATGCACAATTAACCAATTGTATTCAATAATCTCCCTCTTTGGCATTGACAAAAACACAACATGTCATAATTCAATGAAATTTTTAGAGCAAAATAAAGTAAGGAAAATATCCTTATTTTCATTTTGATTCTTATCCATGAGAACTCCCTCTATTAGTGTGAACTCCCTCTACCTTTAGTTTCCCCCTCTGTCAAAAAACTCTCTCACTTTGATATTAGACCAAGTTCTTCCTCTTTGATATCTTCTTCTGATAGCAAACTCTCCCTCTTTGATATTGGACCAAATTCTTCCTATTTGAAATCTTCAAACAAAATTTATATGATATGATATACACTCTCCCTCTTTGACATCTTATGCCAAAGATAATATTCAGTGAATATCAATGTACCTCATGTACTAATTCATATGCATTCTACCCCCTTCAATACTGCATCAATTGATTGATCTTCAACATGCTCTAGTTGATTCATCACTAAACTTCATTTTACTGAGCTTTAGATAGGGGAATAACCCCTAACTTACCTCTTAGATACAAAATGCATCCTTAGACAATGGCTTAGTGAATATGTTTATAATTTTTTCTTTAATATTCACATATTCCAATCTTATCTCTTTATCTTGCACCAATTCTCTTAGAAAATAATATTTTATCACAATGTGCTTCGTCTTGGTATGCATCATAGGATTCTTTGATATATTAATTGCACTGATGTTATCACAAAATATAACCAATGGATCCTTAATCTCTATCTTGATACCTACCAATAGTTGCTTGAACTAAATTACATTGGAATAATTAATAGCTATTGCCACATACTCTGCCTCTGTTGAATCTATAATCCAACAATTTTTTTTATGTCTCCAAACATGGACATCTCAAATTCTTTACTCATCTCTTCTAAAAAATCTTTACAGAAGTCATCATTTCCAGTAAACAATGTGTCATCCACAAAGATTTCAGCTAATATGAATCTTCTTGTCTGGTCCTTCTTTGATATATAGGATACAATTATCATTTTTTCTTTGAAAACCAATCTTTGTCAAGTTATTATTAAGTCTTTCATACCAAGCTCTAGAAGCTTTCTTGAGACCATACAATGCTTTGTGCAATTTACAAACCATATCCTTTTTGTAGGATCTACAAAACCTTCAAGTTGTTCTATGTAAACTTCTTCTTCAAGAATGTAGATTTCACATCCATTTGATAAACTTTAAATCCTTAATGTGTAGCATAAGAAAGTAGAGTTCTAACACCTTGTAATCTTTCCATAGGAGAAAATTTTTCACCATAATCAATACCTTCTTGAGAAAAACCTTTGCATACTAACCTTGCTCTATTTCTGGAAACTTCTCCATCTTCATTCAACTTATTTTTGAAAACCAATTTTGTGCTAATTACATTTTTATCCTTGGGTCTAGGAACAAGAGTTTAGTTCTTATTCCTCTCTATCTGTTCTATCTCTTCATTCATAGTTTCAATCCAACTTTCTTATCCAAAGCATCTTTAACTGATCTAGGTTCAAACTCAGAAAGAAAACATGTACCTTTTAATTTATTTCTTGTCATTGTACCATCTGACTTGTCTCTAATGATCTGATTAGGTGCATGGTGACTTATGAAATATCTTTCTAACATAGGTACTTTGGATTTAGAACTTGTTCCACTAGCCTTGCCATTATATTCTATATCAAGCTCGATTCCCATTATTTATGACTTGGGTCCTTCAGACTCAATTTTCTCTAGCTATAGCTCAGTAGCCTTTGATTACAACTCAGGTCCTTCAGACTATGACTCGGGTTGCATTGGTTGCAACTCGAGTGCTTCTAGAGATTTTTGGGACTCGAGTGCTTCTAATTTTCTTCATCTAAGCATATTTTATTCTTCTATACATTCAATCTTGAATTTGACCTTATCTTTATACCTTATGCATTGTCAAGTTAGCTTTAATATAAACTTAGAATAATTAATATTCATATCCTCAATCATCTAGAACCAACAAACAAATATATTAAACTCATTATACCAAAAGAATAAAATCCTTCATTAGCCGACCCTGCTCAGTAGACACTAACTCATATATGATTTTCCTATGTTAACCAAGTGAACTCGGTTAACACTGCATCTTTACAAACTTTCTTTGGTAACCGAGTGAGCTTGGTTAGCACTAGTTCCATCTAGTTTTCCCGTTGTTACCTAAGTGAACTTGGTTAACACTTAACTTCTAAGATCTTCTCTTCAAAGCCTAGTGAACTCAGTAGTCACTACCTTTTGAACTTGGTAAACTTTGGAATGCTTGGTAGACATAGGAAACTATCTTCAATGCCTGAGTGAGCTCAACATACACTAACTAGAAAAGATATGACATTTTGTGTAACATCAAAGACAGTACACAATTAACCAATTGTATTCAATAAAAGACATGTCATAAAACTAAGCAAGTATTGCTCAGGGACTGATAAGGAAAAGGTCAAATTTATTTTGTCCTTAAATAGAAGAATAAATTAAATATTAGATTATGTTTTCGGTATTACATTGAATGCAAAAAGTGAAAGATAGTCAATGTTGAATAATTTTTTTGTAAGATTAAAAGTATGCATCTATCAGTGTAAAATATTGATATCAGAAGACAAGGAGAACTATCAATAAAGTTAGGTATTACTGGATTAGTAGAACATCTATTAGCAGAAAAGCTACTATTAAGGAGAATTTATTTCCTAATTAGCCATTTATATTATTTTGAGTTAACAAATACATGTCAAGTCCATTCATTTTGCACATTAATTTTCAACACCTATTTTTGAGCTTGAAAACCTAAAAGAACATGGAGTAATCAGTTACAAAAATCTACCATTAATTTTTATATAAGAAATCAAAGTGTATTTGAGCCCTACTTTGTAGAGGCTACATAATTTGTTTTTTTGTAAGAAAGTGTTTTATTGTCAAATTTGATCAAAATCCTTAGAGAAAATGACATCTACAATGAAAACCCCAATACCCATGAGAATTAATGAGGAACCAAAACCAAATATAAAAACATGCCCTTTGAAGGTTGCCCACAAAGGAAAAGTAGGGGCACATTCAATCCCTATGCTAAATCCATTTCATCTCCATTTTTTATTACCCTAACAACATCTTTGACCCTACTATCATAGTCATGGTCCATTATTATATTCCTTTCAAGAGAACCATTGAAAGAACAAGGGACTTGAGTCCTTCATCCTTGTCATGTCATGTATCCATTATCTTACGAAAAGTGTCAAAAAGTCGAAAAATGAATAGTAGCAAAAGGTCAAAAAACTAAAAAACAACAACAATAACAAAAAAAAGTGAAAAATGTCATGAAGAAAATGGTTTCCTTGATGAAAACATGAAAAATAGGCATCATGGCACTATATAAATAAATAAAGAGAAATTCATTTGTCCAATAGTAAAAAACTAGAAACAGGTGGTACATATAAGTACCATTATGAAAACTTGGTAAATAGGTGCCATGTGTAGTCTCTGAACATCTTGTGTTCTATACTTATGGGTAGGCTTAGCCCTTGTTATCTTATCATTATTATCCTATCACACCCCTTCATTTTAGCCCATGTCTCATATCCCCCTTATCCTTTCCGTATCCATATTCCCCTTTTCCCAACTTTGATGTTGACAAGGATACAAACCTCCCTAGAAGCATATCCTATCCTATTTTATTTACACTATCCTAATTTCTTTTGTCCATTTTTTCCTATCCTATCATAACCTCTAGTCCATATCCCCTTGTCTGTTATTGATGTTGCTTTTCCCATCTTATCTTATTATTTTCCTATCACAATCCCTATCTTGGTCTTGATGCAAATAAGGACACATAATGCAAAATGTATTTTGAAAAACCTCTTGACATGTCCATCCCCATGCATTACATGCCATCCAATTCCCAATTCTTAATAGCCTATTGTTATCATATCCAATCCTTGAGATTTCTTAAAACACATCCTCCCATTCTGTGGATGGTCCTTGGAAACCCAAACAAACCTTGAAGTTATTATAACTAAGCTTGTCCATCATCCATCTACTTTTGCATTCATCCCTCAACAATCCCCTTGCCTTGCTAGAAAATGGGAGAAATTCCTTCTTTGTCAATACTTTAAAAACCTAAAAAAATACAATAAAAATCAAATATTATCCTTAAAAATACAAAAAAAATTAAATACGAGCCTAAAAATATAAAAAAATAAAATATGAACCTGAAAAATCAAAAAAAAAAAAAAACCTTAAAAATCAAATACATACATGAAAAAAGGTCTAAAAAAATCATAAAATACCTTGGAAAAAATTAGTAAAAATCATAAAAAACCTAAAAAAATTCTCTAAAAATGGTAAGAGTCCTAAAATAACCCTAAAAGTTAAAAAAAAATCCTAAAAACCTGTAAGACAATTTTTTTTTTCAAACCCCCCCAAAAATTGAAAAATCCACCAAAAAATTGCAATAAATCTTGTACATAATCACTATAAATAATCACTCCTTTTGCTAAACACTTGCACATGCACGCTTAGACTCAAACACTGCACTTCAATGAAATCATGCTCTGATGAAATACATATTGAGATGTTTGAGCCAACAATGATTCTGATTTAACATTTTGATCACAACACTTCAACTATCAACCCTTCAAACCATCAATTAGAAAAACATTTAAATCACAAAAAAGTACTAAAGAGAAAGTAACAAAAGGATCACAATGGATGTTGTCTCATGTTGTTTAGTGAGTGCTTTAGTTTTTCTTTGATTTTCTTTTGATCATGTTCCTATGCTTCTTGATCATATAATCTGATTTATGGGAGTGTTTGAGATGGTTCATGCTTTTTTTATCTATTTTTTGAATGTCCCTTTGATACTCAGGGGCTTGATTCCATACCTCAGGGTGGATAAGGTCATCCTTTATCTGCATCATCTTTTTTATTACACAAAAGGCTTGCATTTTCTCTTTGGCTCTCTATACCATGATGCACTACATTCCATTTTCCAAATTAAATGAAGCTCTTATGACATAAAGTGCACTTATGAAGAAAATACTCATCATTTACTAACTCTTCTCATTATCATTTCCACTTTCTACTAATATCTCTTCTAGCAATCCTTCTCATCATTTCATCATTTTGAAAAATAGCCCTCGAATTAATTTCCTATGCAATATTTTGAGGGGCCATCTACCTCCCTTCTGTCAATTCAATAGGGCATTGATCTTTTATTATTCTTTGACACAACACTTAGAATCCCATTGTATCAAAGAAGGGAAAAATATAGATGCTAAAAAATGGTTTGCACCTACTCTTTCATTACTATTGTGCACTTATGTGTCCCATTTTCTAAATTCACTTACATCGATATTTCGGCCAACTTGATCATATATATATATATATGTATATATATATACCTATTTCACAACATTCTTTTAACATCTTGCCATGTTTTTCATCATTTCTAACCCTTTTCAAATCAACTAAAGATTATTTCAAAATCAATTCATATCCAATCTAAAACTTTCAAAATCAATTCAAAACCATTTCAGTGTCATCAAAATCACTTGTAATCAAACCTAATTAATCATCATTATCCAATTTTGGTCATGTTCAAGTCAGTCATTACCTAGTTGAACCTTGTCAAACCTCAATCAACTTAATCAATCATCATCAATCAACCTTTAGGCATTTTAATTCCCTTAGTACCTTATAAACCATCATCAATTAAATGTATCATCATCGATCCTTGGCATTGTTGAGGCCCTTAGTGCCTTTTCAACCTATCTCATCATCATCTGTCATCAATAATATTAACATTTTTGAGTACCTTAATGTCTAATTGTGTCCTTTCCCATCTAATTTAATAGCCTTGATAGAGTTTGTTGATATTATTATGACCAATCCTTTCAATCAATTTTGATCAATCTTGTGGCATTTACAATGTTTGCTAAATGTGATGTCTTATCAACCCATGTCATGTATCCTTGACATGTGATTAATTTGTGTTAGTGAACCTGACATCATTCATTCAACCAATTCAATCATAACTTGGACCTTCCTTATATCAACATATTTGATTTTCATTTTTGTCACAATTCTTCAATAGGGTTATCTCCACTTTTATTTAGTCATCTTGGCCAATCATTTCACTAATTTTCTCTATAGGAATGAATAACACATGCTTTATTCTGTTACCTCAACTGATGATGTTACTAAGAATACTATGAATGTATGTGAAAGAGTCATATCAATTGTTATGTTATCACTGATGTCAATGTCTTAGTTGGTTAAGCATTATGCTAATTCAACAGAGTGCCATATTATTTGATTAATGAAGAAGATTTGAAGAAAGTATGATAATGAAAAAGTTGATAAGTATGGTATTGAATGGGGACTTGAATGATTTGGATAGTGATAATGTAATATTGGTTTGATTATGTTATGATCATGTAATTCTATAATGTAATAATGAAGTCTATGTACTCATTGAGCTACACAAACTACACCAAGTGATAATGTGAAAGGAGTACATTATTAGTTGAGCATTTTGAAAAGACAAGTTGAAGTTTAGTGTTAACTGAGTAATTGATATGTTAACCAAGTGATGTATTTCATGAGTGCAATGCAATGTTCATTGAGTATGAGATGGAATAACAAGTTAAGAAAGATGGAATCTGAGACCAACTTATGGTGAAAAGAAAGAATGTTTGAGAAGTTCAAAGGGTAAAGTCAAAGTTTGTTACAAGATCTATGATGGGATGAATATAATGAAGATATGATGATGAATATTTAAGAGAGACAAGGATTAGAAAAAAGTTCAATGAAATTTCTATGTTCTAAGTGACTAAATCCCTTGAATTTGAGATCGACAGATGTGATTAAGTGATAAAACTTGGAAGAATATGGAAGCAAAGACTTTTCTATTTAAGGAGATATTAGAACAATTTTTTGGTGGCTAATTGACACTATTGAGTTAGAGATTTGTGCGAAGAAGGGAGAAGGAAAAAATAAATACGAGTGAAGAAGAGAAGAAGGAAGATAAAACAAAGTTAGAGAAAAGTGAAAGTGTGAAGAAGTGAATCAACCAAACAAAGACAAGAAGAGGAAGACAACATAATAGAACAAATATTTGAAGAAGAAAGGTAGTGCTAAATCTTATCAATAATTTTAATATTACTTTCTTACCATCGTAGTAGAAAAATCCCTTAATCGAGTGCACCTAACAAGTCTATAAAATCCTATATGGTAACATTGATTAGTGATGTTTGTAAGTCCTTTATATAAGGCCACTCTTTACACAAGATCAAGGAGTGATTAGGTCTAGATGATATTTATGTTAAAACCCTCTAACAAGGTCACACTAAAAGTGTGCATGTAAACCTCTAACAAGGTTGGTTCTTAGAAAAATTCACTTCAAAAGAGTGAAATTATTTTGATTGTCAGTGCTAGGTAATTTTTCCCTTTACAGGGTTTCCATGCTAAATCATGGTGTCAAATGTGTGACTATCTTTTATGTTTCAAGTTGATTTTCATGATATTTACTTAATACTAATTAAGTAAAATCTAGGTAACAATAAGGTAAAAGCTAAGTTATATTTTTGATACTCAGTAATAATAGAAATAGTGAGATAACAATTTGAAGAAAATTGATTACAGGATTGAATTTTGAAGTTGAATGAGATCACCGAGTTACTACTATTGATGTTTATGAGGTTGAATTGGTACTAAAGTGTTTGAAAGTCATGTAGGATAATTGGATATAACTGATTCACCCCTCCCCCCTCAGTTATGTAACATATTCCTATGTCTTTTATCATTAATTTCACTTCACCTTATTAATTATTCCCTTTTACTACCTCTCACAAGTAATTTATCTTTATTAAATAATTGTTTCATTTTTCATGAATTCAGGGAATTTCATATTTCAAAAGTTCTAATTTCCCATTTCCTAATTTATAATTTATAATTCCTAAATTCTAATTTCTATTTTTGAGGGAAATTATGAGCTTTTGAATTTAAATACTGAATGGTTATAGTTCCCCCCAAATTGTGCTTCCACCTCCTATTTTCTAGCTTCTATCTTCTTACACTTTCTATACATTTATCTTACACCTTCTTCTTCCATTTTTCTTACATCTTTCTTTGAATTTTTTTTACATATTGTCATAATATATCATATTATGACATATTTTCCAATTTTCACCTCTTAATCATGACAAATTTCCAAGTTGCACAATTAAACTATGATAATTTCCCAATTGCACATTTTCCTTCCATTCTTGCATTTGGCTCTCAAATCCTATGAATTGAGCCTCTTTGCACTTATTTTTCTAACCACGCTCCTAGTATTCTCATTATCATCTTTTAATTTTTCTATCATATCCTTGTCATCTTGCTTTCACATTGTAGGTACACTTTTTCTTTTTGGAGCTGCATCAACTTCAACATCATGGAGAAGAAAGGAAAGCATAGAAGCTCAACTTGAAAGGAGATTTCTTGTGTTTTAATCTCTTTTGATTTGAAGTTTCTTTTATGTTTGGACTAGATAGTTTGAATTCTTTATAAGGTTTTATGGTTGGCTTACTATGCTTACTTGTCCTATTTCTATTCTTACACTAAGAAAAAGGAATGCCACATGCAAGTGATACCTTCATAGTTAATTAATGAATTGGAAATGCATCCATTATACTTGATAATCCATCACATAGAGAGTATATAATGGTTGAAGATATTACTGATAACCCAAAGGAATTTATTAAAGCGATGGAGAAATATAATAGTTTTCCAAAAGTTTATATACTTAGAGAAAAATAAAATGTTGTTACCATCATTAACACTATACAAGGAGAAGAGAACACTAACAAGAAGGAATATAACCAACAAGACAACACATCGAAAAGAGCATTGATATTAAAAATAATAGAATTACCAAGCCACAATCTATTGTCAATAGAAGAGTTACTCAATGCCATGCATACCCAAGATGAAATATTATAAACACAAGAGATAGACCTTACATCTATTGACAATAAACACACACCCATAGTTCAACCAATAGTGACAAATAAGGAAGATTTAATTAAGAAGCCACAAGACATCAGGTGACAAGGAAAAATACCAAGATGATAACTCCTAACAAATTCCTCAGAATACCGATAGAGAAGAATCAAGTCAACCAACTAGAGGCAAGGTTAAGAAATATAATAGATAGGAAAATGGAGATGAAGATGGTGAAAAAAAGAAGAAGAAGAGCCAGAATATAAATAAGGAAAAAATGGACACTAAAGGTAAAAGAAAAATAAAAATAGAAGAAGAGGAAGATAGTGATTCAGATAGTGATGATCCACAATTTGATATATTGAAACAAGATGATTTGAAACTGAAGCCCAAAGAAAGAGACGAGTTTGGTGGAGCTTTGAAGTTTAAGACAAAAATTGATAGGGGAAGATAAAAAAGGCTCAAGAAGAAAGTTCTTGCTAAAACTATGTATTAATTTGAAGATTTAATGCCTGGGATTACTATAAATAAAGAACATTCTATATAGAAACAATTAAAACTTTATCTGGACAAAATTGATGAATTAGGAGAGGACCTTTAAGAACAATTTACATGAGAAGAAACTTAAAAGATCAAAGAAAATTTTGCATATAAATTGTCTATCAGAATAGAAAATCTAAATGGTGAACTTCATTATCTCATTAATTCTTTGAAGGAAATTTTAATTAAGGAAAAAATTACCTATACTACACTATGCAATTTTGATATATTTACTATAGATATCGATATTAGGATTATGGTGTACATAGTGAACTAATGAGCCATATTGGATATTTAGCACCTCCCACATTAAATTTGTGAAACACTTAGTGAAAATAGGTGATTTAGTGTCATAAGCACATGAACTAAAAATTGAGAAGGAGCTCATTATTGTCAGAGTTATAGAATTACAAGGTTTAATCACATCGCATATGGATAACATTGGGTATAATCTTGTTGAAGATAAATGAATTATGTTGATCTTAGATTGGTTTTGACAAGTGAGTGTCAACACACTTAATCCATTTACTTAGTTCATGCCAAACTAATAGTACATGCCAAGCATAACATATAAATGATAGACCATGCCAAGTCATTGTGAGTGTTGAGCCACTCATGTGCTAAGTCACTCAAGTTTTGAGCAGATAATATAAGCCGAGTGACACAAGAGCCGAGTAACATAGGAATCAAGTAAACAATGGATGCCAAGTAATATAGGTGCTGAGTCACAAAAGAAAGATTGGTGTATGCCAAGCATCAAAGACTTTAGATGTCAAGTAAAATAGTTTTGACATTTTTATTTGTCAAGGCACAAACAATGATGTAAACCATTTTTGAGCCGACTTAAGTTTGAATTTAAATATTTTGGAGATAAGGATGAATCTCAAGTTGGATTCCCTATGTAATTACATGCAACCAATCAAAAAATAGGAAGGTTTAAGCAGAAAAATGGATGAATCTTAGTCATAGATTCATACCTAACCCTAAGTCACTAAGTCTTCTCAAGGAGGACGAAACCCTAAACTTTCTAAGAGTATTGAAGGAGAGAAGAGAGAAGCTTGCATGCACAAATAGAGCATTCATGATGACTTAGAAGTTATGAAGTGAAACCACATTATAGAATCAGTTAGAGCAGAATAGAGGACAGAGATAAGGATTCAACATAGAGACATCTAATCAAGAAGGATCAAGAAGACATTGTTTAGAGGTGATCTGTTATCAAGCAATCAAGTGCCAACTGCAAGATCAAAGTTGAGACATTTTAACAGGTGATTTTAGTCAAATCTCTTAATAGAGTAGCCCAAATAGGCTATATGAAATCCTTTAACAAGGTGCTTACTTAGCTGTAAGTTAAAATCCTCTAACAAGGCAAACTTCTAATAGGGTGTTGAAATCCTCTAACAAGGTGAGACCTAATAGTCTTTGTAAGCCTTTAATAGGGTAGACCTTTCAAAGGCTAGACCATGTTTTGTGATCAAAACATTGTAACCTTCATTGGATACACTTTATTGCTATAGTAGCAAAGATTTGTGGGTGTTATCCCTGCCCCAGTTTTACCTTCTCACTTGGAGGGTTTTTGGGTAATCATATCTGGTGTTATGTGTGAGAATGCTTACATGTTTATATGATTTAGATGTATATGGTTTACATGTTATTTCAGTTTACTCATAAAATGCATGAGATGGATGTGTGGTGAACATTTTATGGGTCCAAGTTTAAACTACTGATTCAACCCCTACTAGAAGTTTACCTTTCCTATTGTAATTCCAACAGAATTATACATTTTATAGAATCAAGTACAATAGACAACCCTAAGGAACTAGCATTTAATCTACAAAAACATATCATTAGTCTTAACTATTTAAAGGATACAATTTTTCCAAATACAAGTCTATCCTAGATAAGTTCTAAGTTATTTTAGTTTACAAATATATGTATATATATGTTATTTGGCATGATAATCAATATTGACGACCATAACAAAAAAAGGGGGAGAAATGAATGCTGAATCAAGAAAAGAGGAAATGCATGCAATTATGTGACAACAATACAAAAATGCACATAAGGGGAGAAAAAAAGAAAGAAAGAAAAAAGCATAACACAAAATACATTTTGAAAAAGATTTTGCAAATAAAATAGGTTCTGGAGTCATGGGATGACAAAGTTCTTTTTTCCAGCAATGCCAAAGGGGGAGATTATTTTCATATGATGGTCACTACATAGTTTGGTCATTAATGTCAAAGAGACAAGGAACCTATAAGGAAAAACACTATCAGTGTATACGAGAAACTATCAGAAAGAAGGGAGAGATATTAGAATAAAGTCATACCTATCGGTATAATGTGGAGTTGTAAGAAAAGAGACAATACTATCAAAATAAAAGGAAGTTAGATATTAGATAAATAAAATTTTGTCTAACAGCTAATAGTATCGAAAAATAGCTTATGGTAGCTAGAAGGATGAAACCTTGAATCAAAGGTTGAGATTTCTTGAAGAGATAAAAATGATTGAGGAGATATTATATATAAGGGTTAACTACAAATTGGATGAGAGAGAGAGAAGAATAAATAAGAGAGATTAAGAAAAAATTGAGTTCAAAAGCAGAGGAATTGAAAAGATCTTTCAAGCTTGGCATGAAGCATAATCAAATTAATTATTTTGTAAGGAATCCTAACCATTTTTCTAAAAGGTGTTTTAAATCCTATGAAAAAGCAGTCTTTGATAGGAATATTGAGTTCATATATGAACTTGTTGTAAATATTTTAATAGGGTGAATGCCACATAGGCATGATAAAATATCCTTACAAAGTAGTCATAATAGGTTGATAATACAACTCACATTGCATTAGTCACTCCTTACCAGGTGAGTCACTCAGAAGGTAACAATATTATAATCCCTAACATGCAATATTTTTCCACTGCAATGAAGAAGTTGTGAGTATCATTCCCATAGTATTTTTTTCTCTGATCAAGGATTTTTGTGTGACCAAAAATTCATGTATTATGGTTGTGCAAATCTATGTGTATTACTATTATTTACTTTATGCATTTAATTTTCAACATATCAATAATACTAAAATTGTTATAGGTGAACAATATTGTAAATTTGATAAGATAAAGTAAGATTTGTCAAAACTAATAAGTATTGATTCACCCTGATAGATACATGCGTGTAATTTTGTAGATCTATCTAAGTATTTTTAATTTGACACATGTATATATTTCTTTTTTTTGATGCAAAGATCAAATGAACTATGTAGACCACCATCTGGTCATGGATCAAGAGGGGGACCTAGTTGATACATACACATGTAGTACATGTGATTTTAAGAACTATATATTTTAGATGTACATGGGAATTTCATAGACTATTACAAGTTATTCTAGATATATTTCATTATATACATGTACATTTTATTTCATACACTTCATTACACATGCTATCTTGTACACATTTCATATATCTACATTTTATTTTAGAGACATCTTATATCTACATTTCATTACACATGTTATTTTGTACATATTTCATATATCATGGATACATTGAAGTAGTAATTCTCACTAGTAGGCAATCTAGAACTTAAGGGGATAAACCAAAAATGGATGCCTTACTTGAGGATGCTTAAAATTGGTTTCCTTAAGGGGACCCCTTAAGATACAAATGTTTGAATAATAATAATCCTCTATTTAACTAATAAATAATCTAACAAATGTCACATTAAAAGGATGTCTTAAGAGGAGGTCATGTAAGTAATCTAACTAATTTATCTTAATGGGAGGTTATGTAAGTAATCTAACTAATTTCATAAGATGAGGTATAAAGGGGATTTATTAAGAGGATGTCTTAAGGGGATGTTTTAATCTAGGAGGTCGTAAGGGGGAATGATTAGAAATATATTTTAATCTAATTGGTGTCATAAATGATGTCTTAAGGGGAGGTCTTAAGAGGATATTAGGAGAATATTTTAATCTAACTAATGTAATAAAATGACATCTTAAGGGGAGGTCTTAAGAGGACATCTAAAGGGTAGCTCATAAAAGGATGTCTTAAGGGGAGGTAATGTAAGTAATTTGACTAATATCTTAATGTGAGTTCATGTAAATAATATAAATATTCTCTTAGGGGGATGCTTTAATAAAGAGATGTTTTAAGATGACATCTTAAGGGGATACAATAGGTTCTGAAAGTTTTTTAAAGTTAGCATAACTAAAAGGGAGGTCTTAAGGGGATCTATAGTTGTGATAACTAAAGCAAGTATCAAAATGAGATGTTTTAAGGGGACATACATAAAATGATTTATAACTATATATTAAAACCATTTAACCATCAATGCATAAATAAAATCATACATCAAAGTATAAAGAGCTAGATATATTAAAACCATTGAATTATCAAAGAATGTACATAACAACATACATGTAAAATTATTGAACCATCAAAGTATAAATAACAACACACATAAATTTTTTTTTTTTTTACCAAGCATGTATAACTATATATATCAAAGCATATATGTAACAATATATAAATAAAACATAAGAGTTCAAATATGAAAATGTTATCTAAATATGAAAATATGTTTAGCCTAGAGCTCCTAAAATATCAATAGAAGTTCTAATTGTAGAGTTCAAATATGAAAGTATGATAGCTATAAAAATATGTTTAGCTTAGAGTTCTTGAAATGCATAGTCAGGATTCTCTCTATCTTTTATTATCTCTAGTTTTTTTTTCATGTTCTTAAATATGCAACCTCAAGTTTTGGTTTCCATGTCCTCTTTTTAGAAATTTCTCAAATTGTAACTTTATCGTTATAACATGGTTACTGTAATGTAATGTTTTTTTGTCTAGACATGTATTCAATAAATTGAATACGATTTTTCTCTATCTTTATTTGTTGATAATATGTGCCTTCAATAACAACTGAACCAATTGGATATGACAATCCATCACCATCTATAGTTACTTTTGGCAACTTGCATTTTAGTTTTGTGCATCTTAGTAAACAATAGTCTATATTTTTTACATTATTAGGTTTTGTATGGACAAAAAAAATATCTCATACAAACATACAAATGGAATTAATTTTTATATTAAAAAAATTAAATATATAAATTGATTTGATCATCTCACTACAATATTTGGGGTCAAATTGTGACAACGGTGTGATTTGTTTGTGATTTTTATGTTTTTTTTTGTAAGTGTCCCCGACGTCATCGTTATACTAACGTTGGCATCATAATTGTGAGGTCTATTGGAAACTTACAATTGGAACAATTGTTGTTTTTTCATTGATGTCAAATCTATGGATAAGACATATTGCTACTTAATCTAAATGTCATATCTATTTTGTTGAGATAATGGGTGTTGCACACATTACATAATATTGTTATATTGTATTATTTTATTTTATTATGTAATGTTGCACCTAGATGAGTATGCAACATGTAAAGATTCCCATGGGATATACTTGATGAGTTTTATTGTAACATTGTGATAATATTTCATGTAATTATTTAATATTAGGGAAAATAATTAAATTTTCAATATTAAATGTGGGGTCAATGGGTTAGGTAGCACATGGTTTTATCACATGGTTTATGTAATACCACTTGGTGGTTTTATGCGACTTGTTACTAAATAAGTAGCCACAAGGATAGTTATTGGGTGAGAAGATAGAAGACAAAAAGGGAAAGAGTTGAGTAGGACAAGGCTTGACAGGTTAGCCACAGGAGCATTTGTGATGGTTGGAATCATGGCATGGGATGTGTAGATTCATTCTTGTTCACATAGATTTCTCAATGGTGGCTATGGCTTTGAAGGCTTCCATGGTTGTATTGCAATAGTACTTTTGTTGAATAATACATGGTGATGGATGCTTTTGGAGGCTGGGTTTTTCCCTCAATGAGGGTTTCCCAGGGTATATCTTGTGTCACAATTTTTGTGGGTATGTTCTCTATTCTCTTGCATGTGGATTTTAATTACATATTTATTTCAGATCTATTATCGGTTATGTGGAAACAATTATATTCCTTGTTGTGATTTTCCTTACAAGTGATATCAGAGCTATGGTTTAATTATTGTAACCCTAGATTGAATCCATGGGAATGCATGAGAGGTTAAAAGAAAGAGAAAAATATATGAGTTTTTTATTATAGATATGAGGCTTTTAGGTTTTCTATTATCATGGGATGTTGGTATATTTTGGGCATGCAAAATTATTGGACAAAAGGGTTTTTCAGATGTTTCATTTAGGTAGCTTGCAAAAATGACCTCCTAGATAAAAATAAACCTCAACATTGGATCCAAGTTGATGTTTCCATAAATTTTGATATATAATATGCCCTAGTTTGTCCATGTTCAGAAAAAATGAAAGAGTTTTTTAGTTTCAGCTCGTGATGCTATCAAATTTAATGCCATTAGAATTTTTGTTACAAAAAATTAATCACAGTAAAAATGGTAAAAAGATTGTCTTAGTAAAATGACAATAACTTTCTCTCAAGATATTAGATTTTAGACTTCTTATAGGTGTTGGAAAGATAATTCAGAGCACTACAATTTGGTGTAGGGTTGGTTTTATGATTTTGATACTTTATTAGGTTTTAAGAGCTCAAAAATTATATGTTATTTATTTTGAGCACAAATTAGGGCATAACTTGGAAATATGGAGTTAGATGTTGGACTTCGAGTAGTCAAAAAAAAGGTCTTGGAGAAATCTACACATTGGTTTAGATTTCATGAGGTTTGGCATGGTTTATTTGATGATATATTAGTTTGAATAGTTAATGGTATATATTGACTATGGTAGCATTATGAGTTTATGACATTGTATGTTTGGAGATTTAAGATTTGATGTCATTGTATACTCAATTCATATTTTAGATTGGTCTCATAATGATATGGTTATTAGTGTTTGGTTTGGATATGTATGATGAGTTGTTGGGTCTACAAGTTGTGTAGTGTTGTAAGCGATCTATACTTACAGGTTGCATTTATGGCTTGGATTTGGGTTGTTTTTTCCCTAAGTCACATGATTTGCTGATTTTTCTTCATTTAGAGGTGATGAGATATTGTTACCAGGTATAGTCATGGTGGAGGATTATGGTTGACTATTTTATGTTGATAGGTTGGACACATAGAGAGTTAGTTGCTTGATTTATGGATGTGATCATGGTGCCATGAATTTTTGCATGACATGATTGGATATACAAGTACATCCTTGATGTTCATTGGTTTGGATTATTGATTTAGTTATGGTGGTATATCTTCTTGGTTGAAGATCATGGTTATTTAGTTTCTTTTGAAGAACTCATGATGTGCACTTTGAGTTCTTTGATGGTTTGATGCCTTGGTTGATTCTCATGGTTAGAGGATGGTTTTTCATCATGATGTCATAGATAGCTTGGATACACAATTTAGTGGGAGCTTGTGATAGTGATGAGGTAACAGTGCAAGATTAGTTCTTGGTTTGGTTTGTATCTTCTTGGATTTGGAGATCTTGGTTTCACTTGGTACTGACACTTTGGTTGTGTGAGTGTAGATCTAGAGGATCTTCATGTAGGAGATGGATTTTGTGATGCCATAGGTGACATGGTACCAAGGTTGAATGGGAGTTTTTGGCTTTGATATATTTATTGAGTGTTTGCAGATGTTGGAGGTTTGTCTTAGATCCTATTGCTACAAAAGCACCTTTGACATTTGTATGGTGCACTTGTTATCTTCGTGATGTGTGAAGATGGTTAGATCTTGAGGACTCATGGGGTTCTTGGTTATATTCATGGTGTGTGGAGATGGTTCTTCATGGTATGTGGAGATGGTTTTCTTCATGGTGTGTGGAGATAGTTGCATCTTGAGGACTAATGGGGTTCTTGGTAAAGGTGTGGTTTATTCTTTCATTTGTCATGTTATCCTTGGTATGAGGATGGTTTTATTATTATGTCATGGTATACTCTTGATATGCATTTATAGTTTTGACATGTTATAGTATGTTCATATGGAGCATGTTATCTCTTTGGTTGAGATGGTTAGGTCATGTTGTCATGTTTATGTTCCTGAGGCCATGGTTGGAACTTTGACAATAATCTTGGTTTAGTTTCTTTGTATTGAATACATTGATCATAAGTTGGATAATTCATGATATTTCTATGTTGCATTTGGAGTTGGCATAGATTTATTGTTTATAGGTGCTCATGGATACTTAGAGACAATGGTGATGCTAATTTCTCTTGGATTAGAGAAGTATTTATTGGGACAATTGTTTGGTTTTAGCAGGAAGTCTGAGGGGCATTCACTTGATATGGACTTGAGAGGAGGTTGTTCTTAGATGAGTCTTGGTAAGAGACTTGGATATCTTGATGATCATTCTCATTTCCTACTCTTGGTCTACTCAGCGATTTTACTACTTGAGAGGTATAACCCATTGTTTCTGTTAGGGGAATTATATTGATGCTTATCTTTCATTGATATGGATCTTGAGCTATGGTACAAGAGTTAGTTCTAGAGGATTCATTTGAGAGGTGGTTTAGCACTCGTTATCTCCATTTCCATATATTTTTATGTTTGTTATGTTTGGGAGATAGTTTTATATTGGGCATATTCCTTGGATTAGGAATGATTTATGAGTTTGATCTTCTTGTGAGAGGCTTACATCCATGATTAGTTATATGGTATGGTTTGGGTGTTGTTGAGGCTTCTTAGTTGGGGTTTTATGGAGGAGATCATACTTGCATAGTTTACATTTGGAGGTGTGTGTAGAAAGACATGATACTGGTTATGATTTGTATGGTTTCTCTTTGGTCTTGGTTATCTTTCTGGATATTCAATTTTTACTTACATTGGATTTGAGTATGGTTAGAGATTGTGATTGCTAGTTTGTGCTCATGTATGCCATGTGAGCAATGTCATGGTTATTCCTTTATCTCTTTCCTCTATTGTTTGTGGAGAATTTGGGAGAGCATTGGAGATTTTTTATGAGAGTTGTTCTTATAGGTTATTGGTTTTTGTATTATGGATGTCCCTGAGACTACATGGATTCACTTCTTTGAGATGTTGTGAGTCGATTGGTTATAGATTTGATGTTATCTTTTGCAGTGGGAGCTTCTTGGTATATATGTGGTAGGTATTACTCTTGAGGCTTGTGATTGTAGGTTACAGATTGGATATGTTGATGATGTGAGATTCACTTGGTATACCTTTGGAGGTATGGATAGTTGGATGGATTTGGCACTTGCTGTAGGTGTTATTTCAACTATGACTATTTTGACAACTACGGATACATGTGATTACCTTTGGATCAGATTATTTTTCTTTAAATTTTAGTTGGTACAAGATTTTATGATCTTCCAATGTGACAGGTTGGATGGCTTTCTCTTTGGATGGCTTCTATGAATGTCCAGTGGTAGTGGCATAATAGAAGGTGAGATCATTCATGTTTGAGATGCTAGATACTTTGATTTTTTTGCAGGTACTAGGATAGAGCACACAATGTAGTTTGGTCCATGATGGTGGATGTGCTGACAGGGATTGTTATCTTGTTAATATATGTGGCTACATATTGACCTTATGCAATATATACAACAAGTGGGAGATTATTGAGATAATGGGTGTTGCACACATTGCATAATATTGCTATATTGTATTATTTTATTTTCTTATGTAATGTTGCACCTAGATGAGCATGCAACATGTAAAGATTCCCATGGAATATACTTGATGAGTTGTATTTTAACATTGTGATAATATTTCATGTAATTATTTAATATTGGAGAAAAGAATTAAATTTTTAATATTAAATGTGGGGTCAATGGGTTAGGTAGCACATGGTTTTAGAACATGTTTTATGTAATACCACTTGGTGGTTTTATGAGACTTGCTACTATATAAGTAGCCACAAGGGTAGTTTTTGGGTGAGAAGATAGAAGACAAAAAGGGAAAGAGTCAAGCAGGACAAGGCTTGACAGGTTAGCCAAGGGAGCATTTGTGAAGGTTGGAAGCATGATAAGGGATGTGTGGATTTATGCTTGTTCACATAGATTTCTCGGTGGTGGCTATGGTTTTGAAGGCTTCCATGATTGTATTGCAATGGTATTTTTGTTGAATAATACATGGTGATGGATGCTTTTCGAGGCTGGGTTTTCCCCTCAATGAGGGTTTCCCAGGGTATATCTTGTGTCACAATTTTTGTGGGTATGTTCTCTATTCTCTTGTATGTGGATTTTAGTTACATATTTATTTTAGATCTATTATGGGTTATGTGGCAACAATTATATTCCTTGTTGCAAGTTTCCTTACATATTTGATTGATGAAGAAGATTTGTGAAGTTACTCATAACTATAGCACCTAGAGGAAAGGTTGAAGTTATGAAAAAGAAGTTACAATGGACATTTGATTAGATATACTTTGAAAAAGAAAAGTAATTGTTTATGTCAAGAAAGCTAGGCTAAGCCGAGAAAAAGAGTTAAATAATAAGGAGTGCCAAGTAATGCTAGTTTTAACTGAGCTACAGTTAGTACCGAGCAAATCTAGTGTTCATCAAGCATTAGCATTGACCGAGAAAGTTAATTGATGCTGAGAAAGAAGCTTTACAAGGATTGAGTATCAAAATTTAGAGATTGTTGAGTGACAGTAAGAGAACAAAATTCAAAGAAATTGTAAGATCAAGCCAAATCAGTTAATTTTTTGGGAGATGTAAAATGTGTTGAAGATAATATTGATGAGTTGGATCATTAAACTCAAGGAGGTGATTAAGTAAAGATCCAATAGATAGATTCTAGAGAAGTTTCTAGAGGATGATCAAGAAGATGGACAGATACATTGAATCAAGTTGAATATTATCGTAAATCTTAAGATCTATGGTGGATGTAGAAAATGGTAAAGCATGAATTAACTCTTTAAAGATATATAGATTATATCATTTGGTGTAATGTCCAGTTGTGTCTAGTCAAGCCAAGCCAAGCCAAGGCCAGCCAGTGTGTGTATGAGTGAGTTTGTATGTAAAGAGAGACATATAGAGCGAGGTTGATAAGAAGAACACAAGGTGTGTGAATGCAAAGCTAAAGGAGATAGCTTGTAGATATGATGCTATTGTTGATAAGAAAATTAGAGCATAAGGCTTAAGTGCTGATAAGAAGAGTGGACTGATTGCTTAAAGAGTGACCTTGTAGATCAAGATCAGAGCTGATAGTAAAAGGCTTATTAGTGCACCAACATAATGATCAAACAAAGATTTGAACAAAAAATAGTGAGTTGTAATCACATAGATCAAACCTACTATTTTATTTATTATCATTGTAAACAATTTGTATTGAAATCCTTTTAACAGAGGTTGACCTAACAATGATTTGAAGACTGAATAGTTTGAGTAAATCCTTTAACTAGGTGATATTCTAAATGGAATGATCAAAGTCCTCTTACAATGCCATTCCTAATAGAGTGATTAAATCCTCTTACCAAGTCACATTTAATAGTGTGTATTGTAACCTTTAACAGGGTTGGCTCCTAACAAAGCTCACTTCAAAAGAGTGAAAAAGAGTGACATGTTGCTAGTGGTTTTTCCAAAATTGGGTTTCCATGTAAGATCCTAGTGTCAAACTGTGATGAATGTTTTATGAATTTTTACATTTGATAATGTTTTCATTATGCAATGCAATTTATGATTATGCCAATTTTATAGTGGTGACCAAGCAATAACAAGATACGTAGAATAGTGAAGTGATTAATGTTTAATTATTCAAGTTGTACATATAGACCTTGAGCAAATGATTCACCCCCCTCTTAGTTATTATAAAAATTTCTAACAAAATCTATGTGATTATAAACAAGAAAAATAAAATATGACATTAATCATTCCCCATTTGATTTGATTGATTATGGAGAGATGCATGCGAAAGAGTGTGAAGAGCTCCAAACGAGGGTGGAGATCTCTGAATGTTGGTGGAGATCAGTGGAGATATAGGTTTTCATTGTCATTCCCTTGTGATCTTTGCATTTCATTTCCATGCCCTTGTGATCTTTTCATTTTTTTGTTGTGCCCTTGTAATCTCTATACCATTTCTTTGCAATTTCATTGTCATATCATGCCCTTGTGATCTTCATGCCCTTTCTTTGTGATTTTCTTTGAGGGGAGAAGATGTACCTATGTAAATGTTATTTTATTTTCCTTCTAAACATGTATCTCTTTATATTTCCCCTAGTAGGTGATTATAGAAGCTTTTCGTTCACTTGGGGTCCTAAGTCAAAGATTTGTTTTAGAGCCACCATTCCCTTGGGGATGTTGTTGGTAGGGAGATTGAGGATACCATCCTCAACATCATTCTTCTTGGTGTCATCCTAATCGTAATATAATATTCAAACACCCCTATGTTAGATAGAAAATAAAGGATGTGTCAATCATCTTCAAAGACTTGGAGGTTACTGATATTGTTTAGGATGGAGGGCATTGGGACCATCTTGACAAAGATCACTTAGGAATATTCATATATGAAAATGACACAAAAATGTAGCAAAATAAACTAGATCCACATCAATAGCTACATCATAAATATTATTTCAGCCTCCAAATCAAATAGTTGTAATAAACATGTTACATTAAAGCCACGAAAAATCCAAGAACCATGAGTGTGGCTAACATAGTTGAGCAACACACTAAAACAATTCATGATAGGCATTTGTGATTGCAATAATATTGTAGATATATACTTTGAAAAGTTTTGTGAAAAATTTAAGTGGCTCATCTCTTTAAAGAGTGTGCCTGGGGTTTCTAGATTTTGTAAATAGAAAAATTATGAATTTTAACCAACTTCTCAATAGTATAGATTCCAAAATTTCTATAATTAGCTACATAATTCATAATAGTAAAGAACAAAGTGAACTTTTCATTACAAATCTTATGATTGTTGGAAAATATTTTCAATTATAGTTTTGTTGATGTAAATATATGTATTCTAAAAGTGATGTAACCATTTAGGCTTTATGTGTATTGTAAATATGTGATCAATGCCAAATGCCTTAGTTGTAGCTCTTTGTTAGGGTTTCTAGCAAAAATTTTGTCAATTTGTGGTGCCAGTAGGGTATCATGTGTTTGGTTGACTTAAATTAAAACTCTAGTGTTTGGAGAAATTTTTCAAGCTTTGAATTCAATTCTATTTACTTAAACCCCTAAGCATTAATTATTTGTTCACTAATTGAAATAACAATTGAGGTTAATGAAGTTGTCCACAATAGGATTTTGGGATTAATTTGTACAATTTCTATGAATAGCATCAAACTTGAGTCACCAAGATTATTTGGCTATTCTTCTATTGATCAAGGTTTTAGTTATCTTCAAAGGATATAGATATTTCATAGTAGGAGCTACCAAGCATGTAAGAAAGTTATGCCTTGTGATCTACATGCCCTTGCTCTGCATTGCCTTGGAGTGGAAGAGGAGTAAGTGTTATCTATATCTCAATGAAACAAGTAAGAACGTGTATATCTAAAATTACATAATGTTTGTGTTTACATCATCTCTAACAATTGTAATTGAAAAAAAGTGTGACCAACTACATTTTCTTGTATAGCAATTTACTAAGCTTCATCAAACACTTCCTCTTTGAATCATATAAAATTAAGGTTTTACAAGAAAATTAAGGTTTTACTAAGCTTGATGCAATCTTTATCAAAGATATTTACCAACCAAATAATCACTACAATAAGAGGCAAGGGAATTTTTTAGTCTTTGGAAATAATTGCGATGAAATTTGGTTTTGGCTTACTAGAAACACTAGTACATGAATATCCAAGAAGGAAATTTGCTCTAGCAAATTTTTTTTTCTTTTATTGTTTTTATAAGTAATAAAAAATTCTATGAACATACATAACACTTCCTCCATTGCACCACCCCCCTCAATGCACAGTTCTAGAGTACTAGTGCTAAGACAAACTCATTTGGCATAAAATCCTTCTCTTTAACAAATTTACAATACATTGGCAACCAATCTGATATCGTAAAGATCTTGACATAACAAGAATAGTAGCATTTTACCTTCCATTAAGATTCTAAATTGCTAAAAGTTGTAAAAGAAACCACCCAACTAAAAATTTTGATCCAAAGAGAATACCCATTATTTTACCAAAAGACAGGGTCAAAATGTAGGGTGGTTGTTCTTGCTAGTAGAATTTAGTCATTTCCCCCAAATCTATACTTCATGTTAAATAATTTCAAATTTATTATTAATATAACCTCCAAAAAATTTAGTCATTTTTAAATTAGATACAACCCTCTAGGAAAAAAACACTTAACTACATATTTGAAACAAAGTGGCACTTGTATTTGTTACTTATACTAACACATCTTATGGTGGATTCTAAATCATTTTATGAATAAAACTAACTTCATTAGTCCAAAACCAATAACATCTCAATATCATCACAATAAAGGCACAACCACATGATTCAAAAACTTGTAACTAAACCCGAATACCTCATCTTCAATAGTCTAGTGACTTAGATTTATTCTCATCAAAATATCAATGCTTTGAATATTCTACTTCTACACTGATACACCCAAAAGAATATATCTCTGCATACAAATCACTCAAGTACTTTATGAGTTACATAGTTAATTTTATATTGGCATATTATTCCTTCAAAGGGTTTCATCTATGATTTTTCTTAAAGCATATTCATAACAATAATTTGGAGCTCTTAAAACATAGAAGCATGACAACTCATAACCAAAAATATAAAAACACAGAGATGAAAAGAAGAGAAAGTGTTTTACAAAGCATACATTAATACTTGAAAATGCTTACAAATTTTACAAGATGAGAGAACTCTAACTTCTTACAATATGAGAAAGCTTCCAATATAAGATCTCAGTAAATGAAATGGCCCTTTTCTCTTTTTGTCCCTTCCATTTTTCATCATTTTCTCTGCATTATACTGTTAGTTGGCCTCTCTACAACCCTCCTACTTAGGTTTACAATGACTAAAAATAACTAATTCATAAAGAAAACATATTTTTTTAAAATACTAAAATCTCTCTAGATAATTCTATTTAAATCTTTCTATGATTTAGTCCTAGAATCTCACAATTGTACACAATAAATTCATTACAACCAACCCTATCCAACTAGACTTGTGACTTATCCTCTCTAGAAATTGTTCATCAACATAGAGAACACAATTATTTACATCAAGAAATTAGAATTCCTCATAAATTCCAATGCCACATTTTTAGAGATTTTCCCTCCAAAAGATTGATGACTTGGAAGCTGGGATGCTCCTACATTATATAGATGATCATCCTACCATTTATTTTATTTCTCAAGTTTTTGAAGGCCATTTTTTAATGTAAAATGGTGGTTGAACATATTCAAGCATGAATTAGGGTCTTCTCAATAATGTTGTGATTTCCCTTATTTCTACTTAAGTTGTGGAGAAAATGGAACATATAAGCTTATGTAAATTGAGGTCGATTGCTTTTTCTAAAAATGCATATAAATATTGAATTTTAGAAGGAAAGTATAACATCATTTTTATTTTATATTTTTAATTAATGTTAGGGGATTTTAGAAATATAATTTAAAACTTAATTTAATTTAATTTAATATAAATACATACATGTATGCATACATACATACATACATTCATATATACACACACACACACGTGTGTGTGCGCTATGTATGTATGTATATATATAGAGAGATCTTTGTAAGCTTCTTATTACATCTTAGCACAATAGGATAATTGATCTAGCTGAATACATATTCTAGAATCCAAATAATACAAAAATAAAACTTACTCAACTTGTGCTAAGTGACTTACCTCAAGATCTTGCACAAAAAATGGGTAGAGTTTGCAATAAATTTTACAAAAATATATCATAGCACATACTTTTTGAAAGAAACAAGCCATAACCCAGTTAAATTGGTATGGTTACTGATTAGCTGGGTTGATTACAAATTTTCATACAACTATCATCAAATTAGGTACAATAAAATGAAAATTAGTTTTTCCCAACTATCAGGATCAAATGCAGTTTTCCAAGGTGCTAAAATTGCATATGTAGATGCATCACTTGCATGCCAGGTATGAAGCACATTCTCCAACTTATAATGAATGGTTGGATATAAAGGCTCCATACACTGGCCCAAAAATGGAAGCCAAGGATGTAACCATGCATGTGTTGGCATAGTCTCCATGCGAGGATCCCAAGTATCTACTGCATAGGTTGAGGGTCTCCTGGCTTGCACAAATTTGTAGGAGCCATTTTCACTATTGGAAAAATAACTTCAAGTGAAGAGTTGAGTGTAGGGAGTTGAAGAAGCAAGTTATGCTTCTGTGTAAATTTTGTAATCATGAGGCTCATTCCCTTGCAGAAGCCTCTACTACAATGACATTACCTCTAAACCATGCAAAAGATGTTGAAGTAGTTCCTAACCTTGAAACACTCTTATAAGGAATGGTAAAGCACATGCAAATGTAATACATGACAAATTGCAGAACTTGTAGTCCTCCCAATAATTTGACTATAAATTCTCAAAGACACTGCAAGTGATTCCAATGTCATAGTACCTACCACAACACTTTCCTAGATTCTATCCAATACTCCCATAATATCCTCTATATTGTCTAGCTATTTTTTTCTATCATGTAGTCTCTTTTGAAAGCCAGTCATTCTCCTTATGGTATATTGCCACAAACTCTCTCTCATGATTTAAATTTTGATCAAAATTTTAAATATCTACTCTACTATATCTAAAATCAATTTCATATTGTATTGTAACTTTGGCATAGGTGTTTGATCCTTGATAGCTTTCATTTCAACATTCAAGTTTTTAAGTTTTCTATTCATTATATTTTTGGTTTATCAATGATTTCCTCTAGTTCGATTATGGTGCATCTCAACTAGCTACTCCAATGATGAAATCACCCATCTATCTCCAGATTGTGCAAGAACTTGTTGTTTTACATAATCTAGATAGATACTGACAATTCCAAAGCCATAAACATGAAGACCATCGTGTGTGCATCATAATTTAGGGAAAAATTGTATGTCATGTTCTTGTGCATATGTTTCAATCACTTCCTTCAAACTCAACAGAGGTGCACCCATGGAATTATTTAGGTGAATCCCACTTCCCTTGGAAGTTGAGGCTTTCTATTGAGCATATGTTGTTGCTACTTGTTTCTATTGAAGTGCCTTAGATTGGTGCTACTCCATCACCCTAAGATAGCTTATGTTCGCTCTAGCCCTAGGTTGTTCCACAGTAGTACCCTCTACAACTTGATTCATCATTTCAAGGGTTACATTTATTTGATTTATCATCCTCTCATTGGAAAGAATCTTGAGGAAAAATAGTCCTTTCCACCCTAAAAACCACTATGTTACTTCATTAAAATCAGGACTTGAACAAAACCAATGGTACAAAACCTACTACTACTTTGGCAAAAAAAAAGGTTGCCTCCAACACTATAACCATATGATAAATGGGAATAGCACATGCCCAAGCCATAACCTAGTTAAATTGGTCTAGTTTCTAATTAGCTAGGTTGATTGCAAATTCCTATAAAACTTCCATCAGATTAGGTACGATAAAATGAACAATCAGGTGTTCCCAACTAGTAGGATCAAATACAATTTTCCAAGGTGATAAAATTGCATATGTAGATACATCACTTGCACACTAGACATGAAGTGCATTCCCCAAATTATAATGAATGGTTGGAGATAAAGGCTCCATAAATTGGCCCAACAATGGAAGCCAAGGATGTAACCATGTGTGTATTAGCACAGTCTCCCTGCAAGGATTCCAAGTATCTATTGCTACTATTAATTTGGGAATCACTATATGATCCAAAATTTTATGAAGTATTTAAGGTGGTAGTAACTTCTCCCATGTATCCAAAAAATGTAGCATAGGTTTAGGGTCCCTTAGCTCCCATGAACTTGTAACATCTATCCTCACTACTCGAAGAATAACTTTAGTGAAGAGTTGAGTGTAAGGAGTTGAAAAAGCAAGTTTTTCTTCTGTGTAAATGCCATAATCACGAGGCTCATTCCCTTGTAGAAGCCTTTGCCACAATGAAATTACCTCTAAACCATGAAAAGGATGCTGAAGTGGTTCCCAACCTTGAAACACTCTTTTAAGCAATGAAAAAGCAAATGCAAATACAATACATGACAAATTGCACAACTTGTAGTCCTCCCAATATTTGGACTATAGATTCTCAAAGACACTTGCAAGTGATTCTAGTGTCATAGTACCTAATGCAACACTTTCCTAGATTCTATGTAGTGCTCCCATAATATCCTCTATGTTGTCTAGCTATTTTTTCTATTGTGCAATCTCCTTCTAAAGCCACTCCTTCTCCTTATGGTATATTTCCATAGACTCTCTCTCGTACCTTAAATTTTGATCAAACTTATGAATATCTGCCTCTACCATATCTAAAATCAAATTCACATTGTGTTGTAACTCTGGCATAGGTGTTTTATCCTCGATAGCTTCCATTTTAGCATTCAAGTTTTCAAGATTGGTCAACACCCTCACTTGTGGACCTCTCATGTCAAGCACTTTGTGTACTATTTCAACACCATGTTCTTACTTATGAGCTGATAGTTCTTCAGGTGCATTTTCTTGTAAAACATTATTTTTTTTGAACAATTGTAAACTCTTAGAAAGTTTATTGTTTTATCCTACACATGTGTTTTTCTTGAACATTATTTTCTTTAATTTCTCTAACATTCTTATTTTTTTGTGTTTTAATAATCTTATTTTTTAGCTCCTAGCATTGATCTCATGTTCACTACACCACCTATTATAAGGAACAAATTGAAGAGGTAATGCCAGCTACAATGTTGACAACACGTAGCATGGCCACATATGCAATGACAATGCCTATTGGTAAGTGTTGAGCTGTTATTTTGCATGATGCTTAACTACAGGAATCCTTTCAAACTCCTTTCTTAAAAAGTTGATCTAGGATCAACTCCAAGGTTTCAGGTGATCTTGCGACCTACTGGAATCCACTCAGTTGAAGACAAATGTGAGTGTTCATGAGGAGGTCTTTGTTGGTTCATTAATCAATTTAGATAAGATTTTTAATAGGTTTGCTATTTCAAAATAATAATCATGCAAAAAGAAATATATTTTGTATTTTTCTATTTTTATGATGAATGCAATCTAACAATGTGACTATATGAATTCCTAATTTAACCAAGGAGTAAAGAAAATAAAAAAGATAGGGTAACAAGAAGTTTAATAAAATAACATGAAATTAAAATCCTAACAGACATAGACCAGAAAAAAACATGTTTGCAAGTTAAGCCTTTGAAAAGATTGGTAGATAACCAATGAAAATAGGAGCAACACTTTCTTAATTCCACTAATGCAATTGTCGATGGGAATTCGATAACCATAAGATTTTTCACTTTTCATCAAATCACAACGCCACAGAAAGTGTGCTCATGTGAGATGAAAATCTATGCAAGAACAATATGGTGATCTCTTCTCAAACTAAGTACGTTAGCAAAATTTGTAGACCCATAGCAAACAATAGAATTAAAATATCACACAACCATAACGATGCAATAAAACTATTGGCTCAATTACACTTCATGAACATACATTCACAAAATATAACACACTTAAGGCAAGATTCATTACACTCCAAATGCGAGCACTAACAACATATGTTATTGCATCAAAATAATGGCAGCCCAGAATACATATTACGTTCCTGAATTTATAAGAAATCTTCTCCTCAATTTGTATTGAAAGTGAGAGATATATTTATGAAATCATATAATTCTAAACTAATAAAACAAATCTATTTATGTACAAACTACCTATCTAACTGGTGCTAAGTAGGACTCACTCCATATTTACATCATTTAAATGATGCATGAGCATTTAAATGTCTTGAGAAAAAAGAAAGCATGAGAAACTAAGATGAAAAAATCCTTTAGATGATGGGGAAGTGTCTGGAAGTGCCAAAAATAGAAGCTCCATCTTCACTAGGTGTTTGTAGGAGTTAAACTGTTGTCAAAATGCATTTGTGATGCATGGAAAGCTCTAACTTTAGAACTAGTAGTTAACCATTGGTGCACCTTTGAATTCTTCAAAATCTTCTAGAAAACTTCTAAAAAATTGCACCTCAGAAGTAGCGCATTTGGGCACCTAGCACACTTGTGCACCTGGTGCACTTGCATAGCTGTGCATCTTAGATACAACTTCAAAAAATTTAAAATTTCACCAAGTGTCAAAATTAAAATTATGGCTTCTAGGTTTTGTTCTTCTTTATACCAGAGCTATATCTAGGTATTTTCCCTTGAATTTCTCGATGATCTTGATAATTTGAGCTGCATCTAGAAAATCTAAGGCTTCATACTTATCTTTCACTTTCTACCTATATTTGCCCACCTCGATGCGAGTCTCTACAAAATCTTTGAGTTTGACATCCAACTCTAATAATGCTTCTTCTATTCTAAATGCTTGTTTGATGTCATCATCATTAGGAGCTTCTTCAAAAGTTTTCAAAAATTTCTCAACTACTACCTCTATAGCTATTGATTTATCCTTGGAATCATCTTCAAAAATTTCTAAACATGCATCACTATAATGCTTCTCTGCCTCCAAAATTTTCTCTTGGTTTTGATCCTTGAGCTTGTGAATCTCCATGTGTAATGTTTCATTACTTTATTTCCATCTACAATCTTCTATATGCAATCATCAATATTATCTAACTCCTCTGCAGTATACACCTCCATTAACATCCGATACCTTTGCCCTTTAATTTCTTTTAGTGCTTGCAAATCCTTGCCCTGGGTATGCACTTCGTCCATCAAACTAAAATCTTGATTCAAAATGACCACTAGCCTATCCACATTATCTTGCATATGGTGTAGTAGCTTAAGATTTCCCTATATAATCTATACACCTTTCTCTTCAAAACTCTCTCACCATTGCTAACAAGATTTCAAAAATGGATCTAATTGGCCTATCCCGTTGTCCCTTCTCTCCAGTGCTGCGTTCAAAGTTACTTTGGGATTCATAGGATCTAAGGGACCAACAACTTTTCTTAGATATCCTTTTTGGATATCATTCTATCTCTAGAGTGTTATCAATTTTCTCCCATCCTCTTCTAAGTGCCTAAACACTTCTTTAATTCCTATTACCGCCATCAACTTAGCAATTTCCAATATAGATTTCCCAAGCATGACCTCCCTGATCTGATAATCTCTTGGAGTCAATTCTTCAACATTTGTATGCAAAGGAGGGATAGCTACATGAGAAAATAAATCCTAGTTGTAATCACTCATGATGAAGGCTAATGCCCATGCATCCTTTGGTCATGACTCAGGTTTCCTTAGGACTGCAATTAATTCCATCATATCCTCTTCCTCAGTGGTGAATTGCTGCCTTTTGCTTCTAATGACCTCTTTCCTCAACCATCTTGACACATGATCTATTGAGGATTTAGCTTTTGAAGATGATAGAGTTTTATCTTGTGTGCTCTTCCCTTTATCCCCCCTCTTTGTAGTCTTTTCCTTCTATGAGGGATCCACACCAAGAGGCTCTATATCTGTGGAGTCCATAGTTCTCACCTCTATGTCTTGGAAATTTTGCTAAGGTTGCTCACTTATTTTTCCTTCCTTTGACACTTCATCGGTGGATTCTTGTTGTGGCTCTTCCTCTTGTTCATCTTGAACTTGTTCTTCTTTGGTATTTTGAGGAAGAGGGGTAACCAATCCCTTGTCTATGCAAAATGTAACATGAACAAGCAATAGTGGAGCTGCTTCAGGTCCTTGTGGCTCAGATGGAAACTAATTCCAATCCTTTTGTTGAGGTTGATTAGTTGGAGTATCCCTTATTTTATCTTTGACCAACTAAGTACTGACGAGCATGAAATCACAATCTAACATCTAAAAGACATCACTACCCTCACTGTCTTTCTCATTGATCTATTATTATAGCTCATCTTATGATGTAGTAGATTGAATAAGTTGCTCAAGCATGGATGGTAGTGTAATTGTGGAGCTTCTTCTTCACTCTAACTCCATGGCTCTTGCAAGATGAGTCCTTCAACTCAAAGGAAGGTTATCCTCTTCATCCTCATCATCCTCTTCTTCTTCTCCCTCAGGGATAACATGTGGGACTAATGGGAAAGGAATCACTCTCCTAATCACCTTTTGCTTCCTCTTGATCAGAGTCTTAATCTTTATTCTCGTAATAGTAGATGGGGAGGCTTGTACCCCTTGTTGAGGTGGAGATACCTCTTGTACTTCCATTTTAGCTCCTCCTTTATCTTCCTCCATTGGTGGCACTTGAGGATTGTCTTAGGTCTATGAAGCTTCAATGTTTTTTGACCTTTGTACATTTTCTTTCCCTAGCAATGGAGGTGCTTTAGTTTCTCCCTCTTTTGGCTCAACTTGTTGAGGAGAAGTCCTCTTCCTCTTACCTTTACCCTTTTCAGCCCTATAATATCCAACTTGTCTATCAAGTTGGTGCACTATTTCTGGCCTCACTAGTGACTAAGCCATAAATATGGTTACTATGACCTTAGCTCTTTGACCTATTGCTGGGTGGGCTTAAGCATGGAAGACCAGAACTTGAGGAATTGGATCCAACCTAAAAGTTATTTTGATCATATCCTTTGTCAATTTGATGACATTCATGGCCGTATGATTGATGTTTGAGTTTTCTTCTTTGTCAATGTCGACACTCATGATATGTTTGTCACCAATCTTATCCCTATTGAACAATGGATCAAGAACATCCTCCATATCCTATTGCACGATCTTCAAAGGGATATTTATTTTCAAGTCACTACTTTCCAGATAGAGAGTCATCCTACAATAATCCCTTATACAGATATTGTAGTCATCTACTATGTTCATCTAGTGATCCTCGATTGCATCTTCATGTTGAAATGTCTTATCGACTAGATATTGTACGCTTCCAATATTATCAAAATATGGGCGAGGAGAGTTATAATCCTCCAAGGGATATTGATACCATTGAGGCTTAAAAGATGTAATATCTTGTCTCTGGACCACACTAAATGGTCCTATCATAATAGGCCATACCCATGTTATTTTATGCTACTTGCTAACCCTATCATATGCAAACAAGAGTTGTCAAGTAATCTCTAGTAGAACGAGTTTGTCATTGGGATACCGACAGAGATTTTTGGGATTGATCATTGTACCTTCTACCCTCAAATGGGTGAATGTTTGAAATTGGATATAGTAGGCTCCAACCTCTAATATCTTAGCTGTTGAATCCTCTAACATCCTCTTCACATAGTCCCCCTCAATGAACCAAATTATTGCAAATATAAATGCATCATTCACTATTCTATATTACTTGTTGTGCTCTAGAAGCTTCTTTTTCACTAGCTGAGGATATACTATATAGGGATATGCATTTTCATCTTGCATGCTACCCTTTTTGTAGAGCTTTGGATAATCTATCACCCTTGTGGCTAACAAGTACACCAAATATGATGTCATGTAAAACTTATGGTTATTCTTGATCACCACTAGCTACTCACCCAAGTTCTTAGTAAGAATGAAAGCCCAATCAATTGGCATCTTCATTGTCTTAATAGTCTCAATAAAATGCACCTTCCAAATATTTAGGTGCCCTAATGCTAGCAACCCCATGACTCTACTCAAGAGTATGATAGAATATCCAATATCTTCCTTCATGTAGCCTCTTGTCATGTTGAATTTTCCTGCTTTATGTCCTAGAGGAGTCTTCTTAATGAGGTAGAAGGACTGAATGATTTCAGAAGCTTCCTCAACATGTTCGCTATACCATCTCTTTTCTTGGTGATAGGTCAATCTAATGAACTAATCTACCCTTGAAATATGGAACACCTTTTCTATGTGTTGAGTCAGTGATCCAAGATGATCTCTCCAGTTATTCTCTTTACAACCCTTTCTTTAGAAACATAATTCTCTACGAGTGTCATAATTAGCTCTGAGGACTATGCTAAACTAGATGGGATGCTATGTTAACAAGTCTTGATCAAATTAAAGTAGATATCATCAGGGATATTTTGATGGGTTTTTTGCATAGTGTCAAGAATGTGCTCAAGTCTGTGTGACCAAGCTCGGTGTCTTGGATCTTTGAATAATCATCTTGAAAGTGTGATTTTGCAAGAAAACCTTTAAACTTGAATACCATAGGTTTGGGAACTATCTTTGTAGGAAGGAGGACGATGAAGAGGCCATTGAATCTGTACAAAAATAATGTCCATTAGTTTGTGTATGAAAACTTGGCAAGAAAGAATATAACCGTTTCCACATAACCCATAATAAATCTGAAATAAACACGAAATTAAAATTGGGCCTCTTTGATCCCAATACTAGCCGCCATCATGGTAATGGGGCTTGGCACACTTGGTCCAATTTTTGAGCCGGTCTTACCGCATATTGAAACGTCTTGATCGTGCTATGATCTCGGCGCAATCTTTTTTTTATTTTTTTGAAGATCGTGATCTACCTGTCATTCCCCTGATAGATGTGACATTTTCAGACCACTATCCCATTTATTTTAGCATTTCTTGGCAAACAACTTTCCCCAAAGTGGTTAAGTCTCAATTCTTCCCCAACACGTTTGTGTTATTGCATGCCTCCACCATCTCCCACATACAATGTGTCTAGAATTTGGAACCACGTCCACATTCCCATCAAGGTTGGATTCAATGGTGGAATGATGCCATTACCAGAATGACTCATTTTTTGCACATCTACGGGCGTCAACTAGCAATTTTTAGAAAACGATCTTGTGCAGCCAACACCCTTTCCCTCAAAAAAGCCTCTGAAGCGCTCACCTTCAACCCCTTTGATGTGGATCTTCAACTTTAGCTTGCCAAGCTTCGCCATGAAAAGAAAATTGCTAATAACTATGCTGCCCGAGGAGCTCAAATCAAAGCCCATCTCCACTGGTTAGAGGTTGGTGACAAAGCCTCAAAGGAGTTCTTCTAGGCTCTCCGAGCTCGCCATACCAATATTGGGATTAAAAAGATAAAATAGGGAACTGATGTTCTTTCCAATCTGCCAAACATCCTGCAAGCTTTTGTTCTTCACTATGAGAACGTTTTTGCTTTGCAAGGCCATTCAGTTGCTCAGGAGGAGGCTCTCAGAAAGTTTATTACTGTTACTCCAAACCACCTCGCGGTTGAGCAACACGCTTTCTGTGAGCAACTTCTTTCCCTTTGAGACCTTAAAGAGGTAGTTTACTCCATGGAAGATGACAAATCCCCTGGGTGTGATGGATTTCCCTGTGAATTTTACAAACATCTTTGGGAGCAAATTGGTCCTGATTTGCACAAAGTCTATCTTGAAGCATACCATTCTAAAAGCTTAGGAGCGATCATAAATAAAGGCAATATTAAATTCATACCTAAAGCTGGTGATCCTGAGGACATCTGCAACTGGAGGCCCATCACCCTTTTGAATGTGTCTTATAAGATCATTGCTAAGGCGCTCTCCCTCAAAATCCGCCATATGCTTCCTCTAATTGTGTGGCCTGAACAAACTGGCTTCATCAAATCCAAGTATATTCTTGACAATATCATTGCTGTCTGGGAAGGTATGGAATGGGCCCATAAGTCCAAGCAGCAGGCTATCTTTTTAAAGATAGACTTTTCTAAAGCCTATGATCGCATTGAATGGCCTTTCATTTTGGCTATGCTCCAAGCTCTAGGTTTTGGTCCCAATTTTCTTCAGTCCATGGAGATGCTCTTTGGTGACGCTAATGCTTGCATCACCATCAATAATTTGCAATCTGAAGCTTTTGGATTTTTTCACTCCATCAGACAAGGTTGTCCATTAGATCTAGCGCTTTATGTCCTTGCTGCTGAAGGTTTTGGTTATTTACTTGCTCACTCTGTGTCTTCAGGGCTGGTCCATGGTATTTCCTTGCCTGATTTTTCCTCCTAGTTAGTCAATGGTCATTTTGCTAATGATTCTTTTCTTACTCTTCTTGAAGATGAAGAAAATATCAAAAATGCTTTAAATTGTCTTGACACTTTTTGTCAAGCCTCTGGCTCTGCCATTCAATGGCATAAAACGCTCTATTACTGACAGTCTTTTTTGCCAACTCCACCTTGGCTCAACCAATTCCAATGGAAATGAGTTACGCATGGAGAAATTTTCCACTTTCTTGGCATTCCCTTTGCTTTCCAGGCTTCCCTTGTGGAACTTTGTAATGTTGTGTTTACAAAGATTACCAAAAAGCTTGATTATTGGATCACTAAGCCGCTTTCTCTGGCTAGTAAATTCCAGATTTGTTCTAAGATTTTGGCTGCCACCCATGTGTTTTATTCTTCTTTTTGGGCTCCCTCCAAAGCTTCCTATCTCAAATTAGAACGTTTTCTCAGAGATTTTCTTTGGGCCTCTGGATCAGACCATCATGGTTTTCACAGAGTTGCTTGGGATTTCTGTTGTCTCCCAAGGGAATCTGGGGGTCTCGGCCTGCTTTCCACTCAGAAATAGGGCCTTGCCCTCAGTGCTAAATGGATTATTAGAGCTATTTTTGGAGATGAAGCTTGGAAAATTCTTGTCAGGCATTGCATCTCTTTTGGCTTCCCTGCTAACAGATCGGCGTGGAAGGGAATTGGTTTTCAGACCCTTCTCACTATGCGTGAACTAGTGGTCATACAGGGCTCTTTCATTATTAAGAGCATCTGGAAAGCCTGGGAAGCTTTTAAACCTTGGATTCATTGGGCTGGTGATGAGTTTCGCAATGGGCTGTCCTTAAATCAGTAGAACATTTGGTGGTCTCCCCTGTTTTCTTTCCAGGGTATTCCTCTTGCCAAGACTCAAGGTGCCAATGCTCTGCGTTTCTATAAACATGGCATTTGCACTACCAAGGACATTTTTTCAAGAGTCACCATGAATTTAAGGTCTTGGGAGGATATGCAAGTTCAATACCGCCTTGTACGTGCTGATCACCAGACTTATGAGCTTCTGTTGTCTTCCATCCTTGTGCACTTACTTCATAAAGTGGGGATTTAGTTTGTTCGACCTTGGTGGTATGATTGGAAGTGGTTTCCTGCCACTCCATTTACTAATTATAAGCCCAATATGGGATACAGATGGTTTTTGCCCCACCTTTCGATGGTGGACACACTTAATCAACGATGGCATTTGCACTCTTCGCTTTCTCAATGGAGAAAACGGTTCGACACCATTTGGAGTGCCATTACAAAACTCAAAATTGCTCACTTTGCTTGGTGCCTTGCTTTCCAAGGTCTTCCCCTAGGGCCTCAGCTCAAGCACATTGGGGTTCCTGATCCTAGATGCCCCTTCTATGGCCAAACTGAGTCCTTTTTGCATATTTTTTTGTTTTGCAAGCGTGCTCAGAATTATTGACACTGGATTAATGATTTTTTCAAGCCTTTTAGGCCTGAAACTTTTTCATGGCACATGATCCTGCTGGGTGATTCCCCCAAATTTCCTCAAAAGTTTTCCCAGATTTGGCATACATTCAGGATGGAAATTTTGTTTTCTCTATGGAAAGATAGGAATGCAGTTTTATTCACTCACAGTTTTTTGGATGTTAACATTGCAATGGACACTAAGGCATGCATTTGTAACAATGTCATTATGCAGATACAGGTGCAAGCTAATAAAGTTTCCCTGGAGGTTGCCCACCTATAGGAATTGTTAAACCACTGGGGCAATGCTCCTTGTACCATTGCCAAAGTGCCTTCAGATGCCTTGGCTGATGCCTTCTCATCCCACGGTCGCCATTCCAGATGCCAGTCCTCTGGTCGCCATTCACACACATCACGCTCCTAGGGTCCTTGCCATCGCTCTCCTACCGTTGGTCATGGCAGTTGGAGGCTCCGCTCCACTTCCCCACCACGTGGTGGTTTTGGCTGGTCCCCCGCTCCCCCCTTGGGCGGGCTTCTGGCTAGTCTCCAGCTCCTCCCCATGGACGAGCGCATGCTAGCAAGTTTCCCCAACTGGCCCTAGCAATTTCTCCTCTGTGGCTAGACAAGAAGGATGCAAAGACCGCAACTACCCCAGATCCTGCAGATGCTGCTGACGGCTGGACTGTTCCTAGTCCGCCTCACAATCCCACTAATGCATGGGGATTTCCTGATAAAGATGATCCTCCTCCCTCTGCTGGTACTACCTTGGCAGTATGAGGTTGTTTTAAATGTTTTTTTATTGATGAATAGTTTATAGTTCCTGGCTGCGGCAATGTTGTTTACTCCGGCTTTGGCCAATTGAACTCATTCGCGGGGTGATTCTGTATCCCCCAGCCCTTTTTTGTGAATTGTAATCTTAGTAAATTTTATTAATTGAAAAGGACTATTCATCAAAAAAAAAAAATCCACATGCAAGAGAATAGACAACATACCCACAAAATTGTGACACAAGATATACCCTGAGAAACCCTCATTGAGGGAAAAAACTCAGCCTCCAAAAGCATCCATCACCATGTATTATTCAACAAAAATACCATTGCAATACAACCATGGAAGCCTTCATGGCCATAGCCACAACCGAGAAAACTATGTGAACAAGCATGAATCCACACATCCCATGCCATGCTTCCAACCTTCACAAATGCTCCCTTGGCTAACCTGTGAAGCCTTGTCCCACTCGACTCTTGCCTTTCTCACTCTTTTCACTCTACAACAACTACCCTTGTGGCTCCTTATATAGTAGCAAGTCCCACAAAACCACCAAGTGGTATTACATAAACCATGTGCTAAAACCATATGCTACCTAACCCACTGACCCCACATTTAATATTGGGCATTTAATTATTTTCCCCAATATTAAATAATTACATCAAATATTATCACAATGTTATAATACAACTCATTAAGAATATTCCATGAGAATCTTTACATGTTGCACATCCATCTAGGCACAACATCACATAATAAAATAATATAATAAAATAACAATATTATGCAATGTGTGCAACACCCATTATCTCAACAATCTCCCACTTGTTGTATACATTGCATAGGGTCAATCCGTAGCTACATAAATGAACAAGGGAACAATCCCTCCTAGCACATCCACCATCATGGATCAAAATAAACCAAGTGCTCCATCCTGCTACCCAAAACAAAATCAAAGTATCGAACATCGCAAACATGAATGATCTCACCTCCTATTATGCCACTGCCATTGGACATACATAGAAGCCATCCAAAGAGAAAGCCACCCAACCTGTCGCATTAGAAGATCATAAAATCTTGTAGGAACTAAAATTCCAAGCACAAATAACCTAATCCAAAGGTAATCATATGTATCCATAGTTGTCAAAATATCCATAGCTGAAATAGCACCTACAACAAGTGCCAACACATCCAACTATTCATACCTCAAAAGTATAACAAGTGAATCTCATATCATCGACATATCCAATTTGTAACCTGCAATCACAAGCCTCAAGAGCAATACCTACCACATATATACCAAGAAACTCCCACTGCAAAAGATAATGTCAAATCTATAACCAATCCACTCAACACATCTCAAAGAAGTGAATCCATGTAGTCTCAAGGACATCCACAATACATAAACTAATATCCTACAAGAACAACTCTCATAACAAGTCTCTAATGCTCTCCCAAGTTCTCCACAACCAACAGAGAAAAGAGATAATGGAATAACCATGTCATCTCTCACATGACATACATGAGCACAAACCAGTGATCACAATCTCTAACCAATCTCAAATCCAATGTAGGCAAAACTAAACATCCAAGAAGATAACCAAGACTGGAGAAACCATGCAAATTATAACCTGTATCATGTCCTTCTACACACACCTCTAGATGTAAACTGTGCAAGTATGATCTCCTCCATTAAACCCCAACAAGAAGCCTTAACAACACCCAAACCATACCATATAGCTAATCATGGATGTAAGCCTCTCACAAGAAGATCAAACTCAATAAACCATTGCTAAATCCAAGGAATATGCCCAATATAAAACCATCTCCCAAACTCAACCAGCATAACAACATATGCACATGGAGATAACCAATGCTAAACCATCTCTCAAATGAACCCTCCATAACTAACTCATGTACCATAGCTCAAGATCCATATCCATGAAAGATAAACATAAATATAATGCAACTGAGAGAAACAATGGGCTATACCTCTCAAGTAGCAAACCACCGAGTAGACCAAGAGTGGGGAATGAGAATTCTCATCCAGATACCCAAGTCTCCAACCAAGACTAATCTAAGAACAATCTCCTCTCAAGTCCATATAAGGTGACTACCCCTCGGACTTCCTATTGAAACCATCAACTATCCCAACAAATACTTCTCTAATTCAAGAGAAATTAGCATCACCACTATCTCTAAGTATCCATGAGCACCTATAACCAATCAATCCATGCCAACTCCAAATGCAACATAGCAATATCATGAAGTATCCAGCTTATGATTAGTGTACTCAATACCAAGAAACTAAACCAAGATCAATGTCAAAGTTCCAACCATGGCCTCAGGAACATAAACATGACAACATGATCTAAACCATCTCAACCAAAGAGATAATATGCTCCATATAAACATACCATAACATGTGACAACTCTAAACATGTATCAAGAGTATACCATGACATAATAATGAAACCATCCTCATACCAAGGATAACATGCCAAATAAAATCATAAACCACACCTTTTCCAAGAACTCTGTGAGTCCTCAAGATGCAACCATCTCCACACACCATGAAAAAAAACCATCTCCACATACCATGAAGATAACAAGTGCATCATGCAAATGTCAAAGACGCTTCTGCAACAATAGGATCTAAGACAAATCTCCAAAATCTGCAAACACTCAATAAATATATCAATGCCAAGAACTCCCACTCAACCATGGTGCCAAGTCACCTATGGCATTCATAAAATCCATCTCCTAAATGAAGATACAAACCAAACTAGGAACTAATCCTGCACTATCACCCCATCACTGTCACAAGCTTCCACTAAACCATGTATCCAAGCTATCCATGACATAATGATGAAAAAATCCATCCTCTAACCATGAGAATCAACCAAAGCATCAAACCATCAAAGAACTCAAAGTACACATCATGAGCTCCTCAAAAGAAACCAAATAACCATGATCCTCAACCAAGAAGATATACCACCACAACTGAATCAAAAAAAATTTGAAGCTAATGAACATCAAGGATGTACTTGTATAACCAATCATGTCATGCCAAAATCCATGACACCATGATCACATCCATGAACCGAGCATCTGGCTCTCAATATGTCCAACTTGTCAGCATAAAATAGTCAACCACAATCCTCCACCATGACTATACTTGGTAACAACATCTCATCCCTTTTATAATCAGAAAATCATGTGACTTAGGGCATAGACAACCCAAATCCAAGCCACCAATTTGAATATGCATCAATAATGAAAGATCAATGGGAAAAGACAACCCATAACCAAGCCATAAATGCAACCTGTAAGTATAGACTGCTTACAACACTGCACAACTTGTAGACCCAACAAGTCATCATACATATCCAAACCAAGCACTAATAACCATATCATCATGAGACCAATCTAAAATATGAACTGAGTATACAATTACATCAAATCTTAAATCTCCAATGCCATAAACTCACAATGTTACCATAGTCAAAATATATCTATAAACTATTCAGATTAATATATCAACAAATAAATCATGCCAAACCTACACCAAATTTGAACAAATGTGTAGAGCTCTCCAAGAGCTTTCTGATGACTACTCGAAGTCCAAAATCCGAGTCCGTATGCCCAAGTTATGCCCTAATCTATGCTCAAAATAAATAACATCTGACTTTAGAGCTCTTAAAACCTACCAAATTTTAAAATCACAAAACCAAACCTACACCAAGTTGTAGTGCTTTGAATTAGCTTTCCAACACCTATAAGAACTCTCAAATTTGATATTCTGAGAGAAAGTTATGGGCATTTTACTAAGACAGTCTTTTTACCATTTTCACTGCAATTTTTCATTTTTTATTTTTTTCTGTGACGAAGATTCCGAAGGGATTAAATTTGATGGCCATCATGGGCTGAAATAAAAAAAACTCTTTCATTTCCTCTTAACATGGCCAAACTAGGGCATATTATATATCATAATTTATAGAAATGTCAACCCGGATCCAATGGTGATGTCTGTTTTTACCCAAGAGGTCATTTCTGCAAGGTCCCCCCAAAACCCTCATTTAAAATAAAACATCTGAAAAACCCTTTTGTCCAACAATTTTACATGCCCAAATCTTTTAACATCCCATCATAACAACAAACCCAAAACCCTTAGATCTGCAATAAATCATTCATATATCTTGCCCTTTCTTTTATCCTCTCATGCATTCCCATGGATTCAATCTAGGGTTACAATAATAAAACCATAGCTTTGATACCACTTGTACGGAAACTTGGCAAGAAAGAATATAACTATTTCCACATAACCCATAATAGATCTTAAATAAACATGAAATTAAAATCCACATGCAAGAGAATAGACAACATACCCATAAAATTGTGACACAAGATATACCCTGGGAAACCCTCATTGAGGGAAAAAAACCTAGCCTCCAAAAGCATCCATCACCATGTATTATTCAACAAAAATACCATTGCAATACAACCATGGAAGCCTTCATGGCCATAGCCACAACCGAGCAAACTATGTGAATAAGCATGAATCCACACATCCCATGCCATGCTTCCAACTTTCACAAATTCTCCCTTGGCTAACCTGTCAAGCCTTGTCCCGCTCGACTCTTGCCTTTCTCACTCTTTTCACTCTACAAAAACTACCCTTTTGGCTCCTTATATAGTAGCAAGTCCCACAAAACCACCAAGTGGTATTACATAAACCATGTGCTACCTAACCCACCAACCCCACATTTAATATTGGGCATTTAATTCTTTTCCCCAATATTAAATAATTACATCAAATATTATCACAATGTTACAATACAACTCATCAAAAATATTCTATGGGAATCTTTACATGTTGCACGTCCATCTAGGCACAACATTACATAATAAAATAAAATAATAAAATAACAATATTATGCAATGTGTGCAACACCCATTATCTCAACAGTTTGAAGTCAAAGAAGAATCAATAAAAATCAACCCTAATATAGATGCAAATAGATACCAAAAACCCTATGACAAAAAAATCTAAAAACTTGATTTTATAAGCCTTATATGCAAAAAAGGGTGCACTTGGCACACCTCAGAGGTGTGCAAGGTTCACCTATTCTTTGTTAAGTTTTAATATATAGGGTGTACAACATCACGCCTCATGGGGTGTGATGATGTGCACCCTATATTCATTTGGCACAAAAGGATGTTTTTCATTTAAGGGTGCATAGTAGTACACCTAATTAGGTGGGCTACTGCGTACCTAATTAGGTGTGCTACTGCGTACCTAAAATGAAATGATTTATTTATGCTTTTTAAAATTTTCTCAAATTTTAGTGAAGTTAAAAAAAATAAAAGGTGCATAGCTGCACACCTTTTAGGTGTTTTAAAGTTGTTTTATTTTTTAATGTGTAGGTGGGAGGCAAGGAGCAAGAAGGGAGGATGCAGAGTAGCACACTTATTAATGTATGGAGCTATGACCTAAAAGCTTAGAGAAGAAAAAGTCATAAATGAGGTAAAAGGTGGGGGGGGGGGGGGTGGTCCCTAATTTATATAGACCTAGGACCTAGTGCACCCCTTGGTGTTGTGTAGCTATGTTGCTACACATCACTAAGGGCTGATGCCTTTTAAAGTGATTTGGTGCACTAGCGCACCTGGGGAGGTGCATTGGTGCACCATTTTTCTACAACTTTTGATGATGAATTCTGGGCTCTTGATTTTAGAACCAGGACCTAGATCTGACTAGAAACACTAGATAAAACCCTAAAAAAGACTTAGACCTCAGACTAGGGATCCAAAAAGCCAAAAAATAAATAAGGTGGTCCCCATTTCTAGCCAAAATGGGGCGTACATTGTGAAACCACAAAAGTAAGTAGATTCCTCTCTCTCTCTCTCTCTTTCTCCTTGTTCACAGGTTTATTTCACTTGAACTATTATTTCTTAGGGGGCATTTTGTAATATTGGATTTATTTTATGCAGGAGGTGATGAGGACATTCTTGGATGTACATGTGTTAGATGTATGAGAACATTAAAGAATTGTGATCAATTGTTCATGAGAAATGAAGATGGACTTCCCCTGAGAGTAGGCCAACTTCTAGGTACTTTAAAGATTGATCATTTCTTAAAGATTTTAGATGTTAATAGGGAATTTAGATGTTGGGGGAAGCTCAACATTAACCTATGATTGCATGACAACTATCTATGTGAATCTCTTAGTTTTAAGAAATGTATAAGGAGGCCATATTTCAATATGTAATCTCAATTCATATAAATATGACATTAGGTGGAGCTAAAAATGCAATATGTTTGAATTTTTGTTAGAGATCTTTAATTAGGTATTTTAACTTATAGACCATCACTAACATTGTAACTTTGACTCTTAGAGGCAAAGGTAATGCCCTCAACATGCAAGCAAATCAAGACTTTTTATGTGTTGGCTTGCGGAGGACATTATCTTGGCCATAGCAACTAGAGTTCTAATGGTCACGATGTTCTATAATTTTAAAAGCTTAAAAGACCTATTGAATAAATGTAAACATGGTGCACTTTTTTAGATCCACCTATTGTCCATGCATATAAAATGTAGACACACATGCATTCTCGGTTCAAAGTGGAAGAATCTTATTTTGGATACAATGTAAAAATTACATGCACTAGAAGATGGGAAAATCATGTCACTTTTGTAGGTTTGGAACCTTTTTTTGTTATATTTTTTCACATGTATCCACATGAATAAGAATATTTTGTCATTCATATCATTTAAGAACATTGTTTTCTTCATATTTCAGGTTTAATTAGGTGTATTTTTTCCATTGATAATCTTGCAATCCCTAGATAGTTGAGATAACCCACTTCACCAAAAGACGTGTTACAAGATATATGTTCTAGAGTATAATTTTTCATGGATGATGTAGGAATTATTAGAGATGTATGCTCTAGAAGAACCAACTTATCAATGTTCTATTATTTGGTTTCTTTTTTAATGTATAATTTCATCATTTGATGTGATATGGGAAAGACAAAAAAACTCTAGATACACATAATTTATTTTCATAATTTTAAAATGATTGTAGGCATAAAAAAGTAAATGGGTTCTATTAGAGAGAAAGTACCATTCAAATGGCCCCTTAATGAATATTTATATGTAAGAAAAAGTAGGAGCTTTGAGGGACATTTGTTGATTACCCAAATGAATATTTATATGAATGAAAACGTGGAGTTTTGAGGGATCATCCATGGAATATCCATGGAAGATCATGAATCTACTCCTTTTTATGTTTTCAACCTCGTATTGAATTTACTATTTTTATCTTGGACTGTGTGATTTTCAAGAAGATGTGAAACTAATGAAGGACATGGGCTTGGATACATCTAGGTTTTTCATATCTTGGTCATGGATATTACCATGTGAGCCAATTTTTTAACCCTTAAAAAAATGACCAAAAATCAACCCTACCTTTCTTAAAAAAGGTTTTTAATTTTTGGTGAGTACAGATGACACAATCAAAGGTGGAATTAACAAAGTTGGAGTGACCTACTACATTAACCTTATCAATGAACACTTAAAACTTGGTATAAATTAATTCTATTTTCTATTATGGACATAGAAATCTCTATAATTTTATGCAAGCCATAACCAAAGCATGTTTGCAGATATAAAGCCTTTTGTGACTCTGTTTCATTGGGACCTTCCACAAACTCTACAGGACAGCTATGGAGGCTTTCCCAGTGATTTTTTTTTTTGTACGAAACCCTTCTACATCATGATATCCTTTTTGAATCTATGCCCATTTATTATCAATGTTGACATTATTGTTTTTTAACTAAAACATTGACATGGTGGTGTATTTTTCTATGTTGCTATTTTGATATATGAGAGATTTCTCAATTCAAGGATTTAAGTGGGGAGACATTTTGATTTCCCTTACCCTAATTGTACTAGTCCTTCCTTTGTGTGTTATTATTTTAGCATTCTATTTACTACTATTATTCACTTTCATCTATTGGTCCTCTTCATTTCTCATAATCAATAACAACTATGTTCAACATCTCCACAAACTTGATAAGAAGGCCATTTCAGTAAAGGATTTATCTCTACAATACAATTCAATATTAGAGGCAATGAACTTCAATGAAGATGACCAACACACTTTCTAGATGTTGAATAAGAAATTATATGACATAATGAAGGAAAGGGTGGATGAAGCTCATAAAAAAGATCAATAATGGGAAACAATGGACTGTATCAAAATTAGTGCCTTCGTAGACAAAGTAGAAAACAAAACTTGATAGAAACATAACAACTTAATGCCCATATATTATCAATGCTGAAATTATTGTTTTTTAACTAAAACATTGACATGGTGGTGTATTTTGCTATGTTGCTTTAATATTAGCATAGTGGTGTATGAACTTATGTACTTTTGCCTCTATGTACATATATATAATTTATTTTTAAAAAATATTGTTGTATGTAAGGTAGGCCCAAAATTAATCCAAACCCAAACCAAAGAAATTTGAGTGGATCTTGAACTTGAATTAGTACCTAAATCCAAACCAACAACTTAACTAAATTGCTTGACCTCGAGGAATTTCAAACTACTCAAGTGAAAGATTCTTCAATTTCACAAGATACTCCAAAAGAATCTTCTTCCTTGACCTCTTTTCCCTTGCACCTAACACCATTCCAAGTTCTAGGATCAATTTCCCTTCATCATCATCAAATGGAAGTTCTTGTGAAGGGGCTTTTTTTTCTCATCCTTAACTACCTCACCAATATCTTCCTTAATACACTGTAGGATCCATTAAATCATAGCTTTGGGCACTCAGATCAAATTTCTAAATATCTGCCTCTACCATGGCTAGCTATGCATTGGCCATACTTTCCCATGCAACAACTATGATCTAAAAACAAACAACTTTTGGTGTCATGACTATCCATTGGTCTTTTAATGGCACAAAAACAATATTTAAAAAATAATAGTTTGACTCCTTCTCATGCCTTAAATTTTGATCAAAATTTTGAATATCTGCCTCTACCATATCTAAAATCAACTTCACATTGTATTGTAATTCTGGCACGTGTTTGATCTTTGATAGCTTTCATTTCAACATTTTAGCATTCAAGTTTTCAAGTTTCTTATTCATTATAAGTTTGTTTTATCAATGATTTCCTCCAATTTGATTATGGTGCTTCTTAACTAGCTACTCTAATGATGCAATCACCCATCTATCTCTAGATTATGAAAGCACTTGTTGTTTTATAGAATCTAGATATATACTGACAATTCCAAAGCCATAAACCTAAAGATCATCACATGTGCATCCCACTTTAGGGAAAAATTGAATGTCATGTTCTTATGCATATGTTTCAATTACTTCCTTCAAACTCCACTAAGGTGCACCCATGAAATTATTCAAGTGAATCCCATTGTCCATGGAAGCTGAGGCTTATTGTTGAGCATATTTTGTTGCTAAAGTGCCTCAAATTGGTGTTTCTCTGTCACCCTAAGATATCTTACATTCTTTCTAGCCCCAGGTTGTTCCATAGTCGTACCCTCTACAACTTGATTCATCATTTCAAGGGATACATTTAGCTAACTTCTTATCCTCTCATTGGCAAGAAGCTCAAGGTGAAATAGTCCTTTCCACCCTAAAATCTGCTATGTTACTCCGTGAAAATTAGGACTTGAACAAAACCAATGAGACAAAACCTATTGCCACTTTGGAAAAAATTTTGCCTCCAACATTACAACCGTATGATAAATGGGAATAGCACATGCCCAAGCCATAACCCAATTAAATTGGTCTAGTTGATAATTAGCTGGGTTGATTACAAATTTCTATAGAATTGTCATCATGTTAGGTATGATGAAATGAATAATCAGCTGTTCCTAGCTAGCAAGATCAAATACAGTTTTCCAAGGTGATAAAAATACATATGCAGATGCATCACTTGCATGCCAGGCATGACATGCATTCCCTAACTTATAATGAATGGTTGGATATAAAATCTCCATATGATGGCCCAACAATGGAAATAAACCATAAAAAACATCAGAGGAAACAACTTCTTTCCTAGGCAACAACTATGATCTAAAAGAAATTTTATGTTTTAAGAATTCAACCTAACGGATAGCTATTCCTTGCATAGCATAGCTATTGTAACAAAATTGTAACTATGATGGCAAGATCCAACAGATAATCATTTCTTATAGTGCTGTTGTCGCATACACGATTGACTAGAAGTTTAAACTATCATCATTACGGTGATGTGCATGAACATTAACTCTTGTTCCTCCTTTCTTCCAAGTTATGATAGTGTCAATATTTTCCATTATGATGGTTGCCCTCATCTTCAAAAGTTGTAACAACAAAAGATGAACAACCATTCGACAGGAGACAATTTGTGGTTCTAATGCTAGGGCAACAGGTAGACATCGTAAAATGGGTCTAAAAGTAGTAGTGTCTCTTGTCATAAATTAGAATTAATCTTGAAAGAACCTACATATACATACATACATATATAGATATATATATATATATATATATATATATATATATACATATATATATATATATATGTATATATATGTATACATATATATGTGTATATATATATACATACATATATATATGTATGTATATATATATACACATATATATACATACATATATATACATATATATATATATGTATATATATATATGTATATATATATATATATGTATATATATATATATATATATACATATATGTATATATATGTGTATGTATATATATATGTGTATATATATACATATATATGTATATATATGTGTGTGTATATATGTATATATATGCACATATATATATATATGTATATATATGTGCATATATGTATATATATACACATATATATATACATACACATATATATACATATATGTATATATATATATATATATATATATATATATATATATATATATAAACATATATACGATGGTTGCTCTCATCTTGAGAGGTTGTAACAACAAAAGTCAAATGACCATTTGACGGGAGACAATTTGTGGTTCTATCACTAGGGTGACAAGTAGACATTGTAAAATGGGTCTAAAAGTAGTAGTGTCTCTTGTCATAAATTAGAATTAATCTTGAAAGAACCTACATATACATATATA